>NC_069399.1:95579051-95595116 GCF_026875155.1 Cherax quadricarinatus
GAAAATGATTTGAAGTTGCACTGAAGTGACTGGACAGAAGGAAAGAGAGGGGATATATCAGGCAAAGAATATTTTGCAGGAAAGTGATGCCCAAGTTCTGCACGAAGAAAGACTTAACTTATAACTTGTAATAGTTTAAAATTAAATAGTTGATGACTTATATAGCCATTGTACATTTGATTGTACAATCTTCACAACCAAAAATTATAAAAACCCGGAATTATTTTTTCCTGACAGCCAATAAATTATAACTAATTGCTTTCAATGGTGTATAATTTGACGAAAAGTCGATCGTGATGCTGCAGGGTAAATGGGCATGAAATGGTCTGAAATTTTACACATAAGTTTGTTATGACCATACAAAAAAAGCCTGAAAAGTGCACCTTGCATCTCTAAAATTTGTATGTTTTCAGTGCTACTTTCTGTATACCATCCCCTTACTAATATTAATTTCATCAGTTTATTCAATATTATTAAATTTTTTGAAACAGCAGTTGTATTTTTATCTAATACTTCATCTGATAAGTTAATAACAAAATTATTATTAGCATGCTTTGTCCAATCTCTGTTTTCAATTAAAATGTCTAATTTTCTTCGTAGTTTGTTTTTGAGTTCATTATAAATTCTTCTGAGTTTATTATAGCAATGATCCAACATACTATGTTTCCATTCTGACGGAATGGCTTGATTAAAGGATCACTACTAGGACCGCTACTATTTTTTGAATATTTTTATGACATGGTGGAAGAGAGTGTGACAGATATACCTGTCACAAATGATGTAAAACAATGAGAATACAAGCAGATATGAACCAGGAAAGGCTACAAATGGATCTCCAGTTGGAGGCTGCGGATCTAGTTTGACACGTGGCTACTGAAATTAAACTTCACCAAAGTGCAAAGTTATAAAACTTGGGAAAGGACAAAGAAGACTATAGACGGAGTACAGGCTCAGGAGCATAAGCTGCAAACCTCACTCAAGGAGAAGAAACTTGGGGTGAGCATTGTACCGAGCATATATTCTGAGGCGCACCTCATCAAAATAATATCTGCAGCAAATGCACGTCTGGCAAATCTAAGAACAGGTTTTCAACATTTGTACACCGTGTATCTCAGACCCATATTGGAGTATGCAGAACCAATATGGAACCCACACTTGGTCAAGCATTTCAAGAAACTAGAGAAATTGCAGAGGTTTGCAACTAGATTAGTCCAGGAGGAGAGGTTTAAGGGAACTCAATCTGATAACACAAGAGGAAAGAATGACGAGGGTTGATATGATAACAACGTACAAATTACTGAGAGGAATTGATAAAGTGGACAAGAACAGATTGTTTGAGAGATGGGAAACAGGAATACAAGGGCACAGCTAGAAATTGAAAATACTGATAGTCACAGGGACGTTAGTAAGTATTTCTTAGAGAAGTCAGAAAGTGGACCAACCTGAAGAATGAATTGGTAGAGACAGGATCCATGCATACTTTTAAGAAGAGGTACGATAAGGTTCTCGACGCTAGAAGAGAATAAAACTGCTAGCGGCGAGTGAAGAGACGAGGGCAGGAGCTAAGACTCGACCCCTAACCACATATAGGTGAGTCCCCCCCCCCCCCCCCCAACACACACCACCACCACACACACACACACACACCACCACATTGCAAAAGGATGGAGCACGAGTGGGAGAGAAAACTAGGAGACTTTCTACAAAAAAATTATAGGACAGAGAAATTTTTCTTGAAATTTGAAAAGAGGTTGGAGGAGGAGAAGTAATGGGAGTCTCAAATCGAAACTGCAGTAGCCAGGAAAGGGTCCTAGAAGATGAGGTAAACAGGCTGAAGCGAGTTACAGGGGTATTGACCAGAGACGACACAGCATATGAAGCTGGGAGGCTCGACGGGAAGGAAGGAGATATAACTTACGCTAAGGCCACATCAGCCTACCAAGCAGGGTCCAAGGAGTGAAGGGGGAGAGCAGCTGGGTGCAGGTGGAGAGGGGAATAGGTCAAATGCAGAGGCACAACCATGCTACCAAGAGTACTGGAAAAAACATCGGAGAAAATGGCCACCGTACAGACAGTCCACAGCTACAGAGGGAAAGGTAATGGGAGGAGGAGAGGGGGAAGTCATTGTTTATTCATGGGCTTCAAGAGAGGAAGGGAAGGACACACACTGAAAGGCGGTAGGCAGAAAGAAAGGAGATTGAGAACATCACAGAAATAGGTGAAGAGAACATGTCCGAGATTGTAAATTTTCAGAGAACAGGGGGTTGTTTGAAGGGGAGAAAACGACCGATCAAGCTGATTTTCAGGACAGAAACATGCGGAACACGATCCTCCAAGAGAAACCACACTTGAAGGACTCCGCAGAATACAAGAGGATGTTCCTAGATCAAGACAGAACACAAACAGAACGACAGCAGCTGAGGGAGAGGACACAAAAGCGAAAGGAGCTAGGAGGAGAGGAAAGGACAGAATCAGCAGAGGACAACCAGAGCAGGGCAGAGCAACAAGAACAAGCACACACAGAACCATCCCCAGAACCACACAACCAATCATACTATCCCAACACAAACCACAATCTACACACACAGATCCCACCCAACACACAGCTATAAAATCCCACAGTACACTACAAGGTCCCCCACCCTCACAGACTTCCCCAAAACACAGTATTGGAGACGAGACTAAAGGTATGGTACACCAATGCTGATGTAATAACAAATAAGTGGGAGGAGTGGCACAAAAGAGTCCAAGAGGTATCACTGGACATCATAGCTCTCACAGGAACCAAGCTCAACGGTATGATAACAGATGCCATCTTTCCAATGGGATATCAGATCCTGAGGAAAGACAGAAAGAACAGAGGGAGTGGAGGAGTGGCACTGCTGGTCAAAAACCGATGGGATTTTGATGAGCTGGAGAGAGGAGACAGTGGAGAAGCAAGGGATTCCAGAGAAGGAACGCTTCAGTCTAGAGGACCCCAAGGTGGTATTGCAGGTGATATAACCCACCACAGAACGCAGGAGACCAAGGCAAGATTATGATAGAGAGTAAGAGAGCGATGGTTGACAGTGCTGAAGTGGCCAGAAGCTCATGTAGAGCGGGCAAAGCTTCAGATCATGGGTGACTTCAACCACAGGAGATCGACTGGGAGACACTTGGAGTCCACACCCCCCCCCCCCCCCCCCCCCACATGGGGGCCAAGATACATGGAGGGCTAAGATGATGGAGGTGGTAGCTGGAAAACTACATGTACCAACACGTAAGGGACACACAAGAGAAGAGAGGATGGATGAGGCCAGCCGAAGACAGGACTTATATTCACCTTGAGCAGTGCAGATATTGAGGACATCACAAAGAAAGACCACTGGGGCCAGCGATCATGTGGTTTTGAGCTTCGAATACACCATTAGAGCTACAAGTGGAGGGGAAGCAGGAATGCCAGGACAAATGAAACCAAAACACAAAAAGGGATTACACGAGAAAGAGGAACTTCCTGAACGAAATCAGTGGGACAGAGAACTGCAGGGAAGCCAGTTAATGAGATTACTGGAATATGTATCACCAATGTGCAAGAGGCTTGAGGAGAGTTTGTACCCAAGGGAAACAGGAATAAAGAAAAAAGCCAGGAGTGAGCCATGGTTCACCCTAAGGTGCAAGGAGACAAAAACCAGTGTGGCTAGGGAATGGAAGAATATAGAAGGCAAAGGACCTCAGGAGAAAAGGAGAGCAGTCGTAGAGCCAGGAAACCAATATGCACATATAAGAAGGGAGGCCCAACGACAATATGAAAACGACATAGCAGCGTAAAGCCAAATCTGACCCAAGCTGTTTTATACAGCCACATCAGGAGGAAAACGACAGTCCAAGGACCTAGGTAATCAGGCATAATGAAGGAAGGATGATAGACAACAAGAAATGACCGTGAAGTTGTGAGGAACTCCAACAAGAGATTCAAAGAAGTGTTCACAGAGGAGACAGAAGGGCTCCAGAGGGACGGAGAGTTGTGGCACATCACCAGGGTGCTGGACACGGTACAAACAACCGAGGAAGAAGTGAAGAGGATTCTGAGTGAGCTAGATACCTCAAATGCTATGGGGGCAGATAACATCTCTCCATGGGATCCTGAGAGAGGGAGCAAGGCGCTTGTGTACCCCTAACAACAATATGTCAAATACATCTATCGAAACAGGAGATTGCCTGAGTCATGGAACACACAAATGTAGTCCCAATCTTTAAAAAAAGGAGACAAGACATGAAGCACTAAACCTAAAGGCAGACTAGTGTCACTTACATGTAAAGAAATGCAAAGTCAAGAGAAGATTGTCGGGGGGAAAACGAGTGGTAACACCAGAACGGAAGATCTCATCAACAGCACCCACCATGGTTTCAGGACGGGAAATCCTGTGTCAGCAAACCTACTGGAGTTTTATGACAAGGTGACAGCAGTAAGACAAAAAGAGAGAGGGGTGGTGGATTGCATTTTTTTTTTTTTTCTTGGATTGCAAAGAAGGCGTTGACACAAGTACCTACACAACAGATTAGGACAAAAAAACTGGAGGACCAAGCAAGGATAACAGGGGAAGGCACTAGCAATGGATCAGGGAATATTTGACAGAAAGTACAGCAGCGATAATGGTACGTAGCGATGTGTCAAGTGGGCACCAGTGACCAGCGGGTCCACAGGCGACAGTCCTAGACCAGTGCTGTTTCTGGTATTTGTGCACGACATTCACAGAAGGAATAAACTCTGAGTGTCCCTTTTTGCAGGATGACCGTGAAGTTGATGAGAAGATTCATTCAATCGAAGACCAAGGCAGAACTACAAAGGATCTGGACTAGGCTGCAGACCATGGTCCAGCAATTGGCTCCTGGATTCAATCGCCACAGTGCAAAAGTCAGAAGATTGAGGAAGGGCAAAGAAGACCGCAGACGGAGTACCAGTCCTAAGAGGGCCAGAGACTACAAACCTCACTCAAGGAAAAAGTCTTGGGGTGAGTATAAACACGCAGGCACATCACCTGAAGCGCACATCAACCAAATAACTTGCTGCAGGCATATGGGCGCCCAGCAAAACTCAGAACAGCATTCCGACTCTTAATAAGGAGTCATTCAGGACCCTGTACACCGTGTAACGTTAGGCCCATATTGGAGTATGTGGCACCAGTTTGGAACCCACACCTAGCCAAGCACGTAAAGAAACTAGAGAAATGCAAAGGTTTTGCAAACAAGACTATTCCCAGAGCTAGTGGTATTGTCCTACGATGAGAGGTTAAGGAAACAACCTGACTACGACTGGAGGACAGGAAGATAGGGGACATGATAACTGCATACACAAAATACTGAGAGGGAACTGACAAGGTGGAACAAAGACAGGATTTTCCAGAGATTGGACACAGAAACAAAGGGACACAGTTGGAAGTTGAAGGACGCAGATGAATCACAGGAATGTTAGGAAGTATTTTCTTCAGCCACAGAGTAGTCATTAAGAGGAACAGTTGGAAGCGAGTAGTGGAGGCAGGTTCATTACATATCTTTAACGAGGTACGATAAAGCTCACACTCAGGAGAGTGACCTAGTAGCGATCAGTGAGAGGCCGGGGCCAGAGCTCGGACTCGACCCCGCAACCCTCAACTAGTGAGACACTAGGTGAGTACACACACAACACATACACATTCACATACACACACACACACACACACACACACACACCACACACACACACACAAGCATGCACACACACACACACACACACACCCACCACTACTTGACACAAACACGTAACCCCCCCCCCCGAACCACCTCTCCCCCTTCCCCTAACCACCTCACCTTAGCCACCTACCCCACCCCCAAAACACCTGAACCCCTCCCCAAACCGTCTAACCCCCAAATACCTCCCTCCCTCCAATAACCATCCTCCCCCTACCCCCATAACCATCCATCCCCTTCTCCCTCAAAACCAACTAACCCCCTCCCCCGAACTCTCTCTACCCCTCCAATAACCATCCTCCCCCTCCCCCACAATCATCCATCCCCTCTCCTCCTTACCATCTATTCCCCTCCTCCTAACCACCCGTCCCCCCACTTTCTGTGAGTAAAAACAATGGGGATACCTAGAACCAGATGAGGACAAGGGGACTCCGAAGGACGAATCCTGGAGGGAGGAAGGGAGGTAGAGCTCAAAAAAAATGGTGAAGACTGGGGACGGAGACAAGATGAGCTGGAAAGGAAGATGGAAGAGAGGTTTTACAGCAGAATGCAGAAGGTGAAAGCAACAGCCACAGCAGCAGAAATCAAGATAGAGATATTAAAGAGTGGAGCTGAGACATCTGCAAAAGCCAGAGAACAAAGATATTACAGAAGTAGCATAAGGCAATGGCTACATCAAACAAAGACAACAGGTCGGAAGGAATCAGGAAACTAACTGTATGCAGAGGTCCCTGTCAAACCCACTTGGGGCCAAACAAAGACAGGGAGCACACAAGGACAGAAGGAGAGAGTTGGAAGACATTGAAGAACTAGACATGTGCAAGGACCTTACTCAGATACCTTGGGGGCCTAGGACAGGTGATGGCAGGAAGGACAAACAAGAAGCATAGGGGCCATACCTAGGAAGGGCCGGAAGGAAGGAACACTCTATGGGGAAGGAACTAAAACACATCCGAGGATGCAATGGGAGTTCACAGTGGGAGTGGAAAGGGAGAGATCCGTGTTTGTCTATGATCTAGACGAAGCTAAGGGAAACTTATGAATAAAGAAACAGGATGAGAAAAAAAGCGATTTGAAGATATCATGAAGGTGAATGGCGAGGGACATGACTCCATGTGGTCAAATTTTTCGGAGAATTGGGTGGTTCACCAAAGAAAAGAGGAATCGGCCTCTCAAAGCAATTTTCAGGCAGAAACAACCCGAGCCATGTCCTGCAGAGAAAGCAACGGCTGAGAGGCAAGCAGGAGGTTCGAGTGTTGTACCTCGATCGAGGCAGAACACAGGACGAAAGGAAAACGATAAAAGAGAGAGTTCAAAAACGAAAGGAGAAATGGGAGGGAAAGAAAAAGGAGAGCAGAATAACCCAGGAACAAAAGGAAGTGACAAGCACACCCCCAGAAACACCTGCAGAAGGACTCCAGCCACGACACCCCAAGGCAACTTGAACAATCCAAAACCAACCATCACACACTGATCCCTCTGGTTTCCCACCCCCGCACCACAGTTACAGTATTAGAACAGAAGTTGAAGGTTTGGTACACAAAATGCAGATGGATTAACGAATAAACATGAGGAATGGCAAGAAATAATCAATGAGAAGTCCAGACATCATAGCAAGTTACAGAAACAAAACTCACGGAGACAATAACAGATGCAATCTTCCCAACAGGATACCAATCATGAGGAAAGAATAGAAGGGGCAGGGGGGAGGTGGTTTGCCTGATCGTAAAAACAATGGAAAATTCGAGAAAATGGAAGGCATAGATAGACGGGAGAAAGAGAATACATAGCAGGTACACTTCAGTCTGGGGAACCACAAAGTGGTCAATTGCAGCGATTGTATAATCCACCCAGAACTGCAGGAGGCCAAGAGAGGAGTATGAAAGAGCAACAGAGCAATTGTGGACACACTTGCTGAGGTGGCAAGAAGAGCTCACTCCAGCAGAGCAAATTGCTGGTTTATGGGGATTTCAACCACAGGGAGATTGACTGGGAAAAACCTGGAGCCACATGGGGGTCCCAAAACATGGAGAGCCAGGATGTTGGACGAGGTTCAGAAAAACCTCATGCACCCAGCATGTAAAGACACTACCAGAGTTGAGAGGGGAGGTGATGAACCAGCAAGATTGGGACCATGTGTTTCACCTCTGGGCAGCTCAGACATTGAGACATCAAGTATGAGAGTCATCTAGGAGGCTAGCCAACCACGTGGTTCTGTGCTTTGAATACATAGTAGAGCTTGCAAGTGGAGAGAATAACAGGAGTTGAATGGGAAAAGCCTGACCTAAAAAGAGGGACTACATAGGGTTTGAAAACTTCCTGCGGGAGGCCCAGTGGGACAGATAACTGGCCAGGAAAGCCAGTAAATAAAATGATGAAATATGTAACAACATAATGCAAGAGGAGGGAAAGGTTATTCCCAAGGGCAACAGTAATACAACGGGAAGACCAGAACAGAGCCCCGGGGGTTACCCGACGGTGTAAGGAGGCAAAAACAAAGTGCAAATAGAGAATTAAAAAAGTACAGAAGGCAGAGAACACACGAAAAATAGGGAGACCAATCGCAGAGCCAGAATGAGTATGCACAGTTAAGGAGGGAGGCCCCGCGACAAGTATGAAAATGACATTGCATCTGAGAATCAATACTAGACCTCGAAACTGTTGTATAAGCCCCAACAGGAGGAAGACAACATTCAAAACCAGGTGAATCAGACTAAGGACAGAAGGTGGAGAACTCACAGAACCGATCAGGCGGAATTTGAGAGCTGAACCGGAGAATTTAAGGAAGTTATTACAGTAGAGACAGGCAGGGCTGTGGGAAGACAGCACAGAAGGGAACATCAAGAGGGAATATACCAACAAGTGTTGGATGACATACGAACAAACTGAGAGGAGTGAAGAACTCTTAAGGACCTTGACACCTCCAAATGCTGATGGGCCGAACAACATCTCCCCATGGTCCTTAGAGAGGAGCAGAGATGCTCGTGCGTGCCTCTAACCACAATCTTCAACAACATCACTATAATTGTATGATGGGTAGGGAAGCGGGGGTGGTGTGTGGCAAGCTACCCTGGAAATTGGAAGACGCCTAATGGTAGTCCCCATACTAAAAAAAAAGAAAGAAACAGAAACGCTGCACTAAAACTACAGACTGTTCTCTATCATGTATTGTGTGCAAAGTCATGGAGAAGATTATCAGGAGGGAAAGTGGTCGAACATCTGGAAAGGAACAAGATTATAATGAAAACCAGCATGGGTTCATGAAGGCAAATCTGTATCACAACACCAGGAGATTTATACAGGTAACATAAGTAAGACATCGAGAGAGAGGGGTGGGTAATAGCGTTTTCCTAGACTGCCAGGAATGCCTTTGATCACAGTTCCCCACAAGAGATTGTGCAGAAGCTTGGAAGGATCAGGCACATGTAAAAGGGAGGTCCACTGCAATGGAATATGGAACACCAGACAGGGAGGCAGCAACCGAGTCATTGTACGTGAAGAGGAATCAAAGTGGGCGCCTGTTATGGGGGGGCGATCGTGACCACATGGTCATTTCTAGACCAGTGCAATTTTTGATATATGTGAACGACATGATGGAAGATGACACTGAAGGTCCCTGTTCTGCAGATACGTGAAGTTGAACATTAAAATGGTATAAAAATTACCGAAGGATTGATTAGTAAGACACATATGCAACATTTAGGTAACTTTATATATGAAACGGATTCGCCTACACAGTAGGCTTCTTCAGTCAAGTACGGAGAAAAAGTTGATAGAAGCAGAAGATACTTGAAGAACGATGTAAGCAGTCCATCACCCTATAAAGTTGTTGAGGTGGTCAGTCCTCAGTCTGGAGAAGAGCATTGTTCCAAAAATAAGAGAACAATATGGAGAATGAAGGACAGGATTGGAGCTTATTTTTTAAGCGCGCCCAGAGGAGGCGTAGGCCACTAGGAGAGGAAAGAACTCAGATGTGACAGGTCAGGTCCCTCGCAAATCCAGCCCCTCCACTAGTGGAAGTTGTCGAAGTTGATTGCAGGTCCTGCCACCAAGATACCCTTGGTGGACCTGCTTTCTATCAACTTTTCTGTACTTGACTGAAGAAGCCAACTGTGTTAGGCTAACGTTTTTCATAATAAAGAATACATAAATTTTGCATATGTTCCTTACCTAACAACATACGTGAAGTTGATGAGAATAATTAAATCGGAACCAGGAAATGAGGCAGGACAACAAAGAGACCTGACAGGCTGACATGTTGGTCCAGTAACCTGCTTCTCGAATTCAATCCACCAAATTGCAAAGTCCTTAAGAATTGGGAGGGGCAAAGAAGCCGCAGGCAGAGTATAGGCTAGGTGGAACAAAGACTACAGACCTCACTCAGGAGAAAGACATTGGGTGACCATAACTCCGAGCACATCACCGGAGCACACATTCAACCCAAATAACTGCTAGCAGGAAATTAAAAAAAGAACATACGGGCTCCTGCAAACCTAGAATAGCGTTCCGATTACCTTAATAAGGAATCGTTCAAGACACTGTACACTGTGTATGTTTAGGCCCATAACAGGAGTATGCAGCACCAGCTGGAACCTACACCTGGCAAGCTCGTCAAGAATTAGAGAAAGTACAAAGTTTGCAACAGGCTATCCCAGAGCTCAAGGGAATGTCCGTACGAGAAAGTTAAGGGAAATCGGACTGACGACACTGGAAGACAGAAGGGTCAGTGGAGACATGATGACGACATACAAGATAGGCAGGGTAAAATAGACAAGGTGGACAGAGATAAGGATGTTCCAGAGAGTGGACACAGGGACAAAGGGGTCACAACGGAACTGAAGACTCAGACTAGTCACAGGGACGTTAGGAAGCATCTTCAGTCATAAGAGTTGTCCGAGCAAGTGGAATAAGCCCTAGCAAGAGAAGTAGTGGAGGCAGGAACCATACAAAGTTTATAAGAAGAGGTATGACAAAGCTACAGGAGAAGTAGAGAGAGAGAGGACCCAGTACGATAGTGAAGATAGCGGGGCCAGGAGATGAGTCTCGACCCCTGCAACCACAATTAGTTGATACACACACACACACACAAACACACACACACACACACACGACACACACACCACACACACTACACGTCACACACACACACACACACACACACACACCACACACACACACACCACACACACACACCACACGCACACACACACACACACACACACACACACACACACACAAACACACCACACACACACACACACATACTCATACTCATACTCACACACACCTACACACACACACACACACACACGGACACACACTCACACACACACACACACACACACACACACAAACACACACTCACACGCACGCACACAACACAAAGATACTGCAGAGGTGATAGATATAACACCTGTCAACGTGCTGAATTATAAAATAAATAGGACAAGTATTATTGTGCAGCGTGGATGAGATAGACTTTGGTGTTATAATCGTGGTAAGATACTCCCCAGCGCACCACTCACCGGTATAAAACCTACTGAAAAAACAATGAGGGTTTGCCACTACGATAAATCACTCATATCTAAACAAGTGGTCGGTCTCATTTAAACAGGTGTGTTTTGTTCAAGCGAGTCAGACCCGCCCCACTGAACCCTGCCTTAACGCCTTCCCCGGGACCCTACCAATCCCTAACACCTCCCCTCCTCTCAGATCTCGAATCACCTGCCCCATCACCCCACCTCGGTCCTGGACCTCACTACACCCCGAACCCCTTTTCAACCCGACGTCCCCCCCCTCCGACACCGCACCGTCCCAATCCAGGACTCAAATCAGCACTTCCATCCACCGCCCAAGTCCCCATTTGCACCCCAACAACCACATCTAGAGCCCCACTGCCCTCCATGCAGCCCAGTCTCCGCAGATGCATCCTCACAGTACACGCGCCTCATCGAAAAACCCCCCCAAGCCAAAGACCATCTGTGGCAGCTCCAGTATCCACTCAAAACCTCCCCGGCGAAGGTCGCATCGAGAACGGTGACAAAAATCCACATGGGACGCTGGAAAAAAGAAGAGCTTCTGATGACGGAAGTCCACGTGACGAGCATGTTTGTAGTGAGGTCAACCATTGTCGCGCACGGCAACGACGACATGATCTGGTCACGCCCTCGTCGTCGCAGTAGAAAGTTACCTCCGGGGTTGTGGAGCAACAATATTGTTCTGCCTTGGCCTCGATCTCCATTGTCGGCGTCGCTGCTTCCTGTGGTAGTCAACGTCTTTTTTAACGTCCGTCTGGTTCTAGTGGCGCGTTGAAGTTCTCTACCTTCGTCCCATCGTCGTCGTCGGTTTCTAGATGTGCGTTGACGTCTTTTACCTTGGTCCCATCGTCGTCGTCTCGTTCCTAGTGGTGTGTATGACTGTCTTTTTACTTGGTCGCCATCGTCTTCGTTTCATTCTAGTGGTGCGTTAGACGTCTTTTACCCCTGGTCCTAGGCATCGTCCGTCGTGCCTAGTTCTGGTTGGTGCGTCTGAATCTGGCCGCAGATATATGAAAGGGTAATGCTAGTTGGTGGGCGTGCCTGGGGCCTTAGGTGTGTTCCATTGAGCTTTCATTTGAGCCGGGAGGTGCAAGCGAATCCCAAATTGATTCTCGCAAGTTACGATGCGATAATTAGGAGGGCGTCCCCGAGCCCTCCCTCCCTCAATTGTCTGCAAACCAACGCCCGCCAGTTAGTTCCTTGGCGTGGGGAAGAGGCAGAGGCGCAGTGGGAAAAGTGGGGTGGTGTTGGGGAGAGGAATGAGGGATGATGAGGTAACAAGGTTTGTAGAAGGGAAGGGTGATGTGATGAGGGAGGGATAAATGTACAAGCTTATAAAGTGTACGACAATCGAGCTTATGGACTTAGATGCGTATTACGCATTCGGGAGAGACGAATTTGTACTCGAAGATTCAAAAGATTGAGCACGAGAGCCACATGAAGAAAATCGTACACGAAAGCTCAGAGCACGAGGAGCGAATTCTGCGCCAAAGTTGATTAACATGTGATAATGTCAGGAAATATGTGTAGCAGGGAGAAGATGGCATCCAGCACGTTAAGTAAGGCAGGGACCTACAGGGAAACAAGAACGCCAGAGCGCTAAGATTCAAAATCCGGTATCGGCAAGAGGGACAGTCGACGCTATGGAAGACTCGTGGTTTAGGTGTGTTTGCGCTTGCCGGCCGAGCGCCTCAAGCTGTCAGTCGTTTCAGAAATCTTCTCACTGGGGAAAACGTTGCTGGCAGCCCCAAGCAACGTTGCTGGCAGCACCGGGCAACGTTGTTGGCAGCACCAGGCAACGTTGCTGACAGCACCAGGCAACGTTGCTGACAGCCCCAGGCAACGTTGTTGCAGCACCGGCAACGTTGCTGGCAGCACAAGGAACGTTGTTGGCAGCACAAGGCAACGTTGTTGGCAGCACCAGGCTCAGTCGCTGCTTTCCGACGATTCTCTGTATTAATTGTCAGCGTAGAGAGAGATTTATTTTATTGAATCCTGATTACACATTCTCGAGGCTTTAATATCTCGCCCTTTCACGAGCTGCTGAGATGGACGCTCATTGTACGTAGCTGTTTAGACACGCCACGCAAGCACGAACCCACACACGCGCACACACACGCACGCACACACACATATGCACGCATGCCCCCACGCACACACGTGCGCACGCACATATACACAAATACACACACTCATGCAAGTACACACGCACTCACACATAGTAGCGGCCAGCAAAAAGGGGGGCAGGAACTAAGACTGACCCCTCAACCACACTTATAGGAGTAATATAGACGAGACATCTCTCTCCTCCTCTCTCCCTCTTCTCTCTCCTCTCTCTCTTCCTCTCTCTCCTCTCTCTCTCGTGAAGGCCCCAAAACCCTGTCTAGCAGAAGGGAATCCCTCGAAATTTTCAAAGGTTAGCAAGCAGATAGTCCCAAATGAGAGAGCTGAAATTGAGGGAAATTGACAGAAGTGACCCTGACGACCTTGGCGGGAAAAGGAAAAGGGTGGGACACGTTCCCAATTTTTTTTTTATGCTGCAAGGAGTTGATGGACAGATAGGACGATTGCGGGAAAATTAAGGGGAAACCAGTTTAAAGGGGGGAGCAGGGGGAAGCTGAAGACCCAAATGAGCCAAGGGATCGGGGAAAAGTACCAGCTTTCAAGAGAAATTTATGCAAGTCCAAAAGTTAGGGGGACGCAAAAAAATTTTATCTGAGAAGGGGCCCTAGACCCGAGTCTTGCACCCTTCAAATTTAAAACAATGGAAGTACAAATCGTACCACAGACAAACAAGAACAAAAACAACACACACACACAACCACCACACACACACACACCACCACAAAACACACACACACACACACACACACACACAACACACACACCGGGAATTTCTCGGGAAAGGTTAAGGGAAATCGGACTGAGACACTGGAGGACAGAAGGTTCGGGGGACATGAAAAAGAATACAAGATACGGGCGGGGAATAGACAAGGTGGACAGAGATGGTTTTTCCAGGAGGGGAAACCAGGGACGGGGTCAAACTGGAGCTGAAGCTCGACGAACGGGACGTTAGGAAGTATTTCTTAGTCATAGATTGTCAGCAAGTGGAATAGCCTAGCAAGTGAAGTATGGGGCGGGAAACCCAACTAGTTTTAAAAGTATACAAAGCTCAGGAAGCAGAGAGGGAGGGGTCAGTAGGGTCAGTGAAGAGGCGGGGCAGGGGAGCTCGACCCCTGCAACCACAATTAGGTGGTACAATTAGGTGGCACACACACACACACACACAACACACAAACACACAAACAACACAGGGGCACACACAACCAGACACCACCACAAAAACACCACAACACAACAAAACAGAAAACACACACACAGACACACACCCAAAACACACACCACACACGCACACCACACGCACACACACACGCACACAACCCCACACACGCACACACGCACACGCACACACACACACCACACCCACAACACCACACCCCAACCCACATACACAACCCACACAGACACAGACCACACACCACCACACAACACACACAACACCACACACACACACACTACACACACACACAAAACACCACAACACACAACATACAACACATACAACGACACAGACACAACAACATAACACAGCACACAGACACAGACACAGACACACACACAACACAACACAAAACACACAACAACCCCAAAATAAAACACACTACAAAGCACACCACACCAACACACACACACACACACACCAACACACCACACGGGGGGGAAGGGGTTTAAAAGCTACAGGTACAGACGGTGACCAAAGATTGGAAAGAAAATAACTGTAGAAAGGGAAAAGGTGATAAAGAGCCAGAAACGCATAGGCGAGAAGAGAGACAGTGCTAACGAGAGGGAGTGTGCGGAGGCAGTGCTGAATAAGCTGAAGAGAGTGTAGAAGAGAAGTGTGATAGAAGAGAGGCTTTGATAAAAAGAGCTGCCAAAAGGGGGGGGTTCCGGGGGTCAACGCCCCCCCTGGGTCAGTCCTTAACCAGGCCCCCGATGGGTCAGGGTCTGATCAACTAGGGTGTTATTGCTGGGTTCGTATCCAATACGAACCCCAGCCCGGGGGGATCGGGATGACTTTTGGGGGGTCTTTTTTAAAACCCTTGGGCCCCGGACCTTATGTGTGTTTTTTAAGTGTACAATGGCGCCCCCACTTTGCATTGGGGGTACACTATTTTGCTTTTAGGGGGTGATTTTGGTTCATATTTGGGGCCCAAACCCTCTAGGATTTTCCAGGTTAATGTGATGTATTTCTGCCTACGTTCCCAAGAGTACAGCTCAAGAACCCAAACGTTCCCCGTAATTAAGGGGTTTGACGGAAATTTCCAGCATAAGGTTTCTGAACATTGTCTAGATTATGGTTCACCTGCTTTAATGGGGCTGTTAGTGTGCAACAGTATTTCCCGCCTAGAGAGAACAAGGATTTATAAAGGATCATCGAGGTAGGGATCCCCTTTTTTTGAAGGTTTTCATTATTCATTGATCATTTTCCCCGCAGAGGACAGTGACACGTTTGATCCCTTTAAAGGGGAAACCTTTTATTATCACTCCCAAGCCCTTCACCCTTTTTTCGTCTATTGTGTGATTATAGTTTGAGTAAACTCAGTTCTAGCTATTATTTCTTCCCGTTTCTATAACGGAAAATAGTTGAAATTTGTCCTCAGGACTATCATATTGTTTTCCTTGCCCCTTAGAAAAATTGGTTTATATCTGGTTGGGGAACCCTGCCTCAGTGGGTGACAGTCACATGCATATTCTAGTATTG
>NC_069399.1:95595616-95628645 GCF_026875155.1 Cherax quadricarinatus
TGTTTTCCGGGGGGGTTGATTGTGTTGAAAATAAGATCGTGAACACCTTGATGAGTGCTACGAGATCCTCCCTGATGAGGGCCTGCTTTGCAGATGGGTTCGAAACAGTGGATATTATCTGGGCTGCTGTGGTCTGTAGGGACTGCTGAGGGTTGGATTTCTTTATTGTATGCACCGTGGTCTGTTGCTGTGACGTGTACTTAGCTCAGTGGTGACGTGTACTTAGCTCAGTGGTGACGTGTACTTAGCTCAGTGGTGACGTGTACTTAGCTCAGTGGTGACGTGTACTTAGCTCAGTGGTGACGTGTACTTAGCTCAGTGGTGACGTGTACTTAGCTCTATGAAGACCTGTTTGTGTGCTCTTGAGTGCTGACCTGTACTTAACTCTGTGAAGAAGTGTTTTGTTTGCTCCCGTGGACTGAACCAAGATGCCCTCCATCGAGCAACTTTACCAGCAACTTAAGGAAGAATTGAGGGCAGCGAAGATGGAGATACGGCGATTGACCGAGGAAAACAAGAGGATTCGTAGTAGTCCTCCTGTTTCGAGTCCTCAGGTCAAGAAGGGATCGTGGTCAGTGGCTGGACAGCAGGGGACGACGAAGTTGACGATCAAGAAGACGAATGGAAAGCCAGAAACGATGAAGAAGAAAGAGGACTGCTGTGGAAACTCCCGTGGAAACCTCCAACGCATTCTCGGTGCTACCCGACGAAATGTGAGTCTACTACTGGGATCGTCACGACGAACGACAGCAAGGAAGGTAAGAATATTGTTGTTGTTGGGGATAGCCAGGTTAGATACATGGATAGGGCATTCTGCTTGAAGGACAGGAGTAGGAGACAAAGGGTATGCTTTCCTGGGGCTGGGATGGAGGACATTGTTAGCCGGCTTGACAACATCATGAACAGTAATGGGATCATCCTATTATTTGCCTCAGTGCTGGAGGCAATGATGTAGGCAAGCGTAGAAGTGAGGATTTAGTTAGAAAGTTCAGGACAGCTATAGACATGATTAGGAAGAAGGGGGGGCGCCCTGTTATATGTGGCATTTTGCCAAGAAGAGGTGTTGGTAATGAATGGTTGTCCAGAGCAATTGGTATTAATTGTTGGCTGGATAAACACTGTAAGGATAATGCAGTACCATTCATTGACAACTGGGACAACTTCTATGGCCGAAATGACATGTATGCCAGGGATGGGGTTCACTTATCCAGGGCAGGTGTGGGTTTTCTTGCTACTCAGTTGAGGGGGTTGTTAGGACTTTAAACTAGGATTAGTTAGAGGTATGGGTTTAGAAATGATTAATAATGAGTATGGATATATTGACTTATGCTCTGTTATTAAGAATCTTAATACTAACTGTCATGGAGTAACTCTGGGTAATGATAATTTCAGAAATTGTGTAAAAACAAAGATGAATAGGAAAAAATGTGCAGAAGAAAAAACATATGATGGTATTTTATGTTAACAGTCGAAGTGCAAGAAATAAAATTAATGAACTACGTTCGGTAGCATGTGCTGGGAACTTTGATATCATTGCATTAACTGAAACGTGGTATGATTTAAAGAGTCGGGATATGACTGCTGAGTGTAATATTCAGGGATTTAAGTTATTCAATGTGGATAGATGTAATGGGAAGGGGGGGGAGGAGTTGCATTGTATGTTCGAGAAAATATTAATTGTTGCATAAAAAACAGGTTATAAAAATAGATGGAGCAGTAACAGAGTCTGTTTGGGTTAGAGTTCGTGGAGGGTCAGAAAACTAATTCTAGGTGTTAATATACACGACCTCCAGGCTTGGATCACGATAGAGGGAGACTTCTTTGGGACGAAATTGTTAGGGCTTCTGGACACAGTAACGTAGTCATAGTAGGGGACTTTAACTTTAGCCAAATTGACTGGAATTCTTTGACAGGTAATCTAGAGTCCAGTGACTTCATGGAAACAGTTCAGGACTGTTTTCTGAAACAGAGTGTAACTGAACCTACCAGGGGTATAATTTGCTAGACCTAGTCTTGTCAAATAAGGAAACACTCGTGAATAATCTGGAGATCACTGAAGAGCTTGGCGCAAGTGATCACAAATCCATCACCTTTAGCATTAATTGGGAATGCAAGAATAATGATAATACAGTAAAAATCCCCGATTTTCGTTCTGCCGATTATAATGGACTTAGGGAACATCTGTCTAATCTTGATTGGGGTTATCTAGCTAATGATTTTATTGACGATAATCATACTTATGAATATGAAGGGATCTGCTTTTATGATTGTTTTCTTAATAATGTACACAGTGCCCAGAGTATATACATTCCCCAGAGAGAAATTAGGTCTAATAATAACGATCCCAAAATGGGTTAGCAGGAGGCTAAAGCATCTATTTAGGGAAGAAAAGGGGAATTTATAGGCGCATCAGAAGAGGAGAGGTTAACCTTACTGACCAATATGTTCAGCTTAAAAGAGAAGTAAAAAAGGCGATTAGAAAGGCTAAACGTGACTATGAAATTAGAGTTGCTAATGAATCAAAGACTAATCCAAAGGGGTTCTTTCAAGTGTATAGGACGAAGGTGAAGGAAAAAGTAGGACCTCTGAAATCTGGGAATGGACAGCTGACGGATAATGAACTGGAAATGTGTTCCTTATTTAATGACTATTTTTTGTCAGTTTTTACACAGGAAGATGTAAATGAGATTCCAGTAATTAACAATTATTTAGTTCCTGATGAATTTAAGTTAACTAATATTACTGTCACGAGGGACATGGTTATTAAACAGATAGACAAACTGAAACAAAATAAGTCCCGGGACCCGAATGAGTTGTTTTCAAGGGTACTTAAGGAATGCAAGATGGAGCTTAGTCAGCCATTAACGAGTGTATTCAATGCGTCCATCCTTACAGTGTTGTGCCAGAGATGTGGAAGATGGCTAATGTGGTTCCTATATTCAAATCAGGGGATAAGTCCACTCCTTCAAATTACCGTCCAATAAGCCTGACATCTATAGTGGGCAAGTTATTAGAATCAATTATAGCTGAAATTATCAGAAGTCACCTTGAAGAGCATAACTTGATAAATGAATCTCAGCATGGATTCACGAGAGGTCGTTCCTGCCTGACAAACTTACTGACGTTATTCAATAGAACATTTGAGGCAGTTGATAGTGATAAGGAATATGATATTGTTTATTTGGATTTTAGTAAAGCCTTCGACAGAGTACCTCACAAGAGACTCTTAAGAAAAGTGGCAGCTCATGGTATAGGAGGTAAAGTTCTAGCATGGATTGAGGCATGGCTTACAAATAGAAAGCAGAGAGTTACCATTAATGGAGTGAAATCTGAATGGGGATTAGTCACTAGTGGCGTTCCACAAGGATCAGTTTTAGGCCCTCTCTTGTTCATAATTTACATTAATGACCTTGATGAAGGGATTACTAGTGACATGAGTAAGTTTGCTGATGATACAAAGATAGGCCGTATATATTCACTCTGAGGCAGGATATCAATGAACTCCAGGACGATTTGAACAAATTAATGTCTTGGTCTGAGAAATGGCAGATGAAGTTTAATGTGGATAAGTGTAAGGTACTTGCCCTTGGTAATGAAAATAACCCTCGAAGCTATAATCTAGGTGAAGTAGAGCTTGGTCATACAGAATGTGAAAAAGACTTGGGAGTCATGGTAAGCAGAAATCTAAAGCCAAGACAGCAGTGCCTCAGTTGTGCGCAACAAGGCCAACAGATTACTTGGATTTATCTCAAGAAGTATAAGTAACAAAAGTCCAAAAGTTATTTTACAGCTCATACATCACTAGTGAGGCCTCATTTAGATTATGCTGCTCAGTTTTGGTCCCCTTACTACAGGATGGACATAGACTCATTAGAGAACATACAGAGAAAGAATGACTAAAATGATTTACTGTGTAAGAACCTCCCGTATGAAGATAGACTTAAAGCCTTAAATCTCCACTCTCTGGAGAGGCGTAGAATGAGGGGAGATATCATTGAAGTGTATAAGTGGATGACGGGCATAAACAAGGGAGACATTAATAAAGTACTGAGGGTGTCGAACCAGGTAAGAACCAGGAATATGGATTTAAGTTGGATAAAATTTAGATTTAGAAAGGACATAGGTAAGTACTGGTTTTCTAACAGAGTTGTAGATGCGTGGAACAGTCTTCCCAGTGGGGTGATAGAGGTTAGGACCTTGGGTAGCTTTAAGAAGAGACTGGACAAATATATGAGTGGGAGGGGCTGGGTTTGATTGGTGTCAAGGGGTACGGGAGTTATTTCTTGAGTAGCTTTAGGTAGATGTCGTTTTGATAAGGACCTGCCTCGTATGGGCCAGTAGGCCTTCTTCAGTGTTCCTACATTCTTATGTTCTTATGTATACCAGGCTGAGTAGCCGGGATCTGCTGGTGAGGTGCCAGTTGAGTCTGCAAAGCTCCTGTGCCGGGTAAGGGGTGCCGGCGTTGTCGTGCTATGGCCGGTGGGGGCTCGTTTAGTGCAGCCTGCTGATCGCATTGACCCGATGCACCCTGTTGACGCCTCCTGTTCCTCTTGTTTCTGTTTCTTCGTTGAGGTAGGGGTGCAGGAGGTTCTTGACCTTGACGCCTGGTTGAGGCTTCTAGGGTTGGGAATTCCTGGGCATTGACTTGGTTTAGCTGCTGAGAGATCTGCGGTATGGCAGGGTTCTCTGCACCATCGTTTTGATGATCCGTCGTAGCCTGTTGCCGAGTTTTTGGCGTCTTCCAGACTTCTTGAATTCTGGCGAGCCTCTCGGGGCATCGAGGATTCCAGGCATGGTGTTTCTGCCTGCAGTTCGGGCATTGTGGAGTGGGTGGCGATGCATTTTTCAGCTTGGTGATGCATTCCTCGGTAGGGTGGTGCTGGCTGCAGACACTGCAGATTACTCTGTTCGGACAGAGTGCACCAGGTGTCCATAACGCTGACACTTGAAACAGCGAAACTGGTTCTGCTGTGAAGGTCCTGACATCGTACCTGCCCCAAGAACCGAGGTCCAGCTGGGATGGCAGTGGTCCTGCATGCTGAATGAGAACCTGTCGGGTTGGTGCGTTGCCTGCCGTCTTTGCCTTGAGACGTTGAGCTGATACCACACTGGGGTGAGCTGCTACTGCCTCGATGGGCATTCATCAGCGGGTATTGCATCACATACACCCTTGGTGATCTTCTGCCGAGAGTCCAGTTCCTCCAGGGTGAATGAGCGATCTGTCTCCATGACTCTCTTCAAGGTGGTATACATTTCCTTGTTGAGAGGAGTCAATATGGTTCTCCCCTCAAGTTGAACCATATCTTGAACTTCAGGTTGTGTCGTGATTCCAGGTATGAAACAACCCCATAGTGGGTTCTGTGGTCCCCATAAGACTTCACCTTGAATTTGCCAGGTCGGTTGAGCTGGTTGCTGCTCCTTGGACGGACGGTGCTTCTTCTTCTTGTCCACAGTGTTCCATCCCTCTTGGTTTTCGGGGGGTGCGGTGTTTATTTCCGCACCTGTTTCTATTGTCGCTGGCTCCATGGTTGGGACTGTCAGATCTGCTACAATGTGAGCAGGATCTTCCTCTTCCTCTCGCAACTTTTTCGCTAGAATTTCGCCCCACATTTCCAAATCTGAATCCTCCGTCGTGTTCATGGAGCATCGTGGCCTCTTCTTTTCGGCAGAAGCCATGTGCCTATCTTGTGATAAGGTAGTGAACTCCGTGAACTGAGAGTGTGTCAATGGATTGTCGTAATACAATTCATCCCACTAACAAACATTTGACCAACCCAATTTTCAATGCCACCCAAGAAACAAGCTCCGATGTGCAAGTCCCACTCAAATCCAACCCCTCCCAACCTAAATTTGAAAATACCCAAAGTCCTAGCCTCAATAACCCAACTAGGTAGACTGTTCCACTCATCAACTACCCTATTTCCAAACCAATACTTTCCTATGTCCTTTCTAAATCTAAACTTATCTAATTTAAATCCATTACTGCGGGTTCTCTCTTGGAGAGATATCCTCAAGAACTTGTTAATATCCCCTTTATTAATACCTATCTTCCACTTATACACTTCGATCAGGTCTCCCCTCATTCTTCGTCTAACAAGTGAATGTAACTTAAGAGTCTTCAATCTTTCTTCATAATTAAGATTTCTAATGCTATGTATTAATTTAGTCATCCTACGCTGAATGTTTTCTAACGAATTTATGTCCATTCTGTAATACGGAGACCAGAATTGAGCTGCATAATCTAGGTGAGGCCTTACTAATGATTGTAATAAAGTTGGTAGAATTACCGACAATATGTAAAGTAAAAGGACACAAGTGCAACTAATGTGACATTTATTGTGGCAACGTTTCGCTCTCCAGGAGCTTTATCAAGCCATTACAAACAATATATAACGAACGAACGAACGAAAGTTCAGGTAAGATCCCAAATGGGATGAGCGGGGAAGACGGGACAGACGAAGAATAGTGCTGGAGAGGAGTGTTCTTAGTCGTAGAAAATGAGCCAGGGCTTAACCCAGCAGCGAAGGCGATCGTGGGACAGATATTGAGAAGAGAAATTCAGGCTCTTCTGTTAGGACTCCAGTGGGGTGAGCGAGGAGGAAAGGACATGCGACGTTTAGGGCTAGAGAGGAGTGTAGAACTGGGCCATGTCTTAACCCAAAAATGCTAAGGCAAACGTGGGTCAGAGAATGGTACCTGTCATAGAAGGTACCTGTCAGCGGATCCAAGGTTATTTGTAAGTAGGGTTAGGAGCAGGATCATGCAAGGAGTAGAAAAGGTTGTGTTGGTTTGTGGTCTGCAAATGTCTTCGTCAAGGAGAGAGGTCCAGTAGTCATGTCGTGTCTCAAGTTTGTCTATCTGTCTGTCACTGAGCCTCTTCCAGTACAGATTCAGCGCAGGGATGTCTAACTGGGCATGGAGAGACTCGCTTGTGGCGAACTCCTCCCATCTGATATCAAGCACCCAGCGCAGCGCCTTGTTCTGGACACGCTGCAGTTTAAGTAAGTTTGTTTTTGCTGCAAGAGAGAGGGCTAGAGGAGAGTAAGTTATTAGAGGACGTATTAGGGATTTGTAGAGGTGCAGTAATGTTAAATGATCAGTTATGGAAGGAGAAAAGAGAATATGAATGTGTAAATTCAAGAATTATGTGGATTAAAGTAAAGGTTGGATGCGAGAAGTGGGTCATAATAAGCGTGTATGCACCTGGAGAAGAGAGGAATGCAGAGGAGAGAGAGAGATTTTGGGAGATGTTAAGTGAATGTATAGGAGCCTTTGAACCAAGTGAGAGAGTAATTGTGGTAGGGGACTTGAATGCTAAAGTAGGAGAAACTTTTAGAGAGGGTGTGGTAGGTAAGTTTGGGGTTGCCAGGTGTAAATGATAATGGGAGCCCTTTGATTGAACTTTGTATAGAAAGGGGTTTTAGTTATAGGTAATACATATTTTAAGAAAAAGAGGATAAATAAGTATACACGATATGATGTAGGGCGAAATGACAGTAGTTTGTTGGATTATGTATTGGTAGATAAAAGACTGTTGAGTAGACTTCAGGATGTACATGTTTATAGAGGGGCCACAGATATATCAGATCACTTTCTAGTTGTAGCTACACTGAGAGTAAAAGGTAGATGGGATACAAGGAGAATAGAAGCATCAGGGAAGAGAGAGGTGAGGTTTATAAACTAAAAGAGGAGGCAGTTAGGGTAAGATATAAACAGCTATTGGAGGATAGATGGGCTAATGAGAGCATAGGCATGGGGTCGAAGAGGTATGGGGTAGGTTTAAAAATGTAGTGTTAGAGTGTTCAGCAGAAGTTTGTGGTTACAGGAAAGTGGGTGCAGGAGGGAAGAGGAGCGATTGTGGAAATGATGATGTAAAGAGAGTTAGTAAGGGAGAAAAAGTTAGCATATGAGAAGTTTTTACAAAGTAGAAGTGATGCAAGGAGGGAAGAGTATATGGAGAAAAGAGAGAGGTTAAGAGAGTGGTGAAGCAATGTAAAAAGAGAGCAAATGAGAGAGTGGGTGAGATTGTTATCAACAAATTTTGTTGAAAATAAGAAAAAGTTTTGGAGTGAGATTAACAAGTTAAGAAAGCCTAGAGAACAAATGGATTTGTCAGTTAAAAATAGGAGAGGAGAGTTATTAATGGAGAGTTAGAGGTATTGGGAAGATGAAGGAATATTTTTGAGGAATTGTTAAATGTTGATGAAGATAGGGAAGCTGTGATTTCGTGTATAGGGCAAGGAGGATATACATCTTGTTAGGAGTGAGGAAGAGCCAGTTGTGAGTGTGGGGGAAGTTCGTGAGGCAGTAGGTAAAATGAAAGGGGGTAAGGCAGCCGGGATTGATGGGATTAAAGATAGAAATGTTAAAAGCAGGTGGGGATTATAGTTTTGGAGTGGTTGGTGCAATTGTTTAATAATGTATGGAAGAGGTAAGGTACCTAGGGATTGGCAGAGAGCATGCATTAGTTCCTTTGTATAAAGGCAAAGGGGATAAAAGAGAGTGCAAAATTATAGGGGATAAGTCTGTTGAGTGTACCTGGTAAAGTGTATGGTAGAGTTATAATTGAAAGAATTAAGAGTAAGACGGAGAATAGGATAGCAGATGAACAAGGAGGCTTTAGGAAAGGTAAGGGGGTTGTGTGGACCAGGTGTTTACAGTGAAACATATAAGTGAACAGTATTTAGATAAGGCTAAGAGGTCTTTGTGGCATTTATGGATTTGAAAGGCGTATGACAGGGTGGATAGGGGGGCAATGTGGCAGATGTTGCAAGTGTATGGTGTAGGAGGTAGGTTACTGAAAGCAGTGAAGAGTTTTTACGAGGATGTGAGGCTCAAGTTAGAGTATGTAGGAAGAGGGGAAATTTTTTCCCAGTAAAAGTAGGCCTTAGACAGGATGTGTGATGTCACCGTGGTTGTTTAATATATTTATAGATGGGGTTGTAAGAGAAGTAAATGCGAGGGTCTTGGGAAGAGGCGTGGAGTTAAAAGATAAAGAATCACACACAAAGTGGGAGTTGTCACAGCTGCTCTTTGCTGATGACACTGTGCTCTTGGGAGATTCTGAAGAGAAGTTGCAGAGATTGGTGGATGAATTTGGGAGGGTGTGCAAAAGAAGAAAATTAAAGGTGAATACAGAAAGAGTAAGGTTATGAGGATAACAAAAAGATTAGGTGATGAAGATTGAATATCAGATTGGAGGGAGAGAGTATGGAGGAGGTGAACGTATTCAGATATTTGGGAGTGGACGTGTCAGCGGATTGGGTCTATGAAGATGAGGTGAATCATAGAATTGATGAGGGAAAAAGAGTGAGTGGTGCACTTAGGAGTCTGTGGAGACAAAGAACTTTGTCCTTGGAGGCAAAGAGGGGAATGTATGAGAGTATAGTTTTACCAACGCTCTTATATGGGTGTGAAGCGTGGGTGAATGAATGTTGCAGCGAGGAGAAGGCTGGAGGCAGTGGAGATGTCATGTCTGAGGGCATGTGTGGTGTGAATATAATGCAGAGAAGTTCGTAGTTTGGAAGTTAGGAGGAGGTGCGGGATTACCAAAACTGTTGTCCAGAGGGCTGAGGAAGGGTTGTTGAGGTGGTTCGGACATGTAGAGAGAATGGAGCGAAACAGAATGACTTCAAGAGTGTATCAGTCTGTAGTGGAAGGAAGGCGGGGTAGGGGTCGGCCTAGGAAGGGTTGGAGGGAGGGGGTAAAGGAGGTTTTGTGTGCGAGGGGCTTGGACTTCCTGCAGCATGCTTGAGCGTGTTTGATAGGAGTGAAGGAGACAAATGGTTTTTAATACTTGACGTGCTGTTGGAGTGTGAGCAAAGTAACATTTATGAAGGGATTCAGGGAAACCGGCAGGCCGGACTTGAGTCCTGGAGATGGGAAGTACAGTGCCTGCACTCTGAAGGAGGGGTGTTAATGTTGCAGTTTAAAAACTGTAGTGTAAAGCACCCTTCTGGCAAGACAGTGATGGAGTGAATGATGGTGAAAGTTTTTCTTTTTCGGGCCACCCTGCCTTGGTGGGAATCGGCCGGTGTGATAATAAAAAAAAAAAAAAAAAATAGTTTGGTGCGTTGAGAGGCATGTTTCAGCTTGTAGAGGCCCGCAAGGGCCTTACTTGCTATTGCATGCCTTGAGTGAATGTGTCCGTGTAAACGAAGAAGGTAGTCAAGATTAACGCCAAGGACAGTGACAGATTGTGTGATAGGGAAGTGCGGGTGTCAGCTGTTCTGAGTTCGACAGGTAATGGAGGATCACGTTTCCTGTAGTTAAAATATGTAATGCTGGATTTAGCTGCATTGGTTTTGATCCTCCATTTTTGTTCCCAGATGGCTATCCTGTCGACCTCATTTTGTGTTTTGTGTGTGAGTGTATCTATATTGGCATGAGTGATAAGTTGTGTAATGTCGTCTGCATAGGCTAGTGTGATGGAGTTGTGGTATACAGGTGTGGAATGTCATTAGTGTATAAAATGTAGAGGGTAGGGGAGAGGACAGATCCCTGGGGTACTCCGGCTTTTAGTGTGAAGTAGTGAGAGTAATAGCCTTGGAATTTGATTCTCATGGTACGGCCGTCTAGGAAGTTGCAGAGGAGTTTACGAGTAGTGAGAGGCAGGTTGAAGTTAGCGCAGAGTTTGTACTTGAGCCCTTCGTGCCAGACAGTGTCAAAGGCTTTTTCAACGTCTTTTGCAACCAGGGCTGTCCTGTTTCTTTGTTTTGTGTTGATGTGGATGTAGTTGAGAATGATGTTAATGGCATCCTGTGTGGATCTGTGTGTTCTGAAGCCAAACTGGCCGTCAGAAAGTAGAGAGTTGTGTTCCAGGTATCTGCGAAGGCGATGATTGATGAGTTTTTCAAAGAGTTTTCCTAAAGTTTCGAGGAGGCTGATAGGGCGATAGTTTCTAGGGTCAGAGTGGTATTTATTGGGTTTAGGAAGGAGGATAGCAGTAGCAGCTTTGAAGAGGGAAGGGAAGTATCCAGAGGCAAGGGAGGCATTGAGGAGGTTTGTGTAGGCAGTATTGATAGAGTCAGGAAGGTGTTTCAGGATAATATGGTTTAGGCCAGAAGCACCAGGAGCCTTGGGAGGAAGGTGTCTGAGGAGAGTTTTAATGTCTGTGTTGGTGAAAGGAGTGTCGAGTTCTTGGGAGGAGGTAAGAGAGTCTAGATGTATGGCTGTCTGGTGTTGTTTCTTGTGTGTGTGCAGTGTTCCAGTGTTCTATGTTCTGAATGTGTTGAATAACGTTAGGGTGAGGTGGGTGAGCGTGGAAGATGTTCTCCCAGATGTGTTTGAAGATATTGGCAGCAGCCTGCGGGTCTGAGATGTGTGTGTTGTTGTGGGTGATGTGTTTGAATTTGTTGGTGGGAGTTGTGCCTCTGATTTTTTTGATAAAGTTCCAGAAGGCTTTAGTGTTTTTAATACGCTGCTTGTCTGCTTGTTGTATGAGTTGTGACCAGTGATTGTTGTGGTCTTGGTCTAGGCTGCGTAAAATATCGTTTTAAGGTAAGTGAGATCTAATCGGACTTGATTAAATCTATGTGTGTTGTAGAGGAAGCGGTTGTGGTAGCAGATAATTAGTCTTCTTGTTCTGAGTGACGGTTTGAAGGAATAACGAGTAGTGTGAGTTTTCTTTGGTATTGCGATGTTGGCTGCTTGTGTAGTGGTGTCCTGGATGAGATCAAGTTGAGTATCGATGTCAGAGATGGGTTTGTTGTTGTAGTCATAGGTGAGGTTAATATTGTCTATGTGTTGTTTGAAAGCATCCCAGTCAGCGTTCTTGTAGAAGGAAGGTGTGGATGGAATGAGGATAGGGTTGGAGGAGATGTGTAAGATGACTGGGATGTGATCAGAGCCTGTAATAGGGCCAGGTGAAATGTAGTGTTGAAATAGAGAGCTGGCTCGGTTTGCCAGAATGATGTCTGGTTTGCCTTGGCCCGTGTGGTTGTAAAAGGTATTGAAGTCTGGGCCAAGATGAATTAGGTGTTTATGGTTTGTGAAGTTGAGTAATTGGAGACCAAGTTGGTTGTTACTGGTGTGATGAAAGGCGGTGTGTTTGGCATTCATGTCAGCTAGTAGGTATGTTGGTGTGTTGGTGTAGTTGAAGACTAAGGAAAGGTCGTGTATGTTGAGAATAGTGTTTGGGCGAGCATAGGTGGTGAAAAAGATAAAGGGACCGAGGTGGGTGTGTATTCTGACTGCAAGACAGTGTTGGTGAAAAAAAAGGGATTGGGAGAAATTCGTGTTTTATGTTGGAATTAACAAGGATGGCAACCCCATCGTGGGGATCATAGGGGACTGTAGTGCAGTATATCCATAATGGCGGATGCGTTGAGGGGCTTTGAGGCAGGTACTGTTTAGCAAAACAATATCTGGCCTCTCTGCTTCAAGTAGCTCGGCCAGTAGGTGTCTAATTGTAAAGTAAGAACGTACGTTGAACTGAATCACCTTAAACGTGATTTAATGGTTTCGTCATAGCAAAGTTAATGTCGGGGGAGGAGTTTGGATTAAAGCCCTTGATAGTGGTGCCATCAGTGGATGTGTGTTTGTAGGTGCTACGGACCCGTTTTCTGGAAGGGGAGGAAGAGATGGATCTGTTTTTATGTTCTTTGGTCTGTCTGTCAGAAGTTGGGGCAGGTTTAGGTTTGAGTGGATTTTGTCTGGAGGAGGTGGAGTTGGACCTGGATGAAGTTTTGGTTGTGGTGGAGTGGGCAAAGGTGGATGCAGAGGAAGTGGAAGCTTTGGTAGGGGATAAGGAAGTGGAAGCTATGATAAGGGATGAGGAAGTGGAAGCTATGGTAAGGGATGAGGAAGTGGAAGCTTTGGAAGGGGATGAGGAAGTGGGGGGAGGGGTGGTCGTAGCAGCAGCAGTAGGGGTGTTGGTGGGAGGTGTGGAAGTAGTGAAGGGGGTAGGGAGGAGGATAAAGCTGGTTGGAGTAGGAAGTGGGGGGGTGAGAGAGAGAGGGAGGAGGGAGAGGTTGTAGGCTTAGAAGAGAAGCAGGAAGGAGGGATAATTAAAGAGGGAAGATTGTTAGCAGACAAGATTAGGTTAAGGACATGTGAGTAGTCTGATTGGTAAGCTTGTGAGATTACCATCGCAGAGT
Source organism: Cherax quadricarinatus (assembly GCF_026875155.1). NCBI lineage: Eukaryota > Metazoa > Arthropoda > Malacostraca > Decapoda > Parastacidae > Cherax > Cherax quadricarinatus. The sequence goes on from NC_069399.1 coordinate 95,608,714, forward strand.
GGGCAGCAGTGGCGAGTTGACAGTTAGTTTTGTAGTCTAGTGTGGGTGTGTAGGTGTAGAAGGAGAAGTGCTTGTAGTCTGTGTGTTGGTGTTTGATGTGTGTTGAGTAGAAGATGTAGACCAAGTGCGTGGGGTGGCCCAGGCATTGGGGGTAGGGGAGGGAGGTGCCGGGGAGGGAGGTGCAGGGAAGGGGTTGGGGAGGGAGGGAGGTTGGCTGGCTCTGAGGGTGGAGAGAATGTCTTTTCTAGTAGGGCAGGAGTTTGCAACTGCAGTGTGTGACCCGCCGCAGTTAGAACATTTAAGGGGGAGGTTGCAAGTGTTCCAGAAGTGGCCAGTTGCTGAACATCTGGAGTGTGGAAGTGCATGAGATTTTGTCGTGGCCGAATTTGTAGCATTTCAGACATTGTGTGATGGGGTGGAAGTTCGGAGTGAAGAGAGAGTTTGGAGGAATGCGAATGGTCTTGGCAAGGATTCCTTGATTGAAGAGTGTAGAGGCGTCAGAAGGAGTTGAACAGCGTATTTTGAGGATGGTAGAGTTTTCAGGTCTGTAAATATCGTCAACAGAGACTTTGTTCTTAGTACTAATGTCTTTGATTAAGTCTTCTTTGTCTGTGTCATAGGCAGTCAGGAGAGAATAGTCTACGTGTTTTGCGATCACTGTGCATTTTGCGCGGTGCTCAGGAGTCCAAATAATGGTGAAACCTGCGTTGAGAAGTTTTTGTCTGGTCTCGGTTGAAGTGTACGTTTCGTAAGAATGTCTATCAAGAAGTAGTTTGAAGCCTGAGTTGGTTTTAAAGACTTTCAGTTGAGGAGCGCCAGTGATCTGGTACAATAAATTTCCAGGACAGATAGTGGCATGATCAGATTTAGAGTATTTGAGGTTAAGCGAGAAAGAACTGGGTTTGGAAGAGGTAGACGCAGGGTAGGCCTTAGAGGCAGGAGTAGACAGAGTAGAGGCAGGTGTTGGCAGTAGAGAAGGAGTGGTAAGAGGGAAGGAAGTGGAAGGCATTGAAGGCATCGTAAATCGTAAATTAGATGTGGCGGCCAAATCTGAGAGAATAATTGGTTAGGCAAGTACGTGTGAAGTAGACACACGTACTTGCCTGGTTATAACTTTAAAGTTTCTTGTGCAGTCCGTCTCTGGAGGCACAGGACACTGAGGAGGTGAGCTGTAGGTTGATGGAGCACTGTATGCTCTGAACGGTGAGGAGAGGCAACACTGGCTGTATGGCGTGCAGATCACACGTACAGGCTGAGGCGTGGAGACTTCAGACAGCAAAAGGAGTGCAGGCAGCCACCGACGCACCAATCCTGATGGTGAAGACGAAGGTCCAGTAACCACCACCCGGTGAGGAGAGCATCTCTGACTGTGAGCGATGAGGAGAACCAACACTAGCTGTATGACGCACAACAACGAACGACACACTGAGACTTGTAAACAATATATGGACACAGAGGGTATATAAAGGCTCAGAGTGAGGTGTAATACTAGTGAGGTACCATTTCGATGTTCACTAGTGGTGGTAGTAGTAGTAGTAGTGGTGGTGGTAGTGACAAAAGTAATACAATATGGTAGAGCAATTAATTCGTACATGAGTAAAAGGATATAAAAGCTATTACTTGGGTAACATAAAGATAGGTTGGACAAATATAGACTGGAATGAGGCAGCTTGTTTCAGTGTTCACTCTCTGTGCTTTGTGTAGTATAACAGGAGAGACTATGTGATGGCAGGGTTTACTGTTTTCAGGAGGATTCTTGCTAAGATTTCGGAGATGGTGAAGCTGCCGTTGTTTTGTTTAATTGTATTCGAAACAGCTATCAGTGCTGATTCGAGGCACTTGCGTCTGCGGAAATTAGTTTCTTTGATCACTAATTGGGCGTCTCTGAATTTCATGAGATGATTGGTGGAATTTCGTTGTACACAGGCGTTGTTCAAGTTATCGTTCCTACATGCGTAAATGTGTTCATTGAGGCGGGTGTCGAGGTTTCTGGCTGTTTTCACCTACGTAAATCTTGTCACAGCCTCCACAGGGTATAGTGTAAACTCCTGCATTGACTGGTTCGTGGTGCTTGGATTTTGTCCTGGTTAAATCCTTTATTGAAGTGCTAGAAGCGATGGCGACTCTGGTGTTAGCTTGTGAAAGTACTTTTGAGACGTTCAGTGTAACCTGACTGTTGGGAAGAATTATAACTTTGCTGGGAGTGGTGTTGATGCGTGGGAGAATTTATGGGTCTGAAGAGCTCTTTTCTTGCAGTCTTTGATGAAAAGAAGGAAAATGTAACTCTGTGAATGTTTGGTGAATGTATGTACACTCCTCGTCAAGAAACTCAGGACTACAAATTCGGTATGCTCTTAGGAAAAACCCGATGATGATGCCTCTTTTAGTCTTGGTATCTTGACTGGAATAGAAGTGTGTGAGATCATTTTTATTGGTGGGTTTCCGATAAACTTGAAATCTTAGGTTGTTGTCTACTTTGTGAATGAGGACGTCGAGGAAAGGTAGCTTGTCATTGGACTCTTCTTCTAGTGAACCTTCTTCTTCTAATCTTCCTAGACGATACATCACTGCCCTTAAGAACCTCGCCAACGACCCCAACATTATCGTCACCACCGCCGACAAAGGAGGTGGAGTCGTCATCCTCAACACCAGTGACTACAACACTAAAATGATGGACCTTTTGAATGATCAATCTACATACGAACCCATCAGCACTCAACAGTGGGAGACGCTCACCAAAGATTTTCTATACAAAACCAGACAAATACTCAAACGCACTAGAGAAGGGAAGAAACTTCTGTACTTGTTACCAAGCAACCCTAACCAGCACACATGTATGGTTTACCCAAGACCCATGAACACAATATTCCTCTCAGACCAATCACGTCAGGAATAGGCAGTGCTCCACACAAACTAGCCGGAGTTCTTGCCAAATATCTTTCCTGCCTTCTGGGGACCATCAGCCCGCTCATCTTAAACACTCAGGTGACCTCTCAACCGCATCCGTAACCTCTCCATCCGTAACAAGAAACTAAGCAGTTTGGATGTGACTTCCCTCTTCACAAAAGTACCTACCAAAAAAGCCATCGAGGTTCTACGACGTAAAGTCAATCAGGACCTTAATCTTCCTCTACCTCCCGGAGATTTTGTTGACTTAATTGAACTCTGTGTTAATTTCAACTGTTTTTCTTTCAATAACAAGCTCTACAAACAAACCTACGGCATGGGAATGGGGTCCCCCATAAGTGCCGTCCTAGCCAACTTATACATGGAACACCTAGAGTCCGAACACTTCGCCAACATCATCCCTTCAAGCGTCACTTGGTTACGTTACGTGGACGATGTGCATTAAAATGGTATAAAATACCGACAGGTATTTTATACCATTTTAATGTTCAATCTGTCAGACACTGCAACACAAGCGTATCTTGGTACAGACCTGCAATCAACTTCGACAAACTCCACTAGTGAGAACGGCTGGATTTGAGAGGGACCTGACCTCCCAACATCTGAGCTCTTACCTCTTCTAGTGACCTACGTCTCACCTCTTGGCGCTATATAAGGCTCCATCCTGTCACTTCATCTCCATATTGTTTCATACTATGGAACAATGCTCTTCTCCAGACTGAGGGACAGACCACCTCAAAACTTTAAGGGTGATGGACTGATTACATCGTCTTCAAGTATCTTCTGCTTCTATCAACTTTTCTGTACTCGACTGAAGAAGCCTACTGTGTAGGCGAAACGTTTCGAAATAAAGATACCTAACTGTTGCATATGTGTCTTACCTAACAACGTGGACGATGTCCTCGTAATAACTCCAAAACGTTTTGATGTACGGGATCTTCAGGCAAGGCTCAACGCAGTTGAACCGGCGATCCAGTTTACACTAGAAGAAGAGTCCAATGACAAGCTACCTTTCCTCGACGTCCTCATTCACAAAGTAGATAACAACCTAAGATTTCAAGTTTATCGGAAACCCACCAATAAAAATGATCTCACACACTTCTATTCCAGTCAAGATACCAAGACCAAAAGAGGCATCATCATCGGGTTTTTCCTAAGAGCATACCGAATTTGTAGTCCTGAGTTTCTTGACGAGGAGTGTACATACATTCACCAAACATTCACAGAGTTACATTTTCCTTCTTTTTTCATCAAGACTGCAAGAAAAGAGCTCTTCAGATCATAAATTCTCCACGCATCAACACCACTCCCAGCAAAGTTATAATTCTTCCCAACAGTCAGGTTGCACTGAACGTCTCAAAAGTACTTTTTACAAGCTAACACCAGAGTCGCCACCGCTTCTAGCACTTCAATAAGGATTTAACCAGGACAAAATCCAAGCACCACGAACCAGTCAATGCAGGAGTTTACACTATACCCTGTGGAGGCTGTGACAAGATTTACGTAGGTGAAACAGCCAGAAACCTCGACACCCGCCTCAATGAACACATTTACGCATGTAGGAACGATAACTTGAACAACGCCTTTGTACAACACCGAAATTCCACCAATCATCTCATAAAAATTCAGAACGCCCAATTAGGGGATCAAAGAAACTAATTTCCGCAGACGCAAGTGCCTCGAATCAGCACTGATCGCTTTTTCGAATATAATTAAACAAGACAACGGCAGCTTCACCATCTCCGAAGTCTTAGCAAGAATCCTCCTGAAAACAGTAAACCCTGCCATCACGTGTCTCTCCTGTTTTTATACACAAAGCACAGAGAGGAACACTGAAACAAGCTGCCTCATTCCCAGTCTATATTTGTCCAACCTATTTTTATGTTACCCAAGTAATAGCTTTTATATCCTTTTACTCATGTACGAATTAATTTCTCTACCATATTGTATTACTTTTGTCACTACCACCACTACTACTACTACTACCACCACTAGTGAACATCGAAATGGTACCTCACTAGTATTACACCTCACTCTGAGCCTTTATATACCCTCTGTGTCCATGTATTGTTTGTAATGGAATTGAGACACTTATGCAACACATGGGAATCTTTATTGAAGAAACGTTTCGCCACACAGTGGCTTCATCAGTCCAATACAAAGTAGAAATCGGTAAGGAGAGTAGAAGTTTTGAGGTAATCAGTCCCTCAACCTGGAATCGATATGTTCAGTCCATCACTCTTGTAGGAAGTGCAGCACAGGGCCAGAGAGGTGGCTTATATACTGCGGTGAGATGAGTCCAAGCAGAAAGAGGCGGGATCACAGTGGGACCTGCCACTAGTGTAAGTAGGTCGTCGTCCAAAGGTTGGGCAAGCGTTGAAGTCTTTGTACCAAGATCCCATGATGTTGCAGTCTGACAGATGTGATGAATGGTTTTGAAAACCGACAAGTTGAAGAATTGAGACACTTATGCAACACATGGGAATCTTTGTGGAAAAAGACACTTATGTACAGTTCAGGACATTTATTAAAGGAAACGTTTCGCCACGAGTGGCTTCTTCAGTCCTAATACAGAAGAAAACAAAGAAAACACACATATATATAGTGGTGGGAGTCAGGTGAGGTGAAGGTGGGTAGAGGTGGAAGTAGTAGTAGTAGTAGTAATGGAACTAAGGAGGTGAGGTTAGAGAGGGACCTGTTGGCATCAAGTAACACCAGTTCCCAGGATGGGTAATATCCTCTTGCTTAGTAATTTTGAAATACTGTAACTACCGGATTTCTGCTTTATAGTGTTAATGACAGAAATTAGTGCAGCTTCAATGCATTTTCTCCGTCTTAAGTCGTCTTCTTTAATAACTAGTTTAGCTTATTGAATTTCATGAGGTGTCCAACATCGTCTCTATGTTGAACACATGCGTTTTTGCGGTCATCATTTCTGCAAGCATTTTTGTGTTCTGCTATCCTGATGTCCGGGAGTTCTGGCTGTTTCCCCTACATATACTTTGTCACACCCCCCACATGGTATAGTGTAGATTCTGCACTTGTGCCAGAATCTGCTTGGGTTTTTGGGATCAGGTTCCCAATAGTAGTTGAAAAGCTGGTAGATATTTTAGCCAGTTTTCTGTCAAACATTTTTTTAAACAATTAGTGGCAACGTTGCTGACCGGTAAAACGATGTAAAATTGGAGGCTTTTCTTCAATTTGAAAGGTGTTGGTCTTGCTGAGGATTTCGTGTTGCACGTTTCCTGCAGTCCACGTATGAAAATGTAGGGGAAAGTGTAGTGAACTAAAAGAGTTGGTGATGTACGTACATTCTTCTTCGAGGAATGCGGACTGGAAATTCTGTAGGCTCTCAGAAAGAAGCCAATAACTACCCCTCTTTTAGTTCTTGTGTTTATGGTGAGAGAAGAAATGTAGATCATTTTTGTAGGTAGGCTTCCGGTAGACTTTAAAAGAAAGTTTGCTTTCCCCTGTGCGTAAGAGAACGTCGAGAAAAGGTAACTGGTTGTCCTTCTCCTCCTCTAGAGTAAATTTAATAGTAGGTTCCAGAGTGTTGATGGTGTTGAGGTGCCCTGTACGTCAAGATTTTGGGTACAATGACCAAAATATCATCTACGTACCGCATTTCCCAAATAACTGAACGAGGGATGTTATTGAGGTTTCCCTTTTTGATTCTAGGTCCTCCATATATAAATTGGCAAGAACTGCACTAAGGGGGGATCCCATGGCTAGTCCGAAGAGTTGTTTGTACTTCTTGTCCTCGAACCTAAAACAGTTATAACGAACACAAAGTTCGACAAGGCTCACAAAATCTTGGCGGGGTACAGGTAATTGTTCATCTTTAATCACCCCCGCGAAGAAGATCAATGGCTTGATTCAACTGGGACATTGGTGAATAAGGCAGTCACGTCAAAACTTGCAAGCTTCTTATCACTCATGTCGAGATCTTGTCGGTATCACCATACCATTTCCTCATGGGAATCTTTATTGAAGAAACGTTTCGCCACACAGTGGCTTCATCAGTCCAATACAAAGTAGAAATGGGTAAGGAGAGTAGAAGTTTTGAGGTATCAGTCCCTCCCAACCTGGAATCGATGTGTCAGTCCATCACTCTTGTAGGAAGTGCAGCACAGGGCCAGAGAGTTGGCTTATATACTGCGGTGAGATGAGTCCATTCAGAAGGAGGCGGGATCACAGTGGGACCTGCCACTAGTGTAAGTAGGTCGTCGTCCAAAGGTTGGGCAAGCGTTGAAGTCTTTGTACCATCTCACCGCAGTATATAAGCCACCTCTCTGGCCCTGTGCTGCAAATTCCTACAAGAGTGATGGACTTGAACACATTTGATTCCAGGTTGAGGGACTGATTACCTCAAAACTTTACTCTCCTTACCCATTTCTACTTTGTATTGGAATGATGAAGCCACTGTGTGGCGAAACGTTTCTTCAATAAAGATTCCCATGTGTTGCATAAGTGTCTCAATTCTTCAACTTGTCGGTTTTCAAAACCATTCTCACATCTGTCAGACTTGCAACATCATGGGATCTTGGTAACAAAGACTTCAACGCTTGCCCAACCTTTTGGACGACGACATACTTACACTAGTGGCAGGTCCCACTGTGTTTCCCGCCTCTTCTGCTTGGATCATCTCACCGCAGTATATAAGCCACCTCTCTGGCCCTGTGCTGCACTTCCTCTGGACGGGACAAATTTCGATCACACAGTTGCTCTACAGTCAAGAAGACTCTCTTCGACCCGCCCGGGTTTAGAATTTATATTCTACAAACATCACATCCTTTCGCAATTGCTGTCAAATCGTGTGAAAATCAAGCCTGTGAATGGTGCAATAATGACTCCTCGAAGTTAGCTTTAGCTACCGTCGTTAAGACCGCCGCAGGTCAAATTTACGGCAATCCACTCTCTGAAGGACCCCTTCATTGTCGTCTGCACAGACGACACGGAAGCATCAAAACTTATGGACGACTCTTCAATCAGGACCCTACAAACACAACAATTCACTCTATCCCCGTCTCCATTCTTGAAGTCGAAACGTTCGGTCTTTGTGAAAAGACTGGACAATATGGTCACCTCTCTCTCTACTGAAGCACTGAAGACATCTATTGAGGAACAAAACACCTGGCCTCGGTAGACAGCATCTACAAGATCCCTAACGCCTCATCTATGCTAAGATTCCATTTTCAGACATCTCCATGGCTGCCCAAGCTCTCTCTGACGGTTGGCCATCTCTATTCCCACATTCACGCTAGTCATATAGAACAAGAACGTTTCACATACATCTACCACTGCTGGACCTGCTACTCCTATAAACACCCACCAAGGATTGCCCCATCAAGGATAAGAAGTTTTGTTCAAAATGTGGGAATGATGGACACGATTTCAGATCCTGCACCATTACTACAGCACCAACTTGTCTTAACTGCAAGGGTAATCATCATACCTTGCAGCTAAGTACCCAATCAGGAAAGAAATCATACTGAAGAAAACTAAAGTTCTGAAGAACACCCCCAATTCCCCGACATACGCTGCAATAACCAAACCAAAAAACCGACACCACCAAGACTCTACACGCTAATCTACAGGCAACCATCGCCCAGCAAATCCCTCTCTCCACTCCCAGACGGAGTTTCCCTCAAAGGGCTGTACTGCATGGTGTATGCACACCTTGCAAACGCAGAAAAACCCGGCACTTTCAACACCACTATTAACGAACTATTCCGTCTGAACAACATCCCTGCCTTCAATTTTCCGGATCCACACCTTCAGCAGACATTCCTCAAGTTTACTTCCAACGTCCTGAATTTTACTGCACCTGCAGACCTGTCTCCTCCCCAAGCAACTGCTCCTGTAACTTCTATAACCACTTCCACCGCTGACAAACGTTGATCATGTTGTCTCAACCACCGTCTCCCACCTCCCCCAGCCTGCTGTTACACCCATTACAAACCTTACAGTGCTCCTGTCGCCCCTCAGTCACCTGCTACCACCATTGTAGATTCTCCCAATGAATCCACTCCAGAAGAGGAAGATAACGACGACTCCAGTAAACCCTCATGGGAAAACCTTACCTTTACACTTCTCCTTCAAATACTGACACCATGACCTGTACTGAACTCTACAAAAGCATCGGTGCTGGAACAGTCAAGTATGCATGTGAATCCCCGCTTCACTTCTCACTCACCCAAGTTCTTGAGTTCATCAAGCCTCTACGTTTCCCCTTCATTTAACAAGGCTAAACTATACCACCTATCTAGAAGCAGCTTAAAAAAGTTGGGAAAAATGGCTCCATTGCAAACCCTGCCTCCTCAGTTTCTCCTATAACTCCCATATGTGTTCTACCCTCTGATGTGACCTAGCCTGCTGCCAGCTACTCAAGATTCAAGACTTCAACTACCACAAGTTCAATGCAACAGTCCCTGCTATTCCTGTTCTCAAGTCTGCCCCACGATCGCCTTAGCTGCTGGGTTAAGCCCTGGCTCTATTTCTCTTACTAAGAACACTCCTCTCCAGAGCTATTCTTCATCTGTCCCGTCTTCCCCGCTCATCCCATTGGGATCTTACCTGAACTTGTTTGCTTTGTTTGCTTGCCTGTGCTGCACTTCCTACAAGAGTGATGGACTGAACACATCGATTCCAGGTTGAGGGACTGATTACCTCAAAACATCTACTCTCCTTACCCATTTCTACTCTGTATTGGACTGATGAAGCCACTGTGTGGCGAAACGTTTCTTCAATAAAGATTCCCATGTGTTGCATAAGTGTCTCAATTCTTCAACTTGTCGGTTTTCAAAACCATTCATCACATCTGTCATACACTGCAACATCATGGGGGTCTTGGTACAAAGGGCTTCAACGCTTGCCCAACCTTTGGCGACGACCTACTTACACTAGTGGCAGGTCCACTGTGATCCCGCCTCCTTCTGCTTGGACTCATCTCACCGCAGTATATAAGCCACCTCTCTGGCCCTGTGCTGCACTTCCCACAAGAGTGATGGACTGAACACATCGATTCCAGGTTGAGGGACTGATTACCTCAAAACTTCTACTCTCCTTACCCATTTCTACTTTGTATTGGACTGATGAAGCCACTGTGTGGCAAAACGTTTCTTCAATAAAGATTCCCATGTGTTGCATAAGTGTCTCAATTCTTCAACTTGTCGGTTTTCAAAACCATTCATCACATGTTTGTAATGGCTTACTAAAGCTCCTGGAGAGCGAAACGTTGCCACAATAAATGTCACATTAGTTGCACTTGTGTCCTTTTACTTTACATACTTACTAATGATGTATAAAGCTGCAGTATGACCTCTGGACTTCTGTTGCTTACACTTCTTGATATAAATCCCAGTAATGTATTTGCCTTATTAAGTACGCTTAGGCATTGCTGTCTTGGTTTAAGGTTGCTGCTTACCATAACCCCCAAGTCCTTTTCGCAATCTGTATGGCTAAGTTCTACATTATTTAACTTATAAGTGCTAGGGTTATGGACACTCCCGAGCTTCAGAACCTTGCATTTATCTACATTGAACTGCATCTGCCACTTTTTGACCAAGAGTAGAGTTTGTCTAAATCCTCCTGAAGTTCCCTAACATCTACGTTTGAATCAATTATCCTACCTATCTTCGTGTCATCGGCGAATTTGCTCATATCACTAGTAATTCCTTCATCAAGTCATTTATATATATTATAAACAACAATGGGCCCAAGACTGATCCCGTGGAACGCCCCCTTGTTACTGATCCCCACTCGGATTTAACCCCATTTATGGGACACTCTCTGCTTCCTGTCTGTGAGCCATGATTCGATCCACGAGAGCACCCTTCCCCCCAATGCCATGAGCTGCTACTTTCTTCAACAGTCTTTGGTGCGGAACTCTATCAAATGCCTTACTAAAATCTAAGTAAATAATATCAAATTTTTATCGTGGTCAACAGCCTCAAAAGCTTTACTGAAGAAAGTTTAAAAAATTAGTTTTAAACAAGACCGGCCTCTTGTGAATCCATGCTGAGTTTTCATTAATCAAGCTATGCTTATCGAGATGGCTTCTTATATATGAGCAATAATTGATCTAGTTTAAATTTTCTACAATTGAGGTCAGGCTTATGGGCGGTAATTTAACGGTTTAAAGACTTGTCCCCTGTTTTAAAAATAGGAAAATTAAAATTAGCCATCTTCCATATCAGACACTACAACCTGTTTGAAGAGATAAATTAAAAATATTAGTTAATGGTTCACAGACTTCCATTATGCATTCCTTTAGAACCCTTGAGAAAACCTCATCAGGACCCAGTGACTTATTTTGCTTCAGTCTATCTGCTTCACAACCATTTCACTAGTGACTGTGATGTTACATAATTTGTCTTCTTCTGGCCCACTATAAAAATTTATTACCGGAATATTATTAGTGTCTTCCTGTGTAAAAACCGAGAGAAAATAATTATTTAAAATCGAGCACATTTCATTCTCATAGGAAAGTATTGGTTTGGAAATAGGGTAGTTGATGAGTGGAACAGTCTACCTAGTTGGGTTATTGAGGCTAGGACTTTGGGTAGTTTAAAATTTAGGTTGGATAAGTACACGAGTGGGAGGGGTTGGATTTGAGTGGGACTTGCACATCAGAGCTTATTTCTTGGGTAGCATTGAAAACTGGGTTGGGCAAATGTTTTGTTAGTGGGATGAATTGTAAAGGACCTGCCTAGTATGGGCCAACAGGCCTGCTGCAGTGTTCCTCCTTTCTTATGTTCTTATATCAACCAAGTTTTCATGGTAAGGGAGAACCAACATATTTTTAGTTGAATAAGGCTGGTTGTCCCTTTTTGGATTGTAAAAAGTATTTCTAGCAACTTTAAAAGATTTATCAATTACATTTCTTGGGTATTTTAAATCATTACCTATTTCATAAAGCAGTTTTGACAATAATATGAATATTTCCTTTGGTTTATATAAATTAGATCCATTTATAATTAATAGAATTTGGGAAGAATTTAATAATACACTGGACAAATAATAATTTTTAAATTTTCTTGGGTAGAATAGTTTGTGGGTGAGTTGTGCAAAGGACCTGTCCAGTTGGGCCGGCGCGCGTCAGGTGTTTAACCGTTGTGGGATCTGATAGTGAGGTGTTGGCCAGACCCCTTATATAGCTTCCTTGGATGCTTTACTTTCATAGTTCCTTGATAATGTGAGTAGTCACGAAAGCGCCTTGGAATTTCTCTATTCTTTCAGAGTGGTTGTTTTGCATATTCTGAAATTACCTTTTACTGTGATCTTATTGCATATATATATATATATATATATATATATTTATAATATATATATATATATATATATATATATATATATATATATTTTATATATATATTTTATATTCAAGCCTGGACAGATGGGAAGCAGGTGGTGTGTGGGGGCTATACCCTGTGCATCTACCTTGGCTGATACCTATCTCCAATACACCCGGGAGGAAAGGAGGGGCAGCTGCCAGCTTTAGGGAGTCCCAAAAGTCTAAAAAAATATGGAGAACTTGCCCTCATTATATGTTTGTTCCCCTAGGCTCAGAGACCCTTGGCTCATGGGGAAAGAGTGCATCAATTTCCTTAAGGAGCTGGGAAAAAAGACTCATCAGGGTAACTAGGGATCCCAGGGCAGCTAGTTTTCTGTTCCCGCGGCTCAGTGCGGCTGTTCAAAGGGGTAATGCATGCTGCTTTTGGGCACACGCCCCAGCTCTGAGGAGCTGGATGAGATTTTCCCCTTATAATCGGTGTACCACGTAACAACATGACCGTATATCCACCTTTATACAACAATGTATTCTTAAATTTCTGTACCATTTTTTTAAAAATAAAAATTTTTTGGTAAAAAAATATTTTTTAAAGATGGGGGGGTAGGGGAAGTGGAATTTCAAATGGCTTCGGAAAAACCCAAATATTTTCCCTTGAAGTTTTTTTATCCATTTCCGAGGCTAGGGTCCCACAATTTTACACCAGAGGTGGACCCTATCCTATATATATATATATATATTATATATTTTTAAATATATATATTAATATATATATATATATATTAATATATATATATTATTAATTTAAACAAGTCGGCCGTATCCCACCGAGGAGGGGGGCCCCCAAAAAGGAAAACAAAAGTTTCTCTTTCAAATTTAGAAATTTTACGGTAAAAGGGGGGTTACTCCCTCTTGCCCCCGGCTTTTTAGTCCCCCTTTTAAACCGCAGGGCTTAGGAGGAAGAATTCTGTTCCACTTCCCCATGGAGAAAGAGGAAATAAACAAGAACTAGAAAAAAAATGCAAAAAACCCAGAGGGGTGTGTGTATATATTTTGTACATATATGGTAGTGTGCCTAAGTGTAAGTAGAAGTAGCAAGACTCCTAAAATCGTGCATGTTTGAGACAAAAAAAAAGCACCGCATCCTCCAACATGTAAAAAAAAAATTTCAGGCTTTCGTTTACTTCACTGGCAGGACGGTATACCTCCCGGGGGGTTTCTGTTACCAACCTACTACCTTATTATTTTAAAATTATATATATATAAAATTTTTATATATATATATAAATAATATTAAATATATATTTTTATAATATGTGTGCCGAATATGTAAAACTGGTCAAAGCAAAAAAACTCACTTAAAATTAAGTCCTTTCAAAAAATTTTCTTTATACGTTTTAAAGAAAATTTTTTTTATTAATGTTGATGTAAAAAATTTTTAATTTTAAAACCAAAAAGGGAACTTAGAAAACTTTCCAACCTTATTTTTAAAAATCGCAATTTTTTTTTTTGCCTAACCCAACTAAACATATTTTAGAGTTTTTTACATAATTTAAAACTAAAAAACAGTGAAAAAACATTTTTTTTTCGTTTTTGGTTTAGAATGTTTTGGCGAAATTTTGCAACACAAACAATTTTCATTGTCCTTTTGGCAAAATGAGCTTTTTATTTAAGCCCAAAATAGCAAGTTTTGCCTATTCGCAGACATTTTTTATTTTATTTATATATATATATTTTTAATATATATATATATTATAAAAATAAATATATATATAATGTCGGCCCAAAATTTTAAAAGGTCCTTTTGCAAGAACTCATTTAAAATTAAGTCCTTTCGAAATTTTCTCTTAAGTTTAAAGATATATTTTTTTTTTTAAGTTAATTAAAAATTTTTTAATTTTGCACCAAAAGAATCTTAGAAAACTTCCCAACCTTTTATAACAGACAATTTATTTTAGCCTAAACCCAACTTAAATTTTTTTAGATTTGTTTACAGTAATTTAATCTAAAAAAACACAGTGAAAATTTTTTTTTTGTTAGGGGTTTAGAATGATTTTTTTTGAAATTATTGCTACACAAATTTTTATAATGGGAAGTTTAGCGTCTTTTAAGCCCCAAAATCGCAAGTTCTGCCTATTCGGCACGACATATATATATTAATATATAATATATATAATTATATAATTATATATATATAATAATTTTTTATTCCCTTTGGACTGGAAAAAACTCATCAGGGTAACTAGGGATCCCAGGGCAGCTATTTTTTCTGTTCCAGCGGCTCAGTGCGGCTGTTCAAAGGGGTAATGCCTGCTGTATTTTGGCATACGCCCCAGCTCTGGGGAGCTGGATGAGATTTTCGCCTTATAATCGGTGATAAAAACACGTAACAACATGTACCGTATATATATATAATATATATATATATTTTATATATATATATATATATATAAAAATATATACATGTCGTGCCGAATAGGCAGAACTTGCGATCTTGGCTTAAAAAGCAACGCTCATCTTGCCAGATATGACAATCGAAAATTTGTGTATGCAATAATTTCCCCAAAATCATTCTGAACCCAACGAAAAGAATACATTTCACTGTGTTTGTTTAGCATTAAATAATTGTAAACGTATCTAAAATATATTTAGTTGGGTTAGGATAAAATAAATTGTTCTTGCTGTAAAAAGGTTAGGTAAGTTTTCTAAGAATCTTTTGGTGCAAAATTATAAATTTTTACATTATCATTAATGAAAAAAATATATAATAAAATGTAAGAGAAAATTTTAAAAAGGATTTAATTTTAAATGAGTCCTTGCTAATTGACCAGTTTTACATATTCGGCACGACATAAAATATATATATATATATATATATATAAAATATATATATATATATATATATTTTATAATATAAAATATATATATATATAATTTAATTTTTTGAAGCAATATTAATTAAATTTAAACTGACTTTTGCTGTATATAGCAGAAATTAACTAAAAAAAAATTGCGTAAATTTAAGTTACGTTATAAGTTATAAGTTAGGTTTGGTCCGAAATATATATAGCACTGTCAATGAAAAAAATATATCTATTAATCTGTAAATAACAAAAAAAAAAAACAAGGCACAATACCGTGACTGGAACGATACACAGTGTGACTTTCGGTCCAAGTGGGACCGAAACGTTGTTTTAAGCTCCTGTCTTCTTTGTACGGGTTATTTGTGTATCAATCTGTATTTTTTTTAAAGACTGTGCTTTAAGCTTTCTACGAGTGTAGGTAGCTCCCAGCGTGATGCCTTAAATCACTCAGCTACAGATGCCCATATAACGTTAGGTAGCCTGCTTGACTGCAGGCCGTGTTTCTCCTCACGCGGGGCACACCGGCGTCAGGCTGGGAATTAACTGCACTCATGCAGTGCTGGCAACGTGGGTTGGAATCCTGCTGGCTGACATATTTTTTTGTATATACTTTCGCTTGTTTCTACGAGGAGCATTGAATATAGTATCGCTTGTGAGACCAGGATATACAGGGGGAGAATGAGGCATCTATGAGGCGTTCCCACAAATATAAAATACCTTAATTTGTATCAAGATAATGCATAGACCGTTAATGCCCAATTAAAGGTGAATTACACATGGGGCAAACTTCAGGAATGGATCAACCATTGGTTTTCCTAATAGGAAACAATGAGTGACTTTTGAGCTGAACATTGCCTGAAGTTTAACGTAACGAGAGTTCCTCATGGAACGGTCCTCAGCCAAATCCTTCTCACAATTTACATAAATCGTCTGGAAACGGGACGAAAAAAAAAAAAGCCAAATTCGCGAATGACACGAAATTAGGAATAATACAACATCCGTAGACTAGTTTGGGAGCTCTCAGAAGCACCTGAATAGTCTGGTATAGTTGTATGAGAAGCAGTAGATCAGGTTGTTCACTGTGAGTAAGAACGTGAATGTAAAATGTTCGGACACTTTCTAATCTTGACAAAAGAAGACAGCAATCTCTTCGTTCTTATTAACAATGATCTAAGGCTAAGAACGTACATTTAACAACGATGAGTTGCGAGCAGCAAAGATATATAAAGTTTCATATGAAAATGTGTGAGGAGCAAAACATCAGAGGAAAAAAATGGTGGCACTTCATTATGCACCTGTCATACCTCATTATGCACCTGTCATACCTCAATATGCACCTGTCATACCTCACTATGCACCTGTCATACCTCACTATGCACCTGTCATACCTCACTATGCACTAGTCATACCCCCACTATGCACCGTCATACCTCACTATGGCACCTGTCATACCTCACTATGCACCTGTCATACCTCACTATGCACCTGTCATACCTCACTATGCACCTGTCATACCTCACTATGCACCTGTCATACCTCACTATGCACCTGTCATACCTCACTATGCACCTGTCATACCTCATTATGCACCTGTCATACCTCATCCCGAGGACAACGTCTATTTTTATAAATGAATTATATAAACAGCAGCGAGGCTGCAGAGGTGATCAGATCTCGTGTAATTATTATGAAACAATCCAGATGAAAAGGAAAATGGCTCGACGAACTCAGAGTTTTGTACCTTTGTAAGCGGTGAGTGCAAGTATACTCAGTCATAGGTTAAAGATGCATGAACAAGTTTGGCTCACTCAAACGCGCACTGTTTGAAGTACTACAAAGTGTTAGTTACAGTATTAGGAAGCAAAGGGATGAGTATCTGATGTAAGAGAAGCAACACTTATGTGGGCAGTATTTAGTACTTAGGACTTAGGTACTAAAACAGTAACACAGAACATTCTTTTAGAACAAGATGAAAATCTTTTTACAAATATCGAATTCAACAGTATTTAATATAATGCAATGGAACCTTAATGTTGCTTCATGATCGACCCAGGACGATTGATTGACCATGGAGCATCCAGGGCCACCCTTATAGTAATAGATATTATTATTATTATTATTATTATTATTATTATTATTATTTGTAGTAGTAGTAGTAGTAGTAGTAGTTAGTTTGTAATAGAAGAAGAAAAAGAAGAAGTAAGTGGTAAATAAATTAGTAGTAGTAATAGGATTGTACTGATGCTAGTATAAGTGATTCAGCAACAGTTGACTTACTGATGGGTTAGGTATTCCCATGGTCATGTATCTGTTTAACAGTCTTATAATCCTGTACAGTAGAATCATCTAACTGACAGTGATTAAACAACTATGTGTGTACGAGTGCTGTAGTAGTTGTAATGGTATTAGTAATATTATTATTAGTAGTAATAGTATTAGTAATAGTACACTGTTATTAATGATACTAGCAATTTGTAGTAGTAGAAATAGTTAGCAGTAGTAGTAATAGCAGAAAGGGTGGTAGTAGTAGTAGCAGCAGTAGGGGTAGAAAAAAAATTAGCGGGAAACCCGCAGTAGGAAAAAAAACCTTAGTTCCAAACTTTGTTTCCTTTTAAATGTAATATATTGTACATGACTGAACTTTCCTGGTCTACACCTGCTTTTGAAGCCAACTGGGTAGCCGGGTGTAGGCCCGGGGGACGAACTCTCTGCAAATTGACTATCAAAAACTTTCAAAGCAAAAAGGTTAAAGGTTTTTTGGGAGTGTCCGTAATTTCACAGACACCTTTTGAATGGAAAATTGGGTTTTCCCAAATTTCCCTGTCTTTAATTGTACCTCCTATATTAATTTATTTCCTCATTTAACCTCATTTTCCCAAAATTTTTCTATATTCCTATAATTTTCCCTTTCTTTCTCCCCCCTTTTCTCTCAGTTTTTCTTCAATACCCGTATTTTTAAAGGGCCCCCCTCTTTTCAGTGAAAGCTCTCTCTCCCATTTCCATGCTCCCCCCACTTCCTTCCCCCCTCCCCCCTGAACTCCCTCCCCCCCTCCTCTCTCCCTCCCTGTAATGAGCCCATATGCCAGGTCCTCCGCCCCACATTAGTTATGCTAATGTCCTCTTTCTGGACGAGCTGCTGTTGAAGCCTTCGATTTTCTTATAGAAAAAGGGGGGGAAACCTCTTTCCGGGGGGTGTCACCCCCTCTCTCGCATCTTAAATTTTTTCACCAAATGTCTAACCAACTACCCGGGCTGCATCTATAAAACCCGAAATAGCTGAAATTTTGGGGGGGGCAAAAGGTTGTTCCTAACCGTTTAATTGGGAAACTAGTGTTCATAACAACCCGACAACCCAGAAGATTCCCGAAAATTTCATCTTATGTCCACAGACTGCCTTTGATTCCTAAAACCTTTTATGTTTAAATGACCCAGTGAAAATATGACGGTTTTATTTGGAACCCCCCCTTTTTATCATACGAAAAATTTCTAAATAAAAAATCTGCAGTTTCCAACTGTCCCCAAAATTTGTCTCTAACTGCGAATAGGAAAATGTTTTGACCGTCCCGCAGCTATCTGGTCCTTTTAAACCCTCAAGCGACCCTTTTTTCCCTTGATCAATCCAAGTTTCTAACTGGTAAGTTGACAATTCTAAACGTCAATACACTTTCAAAATTGCCCCTAAGGGAACTACCCAAATTTATATCTCATAGGTTTGCGTTTTCTTGGAAAAATAAAACAATTTAGTATGAAAATTCTATTTTTCCCTCCCACAAAAAAACAATTTTAAAAGGATGCCAATTTTTTTCTTGTCAATAAATCACGTATCCTGGGAGCTGCCACCCTGTTTTTCCTCGTCAACACGCCGTTTTTTTCTGTAACTGTCACTTTTTACACTAGGAGATTTTTTTCCCTCGCCCTATCAACACCCCCTCCCTACCCTCCCCATTTCTTGCTCCTCATGAAAACACAACTAATCTATCTCTGTTATGTAAGCGATATTTTTTCTTTGGAGCCCGAGAGAAACAAATTTGGCTTCGTCCCAACAAAGGGATGTCCAACTACACGACATTTTAAAAATTTGGGCCCAAATCACTTCTCAATTGCTATAATATTCAGGATGACCCCCTAAATTTAGACAATTGCCCCCACTTTGAGGGATTATCATAAACTGTTTACCCCGGGCGACAATCCGCCATTTGTACTTGTGATCAGCTTTTATTACCATCACAACAGACCTAACTACCCAATAGAGAACTACCACAGCAGATTTCCAATAACAAAAGACCTTCACCCTAACAATAAGATTCACCACAACAATAAACATTCACCCAAAACAATAAACATTTACCCCAACTCAAACATTTACCATAACAATTCGACATTTTATGATAAAACTTGCACAATGAAACGTTTTCATCTGACAACAAGCCCTTTAGAAGACAAAAAACCTCCCCCCATAACAAAAGACCTTTACCAGAAAAAACCTTCACCATGACAATGGCCTTCACCTGACAATAGACCTTCACCCCTACAGTAGACCCTTTACCAAACAATAGACCATCCTATGACAATGACCATCACTTGACAAAAGACTTTTCCCCTGACAATAGACCTTCACCATGAAATTACCCTTTACCATGACATGACCCTTCCCAAAAACAAATACCCCCACCATGACAATAGAACTTCGCTATGACAAAAGACCCCCCACTGACAAAATAACTTCATAACAGTAGACCTTTGCCATGAAATTGACTTCTACCATGATAGAAGGAAAAAAATGCAGAAGCAAATGACATTTTTCAGCCCCCAAATGGAAAAACAGAAGTACAGTCGTAGCGGACTCCTGGGCCAATAGCTATGTGACAC
>NC_069399.1:95629145-95729901 GCF_026875155.1 Cherax quadricarinatus
CCGGTAAAAAAACGTTAACTTGGAGGCTTTTTTTAAATTTTGGGAAAGGTGTTGGTTCTTGCTGAGGATACGTGTTGCACGTTTCCTGCAGTCACGTATGAAGTGTAGGGGAAAGTGTAGTGAACTAAAAGAGTTGGTGATGTACGTACATTCTTCTTCGAGAACTGCGGACTGGAAATTCTGTGGGCTCTCAGAAAGAAGCCAATAACTCCCCCTCTTTTAGTTCTTGTGTCATGGTGAGAGAAGAAATGTAGATCATTCTTGTAGTAGGCTTCCGGGTAGACTTAAAAGAAAGTTTGCTTTCCCCTGTGCGTAAGAGAACGTCGAGAAAAGGTAACTGGTTGTCCTTCTCCTCCTCTAGAGTAAATTTAATAGTAGGTTCCAGATTGTTAAAGGTGTTGAGGATGCCCTGACGTCAAGAATTTTGGGGTACAATGACCAAAGTACATCTACGTACCGCATCCAAGTAACTGAACGAGGGATGTTATTGAGGATCCTTCTTGATTCAGGTCCCCATATATAAATTGGCAAGAACTGCACTAAGGGGGATCCCATGGCTAGTCCGAAGAGTTGTTTGTACTTCTTGTCCTCGAACCTAAAACAGTTATACGAACACAAAGTTCGACAAGGCTCACAAAATCTTGGCGGGGTACAGGTAACTCTGTATCATCTTTAATCACCCTGCGAAGAAGATCAATGGCTTGATCAACTGGGACATTGGTGAATAAGGCAGTCACGTCAAAACTTGCAAGCTTCTTATCACTCATGTCGAATCTTGTCGGTATCACCATACCATTTCCTCATGGGAATCTTTATTGAAGAAACGTTTCGCCACACAGTGGCTTCATCAGTCCAATACAAAGTAGAAATGGGTAAGGAGAGTAGAAGTTTTGAGGTAATCAGTCCCTCAACCGGAATCGATGTGTCAGTCCATCACTCTTGTAGGAAGGCAGCACAGGGCCAAGATTTGGCTTATATACTGCGGTGAGATGAGTCCATTCAGAAGGAGGCGGGATCACAGTGGACCTGCCACTAGTGTAAGTAGGTCGTCGTCCAAAGGGTTGGGCAAAACGTTGAAGTCTTTGTACCCTCTCACCGCAGTATATAAGCCACCTCTCTGGCCCTGTGCTGCACTTCCTACAAGAGTGATGGACCGAACACATCGATTCCAGGGTTTAGGACTGATTACCTCAAAACTTCTACTCTCCTTTCCCATTTCACTTTGTATTGGAAAGAAGAAGCCCTGTGTGGCGAAACGTTTCTTCAATAAAGATTCCATGTGTTGCATAATGTCTAAATTTCTTCAATTGTGGGTTTTCAAACCTTTTCATCACTCTTCAGACATTGCAACATCAGGGGATTTTTGGTACAAAGATTAACGCTTGCCCAACCCCTTTGGGCGACGACATACTTACACTAGGGGCGGGTCCCACGTGACCCCCCTCCTTCTCTTGGCCACTCCCGAAAGTATATAACCACCTCTCTGGCCCTGTGCTGCACTTCCTACTGGACAGCAATCGATCACACAGTTGCTCTACATCCAAGAAGACTCCTTCGACCCCCCCGGGGGTTTTAAAATTTATATTCTACAAACATACACCCTTTTCGCAATGCTGCGAATCGTGTGAAAATCAAGCCTGTGAATGGTGAAAATTTTGACTCCTAAATTTTGTTTTAGCTACCTCGTTAAGCCCCGCCTGCGGGCCCAAAATTTCGGCAATCATTTTCTCTGAAGGACCCCTTTCATTGTCGCTGCACAAACAGGGAAAAAGCATCAAAACTTAGGGACGCCTTCAATCAGACCCTAAAAAACCAAAAATTCACCTATCCCCTCCCATTCTTGAAGTCGAAACGTTGGGTCTTTGTGAAAAGATGGACAATATGGTCCCCTCTCTCCTATGAAGCCTGAAACATCATTGGGGAAACAAAACACCTGGGCCCGAGACAATTCAAGATCCTAACGCCTCATCTATGCTAAAGTTTACTTTTCAGACTCTCCATGGCTGCCCAAGCTCTCTCTGACGGTCTGGCCTCTCAATTCCACATTTCACGCTAGTATATAAACAAGAACTTTTTCACTAATCACCACTGCTGGACCTGCTTTTCCTATAAACCACCCCCAAAGGTTGCCCATAAAGAAAGAATTTTGTTCAAAATGTGGGAATGGGACACGTTTTTCGATCCTCACATTACTACAGCCCCAAACTTGTCTTAACGCAAGGGAATCTCATACCCTTGCACAAGTACCCAATCAAAAAAGAAATCATACTGAAAAAACTAAAGTTCTGAAAACACCTCCAATTCCGACTACCTGCAATAACCCAAACCACAAACCGCCCCCCAAGACTCAACCGCTAATTAAAAAGGCCCCATCGCCCAGCAACCCCCTCTCTCCCCCCCAGACGGAGTTTCCCCAAAGGTGCTGTACGCAGGGTGTATGCAACCCCTTTGCAAACGCAGCAAACCCCGCACTTTCAACACCACTATTAACGAACTATTCCCTCTGAACAACATGCCTGCCTTTATTTTCCGGGGCTCCACACCCTTTCCCGACATCCTCAAGAATTCCCCAAAGTCCTGAACTTTTCTGCACCTGCAACCCGTCCCCTGCCCAACAACTGCTCCTGTAACTTCTTAACCCTTCCCCCGCTGCAACGTTGACATGTTTTCCAACCACCCTCCCCACCCCTCCCCCCTTGGTTACACAACATTAAAAACCTTACAGCTTCCTTTCGACCCTCGTCACCTTACCCCATTGTAATTTCCCCCAAAAATCCACTCCAGAAGAGGAAAACGACGACCCAGTAAACCCCATGGGGAAAACCCTTACCTTTTACATTCTCCTTCAAATACGACACCATGCCCGTCTGAACCTACAAAAAACATCGGTGCTGGAACATCAAGTATGATGTGAAAAACCGCTTCACTTCTCATCACCAAGTTCTTGAGTTCATCAAACCTCTACGTTTCACCCTTTAGTAACAAGGGTAAACTATACCACCATCTAGAAGCAGCTTCAAAAAGTTGAAAATGGCTCCCTTGCTCCCTGCCTCCTCAGTTACTCCTTAACTCCCATATGTGTTCTACCCTCTGATGGACCTCCCTCTCCCCCTATCAAGATTCAAGACTTCAACTCCCAAAAGTTCATGCAAAACACCCCCTCATTCCTGTTCTCAAGTTCCCCCACGATGCCTTAGTGCTGGTTAACCCCCTGGCTCTTTTTCTTTTACAAAGAACCTCCTCCCAGAGCTATTCTTCATCTGCCCCGTCCCCCCCGCCATCCTTGGGGGACTTACCTGAACTTGTTTGCTTTGTTTGCTTCCCTGTGCTGCATTCCACAAGAGTGGGGACTAAACACTCGTTCCTTTGGGGACTGATTACCTCAAAAAAATTACTTCCTTACCCATTTCTTCTGTTTGGACATGAACCACTTGTGGCGAAACTTTTCTTCAATAAAGATTCCCATTGTTGATAAGTGTCTCAATTCTTCAACTTGTGGGTTTTTAAAAACCTTTCATCCATCTGCTACACGAACATCAGGGGGATCTTGGTACAAAGACTTCACCTTCCCCAAACCCTTTGGACGACGACCTATTACACTAGTGGCAGGTCCCACTGTGATCCCGCCTCCTTCGCTTGGACTATCCCCCCGCAGATAAAGCCACCTCTCGGGCCCGTCTGCATTCCTACAAGAGTGAGGGACTGAACACATCGTTTCCCGGTTGAGGGATGATTACCTCAAAACTTCTACTCCCCCTACCCATTTCTCTTTTATTGGACTGATGAAGCCACTGTGTGGAAAAAACGTTTCTTCAAAAAAGTTTCCATGTGTTGCAAAATGTCTCAATTCTTCACTTGTCGGTTTTCAAAACCATTCATCACTTTTGTAAGGGCTTATAAAGCCCTGGAAGCGAAACGTTGCCACAAAAAAGTCCATTATTGCACTTGTGCCTTTTTTTTACAACTTACTAATGATGTATAAAGCGCAGTATGCCCTTGGACTTCTTTTGTTTTACACTTCTTGATATAAATCCTAATGTATTTGCCCTTTTTAAGACGCTTAGGCTTGCGTCTTGGTTTAAGGTTTCTGCTTACCTAACCCCCAAGTCCTTTTCGCAATCTGAGGTAAGTTCTACATTTTTAACTTATAAAGGGTAGGGTTATGGGCACTCCCGAGCTTAGAACCCTTTCATTTTTCTACTTTTAACTGCATCTGCCCCTTTTTTTGACCAAGAGTAGAGTTTGTCTAAACCTCCTGAATTTCCCAACTCTACGTTTGAAACAATTACCTACCCATTTCGTGTATCGGCGAATTTGTCAATTTTATATAATTCCTTCATCAAGACTTTTTATAATATTATAAACAACATGGGGCCCCAAACTGATCCCTGTGGAACGCCACTTGTTACGATCCCCACTCGGGTTTAACCCCATTTTGGACCTCTTCTTTCCTGTCTGTGGCCATGATTCGATCCAGGAGCCCCCCTTCCCCCCCAATGCCATGAGCTGCTACTTTCTTCAAAAAGTCCCTTTTTGGGCGGGAACTCATCAAATGCCTTACAAAAACTAAGTAAAAAAATATCAAATTCTTTATCGGGGCAAAGTCAAAAGTTTACTGAAGAAAGTTAATAAATTTGTTAAACAAGACCGCCCTTGTGAATCCCTGCTGGTATCTTAATCAAACTATGCTTATCGAGATGCTTCTTTTAATAGCAATAATTGACTCTGTAAATTTTCCTACAAATTTAGGGCAGGCTTATTGGGCGGTAATTAACGGTAAACGACTTTTCCCCTGTTTTAAAAAAAAGGAATTACATTTGCCACTTCCCCATATCAACACTCACCCGTTTGAAGAATAAATTTTAAAAAAATTGTTAATGGGGTTTTTCAGACTTCCATTATGCATTCCTTTTGAACCCTTGGAAAAAACCCATCGGGCCCAGTGACTTATTTTTTCTTCAGTCTACTGCTTCACAACCATTTCCTATGACTGTGAGTTAAAAATTTGTCTTTTCTGGCCCCTATAAAAATTTTTACCGGGGAAAATTATTAGTTCTTCCTGGTAAAAAACCCAGAGAAAATAATTTTTTAAAATCGAGCCATTTCATTTTCAAGGGAAAATATTTGGTTTGGAAATGGGGGGTTTATAGTGGAACAGTTACCTAGTTTTGGGGTTTTAGGCTAGGACTTTGGGTAGTTTAAAATTTGGTTGGGTAAGTACACGAGTGGAGGGGTTGGATTTTAGTGGGACTTGCACTCAAACTTTTTCTTGGGAGCAGAAAACGGGTGGGCAAAAGTTTTGTTAGTGGTGAATTTTAAAGGACCTGCCTATATGGGCCAACAGGGCCCGCTGCAGTGTTCCTCCTTTTTTAGTTCTTATATCAACCAATTTTCAGGTAAGGGAAAAAACTATTTTTAGTTAAAAAAGGCTGGTTGTCCCTTTTTGGATTTAAAAAGAAATTTCTAGAAAATTTAAAAGTTTTATCAATTACATTTCTTGGGTTTTTTAAATCTTACCTTTTTTCATAAAGCGTTTTGACAATAATATAAATATTTCCTTTGGTTTATATAAATTAGTCCTTTAAAATTTATAAAATTTTGGGAAGAATTTAAAAATCACTGGACAAATAAAAATTTTTAAATTTTTTGGTAGAAGTTTGTGGGTGAGTTTTGAAAAGGCCCCTGCCATTGGGGCCGGGCGCGCGTCGGGTTTTAACCTTTTGGTGGGTCGATAGTGGGGTTTTGGGCCCCAGCCCCCTTTATATAGTTTCCTGGATTTTTAATTTTCAAGTTCCTTGATAATGGAGTATCACGAAAGCGTTTGGGAATTTTCTCTATTCTTTCAGAGTGTTGTTTTGCAATTTGAAATTCCTGTTTACTGTGTCTTATTGCAAAAAATATATATTTTTTAATATATATATATATATATAATATATATATTTTTAATATATATATATATATATATAATATAATTTTTATTTTAGCCTGGCAGATGGGAAACAGGGGGTGGGACTAACATGTGCATCTACCTTGGCGATACCTATCTCCAAAACACCAGGAGGAAGGAGGGGCAGCTGCCCGCTTTAGGGAGTCCCAAAAATCTAGAAAATATGGAGAACTTGCCCATCATTATAAGTTTGTTCCCAAGGGTCAGAGACCCTTGCTCATGGGGGAAAGAGGCATCTAATTTCCCTTAAGACGGAAAAAGACTCATCAGGGTAACAGGGGTCCCAGGCACAGTTTTTTTGTTCCCGCGGCCAGTCGGTGTTCAAAAGGGGGAATGCTGCTGCATTTTGGGGACACGCCCAGCTCTAGGGGTGGAGAGATTTTCGCCCTTTTAATCGGGTTTTTAAACACACGTAACAACATGTACCGTATATGCCACCTTTATATCAACAAAGTATCTCTTAAATCTTCTGTACCATATTTTGTAATAAAATATTCTATTGGGAAAAAAATAGTTTAAAGTGGGGGGGGTAGGGAAGTGGAAATTCAAATTGGGGTTCAGGAAGAAAACCAAATATTCTTCCTTGAACCTTTTTTCACTTCTCCAGGCTATGGTCCCACAATTTCACCGAGGTGGACCCTCCTATATAATATATAATAATATATATATATATATATTATATAATATATTAATATAAAAATTATATTATTTTATTTATATATTTAAACAAGCGGCCGTTTCCCACCGAGGCAGGGGGCCCAAAAAGGAAAAAAAAATTTCTCTTTTCAAATTTAGTAATTTATACGGTAGAAGGGGTTTCTAGGCCTCTTTTCTCCCGGCATTTAGTCGCCTCACAACACGCATGGCTTACGGGGGAAAATTCTGTTCCCTTTCCCCCGGAGATAAAGGAAAAAAACAAGAACTAAAAGAAAAAAAAGCAGAAACCCAGAGGGTGTGTGTTATATGCTTGTACATATATGTGTATTGACCTAAGTGTAAGTAGAAGACAAGACGTACCCGAAATCGGAGTTTGGACAGACAAAAGACACCAGCAATCCCACCTCAGTAAAACAATTACAGGCTTTCGATTTACATTCACTTGCAGGACGGGTTTCCCTCCCTGGGGGGGTTGCTGTCTACCCAAACCCCTTTCCATATATTAAAAATAAAAATTTTATATTTAATAATATTATATATATATATATTATAAATATATATATAATTTTGTCGTGCCGAATATGTAAAACTGGGCAATTAGCAAGAACTCACTTAAAATTTAAATCCCTTTTTAAAATTTTTTCTTTACGTTTAAAAAATTTTTTCATTTAAAGTTTATGAAAAAATTTTAATTTTGCACCAAAAAGGGGAAATTAAAAAAATTTTCCTAACCTTATTATAACAACGCAAATTTATTTTAGCCTAACCCAAATAAACATATTTTAGATTTTTACATAAAATTTTACTAAACAAACAGTGAAAAAACATTTTTTTCGTTAGGTTCAGAAATTTTGGCGAAATTTTTGCATCAAAAACAAATTTTTCACTTTTCCTTTTGGCAAGATGACGTTACTATTTTAACCCAAAAAGCAAGTTCTGCCTATTCGGGACGACATATATAATATTATTAATATTTTTTATATAAATTTATAATAAATATATATATTATATAAAATATATATAATATGTCGTGCCGAAATTTAAAACTGGTCTTTACAAGAAAATCATTTAAAATTTAAACCCTTTTTGAAATTTTCCTTTTTACGTTTAAAGATATATTTTTTTTTTTTTGTTAAAGTAAAAATTTTTTTTTTTGCACCAAAAGATCTTAGAAAACTTGCCTAACCTTTTTATAACAAGAGCAATTTTTTTTAGCCCAACCCAACTTTTAATTTTAGATTTGTTTACAGTAATTTAAACTAAACAAAACCACAGTGAAATATATTTTTTCGTAGGTTCAGAATGTTTTTTGGTGAAATTATTGCATACACAAATTTTCACTATATGGCAAGTGAGCGTTGCTATTTAAGCCAAGATCGCAAGTTCTGCCTATTCGGCACGACATATATATATAATATATATATATATATTTTATATATATATATTTTATATATATATATATAAATATATATTCCTTAAGGAGCTGGAAAAAACTCATCAGGGTAACTAGGGATCCCAGGGCAGCTAGTTTCTGTTCCAGCGGCTCAGTGCGGCTGTTCAAAGGGTAATGCCTGCTGTATTTTGGGCATACGCCCCAGCTCTGAGGAGCTGGATGAGATTTTCCCCTTTATAATCGTTGATAAACACGTAACAACATGTTACCGTATATATATATATATATATAATATATATAAAATATATATATAAAATATATATATATATGTCGGCCGAATAGGCAGAACTTGCGATCTTGGCTTAAAAAGCAACGCTCATTTTGGGCCAGATAGACAATCGAAAAATTTGTGTATGCATAATTTCCCCAAAATCATTCTGAACCCAACGAAAAGAATACATTTCACTGTGTTTGTTTAGCATTAAATAATTGTAAACGTATCTAAAATATATTTAGATGGTTAGGATAAAATAAATTGTTCTTGCTGTAAAAAGGTAGGTAAGTTTTCTAAGAATTTTTTGGTGCAAAATTATAAATTTTTACATTATCATTAATGAAAAAAATATAAAAAAATGTAAGAGAAAATTTTAAAAAGGATTTAATTTAAATGAGTCCTTGCTAATTGACCAGTTTTACATATTGGGCACAATATAATATATATATATATATATATATATATTATATATTTTATATATATATATATTATATATATTATATATATATAATCATTATTTGAAGCAATATTAATTAAATTTAACTGACTTTGCTGAATATAGCAAAATTAACTAAAAAAAAATTGCGTAAATTTAAGTTACTTTATAAGTTAAAGTTAGGTTTGGTCCGAAATTATATAAGCACTGTCAATGAAAAAAAAAATATCTATTAATCTGTAAATAACAAAAAAAAAAAACAAGGCACAATCCCGTGACTGGAAACGATACACAGTGTGACTTTCGGTCCAAGTGGGACCGAAACGTTGTTTTAAGCTCCTGTCTTCTTTGTACGGGTTATTTGTGTATCAATCTGTTTTTTTTTAAAGAGTGTGCTTTAAAGCTTTCTACGAGTGTAGGTAGCTCCCCGCGTGATGCCTTAAATCACTCAGCTACAGATGCCCATATAACGTTAGGTAGCCTGCTTGACTGCAGGCCGTGTTTCCCCCTCACGCGGGGCACACCCGGCCCCTCAGGCTGGGAATTAACTGCACTCATGCAGTGCTGGCAACGTGGTTGGAATCCTGCTGGCTGACATATTTTTTGTATATACTTTCGCTTGTTTCTACGAGGAGCATTGAATATAGTATCGCTTGTGAGACCAGGATATACAGGGGAGAATAGGCATCTATGAGGCGTTCCCACAAATATAAAATACCTTAATTTGTATCAAGATAATGCATAGACCGTTAATGCCCAATTAAAGGTGAATTACACATGGGGCAAACTTTTAGGAATGGATCAACCATTGGTTTCCTAATAGGAAACAAAGAGTGACTTTTGAGCCCGAACATTGGGCCTGAAGTTTAACATAACGAGGTTCCTCATGGAACGGTCCTCACCCAAATCCTTCTCAAAAATTTACATTAAATCGTCTGGAAACGGGCGAATAAAAAAATAGCCAAATTCGCGAATGACATCGAAATTAGGAATAATACAAATCCGTGACTAGTTTGGGACTCAGAAGCACTGATAGTCGGTATAGTTGTATGAGAAGCAGTAGATCAGGTTGTTCACTGTGATGTAGAACGTGAATGTAAAATGTTCGGAAAACTTTCTAATCTTGACAAAAGTAGGACAGCAATCTCTTCGTCTTATTAACAATGATCTAAGGCTAAGAACGTACATTTAACACGATGAGTTGCGAGCAGCAAAGATATAAAAGTTTTATATGAAATTTGGAGCAAAACACAGAGGAAAAAATTGTGTGCACTTCATTATGACCTGTCATACTCATTATGCACACCTGTATTACCACTATGCACCTTTTCATACCTCACTATGCACCTGTCATACTCACTATGCACCTGTCATACCTCACTATGCACTAGTCATACCTCACTATGCACCTGTCATACCTCACTATGCACCTGTCATACCTCACTATGCACCTGTCATACCTCACTATGCACCTGTCATACCTCACTATGCACCTGTCATACCTCACTATGCACCTGTCATACCTCACTATGCACCTGTCATACCTCACTATGCACCTGTCATACCTCATTATGCACCTGTCATACCTCATCCCGAGGACAACGTCTATTTTTATAAATGAATTATATAAACAGCAGCGAGGCTGCAGAGGTGATCAGATCTCGTATAATTATTATGAAACAATCCAGATGAAAAGGAAAATGGCTCGACGAACTCAGAGTTTTGTACCTTTGTAAGCGGTGAGTGCAAGTAATACTCAGTCATAGGTTAAAGATGCATGAACAAGTTTGGCTCACTCAAACGCGCATTGTTTGAAGAACTACAAAGTGTTAGTTACAAAGGGATGAGTATCTGATGTAAGAGAAGCAACACTTATGTGGGCAGTATTTAGTACTTAGGACTTAGGTACTAAAGCAGTAACACAGAACATTCTTTTAAGAACAAGATGAAAATCATTTTTACAAATATCGAATTCAACAGTATTTAATATAATGCAATGGAACCTTAATGTTGCTTCATGATCGACCCAGGACGATTGATTGACCATGGAGCATCCAGGGCCACCCTTATAGTAATAGATTATTATTATTATTATTATTATTATTATTATTATTATTATTATTAGTAGTAGTAGTAGTAGTAGTAGTAGTAGTAGTAATAGAAGAAGAAAAAGAAGAAGTAGTGGTAGTAATTTAGTAGTAGTAATAGGATTGTACTGATGCTAGATATAAGTGATTCAGCAACAGTTGACTTACTGATGTTAGGTATTCCCATGGTCATGTATCTGTTTAACAGTCTTATAATCCTGTACAGTAGAATCATCTAACTGACAGTGATTAAACAACTATGTGTGTACGAGTGCTGTAGTAGTTGTAATGGTATTAGTAATATTATTATTAGTAGTAATAGTATTAGTAATAGTATCACTGTTATTAATGATACTAGCAATTGTAGTAGTAGAAATAGTAGCAGTAGTAGTAATAGCAGTAATGGTAGTAGTAGTAGTAGCAGCAGTAGTGGTAGTAAAAAATAGCAGCAACAGCAGTAGGAAAAAAAACCTTAGTTCCAAACTTTGTTTCCTTTTCAATGTAATATATTGTACATGACTGAACGTCTGTGTCTACACCTGCTTTATGAAGCCAACTGTGTAGCCGGAGTGTAGGTCCGGGGACGAACTCTCTGCTATACTGACTATACTCAACTTTCTATGCAGAAGTAAAGGTAGTTTGAGTGTACGTAATCTCAGCAGACATCCTTAGAATGGAACATTAGGTCTTCAAATTCCTGTCTTTAATATGTACCTCCTATATTAATTTATTTACCTCATTTAACGCTCATCTTCCAATTTTTCTATATTCCTATAATTTTCCCTTTCATTCTCTCCCTTTTCTCTCAGTCTTCTTCAATACCCGTATTCTTAATGCCCTCCTCTCTTCAGATGCAGTCTCTCTCTCTCCAGTTCCATGCTCCCTCACTTCCTTCCCTCCCTCTCCCTGTACTCCCTCCCTCCCTCCTCTCTCCCTCCCTCTGTAATGAGCCATGACTGCCAGGTCCTCCGCTCCATCATTAGTTATGCTAATGTCCTCTTGCTGACGAGCTGCTGTTGAAGCCTTCGATTTTCTTATGGATACAAAGGGGGAGAAGACCTCTTCCTGGGGGCTGTCACCACTCTCTCGCATCTCTAACTGTTCACCAAATTGTCTAACCAACTACCAGACTGCATCTATACCTGATCAATAGACTGTATCTGACTGGTCAAAAGGTTGTTCAGCTAACCGTTGAATTGCATCTAGCTGTTCATAACTAACTGACAACTAGACTGATTACTGAATTACATCTTACTGTCCACAGACTGCCTTTGATTCCTAATCTATATGTAAGTGACTAGTGAACTATGACGGTTCATTGGACCACATTGATCATACGATTATGTCTAAATAAAAAATCTGCAGTTTCTAACTGTCCAACATAGTCTCTAACTGACGAATAGAAAGTGTGTGACCAGTCTGCAGTCTATCTGGTCCATTTAACTCATCAAGCGACAATTTCCGTCTGATCAATCCACAGTTTCTAACTGGTAAGTTGACAGTTTCTAATCGATCAATACACTTTCTAACTTGCCATAATGAACTATCCAAGTTATATCTCATAGCGTTTGCGTTTTCTTGGAAAAATAAAACAATTTAGTATGAAAATTCTATTTTTCCCTCCCAGCAACAAACAATTTCAAAGGATGTCCACATTTTTTTCTTGTCAATAAATCACGTATCACTGGAGCTGCCATTCCTGTCTTCCTCGTCTAACACAGCCAGTTTTATTCTGTAACTGTCACTTTTTACACTAGGAGATTATTTTCCTCGACCTATCAACAGCCCCTCCCTACCCTGCCCATTTCTTGCTCCTGACTATGAAAACACGAACTAATCTATCTCTGTTATGTAAGCGATATTTTTTCTTTGGAGTCCGAGAGAAACAAATTTGGCTTCTGTCCCAACAAAGGCGATGTCCAATCTACACGACATTTTAAATTGGCCTAAATCACTTCTCAATTGCTATTAATATTCAGGATGACCCATAACTTGTAGACAATTGCCCCCACTTAGAGGGAATTATTCACTCACAACTGTTTACCCAGTGATCGACAATCCGCCATTTGTACTCTGTTGATCAGCTGATTACCATCACAACAGACCTCAACTACCACAATAGACTGAACTACCACAGCAGATTTCCAATAAGACAGAAGACCTTCACCATAACAATAAGCATTCACCACAACAATAAACATTCACCAAAACAATAAACATTCACCACAACATCAAACATTCACCATAACAATTCGACATTTATGATAATAGACTTGCACAATGACAACAGTTCTTCATCATGACAACAAGCCTTCAGCAAGACAATAAACCTCCACCATAACAAAAGACCTTCACCATGATAATAGACCTTCACCATGACAATGGACCTTCACCATGACAATAGACCTTCACCATGACAGTAGACCTTCACCATGACAATAGACCATCACTATGACAATAGACCATCACTATGACAATAGACTTTCACCATGACAATAGACCTTCACCATGACAATATACCTTCACCATGACAATAGACCTTCACCATAACAATAGACCTCCACCATGACAATAGAACTTCGCTATGACAATAGACCGCCATCATGACAACATAACTTCATAACAGTAGACCTTTGCCATGAAAATTGACTTCTACCATGATAGAAGGAAAAAGATGCAGAAGCAAGTGACATTCTTCAGCCCAAGTGGAAGCAGAAGTAGCAGTCGTAGCGGACTCCTGGGCCAATAGCTATGTGACACGCACAATGCATGTTCCCTGCCCTTGTTGCAATCACAGCTAACGCAGCCCGGCTCCTCCCACACAACCAACACTAACGTAACGACGAAAATTCAACTTCATTTACTGGGAAAATAGTTCTTGCGGGCTCGTACGAGCCGGTGCCCTTCTTGTTGCGTCTGGTCAAATAAAAAAAAAAACTCTGCTTGTGCTAAGAGCCACCTGACAATTTAAAAAAATTCTTCATGCATCAGGGCCGAGAAACGTTTTAACTCACGTCCACAAAACACTTCATGCTGCATATCAGGGATTTTCTTTAAAGAGGCGGAGTGGAATCCTACGAAATTCTACAGGAAAAGCCAAGGAAACAGATAAATGAAATGATATGACTGTCCATTACGAGACACTGAGACACACGCAGCTCTGGCTGGAGGGGATGATACACTGTCTCCCATGTTTCAGCCAATGACTAATCATTATTTTTTCTATTCCACGAAAATATCTAAAATATAGCACTAAGTTTTAAATTAAACATGACACAGAGTTCAACAGCAATTGCCATTAGGTGGAACCTGCGGTAATACAAGCACAAATGGGAAATAATCAAAGACAACAGATTAGAGCACCCTCATGCAAGATCACCTACAGAGTTTCAATTTCCTGCCCCTGGAATCTCTTTTTACATATACACACTCACACACACACACACAAATATATAGTCCAGTGGATTAGGGCGTCATATGTTTTCGCCCACCATGACGCAGGCCATAGCACCATGGGTTCGAGTCCTTGGCTAGTGCAGTGTTTTTATTGATACATTATTTTATATATATTATTATATATATAATATATATATATATATATATATATATATATATAATGTATATATGTCGTGCCGAATATGTAAAACTGGTCAATTAGCAAGAACTCATTTAAAATTAAGTCCTTTCTAAAATTTTCTCTTATACGTTTAAAGATATATATTTTTCATTAATGTTAATGTAAAAAATTTTAATTTTGCACCAAAAGAATCTTAGAAAACTTACCTAACCTTATTATAACAAGAACAATTTATTTTAGCCTAACCCAACTAAATATATTTTAGATTTGTTTACAGTAATTTAATACTAAACAAACACAGTGAAATATATTTTTTTTCGTTTGGTTCAGAATGATTTTGGTGAAATTATTGCATACACAAATTTTCGCTTGTCTTATATGGCAAGATGAGCGTTGCTATTTAAGCCAAGATAGCAAGTTCTGCCTATTCGGCACGACACAATATATATATATATATATATATATATATATATATATATATATATATATATATTAATATATATATATATATATATATATGACAATGGGAACCCTTTCATTGAACTTTGTATAGAAAGGGGTTTAGTTATAGGTAATACATATTTTAAGAAAAAGAGGATAAATAAGTATACAAGATATGATGTAGGGCGAAATGACAGTAGTTTGTTGGATTATGTATTGGTAGATAAAAGACTGTTGAGTAGACTTCAGGATGTACATGTTTATAGAGGGGCCACAGATATATCAGATCACTTTTTAGTTGTAGCTACACTGAGAGTAAAAGGTAGATGGGATACAAGGAGAATAGAAGCATCTGGGAAGAGAGAGGTGAAGGTTTATAAACTAAAAGAGGAGGCAGTTAGGGTAAGATATAAACAGCTATTGGAGGATAGATGGGTTAATGAGAGAATAGGCAATGGGGTCGAAGAGGTATGGGGTAGGTTTAAAAATGTAGTGTTAGAGTGTTCAGCAGAAGTTTGTGGTTACAGGAAAGTGGGTGCAGGAGGGAAGAGGAGCGATTGGTGGAATGATGATGTAAAGAGAGTAGTAAGGGAGAAAAAAGTATAGGATATGAGAAGTTTTTACAAAGTAGAAGTGATGCAAGGAGGGAAGAGTATATTGAGAAAAAGAGAGAGGTTAAGAGAGTGATGAAGCAATGTAAAAAGAGAGCAAATGAGAGAGTGGGTGAGATGTTATCAACAAATTTTGTTGAAAATAAGAAAAAGTTTTGGAGTGAGATTAACAAGTTAAGGAAGCCTAGAGAACAAATGGATTTGTCAGTTAAAAATAGGAGAGGAGAGTTATTAAATGGAGAGTTAGAGGTATTGGGAAGATGTAGGGAATATTTTGAGGAATTGTTAAATGTTGATGAAGATAGGGAAACTGTGATTTCGTGTATAGGGCAAGGAGGAATAACATCTTGTAGGAGTGAGGAAGAGCCAGTTGTGAGTGTGAGGGAAGTTCGTGAGGCAGTAGGTAAAATGAAAGGGGGTAAGGCAGCCGGGATTGATGGGATAAAGATAGAAATGTTAAAAGCAGGTGGGGATATAGTTTTGGAGTGGTTGGTGCAATTAGGGTAAGGTAAGGTAAGGTACCTAGGGATTGGCAGAGAGCATACATAATTCCTTTGTATAAAGGCAAAGGGGACAAAAGAGAGTGCAAAAATTATAGGGGGATAAGTCTGTTGAGTATACCTGGTAAAGTGTATGATAGAGTTATTAATGAAAGAATTAAGAGTAAGACGGAGAATAGGATAGCAGATGAACAAGGAGGCTTTAGTAAAGGTAGGGGGTGTGTGGACCAGGTGTTTACAGTGAAACATATAAGTGAACAGTATTTAGATAAGGCTAAAAAGGTTTTTGTGGCATTTATGGATTTGGAAAAGGTGTATGACAGGGTGGATAGGGGAGCAATGTGGCAAATGTTGCAGGTGTATGGTGTAGGAGGTAGGTTACTGAAAGCAGTGAAGAGTTTTTACGAGGATAGTTAGAGTATGTAGGAAAGAGGGAGATTATTTCCCAGTAAAAGTAGGCCTTAGACAAGGATGTGTGATGTCACCGTGGTTGTTTAATATATTTATAGATGGGGTTGTAAGAGAAGTAAATGCGAGGGTCTTGGCAAGAGGCGTGGAGTTAAAAGGTAGAGAATCACACATAAAGTGGGAGTTGTCACAGTTGCTCTTTGCTGATGACACTGTGCTCTTGGGAGATTCTGAAGAGAAGTTGCAGAGGTTGGTGGATGGATTTGGTAGGGTATGCAAAAGAAGAAAATTAAAAGTGAATACAGGAAAGAGTAAGATTATGAGGATAACAAAAAGATTAGGTGATGAAAGATTGGATATCAGATTGGAGGGAGAGAGTATGGATGAGGTGAATGCATTCAGATATTTGGGAGTGAACGTGTCAGCAGATGGGTCTATGAAAGATGAGGTGACTCATAGAATTGATGAGGGGAAAAGAGTGAGCGGTGCACTTAGGAGTCTGTGGAGACAAAGAACTTTGTCCTTGGAGGCAAAGAGGGGAATGTATGAGAGTATAGTTGTACCAACTCTCTTATATGGGTGTGAAGCATGGGTGATGAATGTTGCAGCGAGGAGAAGGCTGGAGGCAGTGGAGATGTCATGTCTGAGGGCAATGTGTGGTGTGAATATAATGCAGAGAATTCGTAGTTTGGAATTTAGGAGGAGGTGCGGGATTACCAAAACTGTTGTCCAGAGGGCTGATGAAGGGTTGTTGAGGTGGTTCGGACATGTAGAGAGAATGGAGCGAAACAGAATGACTTCAAGAGTGCATCAGTCTGTAATGGAAGGAAGGCGGGGTAGGGGTCTGCCTAGGAAAGATTGGAGGGAGGGGGGTAAAGGAGGTTTTGTGTGCGAGGCGCTTGGACTTCCAGCAGGCATGCGTGAGCGTGTTTGATAGGAGTGAATGGAGACAAATGGTTTTTAATACTTGACGTGCTGTTGGAGTGTGAGCAAAGTAACATTTATGAAGGGATTCAGGGAAACCGGCAGGCCGGACTTGAGTCCTGGAGATGGGAAGTACAGTGTCTGCACTCTGAAGGAGGGGTGTTAATGTTGCAGTTTAAAAACTGTAGTGTAAAGCACCCTTCTAGCAAGACAGTGATGGAGTGAATGATGGTGAAAGTTTTTCTTTTTCGGGCCACCCTGCCTTGGTGGGAATCGGCCAGTGTGTTAATAAATAATTTATCAACCAAGTCTATGTTGTTTTTAACATTAAAGTTAGAAATTTTGCCAACAATAGGGCTCAAAATATCAACAAGCCATTTGGATAATTTATATGAAACTGACCCTATGGAGCTAATAATTGGTCTGACTGGATTCCCTGGTTTGTGTGTTTTTATTAGTCCATACATGTAAGGTATGGACTAATAAATGTTGGCAAAATTTCTAACTTTAATGTTAAAAACAACATAGACTTGGTTGATAAATTAAGCTCCTTGACTGACTTAAATGATTTTACCATGGTTAGTTTTGATGTTACTTCCTTGTTTACGAAAGTTACTGTTGATGATTTATTAAGTTTCTTATCTGAAGAACTCGTTAACTATGATTTATCATTGCCAGTTCCTACTATCATTAAACTTATTACACTTTGCATTGTTGATGCAAAATTTGTATTTAATGATAAGTTTTACACTCAGAAGTTTGGTATGGCAATGGGAAATCCTCTTTCACCTGTTCTTAGTAACCTTTACATGGAATTTTTTGAAAACAAGGTTTTGCTTAACACAATCCTCCCTAATAGAGCTAAATGGTTCAGATATGTTGATGATATTTTGTGTCTTTATGCCCAAAAATGTAGATATACACCATTTCCTTGGAAAATTAAATAGCTTAGCCCATTCTATAAACTTTACTGTTGAGTTTGAAGAAAATAACTCATTGCCTTTTCTAGATGTTTTAATTATTAAGGGTAATAATGAATTCAAATTTAAAATTTACAGAAAACCTACAAATAACTGTTCCTATGTCCATTATTATTCCTCGCATCAAGATAGAGTCAAACTGTCTGTTTTCTCATCAATGTTTTTGAGAGCTTTACGAATTTGTAGTCCTGAGTTCATAGATGAGGAAATATCCAAAATTTATGAAATAGGTAATGATTTAAAATACCTAAGAAATGTAATTGATAAATCTTTTAAAGCTGCTAGAAATACTTTTTACAATCTAAAAAGGGACAACCAGCCTTCTTCAACTAAAAATATGTTGGTTCTCCCTTACCATGAAAACTTGGTTGATAGGCCTTCTCTTCTTAAGACTTTTAATATTAAAGTTGTATTAAAAAATCTTGATACAGTAAAAAAACTTTTGATAAAGAATTCCCCCCCAATATGCTGATGGATGTGTCTATAAGATTCCTTGTAAAATTTGCGATATAAGTTTATTACGGTCAAACTGGTAAAAATCTCGAACTAAGATTAAAACAACATAAATATAGCATTAGAACTGGACAAGATTCCAATGCTCTATTTATTCATGTAAGAGATTTTAACCATCCAATTGACTTTCAAAAAGTTGAGAAAATAGTATCAAGCAAGTCCATGGTCGACAGGAATATAATTAAATCTTGTTTCATAAAAAGCAGTTTTGACAATAATATGAATATTTCCTTTGGTTTATGTAAATTAGATACATTTACAATTAATAGAATTTGGGAAGAATTTAATAATACACTGGACAAATAATAATTCAAAAATTTTCTTGGGTAGAATAGTTTGTGGGTGAGTTTTGCAAAGGACCTATCCAAGTTGGGTCGGCGCGCGTCAAATGTTTAACCGTTGTGGGATCTGATAGTGAGGTGCTGGCCAGACCCCTTATATAGCTTCCTTGGATGCTTTACTTTCATAGTTCCTTGATAATGTGAGTAGTCACGAAAGCGCTTGGAATTTCTCTATTCTTTCAGAGTGGTTGTTTTGCATATATATATATATATATATATATATATATATATATATATATATATATATAATATATAATATATATATTTATATATATGTCGTGCCGAATATGTAAAACTGGTCAGTTAGCAAGAACTTATTTAAAATTAAGTCCTTTCTGAAAGTCCATGGTCGACAGGAATATAATTGGAACTTGTTTCATAAAAAACAGTTTTGACAATAATATGAATATTTCCTTTGGTTTATGTAAATTAGATCCATTTATAATTAATAGAATTTGGGAAGAATTTAATAATACACTGGACAAATAATAATTTTTAAATTTTCTTGGGTAGAATAGTTTGTGGGTGAGTTTTGCAAAGGACCTATCCAAGTTGGGTCGGCGCGCGTCAGGTGTTTAACCGTTGTGGGATCTGATAGTGAGGTGCTGGCCAGACCCCTTATATAGCTTCCTTGGATGCTTTACTTTCATAGTTCCTTGATAATGTGAGTAGTCACGAAAGCGCTTGGAATTTCTCTATTCTTTCAGAGTGGTTGTTTTGCATATATATATATATATATATATATATATATATATATATATATATATATATATATATATATATAATTTTATATATAAGTTCGGGCGAGATATAAGCGACTATTGGCAGAAAGGTGGGCTAGTGCAAAGATGAGTAGTGGGGGGGTTGAAGAGGGTTGGAATAGTTTTAAAAATGCAGTATTGGAATGTGGGGCAGAAGTTTGTGGTTATAGGAGGGTGGGGGCAGGAGGAAAGAGGAGTGATTGGTGGAATGATGAAGTAAAGGGTGTGATAAAAGAGAAAAAGGTAGCTTACGAGAGGTTTTTACAAAGCAGAAGTGTTATAAGAAGAGCAGAGTATATGGAGAGTAAAAAAAAGGTGAAGAGAGGGGTGAGGAGAGTGCAAAAGGAGGGGGGCGATGAAAAGTGGGAGAGGAAACTGTCAGAAATTTTAATGAAAAAAAGGGAAAAAATTTTTTGGAAAGGTGATTTAAAAAATTTTAAGAAACCCTTGGGGAAAGAAAAGGGGTTTTGTCTTTTAAAAAACAGGTGGGGAGTTTTAATGGGGGAGGGGGAAAGGTATTAGGTAGGGGCGAGAATTTTTGGAGGGAACTTTTAAATTTTAAAGGGAAAAAAGGGGAGGCGGTAATTTCTTTGCACTGGCCGGGAGGTTACCATCTTTTAGGATTTGAAGAAGAGCAAAATGTAAGTGGGGGTGGAGGTATGTGGGGCATTAGGAAGAATAAAAGGGGGGAAAAAGCAGCTGGAACTGAGGGGAAATCATGACAAAAAAATGTTAAAAGCGGGGGGGAAAATATAGTTTTTGGAGGGGTTTTGGTACTTTTGTTTAAAAATAAATGTAAAAAAGAGGGGAAGGTACCTGGGGGTTTTAGCGGAGGCATGTATAGTCCCTTTAAAAAAAGGGAAAGGGGACAAAAGGATTGTAAAAATTATAGGGGAAATAATTTTTACTGAGTATCCCGGGAAAAAGTATACAGTAGGGTTAAAATTGAAAGAATTAGAGGTAAGCCCAAAATGTGGGTTTTTTGCGGAGGGGAGAAAGGGAAAGGCTTCAGAGGGGGGTGGGGATGTGTAGACCCGGGGTTTAAACTTGAAGCATATATGGGAACAGTATTTGTTTAAAGGTGGGGGAATTTTTTATTCCCTTTATGGATTTAGAAAAGGCTATAAAATAGAGTGGTAGAGGAGAAAGGGTGGCAGATTTTTGCAAGAAAATTTTAAATGGGTTTGGAAAGTTACTAAAATGTGTAAAGAGTTTTTTAAATGAGGAAAAGTGGGGCCAGGTTAGGGTGTTTGGAAAAGGGGGAAAGAATACTTCCCGGAAAAAGGTGGGTTTCTTAGCCCAGGGATTTTAATGTCACCATGGTTTTTTTAATATATTTATAAGGGGTTTTGTAAAAGAAGAAAAATGCAAAGGGTGTTGGGGAGGGGGTGGGATTAAATTATGGGGAAAAAAATTCAAAAAGGGGGAAATTTACCCCAGACTTTTTGCTGATGATACTGGTTTCTTATGGGGGATTTTAAAGAAAAATTGCAAAGGTTAGTGGGGTGAGGGTTTTAGAAGGGGTGTAAAGGGTAGAAAAGTTGAAAGGAAAAAAAGAAAAAAGGGAAGGTTAGAGGGTATCAAATGGGTTTGATAAAAAAAAATTGGATATCAAATTGGGGGGGAAGGGAGGAGTAGGAAGAAGTAAATGTTTTTCCCGATACTTAGGAGTTGACGTGTCGGCGGGTGGAATTTTTGAAGATGAGGTTAATCCAAAAAAATTGATGAGGAAAAAAGGTGAGGGGGGGGGCGTTTTAGGTTATGGATTTAAAAAACGTTTTCTATGGGGGGCAAAAAAAAGGGGAAAGTATGAAAGTTTTAGGGTACCAACACTCTTAAAAGGGGTGTGAAAACTTGGGTGGTAAAAGCGCCGCGAGGAAAACGGTTGGAGGGGAGTGGAGAAAGTCCTTTCCCAAGGGCAAAGTTTTTGGTGTAAATAATTAAAGGGAGGGAAAAATTTGGGGTGTTTGGAAAATTTGGAGAAAGGTTTTGGGTTAATAAAAACATTAGTCAGAGGGGCAGAAGAGGGTTGTTGGGGGTGGTTTTTGGGCCCTTTTGGGGAGAATGGAAACAAAGTAAAATGACCCTGGAAGCATATTAAAAACTATAGGGGAAGGAAAAAGGGGGGAGGGGGGCGTCCTCGAAAGGGTTGGGAAAAAGGGGGTTTCAGGGGGGTTTTGTGGGTGGGGGGCTTGGGTTCCAGCAAGCGTGCATGAACGTGTTAGATGGAAATGAATTTGGGGAGAATTTATACTTGGGACCTGACGATTGTTGGAGTGTGGGGCAAAGGGAAAAATTTTTGTGAAGGGGTTCAGGGAAAACCGGGTTTTTTTCATATAGTCGGACTTGAGTCCTGGAAAAGGGAAGTCAATTTTCCCGCACTTTTTAAAGGGGGGGTTTTGGGGAAATTTGGGAGTTTGGGGGATTTTGTTGTGATCTCAAAATTTTTATATGGCTTAAAATGGTTTTATTTGAGGACCTCTGCAAAAGCAGTGAAAAATGTGTGGGGTGTGGGGAAAAATGTTGAAAGATGATGAAAGTATTTTCTTTTTGGGGATTTTCTTTTTTTTTTTTTTGGGTCACCCTGCCTCGGTGGAGACGACCGAAATTGTTGAAAAAAAAAAAAATTTTTTATATAATTATTTTTAAAATGTCCCTTTTCCGAAAAAAAGTAAAACTGGTCAGTTAGAAGAAAATTATTTTAAAATTTAAAACCTTTTTTGAAAATTTTCTCTTGTACTTTTTAAAGATATATTTTTTTTCATTAATGTTAATTAAAAATTTTTTGTTTTGCACAAAAGAATTTAAAAAACTTTCCTAACCTTATTATAACAAGGAAAATTTTTTTTTCCCAAAACCCAACTAAATATATTTTAGTTTTGGTTTACAAAATTTTAAATTGTAAACAAGCACAGTAAAAATATTTTTTTTTTGGGTTGGTTCGGAATGTTTTAGCGAAATTATTGGATCCCAAAATTTTTTCCTTATCCTATTGGCAAGAGGGGCTTTGGGCTTTTTAAAACCCAAGATCGAAAAGGTTTCCCTTTTTCGGCACAAACATATTTATTTATGTATATTATATTTATATATTTATTATTTTTTTTATTATCCCCACTTACCGATTCCCCCCCAAGGCGGGTGGCCCAAAAAAGAAAAACTTTCCCCTTTCATTCCTCCATCACGTCTTCCCAGAAGGGGCTTTACATTACATTTTTTTAAATGAAACATTAACCCCCCTCCTTCATATATTTTATTATATATATATTATATATATATTATATATATATATATATATATATATATATATTTATATTATAAGTAGTCAATTTTTCAAACAGGGGCGCCCCCTTTCCCGGAAAAAAGGCCCCTTTCTACAGAGCGCCCCCTTTCCGGTTTGGGGTGCGGCGAGTGACCCCTTTCCCGGGTTTAGGCCTTCCACGGGGGGCCCCCTTAAAAGGATGCCCCCTTTTAACCCCTATGTGCTAAGCCCTTTGGGCCCCTTTGAAAAATGCCCCTTTTCTGGACAGGTTTTCCCCTTTTTTCACACCTATGTGCTAATGACCTTGACTTCCCCCCTTCGAGCCCCGGGGCTTGACCCCCCCTTCGCGCCCCCCCTTCCCCGGCCCCCCGCGTCGCCCCCGGGGCGCCTGCCCGCGCGCCCCCCGCGCCCTTCCCCGCCCCCCGCCCGCGCCTTCTGTGTGCCTTCTGCGGGCGTCGTCCGGATCGCCCCCCGCCCCCAAATTTTTTTCCCAAATTTTTTTTCAAATTTTTTTAAATTTAATTTTCTTGTGCTTCCATCCCCTCGGTTCAAATTTTTGAGGCCCCCCCCCTTTTCACTTTCACCCCCATCCCAAAATTTCTCGAAATCAAAAGTCTCCATCCTGGATCAATTTTTTTTGGTTTTCCCCCCTATGGGGGTTTTCAAAATTTTTTATGTCCCCGGGCATTCCCCCCTCCCATTTTTCCCCCCCAAACCCCAAAAATTTTCGAAATAAAAGTCCCCAAATTTCCTCGGATCAAATTTTTCTCGAAATAAAAGTTCCATCCCCTTGGACCCAAGGGTTTTAAATTTTCCCCCAAATTTCCTTGGGGTTTAAAATTTTTTTGGGGCCCCCTCCCTTTCCCCCCAAATTTTCTGGGATAATACCATAAATCCCTTTGGATAAATTTTTTGGGGTTTTTCCCCCCTAGGGGGTTTTTCAAAAATTCCCCCCGCTTTCCCCCCCAAAAATTTTCAATTTCCCAAATTTTTTGGTTTTCCCCCCTTTGGGGGGGAAAGGGCATGCTTATTTACAGATCTAAAAAGTCAAATAAATAAGAAGGGTTTTTATGGGGCGGTCAGTGACGTCACACATACAAGCTGAACTTTGTGGGCCCCCTTTTTAGTTCAAAAAATTAAAAGGGGGGATAAAAGTACCAAAATTATAGGGAAAACATTTTCACTTTTTCCCCCCAATTTTTTCCTTTTTAAAACCCTTTTAGTCTTTAAAATTTTAAATTTTGGGGGGGACACAGTACACCCAAAAAGCCCACCACATCGTTTAAAACCCCACTTTCGAAAAAATTTTCACTACTCAAATTTTACATTTTACGAATTTAAAATTACGCATTTTACTTTAAAACATTTAAAAACACTCTCTTTTCTCTTTTGGGAATACTCAAAAAAATATTTTTTAAAATTTTCCCAAAACCAACACTGAAATACCCCAAAAAAATTTTTTTTTGAACCCCCCAAAAATCCCCTTTGAATACTCTCAGAACCCCTTCAAAACACTCTCATAAATTTTTGGACTATAACATAAACACCTTTAAAAATTTTCCAAACACTAAAACATTTCCCAAAAAAACACTTTTTGAGT
Source organism: Cherax quadricarinatus (assembly GCF_026875155.1). Lineage (NCBI taxonomy): Eukaryota > Metazoa > Arthropoda > Malacostraca > Decapoda > Parastacidae > Cherax > Cherax quadricarinatus. Next base: position 95,653,855 of record NC_069399.1, read on the forward strand.
CCCCAAAAAAGTTTTGGACATCCTAATTTTCTGCCCCTTAAATTTTTTTTTAAAATTAAAACTAAATTCCCTCATTCTCCAGACTAGGCATTTTCTCTTTTTTTTCCCCTTTTAGTTCTTTTAAAGTTATTAAGGGGACACAAATAAAAAAAAAAAAGTCACAAAACTAACTCAAAACTTTTATTTTGAACATCCCCAAAACACTTATCTTTAAATCATTTAAAATACTCACAAAAACCCACCTTTAAAACCCCCTTCAAACACTCTTAAACCACCTTCAAAAAACCTTTGAACATTTTAAATTTCAAACACTAAAACACTTCCAAAAACACAATTTGATTTCTCCAATTACCCCACTGAATACTACAAAAAACACCGCTGAATTAAATCAAAACCCTTAAACCCCTTAAAAACACTCTTAAACACCTTTCAAAAACACCCTTTTTGATCATTTTAATCAACACTGAAACATTTCCCAAAAAAACAAAATTTGAGTCCCCCCCAAATTACCCATGAATACTCCAAAAAACCCCGCTGAATTCCCAATCACAAACCCCTTTTTTGTTGGGGAAAGCCACATTTGCAACGGGTTAGGTTTTTTATTTCAAAAACCGTTTCGCCTAAAAGTGGGCCCTTCTTCAGTCGAGTACAGAAAGTTGATAAAAAAAACGAATTTATTTGAAGACGATGAAACGTCCCATCCCCCTTAAAGTTTTGAGGGGGTCATCCCTCAGTCTGGGAGGAATTGTTCCTTTGGGTCTGAAAAATTTTTGTTTCAGAAAACCAAAAAACCAAAAAACCAAACCCAAAAACCCAAACCCCAACCAATTTAAACCCAAAACCTAACCTAACCATTTACCAAAACCAAACCCAAACCTAAAACCCCTTTTCCAAAAACCTAACCTAAACTACCCCCTAACCTAATTATCCAAACTAACCAAACCAAAACCAAAACCTAATTTAAACCCAAACCCAGCCAAACCCTATCCTAACCTAACCAAACCCAAAACCCCACCCAAAACCCCCGAATACTCCCCAAAACACAAATGATTATTTACCAAATCACCGGGTTTTATAAAATCACCGCCCCAAAAATCCCCAAAAAACTGATTTTAAAACATCCCCTTTCCAAAATTTCCTTTTTATAGAAATCCCTAAAATTTTCACTTATCCAAAAACCCTAAAACCAAACCCAAACCCTTTCCCCTAACCAAACCCCAACCCTTTAACCTAACCTAACCGAACCTAACCAACTTACCAAACCCAAAAAACCAAACCCGAACCAAAACCTAACCTGGCCTAACCAAAACCGAACCTACCCTTTCCCAAACCTAACCTAACCCCATTAAACACCTCAAATACCCCCCCAAAAAAATTGATTAAAACCAAATCCCCACTAATACTCCCAAATTTCACCTTTAAAAACCCACCAGAAATAATTTTTAAACTTTCACCACCCAAAATTTTCCTTTTTTATAAAAAACCCCCTAAATTTCACTAAAACCTAAACCCAAACCCAAAACCTAATTTTTCCTAGCCAAACCAAAACCAAACTTAACATTCCCCAAACCAAACCCCTACCCCAAACCCCCCCTTTACCCAAACCAAACCCCAAAACCAAACCAAAACCCCATAAAACACCCCCCAAAATACCCCCAAAAAACCTCCCGATTATACCAAATCCCCCAAAACCTAACCGAACCAAACCTAACATTCCCCCCCCCCCCAAACCTAACTATTCCCAAACCAAACCCTAACACCATCAAACACCTCCAAAATACCCCCAAAACACTACTGATTACTCCCCCAAATCACCTAACCAACCTAACCTACCCTAACCTAACCTAAAAAAATCCTAACCAAACCAAACCGGGGATAACTTACCCAAAACCTAAGCAAACCAAACCCCTAACCTAACCTGACCTAACTTACCCTAACCAAACCCAAAATTTACCCAAAACCAAAACCCCAAACCCCAAAAACATTTTCAAACACCTCCAAATTACCCCAAAAAACACTACTAAATTAAAACCCAAATCACCGTAAAAAATCACCAGAAAAAAGTTTAAAAATACCATCCAACATCCTTTTTTTTTAAAATAAAATTTTTGTTCCCCATTTTATGTTGCACATCACATTTCCTCTTCCCATCAACCCCTAAAACCCTTTCCTTATTCTTCGTAAAATTTTTCTAGATTTGTTAAAAACCCCCGAGGGACCATCATGACATTAGGAGCCCCGAGAACCCTCCCAAATCCAAAAACCACCTACTACACTCTGGCTCCTGCGTCGTTTTTGGGCCCCCCTCGGGGGGTTTTAAAAAAAAACTTTAGGAGGTTTTGAAAGAAAAAAGGAAGGATGGGTTTTGGGATGATGTGGAAGAGGAAAAAAGTTATGGGGAAAAATAAAATGCGGGTAAGAATATTCATTCTATAAAAAAAGGGTGTTGGATGGGGGTGTTAAACTTAGTTTTTGGTGGAAATTTTTACGGTGAAAATTTTGGTTTGTTTTCAGTGGTGATTTTTGGGGTTTTAAACAGTAGTGTTTTTGGGGGTATTCGGAGGTTTTTTGAAGGTGTTAGGTTAGGGTTTGGGTTTGGATAAGTTAGGGTTTGGTTAGGGTTTTGGGGTAAATTAGGTCAGGTTAGGTTAAAGGTTTTGGTAGGTTAGGTTTTGGTTTTGGGTTTTTTAAATTTAGGTCAGGGGTTTGGTTTTGGTTAGGTTAGGATTTAAATTAGGTTAGGTTAGGTTTGGTTAGGGATAGGTTAGGTTTAATTTTTTTGTAAACAGTAGTGTTTTGGGGAGAATTTGGAGGTGTTTGATGGGGTTAGGTTAGGGTTTGGGGTTTGGTTGGGGGTAGGTTGGTTGGGGGAAAAGTTAGGTTAGGGTTTTGGGGGGGTAGGAAAAGGGAAAGGGTTTGGGTTTGGGTTCTTTGGGTTTTAGGGGAATTTTAGGGGATTTCTATAAAAAGGGAAGTTGGATGGTGATGTTAAAAATTAGTTTCTGGTTTATTTTGACGGTTGGGTTTTGGGAGTATTTAGTGGTGATTTGGGTTTGTAATCAGTAGTGTTTTGGGGAGGATTCGGAGGGTTTTATGGGGTTGGTTTTGGTTAGGTTAGGAAAAGGTTAGGATAGGTTCGGTTTTTGGTTAGGTTTGGTTAGGTAGGCTAGGTTAAAGGGTAGGTTAGGTTAAGGTTTTGGTTATTTAGGTTTTGGTTTGGTTAGATTAAGGGTAGGTAAAGGGTTTGGTTAGGGTTTTTGGATAAGTTACGTTTTGGTTAGGTTAGGTTTGGTTTTGGTTAGGTTAGGGTAGGTTAGGGTTTGGGTTTGGGGAGGTTTTGGTTAGGTTTTAGGTTAGGTAAGGTTGGGTTAGGTTAGGTTAGGTTAGGTAAGGGTTTGGTTAAGTTAGGTTAAAGGTTTTTCGTTTGGGCCCCCTTCCCAACTGAATAAAAGGAAACATGGAAAAAAAAAAATAAATAAAAAAATAACTTAGGGGGGAAAAAAGGGAAATTTAAGAATTTTTTAGGGAAATTTTCTTAAAAATTTTAAAAATTTTAAAAAAAAAAAATGGCCTTCAGTTTTTTGTAGTTGGGGAGGAGTAGGTATGGCCCCGGATAGTTCCCATGATGTTATTTTTTGTTTGGTTATCCCCCGGGAGATGGTAAAAATCCGATGTTCTGGGAAACTCCTCCACTTGGGTGGAGCCCACAAGTAGAATAGGTAAGGGCCCGGGAAAAGTAGGGAAAAATGTTTAAAAAGTTTTATTAACATATGTTGCTCCTTCATTGGCGTCTATCCTGGAAAAAAACCCCGGGCCCGGAACAGAAACTGGAAAAGAGAAAAAAAATGGTTACCCTAGTCATGGGTAATATAAACATTTAAGAATTGAAAAGGAAGATAAATGCCAAAATTTTTTTCTTGGGAACCGCAAACAAAATAAGAAACAAAGTGGGTACTCCTGGGAGATCACCCCACCCGATTAGGAGAGAGTGGGGTGAAGTGACTCTCCAAAATTCAACCCCCACCCCGGTTTAAAGGGCAATATTACCCGGAGTAGGGAAAAAAAATTTGGACCCCAGAAAAAAGTTTCGCCCCGCCCCCCAGGGGGGGGGGGTGCCGCGACGTAATTAAGGGGGTTCCGGGTTCCCCCGAAAAAACCCTTAACCCCCCCCCTTACACCTATTTTTCCCTCACAGGTTTAGGTTAATTTGGGTTTGTGTTGTTGTGTGTGTTTAGGTGGTAGATTTTTTGTGAATACCCTTCATTAAAGTGATTTTAGTGGTTTGAGATGCTTTTGTGGATGTAAAATGTGATTTTTGTTTGTTTTCCTTGAAAGGTGTTTTGGGGAAGAGGGGGTGTGAGGGGCGGGGGAAAAGGGGGAGGGTTGTAATTAAAAATTTTGGGGAGATTTTATTTAAAAAAATAAAAGGGTAATGTGTGAAAAATTTTAAAAAAAAATTATAAAAAAGAAAAGTTATGATATATTGGAAAAAAAAGGGGTGTTGAAACATGTCCCCAATATTTTGGGTTTATTTGATGCGAGAAAAATATTAATTTATGTGGATACAAGGAGAAGGGTATGGAGAAGGGTTTTATTAGAATTTTGTACCCGTGGGGGGAATGTGTTTTTTACTTTTAAGATTCTAAAAAGAAGGGGGGGGGAAAAAAGTGAAAAAATTGGGAATTGATGAGGGGTTTTGGGTAATGTAGTCGAATTAGAATACCGAAAAAGATGATAAAGGGGTTGATTTTTTGACTTTTTTGGGAAATGTGTCCCCTTTTTAACTTTTAAAGAAACTAAAAGGGGGTTTAAACAGGGAAAAAAAAATTTTGGGGGGTTTGGGGGATGTGGGGGGTTGTGACTTTTCTGATGGGAAAATTTTTTTGGAAAAAGAGAAAAAAAATTGTGGGGGAAGTGGGTTTGGGGTTGTGCCTTTTTTTGATGAAATTTTGTTAAAACCCAGAAAAAATTGGGGGGTTGTGGGGGGTTTTTTGTGGGTTTTGGGGGTTGTGGGGGTGTTTTTGGGTTGGGGTTTTTTTGGACTTTTGATGAAAATTTGCTAAAACGGAAAAAAAAGTGGGGTTTTGGGGGTGTTTTGGGGTTTGTGGGGTTTTGTTGTTGTTGTTGTGACTTTTTTTGGGTTTAAATTTGAAAAACAGAAAAAATTGTGGGTGGTGGGGTGTGTTGTGAGGTGTGGTTTGGGTCAGAGTTTTTTTTGTGAAAATTTTGGGTTACAGTAAAATTGAAAAAACGAGTAAAATTTTTTGGGAAATTGATGAGGGTAGTGATCAAATTTTAAATTTTTACCGAAAAAAAGATAATAGTGGGGTAAAGAAATTATTTTTAAAAACGAAATTAAAAGGTGTTTTGAAGGTTTCAAGGGTTTTTAAATTGAGTTTTAAAAAATTTTTTATGAGAGTTTTTTGGGGATTTCAAAGAAAAGGTTTTTGAGTTAGTTTTGGCTTTTTTTTCTGTTTTTGTGTCCCCTTTAAATAATTTTAAAATGAACTAAAAGGGTAAAAACAAAAAAAACCCTGTCGGGAGACTGGGGGGATGAGTTTGTAATTTAATGAAAGTGAAATGCAATAAATTAGAGATGCAAAGTAAAAGGGGCCCTTAGACAGGATTGTGATTCACCGGGGTTTGTTTAATATATTTATAGATGGGGTTTAAGAGAAGAAATGCGGGTTGGCAAGGGGCTGGATTAAAAGAAAAGAATCCACACAAAGTGGGGTTGTACAGCTCTCTTTGCTAGACACGGCCTTGGGAATTCGAAAAAATTGCAGAGTTGGTGGATTTTTTGGAGGGGTGCAAAAGAAAAAAATTTAAAGTAATACAAAAAAAGGAAAGGTTTTTGGGTAAAAAAAAGATTAGGTGAGAAAGATTGAATTCAATTGGGGGAGAAGTATGGAGGAGGGAACGTATTCAGATATTGGGATGGACGTGTCAGCGGATGGGTCTATGAAAGATGAGGTGAATCTAGAATTGATGGGGGAAAAAGAGTGAGTGGTGCACTTAGGAGTCTGTGGAGACAAAGAACTTTGTCCTTGGAGCAAAGAGGGAATGTATGAGAGTATAGTTTTACCAACGCCTTATATGGTTGTGAAGCGTGGGTGAGAAATGTTGCAGCGAGGAGGAAGGCTGGAGGCAGTGGAGATTAATTTCTGAGGGCAATGTGTGGGTGTGAATATAATGCAAAAGAATTCGTAGTTTGGAAGTTAGGAGGAGGTGCGGGATTACCAAAACGTTGTCCAAGGGCTGAGGAAGGTTTTTGAGTGGTTCGGACATGTAGAGAGAATGGAGCGAAACAAAATGATTTTAAGAGTGAAATCAGTCTGTAGTGGAAGGAAGGGGGGGTAGGGTGGGCCTAGGAAGGGTGGAGGGGGGGGGTAAAGGAGGTTTTGTGTGCGAGGGGCTTGGACTTCCAGCAGGCATGCGTGACGTGTTTGATAGGAGTGATGGAGACAAATGGTTTTTAATACTTGACGTGCTGGTTGGAGTGTGAGCAAAGTAACATTTATGAAGGGATTCAGGGAAACCGGCAGGCCGGACTTGAGTCCTGGAGATGGGAAGTACAGTGCCTGCACTCTGAAGGAGGGGTGTTAATGTTGCAGTTTAAAAACTGTAGTGTAAAGCACCCTTCTGGCAAGACAGTGATGGAGTGAATGATGGTGAAAGTTTTTCTTTTTCGGGCCACCCTGCCTTGGTGGGAATCGGCCGGTGTGATAATAAAAAAAAAATAAATCTTATTTGGGAGTACTCAAATAGTGTTTTAGAAATGTTCAAAGGTGTTCAAATGTGTTTTGAGTGTGTTCAAATGTTGTTTTTTGAAGGTGATCAAGGGTGTTTTGAAGGTGTTCAAGGGTGTTTTGAAGGTGTTCAAAGGTGTTTTGAGTGTGTTCAAATGTTGTTTTTTGAAGGTGATCAAGGGTGTTTTGATTGAATTCAGCGGTGTTTTAGTAGTATTCAGTGGTGTAATTGGGAGTACTCAAATAGTGTTTTGGAAATGTTCAAAGGTGTTCAAAGGTGTTTTGAGTGTGTTCAAATGTTGTTTTTTGAAGGTGTTCAAAGGTGTTTTGAAGGTTTGAAGGGTTTTGATTGAATTTTAGCGGTGTTTTAGTAGTAATCAGTGGTGTAATTGGGAGTACTCAAATTGTGTTTTTTTGGAAGTTTTCAGTGTTGATTGAAAATGATCAAAGGTGTTTTTGAAGGTGTTAAGAGTGTTTTGAAGGTGTTCAAGGGTGTTTGAAGGTGTTGAAGGGTGTTTTGATTTAATTCAGCGTGTTTTTTGTAGTATTCAGTGGTGTAATTGGGAGTACTCAAATTGTGTTTTTGGAAGTGTTTCAGTGTTGATTGAAAATGTTCAAAGGTGTTTTTGAAGGTGTTCAAGAGTGTTTTGAAGGTGTTCAAAGGTGTTTATGTGAGTATTCAAATGATTTATGATAGTGTTTTGGTGATGTTCAAAGTAAAAGTGTTTGAGTTAGTTTTTGTGACTTTTTTTCTGATGTATTGTGTCCCCTTAATAACTTTAATGAACTAAAAGGGTAAAAACGAGAAAATGCCTAGTCTGGAGACTGAGGGATGAGTTGTAATTTAATGAAATGTGTAAGTGCAGATAAATTAGAGATGTCAAATCTTATTTGGGAGTACTCAAATAGTGTTTTGGAAGTGTTTCAGTGTTGTTTGGAAATGTTCAAAGGTGTTTATGTGAGTATTCAAATGATTTATGAGAGTGTTTTGAAGGTGTTCTGAAGTATTCAGAGGTGATTTTGGGGTGTTCGAATGATGTTTTGGAGTATTTCAGTGGTTTGGAAATGTATAAAGGTATTTTTGTGAGTATTAAAAAGATTTATGAGAGTGTTTTGAAGATGTTCAAAGTAAAAGTGCGTATTTAACTTCGTAATATGTAAAATTGTGAGTAGTGAAATTTAACGAAAGTGGATGTAAAGCGATGTGGTGACTTTCTGATGTACTGGTCCCCTTATTAACTTTAATGAGCTAAAAGGGTTTTAAAACGAGAAAAATTGGGGTTAAGAGTGAAAATGTTTTCCCTATGATGTAGGTACTATATCCCCTTATTAACTTTAATGAACTAAAAGGATCCACAAGATTCAGCCTGTGTGCGCGGTCAGCGCGTGACGTCACTATGTCCCCTTATTAACTTTAATGAACTAAAAGGGTCGACAAGATTCAGCTTGTATGTGTGACGTCACTGACTGCCGAGTAAACACCCTTCTTAGTTCATTTGACTTGTTTACATCTGTAGTAAGCATGCTTACCCCCAGAGGGGGGAATCCAAAAACTTGGTAATATTGAGAAATTTTGGGGGTTGGGGGGTGAAAGTCGGAGGGGGAATTTCGAAAACCCCATGGGGGGAATCCAAAAAACTTGATCCGAGGAGATGGAGTCATGGTATTATCGAGAAAATTTGGGGTGAAAGGAGGGGTACCCAAAAAATTTGATCCAAGGAATTGGAGAAATTCAAAACCCTTGATCCAAGGAGATGGAGACTTTGATTTCGAGAAAAATTTGATCCGAGGAATTGGAGACTTTGATTTCGAGAAATTTTTGGGGTTGGGGGTGAAAGTGGGAGGGGGCAATGCAAGGAGATCATAAGAATTTCGAAACCCCCATAGGGGGGAATCCAAAAACTTGATCCGAGGAGATGGAGACTTTGATTTCGAGAAATTTTGGGATGGGGGTGAAAGTGAGAGGGGGAACCTCAAAAATTTGATCCGAGGAGATGGAGAGCACAAGAAAATGAAATTCAAAAAAAATTCGAAAAAATCGGAAAAAAATTCGAGGCGCGGGGGCGATCCGGACGACGCTGCAGAAGGCGCAGCAGAAGGCGCGGGCGGGGGTCGCGAAGGGCGCGGGCGGGCGCGCGGCGCGACGGGGGGGTCGCGAAGGGGGGTCAAGCGTGGACTCGAGGGCGAGGTCAAGGTCATTAGCACATAGGTGTGAAAAGGGGATACGTGTCCAGAAGGGTCATTATCATAGGGTCAAGGTCATTAGCACATAGGTGTGAAAAGGCGGCATCCTTTGAAGGGGCCCCCAGTGGGAAAGGGCCCAAACCGGAAGGAGTCGCTCAGCCGCACCCCTAAACCGGAAGGGTGCGCTCTGTAGAAGGCCTTTTCCGGAAGGGTGCGCTCTGTAGAAAAGTTGACTACTTTATATATATATTATATTTTATATATAATATAATATATATATATATATATATATAATATTTATATATATATTAAAATTTATATATATATATATATATAAAATATATATATATATATATATATATATATATATATATATATAAATAATATAATATATATATATATATATCTTCCTCCATAGCATCAGACGAGCCAATAAAGCAAATTCTCCCGGTCAACCTGGGTGCCAATGCCATTGCCGAGTGGGAGACTCTCACTGCTTCATTACCCCCAAAAATAGTGTTACATTAACCTACAAACAGTCCAAGTGGGATGGTCCCATCGCCGAAAAGGCGCATGACAGCATGTTCAGGGCTGCAACATCCGCTAGGGATACTATCCGTCCCTTTAAAGCTGTGCGTGCATCACACTCGGGGGACTTCCTCAAATCAATTCCCATTTCGGGAATGGGAACACGCCTCGACCCATGGACCCTGTGTATTGCAGTGACACTCCGCCTCGCTGTCCTACTCCACCGGGAAAATACCTGTATGTGCGGCAATGCGCAAGATGCCAATAAGGTCTACACAGTCTAAAACTGCTCCAATACCAAGGCTGGCACGCAAGACACAATGAAGTCAATGACATTATACAGAGGAGCCTTGCTATAGGAAGGTGCCCGGCTGAGAGAGAGGCCCGGTCCCTAGCAAGAAGCAATACTCACAAACCTGCAAAAACCCCCCCACCCATGGAAAAATGGCATGCTTTTAGCTTGGGTTATTCCTGCGTGTTTTAAGCTTGTTTTAAAACCTACATCCGTCATGGTGTCGGGCAACAGAGAAGTGCTGCTGATCACAGGGAGGAGTACAAGATTAGCAAGTACAGAGACAAACCATCAGTATCAATTTGTCCCAGTGGGATCAGACCTGGGATCATGGGGAAAGAACGCCACAGTTTTCCTCAGAAACTGAGTCCAGACTCATTGACACCCAAATGGCCCTTCAAAGTTCCCGTGGTCAGCATGGGGAAACCAAGGGGAATTGCTTGCTGATAAATTTCCCCAAAAATCTCAACCCTGGAGCTTGGGGATTATAATCTTGATAAAATTGAAACAATTTATTCATGGTTTATGCCCTTTTTTAAATAAATGATCCCTAACCTAAAAGGTTATATATATGGGGAGGGGAGGGGAAGACTAGTGCACGCTTTGATTCTTGGGTCCCTAGACCATTCCTTAGAAGCATACGCTTACGTCTCCGAAGACAAAGGATCCCATAATGCACCAGTGGTGAACCTTTGAATAATTAATAATAATAATATACAAATTTTATATATATATATATATAAAATATATATATATATAAAAATATATATAATATATATATATATATATTTATTTATTTGCAGTATAATCACTTGTTTCTGTGGTTTAATTTACACACACACACTATATAATATATATAATGTTGTGTGTATACCTTGATCCGAGGACATTCAGTTTGGGGGGGGTACCTCTGAGCTAATTTCATTCTACTCCCCGTTGGTGTACTGCCTCACCAGCAGTATATATTTTATATATTATATATAATATATATATATATATATATATATATATATATATATATATATATATATATATATATATATGAAACAAGAGAAAATTTGTGTATGAAATAACTTCGCAAAAATTATTCTGAACCTTACAAATAAAAATGTATTTCAGTACAAGAACATTTTCCTGGTCTCTTCCCGTTTGTTTCAGTTGGATATAGCAAGGAATCAATGCTCCCGTTTGGAGAGCATGAAATCACATCATCAGAGGGTGTCCAGCAACGGGATCCTCTTGCACCATTTCTCTTCTGTATAGCAGTTAGGGAAATCATAGTCAGACTGACCAGTGAGCTAAACATCTGGTTCCTGGATGACGGCACAATAGCAGGTACAAAGGAGTCCCTCTTAGGTGATCTTACACAAGTGATGACACGGGGACAGGAAATGGGTCTCATCCTGAATCCATCCAAATGTGAAATAATTTCAGTCAGTCAACAAGTGATAAATGCAGTGAGATCCAAACTACCAGGAGCATCAGTCATTGCCCCTACAAATAGTGTCTTGCTTGGAGCACCTCTGGGAAACAATGCCACTGATACAATCCTCAAGAAGAAATTGGAAGAACTGATGAGAATGGAACAACGAATAGGCAATCTTGACACCCACGATGCCTTGTACCTTCTCACAAAGTGCTTGAGTCTGCCCAGATTGACATATTTCCTAAGATGCGCACCTTCATATGATAACCCTATCCTGCACGAGTATTACCTGGAGTTTACCTGGAGAGAGTTCCGGGGGTCAACGCCCCAGCGGCCCGGTCTATGACCAGGCCTCCTGGTCGATCAGAGCCTGATCAACCAGGCTGTTACTGCTGGCTGCAAGCAAACCAACGTACGAGCCACTGCCCGGCTGGTCAGGAACCGACTTTAGGTGCTTGCCCAGTGCCAGCTTGAAGACTGCCAGGGGTCTGTTGGTAATCCCCCTTACGTATGTTGGGAGGCATTTGAACAGTCTCGGGCCCCTGACACTTACTGCATGGTCTCTTAACGTGCTAGTGACACCCCTGCTTTTCATTGGGGGGGATGTTGCATCCTCTGCCAAGTCTTTTGCTTTCGTAGCGAGTGATTTTCGTGTGCAAGTTCGGTACTAGTCCCTCTAGGATTTTCCAGGTGTATATAATCATGTATCTCTCCCGCCTGCATTCCAGGGAATACAGGTTCAGGAACCTCAAGCGCTCCCAGTAATTTAGGTGTTTTATCTCCGTTATGCGTGCCGTGAAGGTTCTCTGTACATTTTCTAGGTCAGCAATTTCACCTGCCTTGAAAGGTGCTGTTAGTGTGCAGCAATATTCCAGCCTAGATAAAACAAGCGATCTGAAGAGTGTCATCATGGGATTGGCCTCCCTAGTTTTGAAAGTTCTCATTATCCATCCTGTCATTTTTCTAGCAGATGCGATTGATACAATGTTATGGTCCTTAAAGGGTGAATCCTCCGACATGATCAGTCCCAGGTCTTTGACGTTGGTGTTTCGCTCTATTTTGTGGCCAGAATTTGTTTTGTACTCTGATAAAGATTTAATTTCCTCGTGTTTACCATATCTGAGTAATTGAAATTTCTCATCGTTGAACTTCATATTGTTTTCTGCAGCCACTGAAAGATTTGGTTGATGCCCGCCTGGAGCCTTTGCAGTGTCTGCAATGGAAGACACTGTCATGCAGATTCGGGTGTCATCTGCAAAGGAAACCGGTGCTGTGGCTGACACCCTTGTCTATGTCAGATATGAGGATGAGGAACAAGATGGGAGCGATTTACTGTGCCTTGTGGAACAGAGCTTTTCACCGTAGCTGCCTCGGACTTTACTCTGTTGACTACTACTCTCTGTGTTCTGTTAGTGAGGAAATTAATAGATCCATCGACCGACTTTTCCTGTTTTCCTTTAGCACGCATTTTGTGCGCTATTACGCCATGGCCACACTTGTCGAAGGCTTTTGCAAAGTCTGTATATATTACATCTGCATTCTTTTTGTTTCCCAGTGCATCTAGGACCTTGTCGTAGTGATCCAATAGTTGAGACAGACAGGAGCAACCTGTTCTAAACCCATGTTGCCCTGGGTTGAGTAATTGGATGGGTTTCTAGATGGGGGTGGATCTTGCTTCTTAGGAACCTTTCAAAGATTTTTATTGATATGGGATGTTAGTTGCTAACGGTCTGTAGTTCTTTGCTATTGCTTACTGCCCCACTTTGTGGAGTGGGGGCTATGTCTGTTGTTTTTAAGTAAACTGGTGGGGACGACCCCCGTGTCAGCTCCTCTCCATAGGACGGTAAAGCTCGTGATAGGGGCTTCTTGCTCAGTTCTTGAGAAACTACGGAGGTTCCATGAGTCTGCTCTGGGGCAGAGTGCATTAGGCACGTCATATTATCGCCTGTTCGAAGTCATTTGGCGTCAGGATAACATCAGAATAGGTGGTGTTAACCAAATTTTTGTGGTCTTCATAAAAAATTAATTTGATCTTCGACTCTCAGTCTGTTAGCGGCTTGCTAAAAAACTGATTCATATTGGGACTTGAGTAGCTCACTCATTTCCTTGCTGTCATATGTGTAGGACCCTCTATGTTTAAGTAGGGGCCCAATATCGGATATTGTTCTGACTTTGATTTGCATAGGTAGAAGAAATACTATGGTTTATCTTTCGATTCATTTATGGCTTTTAGTTCTTCGCGATCATGACCTCCTTTAAGATTCCTTTAGCTTAGTTTCGATGCTTGCTTATTTCTATGACAGTGTCTCCCTAAGAAATTTCAGAATATATTGACCTCTTTTAGCCGCTCTGTTATTCTTTTCGTCGCTTGTAAAGAGAGCGCCATGTCTCTTTCTATTTTTCATTTACTCCTTTTTCTTAGAGGAATAAGCCTTTGCATTACATCGAGTGCCACCCGAGTTAATTCTGTTCTAGTGCATAAGTTGGGGTTCTGTGTGGCTTAGTATATCTTCCCAGCTTATATCGGTTAGGACTTGGTTTACTTGGTCCCTTTATGGTTTTTGTTATATGAAGTTGAATTTGGTGAATGCCTACCCTCGTGACTAAGCTCATTATGTCGGTCTGGGGCTCCGCGCATACATGTCGGGAACCTCAATTATGTTGTGATCTAAAGATATATTGTTTTTGATATGGTGGACATTTAGTATCAGATAATCATAGTTAGTGAGATGAGGTCTAGTGTATTCTTCCAGTCTAGTAAGGTTCTATTATTTGCTGGTTTAAATTGAATTTTGTGCAGAGATTTAAAAGCTCGTGTGAGTGTGAGTTTTCATTCAGAGCTGCCTCTGGGTGTTATTCTGCAACATATTATTTGCTATATTCCTCCATTTTAGGTTCCTTAAAAAAGTTGAAATTCCCCCACGAGCAAGATGTTGGGTGGCAGGAGCTGGCAGATTTTCCCGACGGTGGTCTATTTTTAACAGCTGTTCCTGGAATTGCTGGGTAGTTGCATACGGAGGCCTTGTAGGACTACACAAGGACTAGGTTTTGGTTACGCGAATCTTTACTGCTAAAACTTCCATACATCATTTTGAGGATTAAAGCAGTTCTGTGCAAACAAGTGACTGCAATGTTAGGCCCAACCCCCCCCTCTTTGCCTTGTTCACTTTCGACATCTGTATAGGTTGTTTGAGGGGAAAAGTTCAATTGGATAGGAGTAGCGATGGAGTATATTGTAACAATAATTTCATTGCCGGCTATTTGTTAAGGTAGGGTAAGTCCAGCTCCGCTTATTCCCGCCTTTTTTCCCCCACCGAAGTGATAATTATGGATTGCCGGCTGCTTGTTAAAGGTAGGGTCAGTATCTAGATCCGCTATCCCTTCCCCTCCTTCTTCCCCCCCCCGAAAGGTGACGTGAGGGGCTCCGGTCCAAAACAGTAAATCACTAGGACTCCACAGCTCACAGATGTAATTACATGCTGCCTTGTATTATAGTGGATTTATTGGTTGAAAGCTTCACTTTAGGAACAATAATAAACTTAGCCCTTTCAGTTTGCTCTTAGTTGACTGTTGTAATAATCACCACATCTTTTAGGTATTGTACTTATCATGAAGAGTGATTTCATAAGCAGTGGGTAAAACCTGTCTTATCTTTCCGCTTGGATGCAGAGAGGGTCACTGCCAATCACGAGTAGAAATGAAGGAGATGGGACTAACGACCTGAGGACTTCCCTTTTTTTGGTTATAAATCTCCTGTGCACCTGTATGAAATTGCAGACGTGAACCCCTATCATTGCAGCCGTAAAAGAACATGCTTTCCTGTCATCGGTAGATATAATAATCAAGGCTTTAACTGTGAAGAACTAGCCAGTGGGTTGTAACCAACACCTGCGACCCACCCCCCAATCACCAGGCAAACGGCTACGATTCAACAACATGCAGTGTCACCCAACCACCGGACTCCCAAGTTTATAGATTTATATTTATCGTTGAATTCAGATTCATTTATATTTTCATTTTTCATTTTTTTAATGTAGGATCAATAGTTCATATTTATGTGTTTTATTTTTATACTTTCTAAATAAATAAAGTGTTATGTTTGTCAGTTTTTTTTACTTTGTTATACATTAATTTTCCTTGAGGAGGAGCCAGCCTTAGTAATTCTGACTGAAGTTTTTACAGGGGCTGAGTAAGCCTTTACAGGTTGAACCTGAGATCCATATTTCGTTGTCAAGTATCCTTTATGTGGGGTCTCGTGAAAAGATGCGAACATTGCCTTTGCCTCTGCAAGCAGGTCAACGATGAAAGGTATTTTGTTGTTTGTTGTGGCTTTAGACCTTGTATATCTGCAAAGAAGAATGGTCATCGGAATGGTGGTATTGTTGTGTTACTGGGGGGGGGTGTTTCCGGCATTAGCATTCTGTATCTGTTGGCTTGGAGTGGAGGCCATCGACTGGGGTTCCACTCCAGGAATGACTTGTCTTGGTGTTACGGATTGCTGCCATTTCTGCCAGTTTTTTTTTCCTTCCTGGAACTAAAAAACCTTCCCTCTTGAGTGGCTGTGGCTACCAGGTTTTTTCCATGGGCCTGTATGTTTTTGTATTTTTGTCCCTTTAGATGGTGTGCCTGGCAATTTAAGTTATAGCACAGCTTATCTGTACTGAAGAGGGACACATTTCAGGGTTGAAAAAAGCCCTTACAGGAAGGGAGTTTGCATTTATCCTGTTGTCATATTGGGCACGGCATTTTCTAGGGTGGTCATAGTTGCACGTCCATCTGTTTTTTCAGATTTTTTTTTTTTTTTTTTTTTTTTTTTTGTTTTTTTTTTTCCTATGCCTGCAGATACCACGTGCATTGTATGTGCACAGGCTTGGTTTCCGTTTGCCTTGGTTTCTGTGACTGTATTCCCTGTTGGTGCATGTTTTACCTGTCTTATTCCTATTCTCACTAGCACCAACAATGGAGCTCCCACAGTTGTTTTTTGGTAATATATCCTCACTATTGCTAGGTTGGAGGTCCTCTTGTTTGCTATTTCCTGTGGTATTTATAGTTTGCAATTTTGGTTTTCTTATCTTTGATACAATTGTTTCCCCAATACGGCTCCTGTTTACACATGAGGTCATTTATATGCATTCCTTCCTGTGTATAATTCCGAACTACCTGGACAAAATCTCCAGCTTCACCATTACTTGTCTCCCAGGACGCACCCTCCAGCTCCACCATTACTGTCTACTAGGACAGCACTATCAGCCCTCACATTTTCTGACTACAAGGACATCCACTCCAGCTTTACAGTTTCTGAATACATGGCCATTATCAAGGGCAGTACACATTCAGCCCCAGACTTTTTATGTTACCATCTGTTGTTGTAAGCTTCCAGGTTTTCTATGAAAGCAGCTTTGACGTTATCCTCTTTTAATACCACTGGATTTTAGTCACAGATTTATCTCATTTTGGGCATACCCAAAAACATTCCCTGTTTTAAATACTGCTTGTAGCTAGTTACTTGGAATCTTGCAAAAGGGGCGTGGACACCAATTTAACAAAAATGACAATTTATCATGTGCAAGCCTTTGTTTGATTGATTGCAGACTACACAGACTTCATACATGATTTGAATGGTTTTTTTTTTTCTTCGTTGATTTACTGTATTCTACTAGCAACCTATTGAATACTCTATTAATAACATCCTTAAAGTGAAGCTTAGCTATTTGTATTTCTATTTCTAAACTGTACTTGTATTTAGGACAGCTTAACGGTGTACGTTCTGATTTATTATTTTTTGTTGTGTTTGATAAGGGCGCCTAACAACTCCATTCGTTTACAGTTCTGCTTAATTGTCCAAGAAATCCGTTTGAATCCGGTAAAATGTTTCGGACACAGTCGAGGGTTCGACCAGTCAAGGGTTCAGAACCAGTTGATCTTGATCAGTGGATCACTTATTTAAATTATATGGGCTAACCACATGAAGGATCTACTGGAAATTATCTACCCGAGTAATATGTATTTGATTTGATACAAAAGTATAACTTGCGTGCTGAAGAAACGGTGATTGTGGCAGCTAATTACAATGGGACGGAACGGTCGAGCCTCAACCCTTGTTTTATCAATCGCTGTATATAGCTTTTCTAGTTTTTTTCCGTCTCCACCCACAATAAATGCTACATTATTTTACTTAGTTGTTGGTGGGAAATTTTGGAGGAAAGACGCTTTTTCTGTAGTAATATTTACATTTCGTGGTGTACTATTGCGGACGATGGTAACTACAGGTTATATGATAAATTCACAGGATAGTCTGGTATTTCAAGAAAAAAGAAACTAAGAAGTCCACTCCATCCCTAAGTACATTATAATTTACTGTTAGTTGCTACTACAACACTGAATTCTGCTATTCACTGGTATCACTAGATTTTTTGCGAGTACACTAGCAGGCAGGAAGATTATAAAACAGCTGACCAGTTGTGGTATGTTCTGGACGACTCTGGTCACATGCCTCTATAGGCTTATCACTTCATTTACAAATTCAACTGTTTTCAATGACACTTTAGCATATTTATCTATATACTAGGGAGCCACTGTAGAATACCACTATACACTATGTATTATACACAATGTTATCATGGAGACTTACTTTCCTCTGACAAAGAAAAGTTCTATTTTTATTATTCTGCAACGGCACACTAGGCTATGATTCCCCTATGGCAGTAAACTCTGCTAGGGTAGTGCACACTAATTCTCTTTTTTGGACTCAGTATTATATGTTTTCCGCCCAAGATTGGTTCCAGGCGCTAGAGGGATGTATCGTATAAGATTGATGGCACAAAATTTAAAGTTCTAGCAGTAAAGAGCGACCGTGAAAACCGAGAAAAACACGGAGCACAACTGGAGGCACGTGACATGATGACACCCCAGGTGGAACCAAAGCCATCCCCAATGGAAACCAAGCCACACTTCCGTCAGATAGAGGCATTGGTGTCGCAAAAGTCATTTCTTAGATTGCACTACATGGCTTGTTTGTCCTATGCTTTGCATCCAGAGGGCTTGTAGCAGCAATTATCCCTGAACATCTTAGGGACAAGATTGGAGTCCAGGACCAAAAGTTCATTGACGGAGCCATGATCTGGGATAATCTAACGGGCACTGAAACCAGACCTGCTCCCCCCAACAACTACAAAACAGTCGCACTGGTATGGCTGATAATGGAGGAAAAATAGCCTCAACAATGCTTCAGAGTGTGTCAAGGAAGGATAGAACCCGCCTCCTGGCAGTGAGAGCTCCTCATGCAAGGGACTTTCTGTTGACTGTTCCCAACTCCAGCCTTGGCAAACGGTTCGACCCACAGATCATCCGCATTGGTGTTGCCCTTCGACTTGCCACCCCTATTCTCTCTGAACACAAGTGTATTTGTGGCAATGAAACAGCAGACCGATTCGGGTACCATGGTCTTGTGTGCCGTAAATCCGAGGGAAAGATTGCAAGACATGAGGAGGGTAAATAACATTATCAAGAGGAGCCCTCACAACATCCCGGATTGCCAGCGTAAGGGAGCCACCCTACCTATGAAGATCTGATGGCAGCCAGAAGCGTCCAGAAGCCTGGACAGACGGTAAGCAGGTGGTGTGGGACTACACAAGTGCATCTACCTTGACTGATACCTAACTCCAATACACCAGGGAGGAAGGAGGGGCAGCCGCCAGCTTCAGGGAGTCCCAAAAGTCTAGAAAATATGGAGAACTTGCCCATCATTATATGTTTGTTCTCATAGGCTCAGAGACCCTTGGCTCATGGGGAAAGAGTGCATCTTAGTTCCCTTAGGTATCCGACTCTATTGGGATGAAGTTATAGCAAGGGGGAATGCCTTTATATTTGCGAGTCTTCTTGGTCTCCATGTGGCTGGCAGCTCCACCCCCTTCAGCTACAGAGTATGGTTAGCAGGTGTTTCAATTGTGGCGGCACCGAGGTGTAGTCCCGGCAATATGCTTTCCATCCTTCCAGGGTAGGCTAGTGGCTCCATAAGGACGCTTTTGACTTCCGTCAGACTCTCTGCACTGGGGGTTTACCCGTTGGGCTGGGTAGCGGGCTGTGGCGAGGCTTCTCTTTATGATGTTGTTGACCTCCTCATGTTTGGCATACTTCCCTTCTGCTGTGTGACACACGAGACCATGAAGTGCGAACTGATTAGCAGTCACCCTGCCGCAAGTACATATGTACACGAATGGTCTGTGAGACGAGTCGAGTGCACATGGGTGTATTGGGAACAGCTTGAGGAATCTCCTGAGTGTGGTGCCTTCACTGCGAGGAGGACGGTTTTGTTCATTTCCTGAAGCTTTGGTCAGCATTTATATTGTTTTTTTCTTTGATCGGTTTGTCCCAGTTGGGAATGTTTGGAGGAGCTGGTCAACTGGAGGATCCGTCAGCTGATCAGTGAAACCTTGAGCCTTGAGCATATTATTATATAACCAAAGATAGAGTTAAGCTGTTGTATTCTCAT
This sequence comes from Cherax quadricarinatus, assembly GCF_026875155.1. NCBI lineage: Eukaryota > Metazoa > Arthropoda > Malacostraca > Decapoda > Parastacidae > Cherax > Cherax quadricarinatus. Next base: position 95,673,525 of record NC_069399.1, read on the forward strand.
CAATGTTTTTGAGAGCTTTGCGTATTTGCTGTCCAGAGTTCATAGATGAATAAATCCCCAAAATTTATGAAATAGCTAATGACCTAAAATACCCGAGAAACTTTTTTGATAAATCTTTTAAATTTGCAGAAAAAACCCTTATTCAACTAAAATTATGTTGGCTCTCCCATACCTGTAAACTTGGAATGAATGCCGTCTTCTACTTATGGAATTTTAATATCAAAGTTATATTTAAAAATCTTGAAAAAGTAAAAAAAAATGCTTTTGATAAAAAATCCCCCAAAATGTCGACGGGTGTAACTACAAGATTCATTGTAAAATACATGATAAAGTTTAAAACAACATAAATATAGCATTAGAAGTAGACAAGATTCTAATGCTCTGTTTATTCATGTGAGAGATTTAAAATTATCCAATTGATTCTGAAAAGGCTGAGAAAGTTTTATCAAGCAAGTTGATGGTCGACAGGAATATAATAGAATCATGTTTTATAAAAACCAGTTTTGAAAATAATATGAATGTTGCTTTTGGGTTATACAAATTGAATTCATTTATAATAATACTTTCCTGCTAATCTTTAATTTTTATAGCACTTTGATAATGTGAGAAATCACGAAAGAGCTTGGAATTTCTCAACTCTGTCACAGTGGTTGTTTTGCATATTCTGAAATCACCTGTTTACTGTGATCTTATTGCATATATATATATATATATATATATATATATATATATATATATAATATATATATATATATATATATATATATATATATATATATATATTATTAAGACTTCGGCCGATTCCCACCAAGGCAGGGTGGCCCGAAAAAGAAAAGCTTTCATCATCATTCACTCCATCACTGTCTTGCCAGAGGGGTGCTTTACACTACAGTTATAAAACTGCAACATTAACACCCCTCCTTCAGAGTGTAGACACTGTACTTCCCATCTCCATGACTCAAGTCCGGCCTGCCGCTTTCCCTGAATCCCTCCGTAAGTGTTACTTTGCTCACACTCCAACAGCACGTCAAGTATTAAAAAGCATTTGTCTCCATTCACTCCTATCAAATATGCTCACGCACACTTGCTGGAAGTCCAAGCCCCTTGCACACAAAACCTCCTTTACCCATCCCTCCAACCCTTCCTAGGCCGACCCCTACCCCGCCTTCCTTCCACTACAGATTTATACACACTCAAAGTGTGTATAAATCTGTAGTGTTTTGTCCCATTCTCTCTACATGTCCGAACCACCTCAACAAACCCTCCTCAGCCCTCTGGATAATAGTTTTGGTAATCCCATACCTTCTCCTAATTTTCAAACAACGAATTCTCTGCATTATATTCTCACCACACATTGCCCTCAGTCATGAGATCTCCACTGCTTCCAGCCTTCTCCTCGCTGCAACATTCATCACCCATGCTTCACACCCATACAAGAGTGTTTGTACAACTATACTCCCATACATTTCCCTCTTTGCTTCCATGGACAAAGTTCTTTGTCTCCACAGACTCCTAAGTGCACCACTCACCCTTTTCTCCTCATCAGTTCTATGATTCACCTCATCCTTCAAACACCCATCTGCTGACACGTCCACTCCTAAATATCTGAATACATTCACCTCCTCCATACTTTCTCCCTCCAATCTGATATCCAGTCTTTTGCCACCTAATCTTTTTATCCTCATAACCTTACTCTTTCCTATATTTACTTTTAATTTTCTTCTTTTACATACCCTGCCAAATTCATCCACCAACCTCCGCAACTTCTCTTCAGAATCTCCCAAAAGCAAAGTGTCATCAGCATAGAGTAACTTTGAAAACTCCCACTTTGTGTTTGATTCTTTATCTTTTAACTCCACACCTCTTGCCAAGACCCTAGCTATATATATATATATATATATATATATATATATATATATATATATATATATATATATATATAATATATATATATATATATTTATATATATATATATATATATATATATATATATATATATATATATATATATATATAATATATATATATATATATATATATATTATATATATAATATATATATATATATATATTATATATATGTCGTGCCGAATATGTAAAACTGGTCAATTAGCAAGATCTCATTTAAAATTAAGTCCTTTCTAAAATTTTCTCTTATACGTTTAAAGATAAATTTTTTTCATTAATGTTAATATAAAAAATTATAATTTTGCACTAAAAGAATCTGGAAGGACAATAAAAACGTTCTGTACACACCCAGATCATTACTGAATTCATATATACACTACCAAATTTTATGGAAATATTTATATACAAAAACTTGAAAACATCACCTAAACGGGCAGGACCGAGCGTACTCGTTCCTCTTTTGTTGCACTTTCTTCATTTGCATTGTGCACTCGTAATATGCTTCACAATGTCTTTATATATATATCAAAATATGGCTAAACTATTCATTTACGCCCTAGACACACAAATCAGTACTTATCGACATTGTAGAGGGTGAAATGCTTCAGTATATAAGGAGCACTCAACGAAAAACACGAGTCTGGGCGACGCCAAGCTAGAAGTGTTTACATTCTGCTCTCTTGACCAATGGGAAGCGAGGAGATGCCATCACCGCTTAGCTGGAGTGACTCAGGGAAGGTTTGTGATTGGTCAGAAATAGAGAATGGGAACCCAGATGTGCTGGGGAGTTGGAGGACGTGCGCAAAAACCATGCTCTCAGGACCGAATATACTCGGTCCTGCCCGTTAAGAACATAAAGGGCTTTAGGCCAAGATAGCAAGTTCTGCCTATTCGGCACCACACATATATATATACATATATATGTCGTGCCGAATATATAAAACTGGTCAATTAGCAAGAACTCATTTAAAATTAAGTCTTTTCTAAAAAATTATCTTGTACGTTTAAAGATATATTTTTTTCATTAATGTTGATGTAAAAATTCATAATTTTGCACCAAAGGAATCTTAGAAAACTTACCTAACCTTATTATAACAAGAACAATTTATATCAGCCTAACCTAACTAAATAGGTTTTAGATTTGTTTACTAAACAAACACAGCTAAATATATTTTTTCCGTTAGGTTCAGGATGATTTTGGCGAAATTATTCCATACACAAATTTTCGCTTATCCTATATGGCAAGATGAGCGTTTCTATTTAAGCCAAGATCGCAACTTCTGCCTATTCGGCACGACATTATATATATATATATATATATATATATTATATATATATATATAATATATATATATATATTCCAAAATGTATATATTCCAAGCGCTTTCGTGACTACTCACGAAAGCGCTTGGAATTTCTCTATTCTTTCAGAGTGGTTGTTTTGCACACACAATATATATATAATATATATATATATATATATATAATATATATATATAATATATATATATATATATATATACCTGGAGGTTATTCCGGGGATCAACGCCCCGCGGCCCGGTCCATGACCAGGCCTCCCGATGGATCAGGGCCTGATCAACTAGGCTGTTACTGCTGGCCGCACGCAGTCCGACGTACGAGCCACAGCCCGGCTGATCCGGCACTGACTTTAGGTATCTGTCCAGCTCTCTCTTGAAGGCAGCCAGGGGTTTATTGGCAATTCCCCTAATGCTTGGTGGGAGGCTGTTGAACAGTTTTGGGCCCCGGACACTTATGGTGTTTTCTCTTAGTGTACCAATGGTGCCCATACTTTTTATTGGCGGCATTTTGCATCGCCTGCCCAGTCTTTTACTTTCGTAGGGAGTGATTTCTGTGTGCAGATTTGGGACCATTCCTTCCAAGATTTTCCAAGTGTAGATTATGATATATCTCTCCCTCCTGCGTTCCAATGAGTACAAGTCAAGTGCTTCCAAGCGTTCCCAGTAGTTAAGGCGCTTGACAGAACTTATACGTGCAGTAAAGGATCTCTGTACACTCTCTAGATCTGCGATTTCACCTGCTTTGTATGGAGATGTTAATGTACAGCAGTATTCCAGCCTAGAGAGAACAAGTGATTTGAAAAGGATCATCATGGGCTTGGCATCTCTCGTTTTGAAAGTTCTCATTATCCATCCTATCATTTTCTTTGCACGTGCGATCGTGGCACTGTTGTGATCCTTGAAAGTGAGATCCTCAGACATTACTACTATCAGGTCCCTTACATTATTTTTCCGCTCTATTGTATGGCCGGAGTCAGTAGTATACTCTGTTCTAGTTATTATCTCCTCCAGTTTTCCATAACGGAGTAGTTTGGAATTTGTCCTCATTGAACATCATATTGTTTACCGTTGCCCACGGAAAACTTTGTTTATATCTTCTTGGAGGTTAACCGCGTCCTCAGCAGATGACAGCCTCATGCAGATCCTAGTATCATCCGCAAAGGATGATACGGTGCTGTGGTGTATATCTCTGTTTATGTCTGATATGAGGATAAGGAATAAGATGGGGGCGAGTACTGTGCCTTGTGGAACAGAGCTCTTCACTATGGCAGCCTCCGATTTAACTCTGTTGACCACTACTCTTTGTGTTCGATTTGTTAGGAAGTTGAAGATCCATCTCCCCACTTTCCCAGTTATTCCTTTAGCACGTATTTTATGGGCTATTACGCCATGATCGCATTTGTCAAATGCTTTTGCAAAGTCTGTGTATATTACATCTGCATTCTGATTTTCTTCCAGTGCATCCAAGGCCATGTCATAGTGATCCAGTAGTTGTGAGAGGCAGGAGCGACCTGCCCTGAACCCATGTTGCCCTGGATTGTGCAGATTTTGGGAATCCAGGTGATTTGCAATCCTGCTTCTTAGCACTCTTTCAAAGATTTTTACGATGTGGGATGTCAGAGCTATTGGTCTATAGTTCTTAGCTAATGCTTTGCTGCCACCTTTATGGAGTGGGGCTATATCCGTTGTTTTAAGTGACTGTGGAATTTCACCCATGTCCAAGCTCCTCCTCCATAGTGTACTTAGGGCACGCGAGAGGGGTTTCTTGCAGTTCTTAATGAAAACAGAGTTTCCACGAGTCTGGGCCCGGGGCTGAGTGCATAGGCATGTTGTCAATGGCTTTTTTCGAAATCTATGGGAGTTAGGGTAATGTCGGAAATCTGGCATACATTTATGGAGTTTTGAGGCTCATTCATGAAGAAATCATTTGGGTCGTCGATCCTCAGACCGATTAGTGGTTCACTAAACACAGAGTCGTACTGGGATTTCAATATTTCACTCATTTCCTTGTTGTCGTCTGTGTAAGTCCCATCCTGTCTGAGTAAGGGCCCGATACTAGATGTGGTATTTGCCTTGTTTTTGGCATATGAAAAGAAATATTTTGAATTTCTTTCAATTTCACTAATATAATATATATATATATATATATATATATATTATATATATATATATATATATATATATATATATATATATATATATATATATATATATTATATGTCGTGCCGAATATGTAAAACTGGTCAATTAGCAAGAAACTCATTTAAAATTAAGTCCTTTCTAAAATTTTCTCTTATACGTTTAAAGATATATTTTTTTCATTAATGATAATGTAAAAAATTTTAATTTTGCTCCAAAAGAATCTTAGAAAACTTACCTAACCTTATTATAACAAGAACAATTTATTTTAGCCTAACCCAACTAAATATATTTTAGATTTGTTTACAATAATTTAATACTAAACAAACACAGCTAAATATATTTTTTCCGTTAGGTTCAGGATGATTTTGGCGAAATTATTCCATACACAAATTTTCGCTTGTCCTATATGGCAAGATGAGCGTTTCTATTTAAGCCAAGATCGCAACTTCTGCCTATTCGGCACGACATTATATATATTATATATATTATATATATATATATATATAATATATATATATATATATTATATATATTAATATATATATATATATATATATGTCGTGCCGAATAGACAGAACTTGCCATCTTGGCTTAAATAACAACGATCATCTTGCCATATAGGACAAGTGAAAATTTGTGTGTGCAATAATTTCGCCAAAATCATTCTGAACCTAACGATAAAAATATATTTCAATATTTCACTGTGTTTGTTTAGTATTAAATTACTGTCAACAAATCTAAAATATATTTAGTTGGGTTAGGCTAAAATAAATTGTTCTTGTGGTAATAAGGTTAGGTAAGTTTTCTAAGATTCTTTTGATGCAAAATTATAATTTTTTACATGTCCATTAATGAAAAAATATATCTTTAAACGTATAAGAGAAAATTTTAGAAAGGACTTAATTTTAAATGAGTTCTTGCTAATTGACCAGTTTTACGTATTCGGCACGGCATATACATATATATATATATATATATATATATATATATATATTACATAAACACTGATCTCTGGCTGAAGGAGACTCGAACCTACGAACCTTGGAACAAGGTAGTATGCAGTGCTTTACCAATCTACCTACACTGGACCAATACCTTGGAGTCCAGCTTGCCCTAGAAATTTGATCCAAGGCAGCCAGCTTTCAGGGAGAAGGCAGCTTTTCATCTCGTCCCCTGCATGCATCAGCCTTACTAGAGATATTAACAATGCAAGGAATTCTCAAGAGCAGGCGAAATATACACAAACACTGATCTCTGACTGAAGGAGACTCGAACCTACAAACCTTGGAACAAGGTACGCAGTGCTTTACCAATCTTCCCACACTGGACCAATACCTTGGAGTCCAGCTTGTGCTAGACTTTGATCCAAGGCAGCCAGCTTTCAGGGAGAAGGGTTACAGCTTTTCATCTCGTCCGCTGCATGCATTAGCCTTACTAGAGATATTAACAATGCAAGTAATTCTCAAGAGCAGGCGAAATATACACAAACACTGATCTCTGGCTGAAGGAGACTCGAACCTACGAACCTTGGAACAAGGTACGCAGTGCTTTACCAATCTACCCACACTGGACCAATACCTTGGAGTCCAGCTTGCGCGCTAAACTTTAATCCAAGACAGCCAGCTTTCAGGGAGAAGGCTTACAGCTTTTCATCTCGTCTGCTACATGCATTAGCCTTACTAGAGATATTAACAATGCAAGGAATTCGCAAGAGCAGGCGAAATATACACAAACACTGATCTCTGGCTGAAGGAGACTCGAACCTACGAACCTTGGAACAAGGTACTATGCAGTGCTTTAACCAATCTACCCACACTGGACCAATGCCTTGGAGTCCAGCTTGCTCTAGACGTTGATTCAAGGCAGCCAGCTTTCAGGGAGAAGGCTTACAGCTTTTCATCTCGTCCCCTGCATGCATCAGCCTTACTAGAGATATTAACAATGCAAGGAATTCGCAAGAGCAGGCCAGAGATCAGTGTTTGTGTACATTTCGCCTGCTCTTGCGAGTTCCTTGCATATATTTATATATATACAATTGAGAACAACATGTTCAACAACATAAAACCTGCAGTTAGGCAGTTTGTGCAGGATTTTCTAGGGACAATCAAGGTAGTATTTATTTCCTCTATGGGTCACTCTCAGGCGTCTGCTGTAGGTAATATGAGGAACTCTACGGAAATCGGATGCAGAGTTTTAGAGAGTGAATCATCTTATATTTTAAGGCTCTTGTAGCTGTTGATCTGTAGATCTTGGTTTTTAAAAGCCGGGTTTTCTTGAAGTTATTTATCTATACATTCTGTTTTTTTTGAAGGTGCTGATTTATAGGTCCTGGTTTTCTTGAAGGTATCGATCTATAGAATCTGGTTTTCTTGAAGGTGTTTATCTATTGAACATGGTTTTCTTGAAGGTGTTGATCTATTGGTCATAGCAGATAGGAATATTATCAGCGCAAATTTGGTTTTGAAAAATGAGTTAACGTGGAGAACACTTGGAATAATATCAATGTATACTGTGAACGTTAAATTAAGGCGGATAATAAAGAGGTTTTTGTGGGATTTATAAATTTGGAAAAGGCGTATGACAAGGTGGATAGGGGGGCAATATGGCAGATGTTGCAGATGTATGGTATAGGAGGAAGTTTACTGAAAGCAGTGAAGAGTTTTTACGAGGATATTGAGGCTCAAGTTAGAGTGTGTAGGAAAGAGAGAGATTATTTCCCAGTAAAAATAGGCCTTAGACAAGGATGTGTGATGTCACCGTGGTTGTTCAATATATTTATAGATTGGGTTGTAAGAGAAGTAAATGCGAGGGTCTTGGCAAGAGGCGTGGAGTTAAAAGATAAAGAATTACACATAAAGTGGGAGTTGTCACAGTTGCTCTTTGCTGATGACACTGTGCTCCTGGGTGATTCTGAAGAGAAGTTGCAGAGGTTGGTGGATGAATTTGGTAGGGTGTGTAAAAGAAGAAAATTGAAAGTGAATACAGGAAAGAGTAAGGTTATGAGGATAACAAAAAGTTTAGGTGATGAAAGATTGGATATCAGATTGGAGGGAGAGAGTATGGAGGAGGTGAATGTATTCAGATATTTGAGGGTGGACGTGTCAGCGGATGGGTCTATGAAAGATGAGGTGAATCATAGAATTGATGAAGGAAAAAGGGCGAGCGGTGCACTTAGGAGTCTGTGGAGACAAAGAACTTTGTCCTTGGAGGCAAAGAGGGGAATGTATGAGAGTATAGTTTTACCAACGCTCCTGTATGGGTGTGAAGTATTGGTGATGAATGTTGCAGCGAGGAGAAGGCTAGAGGCAGTGGAGATGTCATGTCTGAAGGCAATGTGTGGTGTGAATATAATGCAGAGAATTCGTAGTTTGGAAGTTAGGAGGAGGTGTGGGATTACCAAAACTGTTGTCCAGAGGGCTGAGGAAGGGTTGTTGAGGTGGTTCGGACATGTAGAGAGAATGGAGCGAAACAGAATGACTTCAAGAGTGTATCAGTCTGTAATGGAAGGAAGGCGGGGTAGGGGTCGGCCTAGGAAAGGTTGGTGGGAGGGGGTAAAGGAGGTTTTGTGTGCGAGGGGCTTGGACTTCCAGCAGGCATGCGTGAGCGTGTTTGATAGGAGTGAATGGAGACAAATGGTTTTTAATACTTGACGTGCTGTTGGAGTGTGAGCAAAGTAACATTTATGAAGGGATTCAGGGAAACCGGCAGGCCGGACTTGAGTCCTGGAGATGGGAAGTACAGTGCCTGCACTCTGAAGGAGGGGTGTTAATGTTGCAGTTTAAAAACTGTAGTGTAAAGCACCCTTCTGGCAAGACAGTGATGGAGTGAATGATGGTGAAAGATTTTCTTTTTCGGGCCACCCTGCCTTGGTGGGAATCGGCCAGTGTGTTAATAATAAAAAATAAAATAATGAAGAAATGAGACGTGGATTGACAGGATCAGGAAGCGTCTACTACGTGGAATCAATATTACTTTCGCCTCCCAGTAAGATTTAATTTTCACATAATATAACTATTTATTGGCCAATATTAGTTGCCTACCGTTAGGGAGGCGTTAAGATGTAAAGCACAAGGAACAATTGGGCAAGTGTCGTAATTTTTATGAACATTTATGTTGCAAAAATTATAAAAAAATAATAATTTTATGCAGTGCACAAATAATTTGCTAGTGTCACTGGTTTATTTTTTCTAGTAATTATCCAGGAACCATATGTTCCTAATTTAAGGTTCAGACAATGTGAGTTGGGTAGCTGAGCATCGAAGGACGGACAGGTTCCACTTGTCTCTGAGGTACATCAAAATCAGTAAGTGTAATATTTTTTTTTTTTTTGATGTGCCAGAGTTCTGCCCAATTATGTGCTTGAGTTAATTCAAGAATGTACCTGTCAATGTCAACTCATAATTTCTCACATATTAAAGAAACTGCAAGTTATCTGCATAGGCTCTGTGGGCAGGTTAAAGTCTCATAGACGACAAGAAACAAATTGAAAGGTCAATAATAACATATGGAGTTCCCCAAAGGAGTATTCTGGGCCCCCAAATGTTTCTGTATTAGATAAATGATGAAAACTTTTTTTGTTCGCAGTTGACAGTGCTCTTCAAATCTCATAGAAAATATATGATGTACTATCAAATGGTTAGTAGATAACTATGGCTATACTTAGGAAAAACAGAATTCATACTCTGGCACAAAATAGTAATCTGAAAGCGGTATATAACAGTGATAACAATAATAATTTTTATTTCTGCATATACAGTGTATAAAGGCCTATCTGACATCATTGACTTACTACTATATATAAAGCCGCTTGTTATGCAGAGCATTTCGGGCAAATTAGGTCAATTTTGTCCCCAGGATGCGACCCTCACCAGTCGACTATTTTACTGATAGGTGAAGAGGGATAGCAGGTGTCGTAAGGAAACACATACTAATATTTCCACCCAAGATTTTTCCTAAATAGACCTATCATGAAAGTAAAACAACAAATGAAAACTGACTAAGCGAAACGAAATGTAAAAGTAATATAATTAATTCTCAACCAGAGAAGCAAGTAGACGTCAGTAGAAATATTCTCGGTATATTACACATCCTTGAGACAATAGCTGGAACTCTCTACAAGGTGATGGATCGTGGTGCTGTAAAGGTACCTTGAAAACGAGTACCCTGTACAGTAAGAGTTCATGTAAAGTAAGAGTCCATGTAAAGTAAGAGCCCATGAAGAGTAAGAGTCCATGTAAAGTAAGAGTCCATGTAAAGTAAGAGTCCATGTAGAGTAAGAGGCCATGTAGGTAAGAGACCATGTAGAGTAAGAGTCCATGTAAAGTAAGAGTCTATGAAGAGTAAGAGTCCATGTAAAGTAAGAGCCTATGAAGAGTAAGAGTCCATGTAAAGTAAGAGTCCATGTAAAGTAAGAGTCCATGTAAAGTAAGAGTCCATGTAAAGTAAGAGTCCATGTAAAGTAAGAGTCCATGTAGAGTAAGAGTCCATGTAGAGTAAGAGTCCATGTAGTGCAGGGGTCTCCAAACTGAGGCCCACCACAAGATTTTATGCGGTCCGAAGCAACTTGAAATATTTATAAATAGTAAAACCAATAAACCCTCATTTTCAGTCATTTAAAGTTAAGGATTTTGTTGCTTGTAACAATTCATATGTCAGAATTTTAGTTCTCTTCTTTTCTTTTTTCAGATATATATCCTCCAGTTTTGGAAGGAAAAAGGAACAGTACAGGGTGAGTGCCACTTGTTTAATGAAGAATGAACCGTAAAGTCTGCTGTACCAAATACAAAAAGCCTCGTCCCCTATTTGGTTTCTCTAGGGCTGGGTATACCAAATAAATTTTCCAGAGATATCTCATTAGCAGCACCACAGTCTGGTCTACCAAATAGAAAACACCCTAGTTCCCTATTCGGTTTCTCTAGGGCTGGGTATACTACAGTTTGGTCTACCAAATAGAAAACACCCTAGTTCCCTATTCGGTTTCTCTAGGGCTGGGTATACTACAGTTTGGTCTACCAAATGCAAAACACCCTAGTTCCCTATTTGGTTTCTCTAGGGCTGGGTATACCAAATAAATTTTCCAGAGGGGTCTCATTAGAATCGCCTCAGCCTGTTCTACCAAGTAGAAAACACCCTAGATCCCTATTCGGTTTCTCTAGGGCTGGGTATACTACAGTCTGGTCTACAAAATAGAAAACACCCTAGTTCCCTATTCGGTTTCTCTAGGGCTCGGTATACTACAGTCTGGTGTACCAAATACAAAGCACCTCGTCCCCTATTTGGTTTCTCTAGGGCTGGGTATACCAAATAAATTTTACAAAGATATCTCATTAACAGTGCAACAGTCTGGTCTACCAAATAGAAAACACCCTAGATCCCTATTCGGTTTCTCTTGGGCTGGGTATACTACAGTCTGGTCTACAAAATGCAAAACGCCCTAGATCCCTATCCGGTTTCTCTAGGGCTGGGCATACAAAATAAATTTTCCAGAGGGATCTCATTAGCAGCACCACAGTCTGGTCTACCAAATAGAAAACACCCTATTTCCCTATTTGATATCTCTTGGTCTGGGTGCACCAAATAAATTTTCCAGAATGGTCTCATTAGCAGCGATACAGTCTTATCTACCAAATAGAAAACACCCTAGTTCCCTATTTGGTTTCTCTAGGGCTGGGTATACCAAATAAATTTTCAAGAGGGGTCTCATTAGCAGCGCCTCAGTCTTGTCTACCAAATAGAAAACACCCTAGTTCCATATTTCGTTTCTCTAGGGCTGTGTATACCAAATAAATTTTACGGAGGGATCTCATTAGCGTCGCCTCAGCCTATTCTACCAAACAGAAAACACCCTAGATACCTATTCGGTTTTTCTAGGGCTGGGTATACAAAATAAATTTTAAAGAGGCATCTCATTAGCAGCGCCACAGTCTGGTCTACCAAACAGAAAACACGCTAGTTCCCTATTCGGTTTCTCTAGGGCTGTGTATACTACAGTTTGGTCTACCAAATACAAAAAACCTTGTCCCCTATTCGGTTTCTGTAGGGCTGAGTATACCAAATAAATTTTCCAGAGATATCTCATTAGCAGCACCACAGTCTGGTCTAACAAATAGAAAACCATTTGTGTCTCGACCTGCGGGGAGAGAGGACGCTTCTATAGTTTCTCTTGCACGCCACCTGGTGAGGAAAACATAGCATTAGCACCAAGATGACGGACCGAATGAGCTGGCGCATAAATACTGTCTGCATCGAGCTGATCAAGGGATCTTTAAGCAGCGCCACGATGAACGTTCTCCTGCCAAACATTATCAGGGACGTTTATGGAATCCCCAATGAAGAGTTGTACGGTGTGGCGCTAAATGGTATGTCAAGGGTCTTCGTGAAGTTCATGAGGGCCGACTTCTACTCCAGCATCGTCGACGAATTTCAAGAAATGAGGATGAACGTCAATTCGGCAGTGGAAGTATGCTTGCATGATGTTTCTAAGTATTTTACTTGGGTGAAAGTACGGAATGTGCCTTTTGAAGCGACAGCATACAGCTTACAGAATGTGTTCAGTGGTTATGGGACTGTACACTCGGCGAGCATGGGAATGTGGAAGGATGGTCCCTACGAGGGGCTGCCGGAAGGATCCTTCATACTGAAAATGACCCTGAGGAGGCCGATACCATTGTACGTCACATTGTATGGTTATAGATTTCAGGTTTTTGTACACTATGCGGGGCAGCGGAAGACGTACCGTTTATGTGACTCTTATGAGCATATGGCTGCACAATGCCCCAGGAGACAGGGCCCTAGGGTTCCAGAAAAAGCTTCTGAAGACGAGCAGTTAGAAGCCTTGGACGTTATGATGGGTGATGTGGAAGGCCGGGGGAAGGGCCTATGGAGTGAGGAGGTTGAAAGAGCAGAGGTGGCTTTGGAGACGTGTGTTACACTACCAGAGGAAACGGGGGGGGGGGGGCGGAATATCGCTGTCAGACAGACCGTTAGGTACTACAGATTCAGCTCAGGAAAGGATTTTCGAGGCTGTGCTGAAGGATTTTTTGGAAGAGTTGGAGCAAGGTGTGGAAGGCGATGTGAGGTTAGGTGATGTCAAGGTGACGGACGATCAGAAACGGGGTAAGGAAGACTTGAGTGAGGTTAGATGGAGAGCAATGTGGTGGTGGAGGTCCATCAAGAAGATGTGATTGAAGAAGATATGTGTGTAGAGGGTAGCTCTCGCAAGAGATCAGCGGGGGCTTCAGACATGGATGAGGTCCTCACACCAGCGCAGCGGCCTGGGAAGAAGGTTTGGTCAGCTGTGGTGGAAACGGCGAGACAGGGAGGGGGGGGGAGCAATGGAAAGATCGGCAGGAAGGGACAGGAAGGGGTTGGAGGGCAGGAACGAAGGATTGCTAGAGATGGACCGAGACCTATGAAAGGAGGATCAAGTAAGCCTCAGCGGCATAGGGGTAAGCCGCCATTCTCGTAATTTCAGGTGTGTAAATTTCAGTGTAAACGGTCTTAAGACCGAGGTCAAGAGGGTATGGTTAGAGTGGTTTTTAAGGAGATTTAGTATTGATGTCTGTTTTTTGCAGGAACATAACCATAGGTTAGGATATGAGTTGGTTTTGAAAGGATATAGGTTGTTTACCAGTGATGCTTTGAGGTTGAAAGGAGGTGTGGCTGTGGCGGTAAAGGAGACCAGTCCTTTGCGTATCATGGGTTGGGAGGAGGGGGGTGGGAGGGTTGTCAGGGTGGATGGGTTTTGGGGAGCCGGGAGGGTTTGTTTTGTAGGTGTGTACATGCCAGCAACTAGTAATGCTAGGGTGAAGGTGGATTTTGTACGCGATGTCTTGGTGTATCATTTGAGAGGTTTGCCGGCTATTGCAGTGCTTGGCGGGGATTGGAATTGTGTAATTAGGAATGGGGATGTGGTTCTGAGGGGGGCGGGTTGAGTTTTGGGGGCTCTGAGAGACGTTTTGCGGGATGTTGGAGTGGTAGATGTGGTGGGGAGTAGGGGATATGAAGTGGAGCACACTTTTATCCGTAGGGGATATGAGACACGGTTAGATAGAATTTATGTTAGGCAGGGAATAGGTGTGGAGAGGGTGAGGACAATAGATGTGGGTTTTTCTGATCATCGTGCTGTTATAGTAGATTTGAGGGCAGATGGTATAGTGCGAGTTTCTACGGGATACAGGAAATTGAATGTGAGGCTCCTTAGGGACGAGGGTGATGCTACAGGATTTGAGGATTGGTGGAAATCCTTTTGGGAGACTAGGAATAGGGAGATGGATTTGCTGGATTGGTGGGAAATGAGAGCTAAATTTGGAATCGCGAATTTTTTTAAAGTACGGGGTAAGGAGATGGCGAGGTGGAGCTATGGTCTACAAAATTATCTTGAAGGTCAGTTAAATGACTGTTATGCAGAGGAACGGGTGGGGCGGAGTGAGGACATGGAACGTTTGCGAAATAGATTGGCAGAAATCCATAATGAAAAGTTTGAGGCAATTAGCGTCAGGGCGGGGTTGGAAGATGTTTTAAGGGGGGATAGGCCATCGGGATTTGTACTCAGGAAGTTTAAGGAAAGGCAGACGAAAACCACCTTGGTGTATATAGTGGCAGGAACAGAGGGGGGGGTTGAGGAGGGTCAAGCCCTATCCACCACGGAACATATTAGTTTGTATGCCGATTTCTGGTTTAGGGAGAAATGGAGGAGGGTTGGCGGGGAAGTGGGTGAGGGACGTTTTGGGGATGAGGGGTTTAATAGGGTTATAAGTGAGCAGGACAGTGACAGACTCGAGAGTAGTATTAGTGTAGAGGAGTTGGAGGAGGCAGTTTTTGGGCTGTGCCAGGGTAAAACCCCTGGGAGAGATGGCATACCCAACGATTTTTATAGGTATCATTGGGGAGTGTACGGCATTGTCTGGTGGGG
Source organism: Cherax quadricarinatus (assembly GCF_026875155.1). Lineage (NCBI taxonomy): Eukaryota > Metazoa > Arthropoda > Malacostraca > Decapoda > Parastacidae > Cherax > Cherax quadricarinatus. Next base: position 95,688,808 of record NC_069399.1, read on the forward strand.
GCTTTGAATTGTATGTTAAGTAGTGGGAGGATGGGGAAATCGCAAAGAGCGAATGTCACGGTTTTAGTGCCCAAATAGAAGGAATGCCGAGTTTTGAATGATTACCGTGCGATTACTTTAATGTGCTCGGACTACAAGATTTTTGCTAAGATTTTAGGCAACAGAATGAGGAAAGTGTTGGGTTTAGTGTTACATAGGGGGCAGTTGGGGATTCCGGGGAGAAGGATGAGGGATGGACATGGTTTTATTAGGGATTTTCTAGAGAGTTGTACAGGAGGGGGAATACTAGGTTTAGATTGGGAGAACGCATATGATTGCGTGGATAGAGATTTCTTAGGGGTTTGCTTAGAAAGGTTGGGGTTTCAGGAGGGGGTAGTGAGGTGGGTGAACACCCTGTATGCTGAGGCAGAGGTGAGGGTGCAGGTCAATGGGAGGTTGGGTGAAAGTGTACCAATGGAGAGAGGTTTTAAGGCAGGGTTGCCCGCTATCACAGCTGCTCTTTGCATGTGTGCAGAACCCTTTCTATGAGTCTGTTGAGCGGGTGATGGGCGAACAGGAGATGGAGGGGGGTGTAAAGGGGGCATCGTTGGGTATGTGGATGATACTACTGTTTTGCTACGGGGTAAGGAGGAGCTAAGGAGGGTGGGTAGAGTGATTCAGATGCTTGGTATGAATACGGGGATGCGAGTTAATACAGTGAAATCAAGGTTACTAGAGGTGGGTAATTGGATAGGGGGGGGGCTTGGGGTTGGGGTTAGGATGGACAGTGGTTGATAGAATCAGGGTATGTGAAATATGGTATATGGATGGGGTGCAGGCCTGCAGAAGGGTAAATTCGGAGTCTGTCACGGGTAAAGCATTAGGTAGACTGGGAGGTTTAAGTGCGAGGGACCTAGCTTTACATCAGTGGGTAGTGGTGGTAAATTCACTTGTCTATAGCAAGGTATGGGGGGTGGCAGAGGTTTTTTCCCTTAGAAGTACAGGACATTGCAGAAATGCAGAGGAGGGTGCTAAAGTTTGTGTGGGGATTTGGGAGGGCATGGTTAAGTAAGGAGGTAGTTATGAAGGATGTTCAAAGAGGGGGTTTAGGTTTGTTGCCTTTAGGACTGAGAGTAATGGCTATATATATCAAGCAGAGGTATATTAGGGAAGGGGGTGTGAGGGGAGCTAACGTAGGAAGAGTTATGGAGGAGGCACGTAAATGGAGTGGCAAGGATCTGCGGGTTTGTGAAGATATGTTAAGATTTTTATTGACAGTGCAACAGGTGCATAACATCAAAGTGAAAAGGTTGGTGAGAGTAGTGGGAGGTCAGGGAATTTTGCAAGGGGTAGCAGTGTATCCATATGATTGGGGGGTTATTTGGAAGGGTTTTAGTAAGCTTAGGATACGGCTAGGGTAAGAGAATTAGTGTAAAGTTTCATCATGGGGATTCTGGCCTCCAAGGAGGTGTTAAGACGTATGGGGTTGGTGGAAGAGGCTTTTTGTCAGTTTTGTGATGATGTTTAAACGGCGTTTCATGTGGTCTTTTTTTGCCCCTCCTTGGAGGGGGTGAGATCATGGATGGGTGGGGTTATCAGATTGTTGGTGGGGGACGTTTGCCGCTATTAAGGGCTTTACTATTAGATGTAACGGGAGTGCCTAGGGACGTGGGACGGGCTATAATGTATGTCATAGTAGATTATCTGGATATTTCATGGGGAATGAGGGAATTAAGGGGTGATACGAGGATAAAAGCGTTGGCAGCTAGATTCTATAGGACAAAGTGTAGGAATATGCTGGTTTATGGGGCATCCTGGGGAAAAAGTTTCCCGGAAGGTTATAGGAACCTCACTGTGGGTTCCCTTTGTCAGGGTACCTGAGGATGGGCAAAGGGATGGTCTCCTTCTGGGGGGATGTAAAGGGGGGTGGGGTTTTTTTGTTTGATGCTGGGATTTTGTGGTGTGTAAGAGGAAGGTAGTGGTAGTTTGGTATGGATGGTAAGCTCTGTTTCACGGGAATGTTTGTCATAGTGAGATATAAGAGTAGCTTACAAGGTTAACTTTTCTAAACCTGATGGTTATGTTCACTGTGCAAGAAATCTTCCTTGATAACCAGGATACTGAGCCCTTAGGATCTCGGGTTTAAGTAATCAGATATGGCAAGTTGGTTTCAACAAATTTTACTGAGGTACATTTGGGACCGGCAAGATACAGCGGCCCTTATACTTACTACTTGTCTTGTATTATGTTTAACTTTTGTTAGAACATAAGAACATAAGAAAGAAGGAACATTGCAACAGGCCTACTGACCCATGCGGAGAAGGTCCATGTCCCCCCCCGGATTAGACCAATGACCCCTTCCCCCGGATTAGCCCAATGACTCACCCAGTCTGATCATCTCCACTCAAGGATGGAGCACTGCACCAGACCCAGCAGCACAAGCTAGTCAGGTCCAACTCACACCCACACACACCCACTCATGTATTTATCTAACCTATTTTTAAAACTACACAACGTTTTAGCCTCAATAACTGTACTCGGGAGTTTGTTTCACTCATCCACAACTCTATTACCAAACCAGTGCTTTCCTATATCCTTTCTGAATCTGAATTTTTCCAACTTGAAACCATTGCTGCGAGTCCTGTCTTCGCTGGAAATTTTCAGCACGCTATTTACATCCCCTTTATTTATTCCTGTTTTCCATTTATACACCTCGATCATATCATCCCTAATTCTACGCCTTTCGAGAGAGTGCAGATTCAGGGCCCTCAGTCTATCCTCACAGGGAAGATTTCTGATACATGGGATCATCTTTGTCATCCTCCTCTGTACGTTTTCCAGAGCATTTATATCCATTCTGTAATGCGGTGACCAGAACTGAGCAGCATAGTCTAAATGAGGCCTAACCAAGGATATATAGAGTTGAAGAACAACCTGAAGGCTTCTATTATTTATACTTCTAGATATGAAGCCAAGAATTCTGTGAACTTTATTGCGAACACTAATGCACTGTTGTCTTGGTTTTAAATTACTGCTAACCAGAACTCCTAAATCTTTTTCGTAATCAGTAGTATTAAGATCTACATTATTTAGTTTATATGTGGCATTTGTCAATATTAAACTGCATCTGCCACTTCTCCGACCATTACATCAGTCTATTTAAATCATCCTGGAGTGCTCTAGTGTTCTCATTAGAATGAACTGGACGGCCTATTTTGGTGTCATCAGCAAATTTGCTTATGTCGCTATTTATTCCCTTATCTATGTCGTTTATGTAAACTGTGAACAACAACGGGCCCAGCACTGACCCCTGAGGAACACCGCTTGTGACGTGCCCCCATTCTGATTTCTCCCCATTTATGCAAACTCTCTGCTGTCTATTTGTCAGCCATGCCCCTCCCAAGGAAAAAATTTCTCCTCCTATTCCGTGTGCCTTAAGTTTCCTCAATAGCCTCTGGTGTGGAACTCTATCGAAAGCTTTACTGAAGTCCATATACACAATATCATATTCATTACCATGATCTACCTCCTCAAACATCTTAGTGAAAAAAATTAGTAAATTCGTAAGACAGGAACGCCCCTTTGTAAAACCGTGTTGAGATTCATTAATCAATCTGTGCCTTTCAAGATGGCTACGAATTGCTTCGGCAATTATTGATTCCATAAATTTTCCCACTGTGGAGGTAAGGCTTATTGGTCTATAGTTCGAAGCCAAGGACCCGTCACCTGCCTTGTAAATAGGTATTACATTTGCCATTTTCCACTTATCAGGCACTATGCCAGTTTGTAGTGATATGTTAAAAAGATTAGCCAAAGGTATGCTAAGTTCCTCTTTACATTCCTTTAACACCCTTGCAAACAGTTCATCGGGGCCTGGGGATTTTTTAGGTTTTAGTTTCTCTATTTTTTGAGGCCCATGTCACTAGTTACTGCAAGACATAGTTTATCATCATCTGTTCTACAAAAATTTTTTTTTTCAGGAAATCGCTAGTATTTTCCGGGGTTTAAAAAACTGAGGGGAAAGTGGGTATTAGAATTTCACACATACCCTTTATCACTGCAGTGATTGACCAGAGTTACCTTTAAGGGGGCCCAATCTTGTCCCTAATTTTTTTGTATCCCTAAAAGAATCCTTGGGGTTAATCTTTGAACCCCTTGCGACTTACCCTATAACCCCTTTTTGTTTTTTATTCCTTTGTTTAATTTCTCTCTTTATTAAATTACTGATTTTTTAAACTGCCCATCCCCTCTTCTGATACCCTATTTTTGCCCTTCTTTTGCCCAATGAGATGTTTTTAATCTATTGTTCATCCATTGGGATCTTTCTTTTTAAAACTTTTTTCCCTACTCGGAACAAAAGTTGCTGGGCAGCTAAAAACTAGCCCCAAAAAAGTCATTTTGGAAACCCAAAATCACATACCTGACCCATAGTCAAGACATCCCAATTTTAGCCCACCCAGGAAATTTTTTTCAGCCCCTGAAGTGGGCCAAGCGAAAATTTGGGGGACAGAGATTTTTTGCAGTTATCTGGAAATTTCCCATGATATATTAAAATAAGTGTTTTGTGATCATTTTCCCCAGGCTCATATTAACCTCAAATTATTAATTAGTGAATCTTTTTTGGGCAAAAACCAAGTAAAGCAGATTTTTTTCCTTATTTTAAGTTTTGTCACAACTGTTCAAAAAAACAACCCTGAACGTATCAAAAAAGTCACTGACCAAATTTCCTGTATTTTGTTCCAATCAATTTGTCTAAATTTTAAAATCCCCCTTTTAAAAAAACATTTTATATCAAAAATGCCTTATGAATTCGTCCCAAAAACAGCTTACTGCACCCCTATCAAGGTTTGGGGCCTATAAATCAAAATAATTTTCCCCTGTCCCTCGAGAAAAAATGTACCAAAAAATTCTGTGTTCGATGTTCTTATCTTATATTATGTCTAAGACAAAAAAATTTAAAATTTTTTTTGACATACACGCCCCCCACCACCCCTTTTTGTTGACCCTGTCAGTGTGGATTTTGTTTAAACCCCTATGTTGCATTCAGAAGGCATTTTTTATTTTCAGGTTGAACCAGGGCTCGTTTTTACCAATAATATTATATTACCTCACTTGCAATAAAACTTTTCTATCTATTTTTTTTAGACTCTTACTATTTGTAAGTAAAATTTAAAGGGTGCTAGCACCGTTTCTCTTATATCCCTTTTGTTGGGTTTATCAAATTGATTTGCCATTACTAGCAACTTTATTTTGAATATTGTCTTTTAAACATCCCTGAGGTATCCCGGTAATAACTGCTGTTTTTAACCCTAATGCTGCAGCCTGATTGTTTCCCACAAACACCCATACCTCTATAATCTATTATTTTTAAATTCCTAGACAAGTCATCAATTACCCTCTCAGTTGAATTGGCTAATGCAACCACTCCATCCCCGAGAGATGAACCCCATCCCTTTCCCATACATATCACGTTTGTCAAAGAATAGGTCCCAGTTATCAATGAATGGGATTGCAAGTTCCTTGCAGTACCTGTCTAGCCAGCAATTTATACTAAGTGCCCTAGACATCCATTCATTGCCCACTCCCTTTCTAGGCAAGATGCTACATATGACTGGGATCCCTCCCTTAGACCTAACTACTTCTATGGCTGACCTGTACTTATCCAGCAGATCCTCTCTCCTGCCCTTCCCAATGTCATTACTCCCAGCACTAAGATAGATAATGGGCTTGATCCCATTACCTGCCATAATATTATCCAACCTGAAGATTGAGACACTTATGCAGCATATGGGAATCTTTATTCAGGAAACGTTTCGCCACGCAGTGGCTTCATCAGTCCAATACAAAGAGGAAGGCGTAAGGAGAGGAGGAGAATGAGGTAATCAGTCCCTCAACCTGGAGTCGATGTGTTCAGTCCATCAATCTTGTAGAATGTACAGCATAGGGCCGTAGACGTGGCTTATATACTGTAGTGAGGTGACGTGAAGCAGTTGGAGGCGGGGTCATAGTGGTACCATCCACTAGTCGAAGTAGGTCTTCGTCCAAAGGTTGAACAAGTGTTGAAGAATTCTTTGTAACAAGATCCCCTGATGCTGCTGTGTCTGACAGTTGTGATGAATGGTTTGAAAAACCGACATGTTGAAGATTGAGACACTTATGCAGGGATATGGGAATCTTTATTCAGGAAACGGTTTCGCCACGCAGTGGTTCATTTAGTCCAATACAAAGAGGGAGGCCCTAAGGAGGAGGAGAATGAGGTAATCAGTCCCTCAACCTGGAGTCGATGTGTTTCAGTCCATCAATCTTGTAGAATGTACAGCATAGGGCCGTAGACTGGCTTATATACTGTAGTGAGGTGACGTGAAGCAGTTGGAGGCGGGGTCATAGTGGTACCATCCACTAGTCGAAGTAGGTCTTCGTCCCAAAGGTTGAACAAGTGTTTTAAGAATTCTTTGTAACAAGATCCCCTGATGCTGCTGTGTCTGACAGTTGTGATGAATGGTTTGAAAAAACCCACATGTTGAAGATTGAGACACTTATGCAGCATATGGGAATCTTTATTCAGGAAACGTTTCGCCACGCAGTGGCTTCATCAGTCCAATACAAAGAGGAAGGCGTAAGGAGAGGAGGAGAATGAGGTAATCAGTCCCTCAACCTGGAGTCGATGTGTTCATCCATCAATCTTGTAGAATGTACAGCATAGGGGCCGTAGACGTGGCTTATATACTGTAGTGAGGTGACGTGAAGCAGTTGGAGGCTTGTTCAACCTTTGGACGAAGACCTACTTCGACTAGTGGATGGTACCACTATGACCCCGCCTCCAACTGCTTCACGTCACCTCACTACAGTATATAAGCCACGTCTACGGCCCTATGCTGTACATTCTACAAGATTGATGGACTGAACACATCGACTCCAGGTTGAGGGACTGATTACCTCATTCTCCTCCTCTCCTTACGCCTTCCTCTTTGTATTGGACTGATGAAGCCACTGCGTGGCGAAACGTTTCCTGAATAAAGATGCCCATATGCTGCATAAGTGTCTCAATCTTCAACATGTCGGTTTTTCAAACCATTCATCACAATTATCCAACCTGCTGACTATGTCACCAACACTAGCTCCAGGAAGACACACTCTCTGTCTGACCTTTCTGTCTCTGTTACAAAATGCACGGTCCATATATCTTTCCTGAGAATCGCCTACTATTAAAATATTCTTATCTTGATTAGCAGGGGAATCAGTGGTACCTTCAACCTCACTAACCACTAAAGTACACTCGTCTTGGAGAACAGAGAATCGATTTCCTACCTTCACATTTTCTCTGTTAACTCTCATCTTCCTTCTTCCTGAACTGTGAACCACTTGCCACTTAGAGCGGCTGCCACTATCACTGCTGGCGACCATTTCCTCCTTACCAGCTAAATCCTTCTCACACTCACTGCCAAACTCATCTATGCGAAGCTTCAGCCTCCTATTTTCCTCCTGAAGAAGTAGAATCTCCTTCTTCAACATTTGAACCTGAGATTCTAAAACACTACAACAAGCCATGGTGCTTGGTAACAGCTCACGCTAACTCCCAAGAGCTTAGGCTCTTGGGAGTTCTGTGTGGTAATTCTTAAGAGTATGTATAGGTCTCGGGTCTATGCCATGTTTAATAAGGGGTTTATACCTAAAAATTTTGTGGACAAGAGTTTCGGTTTATATACGTATGTGGGAGGTTTAATTTCTGTGTAGGGTTTGGTATTTAAACCCTTTTGATGTGCTGAGTTTTTATAATGTTGTGAAAGCTTGTTTTGGGGTTTATTTTATTTTATTATTGTATGTTACATGTATGTTGTTCTGTTTTCTGTACAAGAATTATTGTACTTGATGGTTTAACATATTAATAATATTAAAATACTGTTTTTCCATGGTTATTGTGCATAAGGAATCATGCGTTCCTACAGAATTCCTATTGGTTAGGCTATAATGTAACACAACTTTAATCAATACTCTGTAACCTGTCATAGCGGGTATGTTCGGGTTTTGTGTCCGTTTTATAGTTGTTATGGATTTGTGTTGTATGTATATTGTGTGTTTTAAAGGTGGTTATGGCTTTGGTCATGTGATACAACTTTACCTTTAGTAACCTTCTGATGTTGTGCATTGTATGTTGTTTTATTGTTGTAATAGGTTATGACAGGTACTCCTTTTTATTTTGTTAACCTATGAAAAATTTTCTTTTGGTGTTTCTGTGGTCACATTTTGCGTGGCGGTACCTATAAATGACTAATACTTAGTGAGTCTTATTTTAGCCTGTACTGTTTACTATAACAGGATGTTGTTATAATGCTTGTTACCTCCAGGAATAACCTGGTACTAGTAGAGTAAAAGATTGATTTTTTGTTTTTGTTTTTGTATTCCTGTACTCTTATTATGCATCTTTTCTAATTTTGTAAAGTTTCTTAAATAAATTATAAAAAAAAAAAACAAAAAACAAATAGAAAACACATTAGTTCCCTATTTGATATCTCTGGGGCTGGGTAAACCAAATAAATTTTCGAGAGGGGTCTCATTAGCACCGATAGAGTCTTGTCTACCAAATAGAAAACACCCTTGTTCCGTATTTGGTTTCTCCAGGGCTGGGTATACCAAATAAATTTTCCAGAGGGGTCTCATTAGCATCGCCTCAACCTGTTCTACCAAATAGAAAACACCCTAGATCCCTATTCGGTTTCTCTAGAGCTGGGTATACTACAGTCTGGTCTACCAAATAGAAGACACCATAGTTCCTTATTCGGTTTCTCTAGGGCTGGGTATTCAAAATAAATTTTCCAGAGGGGTCTCATTAGCAGCGCCACAGTCTGGTCTACCAAACACAAAACACCTTTCATCCCTATTTGATATCTCTGATGATGGGTATACCAAAAATATTTTCAGAGGGGTCTCATTAGCAGTGATACAGTTTTGTCTACAAAATAGAAAACACCCTAGTTCCCTATTTGGTTTCTCTAGGGCTGGGTACATAAAATAAATTTTCAAGAGGGGTCTCATTAGCAGCGCCTCAGTCTGGCCTACCAAATAAAAAAACACCCTAGTTCCCTATTTGGTATATTTGGAGCAGGGTATACCAAATAAATTTTCCAGAGGGGTCTCATTAGCATTGCCTCAGTCTGTTCTACTAAACAGAAAATTCCCTAGATCCGTATTCGGTTTCTCTAGGGCTGGGTGTACTAGAGTCTGGTCTAACAAATAGAAAACACCTTAGTTCCCTATTCAGTTTCTCTAGTGCTGGGTATACAAAATAAATTTTAGAGAGGCGTCTCATTAGGAGCGCCACAGTCTGGTCTACCAAATAGAAAACACGCTAGTTCCCTATTCGGTTTCTCTAGAGCTGTGCATACTACAGTCTGGTCTACCAAATACAAAAAACCTTGTCCCCTATTCGGTTTCTCTAGGGCTGAGTACACAAAATAAATTTTCCAGAGATATCTCATTAGCAGCACCACAGTCTGGTCTAACAAATAGGAAAGACACTAGTTCTCTATTTGGTATCTCTGGGGCTGGATAAACCAAATAAATATTCCAGAGGGGTCTCATTAGCAGCGATACAGCCTTGTCTACCAAACAGAAAACACCCTAGTTACCTATTTTCTTTCTCTAGGGCTGGGTATACCAAATTAATTTTCTAGAGGGCTCTCATTAGCAGCGCCTCAGTCTGGTCTACCAAATAGAAAACACCCTAGTTCCCTATATGGTGTACCTGGGGCTGAGTATACTAAATAAATTTTCCAACGGGGTCTCATTAGCATTGCCTGAGTCTGTTCTACCAAATAGAAAACACCCTTGATCCCTATTCGGTTTCTCTAGGCTTGTGTATACTACAGTCAGGTTTACCAAATACAAAAAACCTTGCCCCCTATTCGGTTTCTTTAGAGCTGAGTATACCAAATAAATTATCCAGAGATATCTCATTAACAGCGCCACAGTCTGGTCTAACAAACAGAAAACACACTAGTTCCCTATTTGGTAACTCTGGGACTGGGTAAACTAAAAAAATTTCCAAAAGGGTCTCATAAGCAGCTAAACAGTCTTCTCTACGTAACAGAAAACACCCTAGTTCCCTATTCGGTTTCTCTAGGGTTGGGTACAATAAATAAATTTTCCAGAGAGATCTAATTAGAAGTGCAACAGTCTTCTTTACCAAACTGAAAACACCCTAGATCCCTATTCGGTTTATCTAGGGCTGGGTATACCAAATAAATTTTCCAAAGGGGTCTCATTAGTAGCGCCTCAGTCTGGTTTACCAAATAGAAAACACCCTAGTTCCCTATTCGTTTTCTCTAGGGCTGGGAATACCAAATAAAATTTCCAGAGGGGTCTCATTAGCAGTGCCAAAGTCTGGTCTACAAAGTAGAAAACACCCTAGTTCCCTATTTGGTATCTCTGGGGATGGGTATACCAAATAAATTTTCCAGAGGGGTCTCATTAGCAGCGCCTCACTCTGGTCTACCAAATAGAAAACACCCTAGATTCCTATTCGGTTTCTCTAGAGCTGGGTATACTACAGTCTGGTCTACCAAATAGAAAACACCCTAGTTCCCTATTCGGTTTCTCAATGGCTGGGTATACAAAATAAATTTTCAAGAGCGGTCTCATTAGCAGCGCCACAGTCTGGTCTACCAAACTGAAAATACCCTATTTGGTATATCTGGGGATGGGTATACCAAATAAATTTTCCAGAGGGGTCTCATTAGCAGCGATGCATTCTTGTCCACCAAATAGAAAACACACTAGTTCCCTATTTGGTTTTTATAGGGCTGGGTATACCAAATAAATTTTTCAAAGGATCTCATTAGCTACGCCTCAGTCTGGTCTACCAAACAGAAAACACCCTAGATCCCTATTTGGTATATCTAGGGCTGCCTATACCAAAGAAATTTTCCAGATGGGTCTCATTAGCATCGCATCAGCCTGTTCTACCAAATAGAAAACATCCTAGTTCCCTATTCGGTTTCTCTAGGGTTGGGTATACTACAGTCTGGTCTACCAAATAGAAAACACCCTAGTTACCTATTCAGTTTCTCTCGTGCTGGGAATACAAAATAAATTTTAAAGAGGGGTCTCATTAGCAGCTCCACAGTCTGGTCTACCAAACAGAAAACACACCAGTTCCCTATTTGGTATTTCTAGGGCTGGGTATACCAAATAAATTTTCCAGAGGGTTCTCATTAGCAGTGCCACAGTCTTGTCTACCAAATAGAAAACACCTGAGTTCCCCATTTGTTTTCTCTAGGGCTGGGTATACCACGTAAATTATCCAGTTGGGCCTCATTAGCAGCGCAACAGTCTGGTGTACCAAATAGAAAACACCCTAGATCCCTATTTGGTTTCTCTAGGGCTGGGAATACTACAGTCAGGGCTACGAAATAGAAAACACCCTAGTTCCTATTCGGTTTCTCAAGGGCTGGGTATACCAAATAAATTTTCCAGAGGGGTCTCATTAACATCGCCTCAGCCTGTCCTATCAAATAGAAAACACCCTAGTTCCTATTCGGTTTCTCTAGGGCTGGGTATACTACACTCAGGTCTTCCAAATACAAAAAACCTAGTTCCCTATTCGGTTTCTCAAGGGCTGGGTATGCCAAATATATTTTCCAGAGGGGTCTCATTAGCAGTGCCAAAGTCTGGTCTACAAAATAGAAAACACCCTAGTTCCCTATTCGGTTTCTCTAGGGCTGGGTATACCAAATATATTTTCCAGATGGGTCTGATTAACATCGCCTTAGCCTGTTCTTCCAAATAGAAAACACCCTAGATCCCTATTCGGTTTCTCTGGGGCTGGGTATACTACAGTCTGGTCTACCAAATAGAAAACACCCTAGTTCCCTATTCGTTTTCTCTAGGGCTGGGTATACAAAATAAATTTTCAAGAGCGGTCTCATTAGCAGCGCCACAGTCTGGTCTACCAAATAGAAAATACCCTATTTAGTATCTCTGGGGATGGGTATACCAAATAAATTTTCCAGATGGGTATATGAGCAGCGCCTGAGTCTGGTCTACCAAACAGAAAAAACCCTAGTTCCCTATTTGGTATATCTGGGGCTGGATGTACCAAATAAATTTTCCAGAGGGGTCTCATTAGCATCCCCACAGCCTGTTCTACCAAACAGAAAACACCCTAGATCCCTATTCGGTTTCTCTATGGCTGGGTATACTACAGTCTGGTCTACCAAATAGAAAACACACTAGTTCCCTATTCGGTTTCTCTAGGGCTGGATATACCAGATAAATTTTCCAGAGGGTTCTCATCAGCAGTGCCACAGTCTTGTCTACCAAAGAGAAAACACCTGAGTTCCCCATTTGTTTTCTCTAGGGCTATGTATACCAAGTAAATTTTCCACGGGGCCTCAGCAGCGCAACAATCTGGTGTACCAAATAGAAAACACCCTAGATCCCTATTTAGTTTCTCTAGGCCTGGGAATACTACAGTCAGGTCTAAGAAATACAAAACACACCAGTCCCTATTCGGTTTCTCTAGGGCTGGGTATACCAAATAAATTTTCCAGAGGGGTCTCATTAGCATTGCCTCTGTCTGTCTACCAAATAGACAACACACTAGATTCCTATTCAGTTTTTGTAGGGCTGGGTATACTACAGTCTGGTTTACCAGATAGAAAACACCCTAGTTCCCTATTCAGTTTCTCTAGTGCTGGATATTCAAAATAAATTTTAAAGAGGCGTCTCATTAGCAGCGCCACAGCCTTGTCTACCAAATAGAAGACACGCTAGTTCACTAATTGGTTTCTCTTGAGCTGGGTATACTACAGTCTGGTCTACCAAATACCAAAAACCTAGTCCCCTATTCGGTTCCTCTAGGGCTGGGTATACCAAATAAATTTTCCAGAAATATCTCATTAGCAGCACCACAGTCGGGTCTACCAAATAGAAAACACCCTAGTTCCCTATTTGATATCTCTGAGGCTGGGTATACCAAATTAATTTTCCAGTGGAGTCTCATTGGCAGCACGACAGTCTGGTGTACCAAATAGAAAATACCCTAGATCCCTGTTCGGTTTCTCAAGGGCTGGGTATACTACAGTCTGGTCTACCAAATGAAAAACACCCTAGTTCCCTATTTGATATCTCTGAGGCTGGGTATACCAAATTAATTTTCCAGTGGAGTCTCATTGGCAGCACGACAGTCTGGTGTACCAAATAGAAAACACCCTAGATCCCTATTCGGTTTCTCTAGAGCTTAGTATACAAAATAAATTTTCAAGAGGGATCTCATTAGCAGCACTACAGTCTGGGCTGCCAAACATAAAACACCATAGTTCCCTATTTGGTATCTCTGGGGCTGGGTGTGCCAAATAAATTTTCCAGAGAGGTCTCATTAACAGCGATACAGTCTATTCTACCAAATAGAAAACACCCTAGTTCCCTATTTGGTTTCTCTAGGGCTGGGTATACCAAATAAATTTTAAAGAGGGGTCTCATTAGCAGCGCCTCAGTCTGGTCTACCAAATAGAAAACATCCTAGTTCACTAGTCGGTTCCTCTGCGGCTGGGTGTACCAAATAAATTTTCCAGAGGCGTCTCATTAGCATCGCCTCAGCCTGTTCTATCAAATAGAAAACACCCTAGATTCCTATTCGGTTTCTCTAGGGCTGGGTATACTACAGTTTGGTCTACCAAATGAAAAAAAACCCTAGTTCCCTGTTCGGTTTCTCTAGGGCTGGGTATACCAAATAAATTTTAGAAAGGGGTCTTATTAGCATCGCCTCAGCCTGTTCTCCCAAATAGAAAACACCCTAGATGCCTATTAGGTTTCTCTAGGGCTTGGTATACTACAGTCTGGTCTACCAAATAGAAAACACCCTAGTTCCTTTTTCGGTTTCTCTAGGGCTGGGTATACAAAATAAATTTTCAAGAGGGATCTCACTAGCAGCACCACAGACTGGGCTTCCAAATAGAAAACCCACTAGTTCCCTATTCGGTTTCTCTAGGGCTGGGTATACGAAACAAATTTTACAGAGATATCACATTAGCAGTGCCACAGTCTGGTCTATTAAATAGAAAACACCCTAGGTCCTTATTTGGTATTTCTGAGGCTGGGTATACTAAATAAATTTTCCAGAGGGGTCTCATTAGCAACGATACAGTCTTGTCTACCAAATACAAAAAACCCTAGTTCCCTATTTGGTTTCTGTAGGGCTGGTTATACCAAATAAATTTTCCATAGTGGTCTCATTAGTAATGCAACAATCTGGTCTAAAAAATAGAAAACACCCTATATCTCTATTCGGTTTCTATACGGCTGGGAATACTACAGTCTGGTCTACCAAATACAAAAAAACCCTAGTTCCCTATTCGGTTTTTCTAGGGCTGCATATACCAAGTAAATTTTCCAGAGATATCTCATTGGCAGTGCCACATTCTGGTCTACCAAATAGAAAACACCCTAGTTCCTTATTTGATATCTCTAGGGCTGGTTATACAAAATAAATTTTCCATAGGGGTCTCATTAGAAATGCAACAGTTTGGTCTACCAATCAGAAAACACCCTAGATTCCTTCCTTTCCCGTTGGAAAATTTATTTGCTATACTCAGCCCCAGATACACCAAATAGGGAACTAGGGTGTTTTCTATTTGGTAGGCCAGACTGAGACGCTGCTAATGAGACCCCTCTGGAAAATTAATTTGGTATACCCTGTCCTAGAGAAACCAACTAGGAACTAGGGTGTTTTCTATTTGGTAGCCCAGACTGAGGCGCTGCTAATGAGACCCCTCTGGAAAATTAATTTGGTATACCCAGCCCTAGAGATATCAAATAGGGAACTAGGGTGTTTTCTATTTGGTAAACAAAACTGTGGCACTGCTAATGAAATATCTGTGGATAATTTATTTTGTATAACCAGCCATAGAGAACCCGAATAGGGATCTAGGGTGTTTTATATTTGGTAGACCAGACTGAGGCGCTGCTAATGAGACCCCTCTGGAAAATTTATTTGGTATACCCAGCCCCAGAGAAACCGAATAGGGAATTAGGGTGTTTTCTATTTGGTAGAACAAAGTGAGGCACTGCTAATGAGATATCTCTGGAAAATTTATTTGGTATACCCAGTCCTAGAGAAACCGAATAGGGAACTAGGGTTTTTAAATTTGGTAGGCCAGACTGTAGTGTACCCAGCCATTGAGAAACCGAATAGGGATCTAGCGTGTTTTCTATTTGTAGAGCAGGCTGAGGCGATGCTAAGGATACCCCTCTAGAAAATTTATTTGGTATACCCAGCCCTAGAGAAACCGAATACAGAACTAAGGTGTTTTCTATTTCGTAGAGCAGACTGTCGCGCTGCTAATCAGACCCCCTTTGGAAAATTTATTAGGTATACCCAGCCCCAGAGATACCAAATAGGGAACTAGGGTGTTTTCTATTTGGTAGACCAAACTGTTGAGCTGGTAATGAGATATCTCTGGAAAATTTATTTGGTATAAGCAGCTCTAAAGAAACCGAATAGGGAATTAGGGTATTGTCTCTTTGGTAGACCAGACTGAGGTGCTGCTAATGAGACCCCTGTGAAAAAGTTATTTTGTATACCCAGCCCTAGAGAAACCGAATGGGGAACAAGGGTGTTTTATATTTGGCAGACCAGAGTGTGGCGCTGCTAAAGGGGGCTGTAGGGCAAAATTCCTAACTCGTTTATTTACCGTCCGATTTTCTCCAGTTTTGGTACACAAGACAAAGTGTTCTCACTCTTTCTTGAAAATATTTATCAAAAATATACCTCAAACAACAACTGAGAAAAGACTGATTTACTGAAAATGCCCTTGGGACAGAAGTCATTCTTATATGGGGCTACGTAAGGTTGTTTGGACACTTGGTGCCGAGAGTACAATGCTAATACTTATTTTGACCGTTAGATTTCCTCTAAAATACCTTACCGTTATTTCACAAAAAAATAAAGTTTGTTAGTTCTGGAATATTGCAAAAAAATCTGCCCTTTACTCCCACATAACTCCCAAAGTATTTTGAATATTTCCAAAAACTCAACGGTCAAAATAAGAGAAATCATTATTCTACAATGTCTGTGAATATTATTCCATTTAATTAAGTAATAAAGGAAGCATTTCGGTCCTTAGGTGAATAAGTTACTTCCGAGATATCGGCCGGGAATGCCGGCCGGCCCCCGTCTCAAAAAAAAAAAAAAATTTTCGCGAAAATCGCGTTTGTTTGGGTGTATTTCTTAGTAAACTGATGTTCTAGTGCAGTTAGCCTCTTCAAAACACCGTTTTCTCTTACTCAGAGACTAGAGAATGGGACTTGGAGAGAAGCAACTCGAAATATTCCCGATAATCTTTCGTCATATTATGGCCTATTTTATTCAGCCTAGAGTATATAACATGTTTGTATGTTATTTAGAGTGTTTATTATATCATATTAGATCAATTCTGATAGACAAATAAGCCGTAGAGTTGATATATAAGCGTAATAATGGGCGATTCCTGCTGGTACCTCGGGAGCAGGAACACTGCCGAGCGTTCCCATCTGGTTTCCGGTAGTCACTAAGTCTGCGGATAAGTCCCGCCTACTGTTTTATGATGCCAAATAGTCAATTATATTAGAAAGAATAATGCAAGAAAAGGCGATAAAAAACAAGAAAATAACTCCAAAAAATATATAGGCCCTGAGCAGACTCGGTACCAACATCGCCGTCACCATACCTGATATAAATGACTATAATTTCTTGTAGAAACGTCGTAGAACATTCATTCTGGTACCAGTGTGTTGCCAAAGAGTTGAGCTATTTTTCAGTATATATAACTCAATTTCCATATTTTTTCGATTTTTCGGTGAGCGCGCGCGGAAAATTGCCCTACAGCCCCCCTAAAGAGGCCTCTCTGGAAAATTTATTTGTTATACCCAGCCCAAGAGAAACCGAATAGGTGACTAGGTTTTTTGTATTTGGCAGACCAGACTGTAGTATACCCAGCCATAGAGAAACCGAATAGGGAACAAGCGTGTTTTCTATTTGGTACACCAGACTGTGGCGGTGCTAATGAGGCGCCTCTTTAAAATTTATTTTGTATACCCAGCACTAGAGAAACTGAATAGGGAACTAGGGTGTTTTCTATTTGGTAAACCAGACTGAAGCATACCCAGCCCTAGAAAAACCCAATAGGGATCTAGGGTGTTTTCTATTTGGTGGAACAGACTGAGGCAATGCTAATGAGAACCCCTGGAAAATTTATTTGTTAAACACAGCCCCAGGGATACCAAATACAGAACTAGGGTGTTTTCTGTTTGGTAGCCCAGACTGTGGCACTGCTAATGAGATCTCTCTGGAAAATTTATTTGGTATACCCAGCCCTAGAATAACCGAATAGGGAACTAGGGTGTTTTGCACTTGGCAAACCTGACTGTAGTATACTCATCCCTAGAAAAACCGAATACGGATCCAGAGCGTTTTCTATTTGGTACACCAGACTGTCGCACTGACAATGAGACCCCACTGAAAAAATTATTAGGTATACTCAACTCTAGAGAAACCAAATAGGGAACCAAGGTGTTTTCTATTTGGTAGAGAAGATTGTATCGCTGATAATGAGACCACTCTGGAAAATTTATTTGGTATACGCAGCTTTAGAGGAACCGAATACAGAACTGAGGTGTTTTCTATTTCATAGACCAGACTGTCGCGCTGCCAATGAGACCTCTCCGGAAAATTTGTTTGGTAAACCCAGCCCTAGGGAAACCAAATAGGGAACGAGGGCGTTTTCTATTTGGTGGACAAGACTGCATCGCTGCTAATGAGACCCCTCTGGAAAATTTGTTTGGTATACCCAGCCCGAGAGATACCAAATATTGAACTAGGGTGTTTTATATTTGGTAGACCAGACTGAGGCGCTGCTAATGAGGCCCCTCTTGAAAATTTATTTGGCATACCCAGCCCTAGAGAAACCGAATAGGGAACTAGAGTGTTTTATATTTGGTAGACAAGAATGAGGCGCTGCTAATGAGACCCCTCTGGAAAATTTATTTGGTACACTCAGCCCCAGAGATACCAAAAAGGGAACTAGGGTGTTTTCTGTTTGGTAGCCCAGACTGTTGCACTGCTAATGAGATCCCTCTGGAAAATTTGTTTAGTATACCCAGCCCAAGAGAAACCGAATAGGGAACTAGGGTGTTTTGCATTTGGTAGACCAGACTGAAGTATACCCAACCCTAGAGAAACCGAATAGGGATCTAGGGAGTTTTCTGTTTGGTACACCAGACTGTCTCGCTGCCAATGAGACCCCTCTGGAAAATTTATTTGGTATACCCAGCGTTGAGAAACCGAATAGGGAACTAGGGTGTTTCATATTTGGTAGACCAGACTGACTCACTGCTAATGAGACCAATCTTGAAAATTTATTTGGAATTCCTTGCCCCAGAGATACCAAATAGGGAACTAACGCGTTTTCTATTTGGTAGACCAGACTGTGGCGCTGCTAAAGAGATATCTCTGGAAAATTTATTTGGTATAAGCAGCCCTAGAGAAACCGAATAGGGAACTAGGGTGTTTTCTATTTGGTAGACCAGACTGAGGCTCTGCTAATGAGACTCCTCTGGAAAATTTATTTTTTTTATACCCAGCCCTAGAGAAACAAAATAGGGAACTAGGGTGTTTTCCATTTTGTAGACTAGATTGTATCGCTGCTATTGAGACCACTCTTGAAAATTTATTTGGTATACTCAGCCCCAGAGATACCAAATAGTGAACTAGGGAGTTTTCTATTTGGGGGACAAGGCTGTATCGCTGCTAATGAGACCGCTCTGGAATATTTATTTGGTACACCCGGCCCCAGAAATACCAAATTGAGAACTAGGGTTTTTTCTATTTGGTAGCCCAGACTGTGGTGCTGCTAATGAGATCCCTCTGGAAAATTTATTTGGTATACCCAGCCTAAGAGCAACCGAATAGGGAACTAGGATGTTTTGCATTTGGTAGACCAGACTGTAGAATACCCAGCCCTGGAGAAACCGAATTGGGATTTAGGGTGTTTTCTATTTGGTACACCAGACTGTCGTACTGCCAATGAGACCCCACTGAAAAAATTATTTGGTATACCCAGCCCTACAGAAACCAAATAGGGAACTAGGGCGTTTTCTGTTTGGTAGAGAAGACTGTATCGCTGCTAATGAGACCTCTCTGGAAAATTTATTTGTTATACACAGCCCCAGAGATACCAAATAGGGAACTAGTGTGTTTTCTACTTGGTAGACCAGACTGTCTCACTGCTAATGAGACCCCTCTTGAAAATTTATTTGGTATTGCCTGTTCCTAGAGAAACCAATTAGTGAACTAGGGTATTTTTAAATTGGTAGACCAGACTGTGGCGTTGCTAATGAGATATCACTGGAAAATTTGTTTGGTATACCCAGCCCTAGAGAAACCGAATAGGGAACTAGAGAGTTTTCTAATATGTAGACAAGACTGTATCGCTGCTAATGAGACCCCTCTGGAAAATTTATTTGGTATACCCAGCCCCAGAGATACCAAATAGGGAAGTAGGTTTTTTGCATTTGGTGGACCAGACTGAAGTATACCAAGCCCTTGAGAAACAGAATAGGGATCTAGCGTGTTTTCTATTTGGTAGAACAGACTGAGGTATTGCTAATGAGACCCTTCTTGAGAATTTATTTGGTATACCCTGCCCCTAGAGAAATCAATTAGTGAACTAGTGTATTTTTTATTTGGTAGACCAGACTGTGGCGCTGTTAATGAGATATCACTGGAAAATTTGTTTTGTATACGCAGCCCTAGAGAAACCGAATAGGGAACTATGGTGTTTTCTATTTATTAGACCAGACTGTAGTATACCCAGCCCTAGAGAAATCGAATAGGGAACAAGGGAGTTTTCTATTTGGTAGACCAGACTGAGGCGCTGCTAATGAGACCCCTTTGGAAAATTTATTTTGTATACCCAGCCCAAGAGAAACCAAATAGGGAACTAGGGTGTTTTCTATTTCGTAGACATAACTGTATCGCTACTAATGAGACGCCTATGGAAAATTTATTTGGTATACCCAGCCCCAGAGATACCAGATAGGGAGCAAGGGTGTCTTCAGTTTCGTAGACCAGACTGTGGCGCTGCTAATGAGATATCTCCGGAAAATTTATTTGGTATATTCAGCCCTAGAGAAACCGAACCGGGAACTAAGGTGTTTTCTTTTTGGTAGACAATATTAGATCACTGCTAATGAGACCGCTCTAGAAAATTTATTTGGTATACCAAGCCCTAGAGAAACGGAATAGGGAACTAGGTTTTTTGAATTTGGTAGACCACACTGAAGTATACCCAGCCCTTGAAAAACCGAATAGGGATCTAGCGTGTTTTCTATTTGGTACAACAGGCTGAGGCGATGCTAATGAGACCCCTCTTGAAAATTTATTTGGTATATCCAGCCCCAGAGATAGGAAATAGTGAATTAGGGTGTTTTCTATTTGGTAGACCAGACTGAGGAGCTTCTAATGAGACCCCTCTGGAAAATTTATTTGGTATACCCAGCCCTAGAGAAACTAAATAGGGAACTAGGGTGTTTTCTATTTGGTAGACAAGGTTGTATCGCTGCTAATCAGACCCGTCTGGAAAATTTGTTTGGTATACCCAGCCCGAGAGATACCAAATATTGAACTAGGGTGTTTTATATTTGGTAGACCAGACTGAGGCGCTGCTAATGAGGCCCCTCTTGAAAATTTATTTGGCATACCCAGCCCTAGAGAAACCGAATAGGGAACTAGAGTGTTTTATATTTGGTAGACAAGAATGAGGCGCTGCTAATGAGACCCCTCTGGAAAATTTATTTGGTACACTCAGCCCCAGAGATACCAAAAAGGGAACTAGGGTGTTTTCTGTTTGGTAGCCCAGACTGTTGCACTGCTAATGAGATCCCTCTGGAAAATTTGTTTAGTATACCCAGCCCAAGAGAAACCGAATAGGGAACTAGGGTGTTTTGAATTTGGTAGACCAGACTGAAGTATACCCAACCCTAGAGAAACCGAATAGGGATCTAGGGAGTTTTCTGTTTGGTACACCAGACTGTCTCGCTGCCAATGAGACCCCTCTGGAAAATTTATTTGGTATACCCAGCGTTGAGAAACCGAATAGGGAACTAGGGTGTTTCATATTTGGTAGACCAGACTGACTCACTGCTAATGAGACCAATCTTGAAAATTTATTTGGAATTCCTTGCCCCAGAGATACCAAATAGGGAACTAATGCGTTTTCTATTTGGTAGACCAGACTGTGGCGCTGCTAAAGAGATATCTCTGGAAAATTTATTTGGTATAAGCAGCCCTAGAGAAACCGAATAGGGAACTAGGGTGTTTTCTGATTGGAAGACCAGACTGTAGTATACCTAGTCTTTGAGAAACAGAGTAGGGAACTAGGGTGTTTTCTATTTGGTAGACCAGACTGAGGCTCTGCTAATGAGACTCCTCTGGAAAATTTATTTTTTTTATACCCAGCCCTAGAGAAACAAAATAGGGAACTAGGGTGTTTTCCATTTTGTAGACTAGATTGTATCGCTGCTATTGAGACCACTCTTGAAAATTTATTTGGTATACTCAGCCCCAGAGATACCAAATAGTGAACTAGGGAGTTTTCTATTTGGGGGACAAGGCTGTATCGCTGCTAATGAGACCGCTCTGGAATATTTATTTGGTACACCCGGCCCCAGAAATACCAAATTGAGAACTAGGGTTTTTTTCTATTTGGTAGCCCAGACTGTGGTGCTGCTAATGAGATCCCTCTGGAAAATTTATTTGGTATACCCAGCCTAAGAGGAACCGAATAGGGAACTAGGATGTTTTGCATTTGGTAGACCAGACTGTAGAATACCCAGCCCTGGAGAAACCGAATTGGGATTTAGGGTGTTTTCTATTTGGTACACCAGACTGTCGTACTGCCAATGAGACCCCACTGAAAAAATTATTTGGTACACCCAGCCCTACAGAAACCAAATAGGGAACTAGGGCGTTTTCTGTTTGGTAGAGAAGACTGTATCGCTGCTAATGAGACCTCTCTGGAAAATTTATTTGTTATACGCAGCCCCAGAGATACCAAATAGGGAACTAGTGTGTTTTCTACTTGGTAGACCAGACTGTCTCACTGCTAATGAGACCCCTCTTGAAAATTTAATTGGTATTGCCTGTTCCTAGAGAAACCAATTAGTGAACTAGGGTATTTTTAAATTGGTAGACCAGACTGTGGCGTTGCTAATGAGATATCACTGGAAAATTTGTTTGGTATACCCAGCCCTAGAGAAACTAAATAGGGAACTAGGGTGTTTTCTATTTGGTAGACAAGGTTGTATCACTGCTAATCAGACCCGTCTGGAAAATTTGTTTGGTATACCCAGCCCGAGAGATACCAAATATTGAACTAGGGTGTTTTATATTTGGTAGACCAGACTGAGGCGCTGCTAATGAGGCCCCTCTTGAAAATTTATTTGGCATACCCAGCCCTAGAGAAACCGAATAGGGAACTAGAGTGTTTTATATTTGGTAGACAAGAATGAGGCGCTGCTAATGAGACCCCTCTGGAAAATTTATTTGGTACACTCAGCCCCAGAGATACCAAAAAGGGAACTAGGGTGTTTTCTGTTTGGTAGCCCAGACTGTTGCACTGCTAATGAGATCCCTCTGGAAAATTTGTTTAGTATACCCAGCCCAAGAGAAACCGAATAGGGAACTAGGGTGTTTTGCATTTGGTAGACCAGACTGAAGTATACCCAACCCTAGAGAAACCGAATAGGGATCTAGGGAGTTTTCTGTTTGGTACACCAGACTGTCTCGCTGCCAATGAGACCCCTCTGGAAAATTTATTTGGTATACCCAGCGTTGAGAAACCGAATAGGGAACTAGGGTGTTTCATATTTGGTAGACCAGACTGACTCACTGCTAATGAGACCAATCTTGAAAATTTATTTGGAATTCCTTGCCCCAGAGATACCAAATAGGGAACTAACGCGTTTTCTATTTGGTAGACCAGACTGTGGCGCTGCTAAAGAGATATCTCTGGAAAATTTATTTGGTATAAGCAGCCCTAGAGAAACCGAATAGGGAACTAGGGTGTTTTCTATTTGGTAGACCAGACTGAGGCTCTGCTAATGAGACTCCTCTGGAAAATTTATTTTTTTTATACCCAGCCCTAGAGAAACAAAATAGGGAACTAGGGTGTTTTCCATTTTGTAGACTAGATTGTATCGCTGCTATTGAGACCACTCTTGAAAATTTATTTGGTATACTCAGCCCCAGAGATACCAAATAGTGAACTAGGGAGTTTTCTATTTGGGGGACAAGGCTGTATCGCTGCTAATGAGACCGCTCTGGAATATTTATTTGGTACACCCGGCCCCAGAAATACCAAATTGAGAACTAGGGTTTTTTCTATTTGGTAGCCCAGACTGTGGTGCTGCTAATGAGATCCCTCTGGAAAATTTATTTGGTATACCCAGCCTAAGAGCAACCGAATAGGGAACTAGGATGTTTTGCATTTGGTAGACCAGACTGTAGAATACCCAGCCCTGGAGAAACCGAATTGGGATTTAGGGTGTTTTCTATTTGGTACACCAGACTGTCGTACTGCCAATGAGACCCCACTGAAAAAATTATTTGGTATACCCAGCCCTACAGAAACCAAATAGGGAACTAGGGCGTTTTCTGTTTGGTAGAGAAGACTGTATCGCTGCTAATGAGACCTCTCTGGAAAATTTATTTGTTATACACAGCCCCAGAGATACCAAATAGGGAACTAGTGTGTTTTCTACTTGGTAGACCAGACTGTCTCACTGCTAATGAGACCCCTCTTGAAAATTTATTTGGTATTGCCTGTTCCTAGAGAAACCAATTAGTGAACTAGGGTATTTTTAAATTGGTAGACCAGACTGTGGCGTTGCTAATGAGATATCACTGGAAAATTTGTTTGGTATACCCAGCCCTAGAGAAACCGAATAGGGAACTAGAGAGTTTTCTAATATGTAGACAAGACTGTATCGCTGCTAATGAGACCCCTCTGGAAAATTTATTTGGTATACCCAGCCCCAGAGATACCAAATAGGGAAGTAGGTTTTTTGCATTTGGTGGACCAGACTGAAGTATACCAAGCCCTTGAGAAACAGAATAGGGATCTAGCGTGTTTTCTATTTGGTAGAACAGACTGAGGTATTGCTAATGAGACCCTTCTTGAGAATTTATTTGGTATACCCTGCCCCTAGAGAAATCAATTAGTGAACTAGTGTATTTTTTATTTGGTAGACCAGACTGTGGCGCTGTTAATGAGATATCACTGGAAAATTTGTTTTGTATACGCAGCCCTAGAGAAACCGAATAGGGAACTATGGTGTTTTCTATTTATTAGACCAGACTGTAGTTATACCCAGCCCTAGAGAAATCGAATAGGGAACAAGGGAGTTTTCTATTTGGTAGACCAGACTGAGGCGCTGCTAATGAGACCCCTTTGGAAAATTTATTTTGTATACCCAGCCCAAGAGAAACCAAATAGGGAACTAGGGTGTTTTCTATTTCGTAGACATAACTGTATCGCTACTAATGAGACGCCTATGGAAAATTTATTTGGTATACCCAGCCCCAGAGATACCAGATAGGGAGCAAGGGTGTCTTCAGTTTCGTAGACCAGACTGTGGCGCTGCTAATGAGATATCTCCGGAAAATTTATTTGGTATATTCAGCCCTAGAGAAACCGAACCGGGAACTAAGGTGTTTTCTTTTTGGTAGACAATATTAGATCACTGCTAATGAGACCGCTCTAGAAAATTTATTTGGTATACCAAGCCCTAGAGAAACGGAATAGGGAACTAGGTTTTTTGAATTTGGTAGACCACACTGAAGTATACCCAGCCCTTGAAAAACCGAATAGGGATCTAGCGTGTTTTCTATTTGGTACAACAGGCTGAGGCGATGCTAATGAGACCCCTCTTGAAAATTTATTTGGTATATCCAGCCCCAGAGATAGGAAATAGTGAATTAGGGTGTTTTCTATTTGGTAGACCAGACTGAGGAGCTTCTAATGAGACCCCTCTGGAAAATTTATTTGGTATACCCAGCCCTAGAGAAACTAAATAGGGAACTAGGGTGTTTTCTATTTGGTAGACAAGGTTGTATCGCTGCTAATCAGACCCGTCTGGAAAATTTGTTTGGTATACCCAGCCCGAGAGATACCAAATATTGAACTAGGGTGTTTTATATTTGGTAGACCAGACTGAGGCGCTGCTAATGAGGCCCCTCTTGAAAATTTATTTGGCATACCCAGCCCTAAGAGAAACCGAATAGGGAACTAGAGTGTTTTATATTTGGTAGACAAGAATGAGGCGCTGCTAATGAGACCCCTCTGGAAAATTTATTTGGTACACTCAGCCCCAGAGATACCAAAAAGGGAACTAGGGTGTTTTCTGTTTGGTAGCCCAGACTGTTGCACTGCTAATGAGATCCCTCTGGAAAATTTGTTTAGTATACCCAGCCCAAGAGAAACCGAATAGGGAACTAGGGTGTTTTGAATTTGGTAGACCAGACTGAAGTATACCCAACCCTAGAGAAACCGAATAGGGATCTAGGGAGTTTTCTGTTTGGTACACCAGACTGTCTCGCTGCCAATGAGACCCCTCTGGAAAATTTATTTGGTATACCCAGCGTTGAGAAACCGAATAGGGAACTAGGGTGTTTCATATTTGGTAGACCAGACTGACTCACTGCTAATGAGACCAATCTTGAAAATTTATTTGGAATTCCTTGCCCCAGAGATACCAAATAGGGAACTAATGCGTTTTCTATTTGGTAGACCAGACTGTGGCGCTGCTAAAGAGATATCTCTGGAAAATTTATTTGGTATAAGCAGCCCTAGAGAAACCGAATAGGGAACTAGGGTGTTTTCTGATTGGAAGACCAGACTGTAGTATACCTAGTCTTTGAGAAACAGAGTAGGGAACTAGGGTGTTTTCTATTTGGTAGACCAGACTGAGGCTCTGCTAATGAGACTCCTCTGGAAAATTTATTTTTTTTATACCCAGCCCTAGAGAAACAAAATAGGGAACTAGGGTGTTTTCCATTTTGTAGACTAGATTGTATCGCTGCTATTGAGACCACTCTTGAAAATTTATTTGGTATACTCAGCCCCAGAGATACCAAATAGTGAACTAGGGAGTTTTCTATTTGGGGGACAAGGCTGTATCGCTGCTAATGAGACCGCTCTGGAATATTTATTTGGTACACCCGGCCCCAGAAATACCAAATTGAGAACTAGGGTTTTTTTCTATTTGGTAGCCCAGACTGTGGTGCTGCTAATGAGATCCCTCTGGAAAATTTATTTGGTATACCCAGCCTAAGAGGAACCGAATAGGGAACTAGGATGTTTTGCATTTGGTAGACCAGACTGTAGAATACCCAGCCCTGGAGAAACCGAATTGGGATTTAGGGTGTTTTCTATTTGGTACACCAGACTGTCGTACTGCCAATGAGACCCCACTGAAAAAATTATTTGGTACACCCAGCCCTACAGAAACCAAATAGGGAACTAGGGCGTTTTCTGTTTGGTAGAGAAGACTGTATCGCTGCTAATGAGACCTCTCTGGAAAATTTATTTGTTATACGCAGCCCCAGAGATACCAAATAGGGAACTAGTGTGTTTTCTACTTGGTAGACCAGACTGTCTCACTGCTAATGAGACCCCTCTTGAAAATTTATTTGGTATTGCCTGTTCCTAGAGAAACCAATTAGTGAACTAGGGTATTTTTAAATTGGTAGACCAGACTGTGGCGTTGCTAATGAGATATCACTGGAAAATTTGTTTGGTATACCCAGCCCTAGAGAAACTAAATAGGGAACTAGGGTGTTTTCTATTTGGTAGACAAGGTTGTATCACTGCTAATCAGACCCGTCTGGAAAATTTGTTTGGTATACCCAGCCCGAGAGATACCAAATATTGAACTAGGGTGTTTTATATTTGGTAGACCAGACTGAGGCGCTGCTAATGAGGCCCCTCTTGAAAATTTATTTGGCATACCCAGCCCTAGAGAAACCGAATAGGGAACTAGAGTGTTTTATATTTGGTAGACAAGAATGAGGCGCTGCTAATGAGACCCCTCTGGAAAATTTATTTGGTACACTCAGCCCCAGAGATACCAAAAAGGGAACTAGGGTGTTTTCTGTTTGGTAGCCCAGACTGTTGCACTGCTAATGAGATCCCTCTGGAAAATTTGTTTAGTATACCCAGCCCAAGAGAAACCGAATAGGGAACTAGGGTGTTTTGAATTTGGTAGACCAGACTGAAGTATACCCAACCCTAGAGAAACCGAATAGGGATCTAGGGAGTTTTCTGTTTGGTACACCAGACTGTCTCGCTGCCAATGAGACCCCTCTGGAAAATTTATTTGGTATACCCAGCGTTGAGAAACCGAATAGGGAACTAGGGTGTTTCATATTTGGTAGACCAGACTGACTCACTGCTAATGAGACCAATCTTGAAAATTTATTTGGAATTCCTTGCCCCAGAGATACCAAATAGGGAACTAATGCGTTTTCTATTTGGTAGACCAGACTGTGGCGCTGCTAAAGAGATATCTCTGGAAAATTTATTTGGTATAAGCAGCCCTAGAGAAACCGAATAGGGAACTAGGGTGTTTTCTGATTGGAAGACCAGACTGTAGTATACCTAGTCTTTGAGAAACAGAGTAGGGAACTGGGGTGTTTTCTATTTGGTAGACCAGACTGAGGCTCTGCTAATGAGACTCCTCTGGAAAATTTATTTTTTTTATACCCAGCCCTAGAGAAACAAAATAGGGAACTAGGGTGTTTTCCATTTTGTAGACTAGATTGTATCGCTGCTATTGAGACCACTCTTGAAAATTTATTTGGTATACTCAGCCCCAGAGATACCAAATAGTGAACTAGGGAGTTTTCTATTTGGGGGACAAGGCTGTATCGCTGCTAATGAGACCGCTCTGGAATATTTATTTGGTACACCCGGCCCCAGAAATACCAAATTGAGAACTAGGGTTTTTTCTATTTGGTAGCCCAGACTGTGGTGCTGCTAATGAGATCCCTCTGGAAAATTTATTTGGTATACCCAGCCTAAGAGGAACCGAATAGGGAACTAGGATGTTTTGCATTTGGTAGACCAGACTGTAGAATACCCAGCCCTGGAGAAACCGAATTGGTATTTAGGGTGTTTTCTATTTGGTACACCAGACTGTCGTACTGCCAATGAGACCCCACTGAAAAAATTATTTGGTATACCCAGCCCTACAGAAACCAAATAGGGAACTAGGGCGTTTTCTGTTTGGTAGAGAAGACTGTATCGCTGCTAATGAGACCTCTCTGGAAAATTTATTTGTTATACGCAGCAACAGAGATACCAAATAGGGAACTAGTGTGTTTTCTACTTGGTAGACCAGACTGTCTCACTGCTAATGAGACCCCTCTTGAAAATTTATTTGGTATTGCCTGTTCCTAGAGAAACCAATTAGTGAACTAGGGTATTTTTAAATTGGTAGACCAGACTGTGGCGTTGCTAATGAGATATCACTGGAAAATTTGTTTGGTATACCCAGCCCTAGAGAAACCGAATAGGGAACTAGAGAGTTTTCTAATATGTAGACAAGACTGTATCGCTGCTAATGAGACCCCTCTGGAAAATTTATTTGGTATACCCAGCCCCAGAGATACCAAACAGGGAAGTAGGTTTTTTGTATTTGGTGGACCAGACTGAAGTATACCAAGCCCTTGAGAAACAGAATAGGGATCTAGCGTGTTTGCTATTTGGTAGAACAGACTGAGGTATTGCTAATGAGACCCTTCTTGAGAATTTATTTGGTATACCCTGCCCCTAGAGAAATCAATTAGTGAACTAGTGTATTTTTTATTTGGTAGAGCAGACTGTGGCGCTGTTAATGAGATATCACTGGAAAATTTGTTTGGTATACGCAGCCCTAGAGAAACGAATAGGGAACTATGGTGTTTTCTATTTGGTAGACCAGACTGAGGAGCTTCTAATGAGACCCCTCTGGAAAATTTATTTGGTATACCCAGCCCTAGAGAAACTAAATAGGGAACTAGGGTGTTTTCTATTTGGTAGACAAGGTTGTATCGCTGCTAATCAGACCCGTCTGGAAAATTTATTTGGTATACATAGCCCCAGAGGTACCAAATAAGGAACTAGGGTGTCTTCTATTAGGTAGACCAGACTGTGGCACTGCTAATGAGACCTCTCAGGAAAATTTATTTGGTATACCCGGCCCTAGAGAAACCGAGCAGGGAACTGGGGTGTTTTATATTTGGTAAACCAGACTTAGGCACTGCAAATGAGACCCCTGTTAAAAATTTATTTGGTATAACCTGCCCAAGAGAAACCAAATAGTGAACTAGGGTGTTTTTTATTTGTTAGACCAGACTGTGGCGCTGCCAATGAGACCCCTGTGGAATATTTATTTGGTATACCCAGCTGTAGAGAAACCAAATGCTGAACTAGGGTGTTTTCTGTTTGGTAGACAACACTGTATCGCTGCTAATGAGACCACTCTAGAAAATTTATTTGGTATACCCAGATCCAGAGATACCAAATATCGAACTAGGGTGTTTTCTATTTGGTAGAACAGATTGTGGCGCTGCTAATGAAATGTTTTTGGAAAATTTATTTGGTATACCCAGCTCTTGTGAAACGGAATAGGGAGCTAGGGTATTTTCTATTTGGTAAACCAGACTGTAGTATACCCAGCCCTAGAGAAATCGAATAGGGATCTAGGGTATTTTCTATTTGGTAAACCAGACTGTAGTATACCCAGCCCTAGAGAAACTGAATATGGATATAGGGTGTTTTCTATTTGGTAGAACAGGCTGAGGCGATGCTAATGAGACCCCTGTAGAAAATTTATTTGGTATACCCAGCCCTATAGAAAACGAATAGGGATCTAGGGTGTTTTCTATTTGGTAGACCAGACTGTCGCACTGCTAATGAGACCGCCCTGGAAAATTTATTTGGTATACCCAGCCTCAGAGATAATAAATAGGGAACAAGGGTGTTTTCTATTTGGTAAACCAGACTGTGGCGCTGCTAATGAGACCCCTCTGGAAAATTTATTTTGTATACCAAGCACTAGAGAAACCGAAAAAGAAACTAGGGTGTTTTATATTTTGTAGATCAGACTGAGGCACTGCTAATGAGACCCCAATTAAAATTTATTTGGTATACCCTGCCCTAGAGATACCAAATCGGGAACTAGGGTGTTTTCTATTTGGTAAACATGACTGTGGCACTGCTAAGGAAACATCTCTGGATAATTTATTTTGAATACCCAGCCATAGAGAAACCGAATAGGGATCGAGGGTGTTTTATATTTGGTAGAACAGGCTGAGGCGATGCTAATGAGACCACTGTGGGAAAATTATTTGGTATACCCTAGTTCCCTATTTGGTGTATCTGGGGCTGGGTATACAAAATACTATTTGGTAGACCAAACTGTCGTGCTGCCAATGAGACCCCTCTGGAAAATTTATTTGGTATACCCAACCCTAGAAAAACCAAATAGGGAACTAAGGTGTTATCTATTTGGTATACCAGACTTTGGCGCTGCTAATGATATCCCTCTTGAAAATATATTTTGTATACCCAGGCCTAGAGAAACCGAATAGGGAACTAGGGTGTTTTCTGTTCGGTAGAACAGGCTGAGGCAATGCTAATGAGACCCATCTGGAAAATTTATTTGGTATACCCAGGCCTAGAGAAACCGAATAGAGAACTAGGGTGTTTTCTGTTTGGTAGACCAGACTTAGGCGCTGGTAATGAGACCCTTCTGGAAAATTTATTTGGTATACCCAGCCTGAGAGATACCAAATAGGGAACTATGGTGCTTTCTATTTGGTAGACCAGACTGTGGCGCTGCTAATGAACTATCTCTGGAAAATTTATTTCGTATACCCAACCCAAGAGAAACCGAATAGGTGACTAGGTTTTTTGTATTTGGTAGACCAGACTGTAATATACCCAGCCCTAGAGACACGGAATAGGGATCTAGGGTGTTTTATATTTGTTAGAACAGGCTTAGGCGATGCTAATGAGACACCTCTAGAAAATTTATTAGGTATACCCAGCTCCAGAGATACCAAATAGGAAACTAGGGTGTTTTCTATTTGGTAAACCAGACTGTGGGACTGATAATGAGACCCCTCTGGAAAATTTATTTTGTATACCTATCCCTATAGAAACCGAATAGGGAACTAGGGTGTTTTCTATTTGGTAGATCAAATTGTAGTATACCCAGCCCTAGAGAAACCGAATAGGGGTCTAGGGTGTTTTCTATTTGGTAGAACAGGCTTAGGCAATGCTAATGAGACCCCTCTGGAAAATTTATTTGGTATACCCAGGAACAGAGAAACCGAATACTGAACTAGGGTGTTTTCTGTTTGGTAGACCAGACTGAGGCGCTGCTAATGAGAACCCTCTGGAAAATTTATTTGGTATACCCAGCCTCAGAGATACCAAATAGGGAACTATGGTGTTTTCTATTTGAAACTACCCAAAGTCCTAGCCTCAATAACCCAACTAGGTAGACTGTTCCACTCATCAACTACCCTATTTATCTAATTTAAATCCATGACTGCGGGTTCTCTCTTGGAGAGATATCCTCAGACCTTATTAATATCCCCTTTATTAATACCTATCTTCCACTTATACACTTCGATCAGGTCTCCCCTCATTCTTCGTCTAACATGTGAACGTAGCTTAAGAGTCTTCAATCTTTCTTCATAAGGAAGATTTCTAATGCTATGTATTAATTTAGTCATCCTACGCTGAATGTTTTCTAACGAATTTATGTCCATTCTGTAATATGGAGACCAGAATTGAGCTGCATAATCTAGGTGAGGCCTTACTAATGATGTATAAAGCTGCAGTATGACCTCTGGACTTCTGTTGCTTACACTTCTTGATATAAATCCCAGTAATCTATTTGCCTTCTTACGTACGCTTAGGCATTGCTGTCTTGGTTTAAGGTTGCTGCTTACCATAACCCCCAAGTCCTTTTCGCAATCTGTATGGCTAATCCATGCTGTATGGCTAATCCATGCCTCAATCCATGCTAGAGCTTTACCTCCTATACCACGAGCTGCCACTTTTCCTAAGAGTCTCTTGTGAGGTATTCTGTCGAAGGCTTTACTAAAATCCAAATAAATAATATGATATTCCTTATCACTGTCAACTGCCTCAAATGTTCTATTGAAGAACGTCAGTAAGTTTGTCAGGCAGGAACGACCTCTCGTGAATCCATGCTGAGATTCATTTATCAAGTTATGCTCTTCAAGGTGACTTCTGATAATGTCAGCTATAATTGATTCTAATAACTTGCCCACTATAGATGTCAGGCTTGTAGATGAATGGTTCAGAGAACCGACATGTTGATAAATTAGACACATGTGCAACTCTTGGGTATCTTTATTGAGGAAACGTTTCGCCACACAGTGGCTTCATCAGTCCATACGTAAGAGAAACTTGAAGAACAGGAGGAGAATGAGGTAATCAGTCCCTCAACCTTGAGTCGATGTGTTCAGTCCATCAATCTTGAATAGAATACGGCATATCAGCGGAGAAGCAGCTTATAAACCGTTTGGCAGGAGAGGTGTAGCAGTCATAGGTCGTGTCACTGCAACTTCTTGGGATCTTAATACTTAGGAATTCTTCACTTGCCTAATTCTTGGGCACGACCTACTTCCATATTGAACAAATGTGACACGACCTATGACTGCTACACCTCTCCTCTGTCAGACACTGCAACTTCTTGGGATCTTAATACTTAGGAATTCTTCGCTTGCCTAATTCTTGGGCACGACCTCGTCTGCTGCCCGTCCCTATCCACTGACGCCTATATAACCGCCAGTCTTCTTGCCTTCGCTCCAGATTCTCCTCCACCACGATGCTGTGAACACTAACTCCAAGGCCGAGGGACTGATTACCTCATCTTTTGTAAATAGTTCTACTGTCTTCCTATTATGTCCTAGAATCTGTATTGATAAAGCCACTGGATGGCGAAACGTCTACAATAAAGATATCCAGATGTTGCACATGTGTCTTAACTTTCATATTGTCGGTATTTTATACCTTTCTTGCACAACTTGTCAGACACTGCAACATCATGGAATCTTGGTTCAGAGGACATCTACAAGACCTTCTTCACGGCTGCTGCAAATAACCCATCTCTTTGGGAAGGACCTACTTCCACTGGGGAATCCCGCCTACCAGTGACTTTGCCCTCGTCTGTTGCCCGTCCCTATCCACTGACGCCTATATAACCGCCAGTCTTTTTGCCTTTGCTCCAGATTCTCCTCCACCACGATGCTGTGAACACTAACTCCAAGGCCGAGGGACTGATTACCTCATCTTTTGTATATAGTTCTACTGTCTTCTTATTATGTCCTAGAATCTGTATTGATAAAGCCACTGGATGGCGAAACGTCTACAATAAAGATATCCAGATGTTGCACATGTGTCTTAACTTTCATATTGTCGGTATTTTATACCTTTCTTGCACAACATCGACTCAAGGTTGAGGGACTGATTACCTCATTCTCCTCCTGTTTTCAAGTTTCTCCTACGTATGGACTGTTGAAGCCACTGTGTGGCGAAACGTTTCCTTAATAAAGATACCCAAGAGTTGCACATGTGTCTAATTTATCAACATGTCGGTTCTCTGAACCATTCATCTACAAATCTGTCAGACACTGCAACTTCTTGGGATCTTAATACTTAGGAATTCTTCGCTTGCCTAATTCTTGGGCACGACCTACTTCCACATTGAACAAATGTGACACGACCTATGACTGCTACACCTCTCCTGCCATACAGTTTATAAGCTGCTTCTCCGCTGATATGCCGTATTCTATTCAAGATTGATGGACTGAACACATCGACTCAAGGTTGAGGGACTGATTACCTCATTCTCCTTCTGTTCTTCAAGTTTCTCCTACGTATGGACTGATGAAGCCACTGTGTGGCGAAACGTTTCCTCAATAAAGATACCCAAGAGTTGCACATGTGTCTAATTTATCAACATGTCAGGCTTATTGGACAGTAATTTGAAGGAGTGGACTTAACCCCTGATTTGAATATAGGAACCACATTAGCCATCTTCCACAACTCTGGCACAACACTGGTAAGGATGGACGCATTGAATACACTCGTTAATGGCTGACTAAGCTCCATCTTGCATTCCTTAAGTACCCTTGAAAACAACTGATCGGGTCCCGGGGACTTACTTTGTTTCAGTTTGTCTATCTGTTTAATAACCATGTCCCTCGTGACAGTAATATTAGTTAACTTAAATTCATCAGGAACTAAATAATTGTTAATTACTGGAATCTCATTTACATCTTCCTGTGTAAAAACTGACAAAAAATAGTCATTAAATAAGAACATAAGAACATAGTTCTGTTTGTGACGTGTACTTAGAGTAGTGACGTGTACTTAGCTCAGTGGTGACGTGTACTTAGCTCTGTGAAGACCTGTTTGTGTGCTCTCTGTGAATCTGAACCAGGATGCCCTCTCTTGAGCAACTTTACCAGCAGCTGAGAGAAGAGCTCAGAGTTGCTAAGATGGAGATACGGCGATTAACGGAGGAGAACAAGAGGATTCGTAGTAATCCTTCTGTTGTGAGTCCCCAGGTTAAGAGGGGAGCTTGGTCAGTGGCCGGGCAACATGGAACCAAGCTGAAGATCAAGAAAACAGTTGGAGAGGCAGAAACAACGAGAAACCAGAAGACTACCGTGGAAACTTCCAGCCCATTCTCGGTGCTACCTGACGAATGTGAGTGTTCTACTGGGAATGCCACAACGAGCACCAAAGAAGCATTGGCAGACGTGAGTAAGACATCCCTAGAAACCCCAACGAAGACCATCGAGAACGTCTTGACGAATTCTACAAGTGGTGTAATGCTACCTGGCGAATGTGAGTCGACTACTCGGAGCATCACGACGGACGACGCCAAGGAAGGTAAAAACATTGTTGTTGTTGGGGATAGCCAGATTAGTTACATGGATAGGGCATTCTGCTTGAAGGATAGGAGTAGGAGGCAGAGAGTGTGTTTTCCTGGAGCTGGGATGAAGGATATTGTTAGCCGTCTGGATGACATCATGAGAGGTAATGGGAGCAATCCTATTATCTGTCTCAGTGCTGGAGGCAACGATGTTGGCAGACGTAGGAGTGAGGACCTGATTAGCAGGTATAGGTCAGCAATAGAGATAATTAGGAGGAAGGGTGGGAAACCTGTCATATGTGGCATTTTGCCAAGGAGAGGAGTTGGAAATGAATGGTTGTCCAGAGCAATTGGTGTCAATTGCTGGCTGGACAAATACTGTAAGGAAAATGCGGTAACATTTATTGACAACTGGGACCTCTTCTATGGCAGAAATGACATGTATGCCAGGGATGGGGTTCACTTATCTAGGTGTGGGGTGGGAGCACTGGCCAACGCAGTGGAGGGAGCTGTTAGGTCTTTAAACTAGGAATAGTTAGTGAAGTCTCAGGGTAGTAATATGAGTACTAGGAGAACTATTAATAGGCAAAATAAGGTGGATACTGGAAAGCCAGTGGCACTAATTGACAAGGACAGTAATAGGTTTAGTGGAATAACAGAAAGTAGCAGGAAGGGTAAAGAGAGAGGAGGGTCTTTAAGTATTTATTACACAAATAGTCGCAGTGCTAGGAATAAGATGGACGAGTTGAGACTAGTTGCTAGTGCAGGTAACATAGATGTATTTGCCATTACTGAGACGTGGTTTAATTCAAAAAGTCGGGACATGCCTGCAGAATGTCACATTCAGGGTTTTAAAATGGTCCAAGTAGATAGAAGTATCGGGAAGGGGGGTGGGGTGGCATTGTATGTCCGAGATCGCTTAAACTGTTGCATAAAAACGGGTATTTAGTCTGAAGTGACACATACAGAGTCTGGATAGAATTTTCAGAGGGGCATGAAAAGTTAATTTTAGGTGTGATATACCGTCCCCCAAATTTAGATAGGGACCAGGGGAGACTACTATGGGAGGAAATTGTTAGGGCCACAAGGCACGATAATGTAGTAATTCTAGGAGACTTTAACTTTAGTCATACTGATTGGAATTTCTTGACTGGGAATTTAGAATCATACGACTTCTTAGAAGTAGTTCAGGATTGTTTTTTGAAGCAGTTTGTGACAGAACCTACAAGGGGTAATAACCTGCTTGACTTAGTTCTGGCAAACAATGAATCCCTTGTTAATAATTTAGAAGTTTCAGAGGAACTGGGTGCTAGCGACCACAAATCAATCACATTTAGAATTGAATGGAAGTATGATAGTAGGGATAACTCAGTAACAGTCCCAGATTTTCGCTTAGCAGATTACGATGGGCTTAGAGAACACTTATCATCTGTTGACTGGGGTAACGAAGAGAGCTATCAATATGACAGTTTTCTGAACACAATACATGCTGCTCAAAGAACGTTTATCCCTTATAAAGAAATTAGATCAAATAGAAATGACCCAAAATGGATGAATAATAGGCTGAAATATCTACTAGAGCATAAGAAAGGAATTTATAGGGACATTAAAAAGGGGATAAGAAAAGCTAAAAGGGACTATGAAATTAAACTTGCTGGGATTCTAAAACTAACCCAAAAAGTTTTTTCCAGGTCTATAGAACAAAAGTCAGAGATAAGATAGGTCCCCTTAAAAATAACTATGGGCATCTTACTGACAAAGAGAATGAAATGTGCTCGATTTTAAATAATTATTTTCTCTCGGTTTTTACACAGGAAGACACTAATAATATTCCGGTAATTAATTTTTATAGTGAGCCAGAAGAAGATAAATTATGTAACATCACAGTCACTAGTGAAATGGTTGTGAAGCAGATAAACAGACTGAAGCAAAATAAGTCACCGGGTCCTGATGAGGTTTTTTCAAGGGTTCTAAAGGAATGCAAAATGGAAGTCTGTGAACCATTAACTAATATTTTTAATTTATCTCTTCAAACAGGTGTAGTGTCTGATATGTGGAAGATGGCTAATGTAATTCCTATTTTTAAAACAGGGGACAAGTCGTTTTCCGTCAAATTACCGCCCAATAAGCCTGACCTCAATTGTAGGCAAATTACTAGAGTCAATTATAGCTGAGATTATAAGAAGCCATCTCGATAAGCATAGCTTGATTAATGATACTCAGCATGGATTCACAAGAGGCCGGTCTTGTCTAACTAATTTATTAACTTTCTTCAGTAAAGCTTTTGAGGCTGTTGACCACGATAAAGAATTTGATATTGTTTACTTAGATTTTAGTAAGGCATTTGATAGAGTTCTGCACCAAAGACTGTTGAAGAAATTAGCAGCTCATGGCATTGGGGGAAGGGTGCTCTCGTGGATCGAATCATGGCTCAGAGACAGGAAGCAGAGAGTGTCCATAAATGGGGTTAAATCCGAGTGGGGATCAGTAACAAGAAGCGTTCCACAGGGATCAGTCTTGGGCCCGTTGTTGTTTATAATATATATCAATGATCTTGATGAAGGATACTATGGATATGAGCAAATTCGCCGATGACACGAAGATAGGTAGGATAATTGATTCAAACGTAGATGTTAGGGAACTTCGGGAGGATTTAGACAAACTCTATTTCTTGGTCAGAAAAGTGGCAGATGCAGTTAAATGTAGATAAATGCAAGGTTCTGAAGCTCG
Organism: Cherax quadricarinatus; assembly: GCF_026875155.1. Classification (NCBI taxonomy): domain Eukaryota; kingdom Metazoa; phylum Arthropoda; class Malacostraca; order Decapoda; family Parastacidae; genus Cherax; species Cherax quadricarinatus. The sequence continues at coordinate 95,726,512 of NC_069399.1, forward strand.
GGAGTGGTCCATAACCCTAGCACTTATAAGTTAAATAATGTAGAACTTAGCCATACAGATTGCGAAAAGGACTTGGGGGTTATGGTAAGCAGCAACCTTAAACCAAGATAGCAATGCCTAAGCGTACGTAATAAGGCAAATAGATTACTGGGATTTATATCAAGAAGTGTAAGCAACAGAAGTCCAGAGGTCATACTGCAGCTTTATACATCATTAGTAAGGCCTCACCTAGATTATGCAGCTCAATTCTGGTCTCCATATTACAGAATGGACATAAATTCGTTAGAAAACATTCAGCGTAGGATGACTAAATTAATACATAGCATTAGAAATCTTCCTTATGAAGAAAGATTGAAGACTCTTAAGTTACATTCACAAATGCAACAGTTAGGTATCTTTATTATGAAACGTTTCGCCTACACAGTAGGCTTCTTCAGTCGAGTACAGAAAAGTTGATAGAAGCAGAAGATACTTGAAGACGATGTAATCAGTCCATCACCCTTAAAGTTTTGAGGTGGTCAGTCCCTCAGTCTGGAGAAGAACATTGTTCCATAGTATGAAACAATATGGAAGTATCTTCTGCTTCTATCAACTTTTCTGTACTCGACTGAAGAAGCCTACTGTGTAGGCGAAACGTTTCATAATAAAGATACCTAACTGTTGCATTTGTGTCTTACCTATCAACCTGTCCGTATTTTATACCATTTTAATGTTCAATCTGTCAGACACTACAACACAAGGGTATCTTGGTACAGACCTGCAATCAACTTCGACAATTTCCACTAGTGAGAGCGGCTGGATTTGAGAGGGACCTGACCTCTCAACATCTGAGTTCTTACCTCTTCTAGTGACCTACGTCTCACCTCTTGGCGCTATATAAAGCTCCATCCTGTCACTTCATCTCCATATTGTTTCATACTATGGAACAATGCTCTTCTCCAGACTGAGGGACTGACCACCTCAAAACTTTAAGGGTGATGGACTGATTACTTCGTCTTCAAGTATCTTCTGCTTCTATCAACTTTTCTGTACTCGACTGATGAAGCCTACTGTGTAGGCGAAACGTTTTATAATAAAGATACCTAACTGTTGCATATGTGTCTTACCTAACAACCTGTCGGTATTTTATACCATTTTAATGTTCAACTCATCGGGTCCCGGGGACTTATTTTGTTTCAGTTTGTCTATCTGTTTAATAACCATGTCCCTCGTGACAGTAATATTAGTTAACTTAAATTCATCAGGAACTAAATAATTGTTAATTACTGGAATCTCATTTACATCTTCCTGTGTAAAAACTGACAAAAAATAGTCATTAAATAAGGAACACATTTCCAGTTCATTATCCGTCAGCTGTCCATTCCCAGATTTCAGAGGTCCTACTTTTTCCTTCACCTTCGTCCTATACACTTGAAAGAACCCCTTTGGATTAGTCTTTGATTCATTAGCAACTCTAATTTCATAGTCACGTTTAGCCTTTCTAATCGCCCTTTTTACTTCTTTTTTAAGCCGAACATATTGGTCAGTAAGGTTAACCTCTCCTCTTCTGATGCGCCTATAAATTCCCCTTTTCTCCCCTAATAGATGCTTTAGCCTCCTGTTAACCCATTTGGGATCGTTATTATTAGACCTAATTTCTCTCTGGGGAATGTATATACTCTGGGCACTGTGTACATTGAAGATTGAGACACTTATGCAGCATATGGGAATCTTTATTCAGGAAACGTTTCGCCACACAGTGGCTTCATCAGTCCAATACAAAGAGGAAGGCGTAAGGAGAGGAGGAGAATGAGGTAATCAGTCCCTCAACCTGGAGTCGATGTGTTCAGTCCATCAATCTTGTAGAATGTACAGCATAGGGCCGTAGACGTGACTTATATACTGTAATGAGGTGACGTGAAGCAGGTGGAGGCGGGGTCATAGTGGTAACATCCACTAGTCGAAGTAGGTCTTCGTTCAAAGGTTGAACAAGTGTTGAAGAATTCTTTGTAACAAGATCCCATGATGCTGCAGTGTCTGACAGTTGTGATGAATGGTTTGAAAAACCGACAAGTTGAAGATTGAGACACTTATGCAGCATATGGGAATCTTTATTCAGGAAACGTTTCGCCACACAGTGGCTTCATCAGTCCAATACAAAGAGGAAGGCGTAAGGAGAGGAGGAGAATGAGGTAATCAGTCCCTCAACCTGGAGTCGATGTGTTCAGTCCATCAATCTTGTAAAATGTACAGCATAGGGCCGTAGACGTGGCTTATATACTGTAATGAGGTGACGTGAAGCAGGTGGAGGCGGGGTCATAGTGGTAACATCCACTAGTCGAAGTAGGTCTTCGTCCAAAGGTTGAACAAGTGTTGAAGCCACTGTGTGGCGAAACGTTTCCTAAATAAAGATTCCCATATGCTGCATAAGTGTCTCAATCTTCAACTTGTCGGTTTTTCAAACCATTCATCACAACTGTGTACATTATTAAGAAAACAATCATAAAAGCAGATCCCTTCATATTCATAAGTATGATTATCGTCAATAAAATCATTAGCTAGATAACCCCAATCAAGATTAGACAGATGTTCCCTAAGTCCATTATAATCGGCAGAACGAAAATCAGGGATTTTTACTGTATTATCATTATTCTTGCATTCCCAATTAATGCTAAAAGTGATGGATTTGTGATCACTTGCGCCAAGCTCTTCAGTGATCTCCAGATTATTCACGAGTGTTTCCTTATTTGACAAGACTAGGTCTAGCAAATTATTACCCCTGGTAGGCTCAGTTTACACTCTGTTTCAGAAAACAGTCCTGAACTGTTTCCATAAAGTCACTGGACTCTAGATTACCTGTCAAAGAATTCCAGTCAATTTGACTAAAGTTAAAGTCCCCTACTATGACTATGTTACTGTGTCCAGAAGCCCTAACAATTTCGTCCCAAAGAAGTCTCCCTCTATCGTGATCCAAGCCTGGAGGTCGTATATTACACCTAGAATTAGTTTTTCTTGACCCTCCACGAACTCTACCCAAACAGACTCTGTTACTGCTCCATCTATTTTTATACCTGTTTTTATGCAACAATTAATATTTTCTCGAACATACAATGCAACTCCTCCCCCCTTCCCATTACATCTATCCACATTGAACAACTTAAATCCCTGAATATTGCACTCAGCAGTCATATCCCGACTCTTTAAATCATACCACGTTTCAGTTAATGCAATGATATCAAAGTTCCCAGCACATGTACCAAACGTAGTTCATTAATTTTATTTCTTGCACTTCGACTGTTTGCATAAAATACCATCTTGTTTTTTTTCTGCACATTTTTTCCCTTTTATCTTTGTTTTTACACAATTTTGAAAATTTTCTTACCCAGTTTTCCCTGGACATTGATTCTTAAA
>NC_069399.1:95730401-95754737 GCF_026875155.1 Cherax quadricarinatus
GAGGCTATTTTCTCCTTTATCGGGCCATACCAGTGCGACTGTTTGTAGTTGTTGGGGGGAGCAGGTCTGGTTTCAGTGCCCGTTAGATTATCCCAGATCATGGCTCCGTCAATGAACTTTTGGTCCTGGACTCCAATCTTGTCCCTAAGATGTTCAGGGATAATTGCTGCTACAAGCCCTCTGGATGCAAAGCATGAGGACAGAAAAGCAGGTAGTGCAATCTATGATGACTTGCGGACACCAATGCCTCCTAGTCTGACTGGAAGTGTGGCTTGGTTCCATTGGGATGGCTTGGTTCCACCTGGGGTGTCAGCATGTCAGCGTGCCTCGTTGTGCTCCGTGTTTTCTCGTGTTTTCACGGTCGCTCTTACGTGCTAGAACTTTAATTTGTGCCATCAATCTTATACGATACATCCCTCTAGCGCCTGGAACCAATCTTGGGCGGAAAACATTATATACTGAGTCAAAAAAGGAGAATTAGTGTGCACTACCTAGCAGAGTTTACTGCCAGAGGGGAATCATAGGCCTAGTGTGCCGTGTGCAGAATAATAATAATAGAACTTTTCTTTGTCAGAGGAAAGAAAGTCTCCATGATAACATTGTGTATACATAGTGTATAGTGTATACTACAGTGGCTCCCTAGTATATAGATAAGAAATGCTAAAGTGTCTTTGAAAACAGGTGAATTGTAAATGAAGTGATAAGCCTATAGAGGCAGGTGCCAGAAGTCGCCAGAAACTTACCACACTGGTCAGCTGTTTTAATAATCTTCCTGGCCTGCTAGTGTACTCGCATATAATCTAGTGATACCAGTGAATAGCAGAATACAGTGTTGTAGTAGCAACTAACCAGTATTATAATGGTACTTAGTGGAGTGGAGTGACTTTCATTAGTTTCTTTTTTCTTGAAATACCAGACGTATACTGTGAATTTCATATAACCTGTAGTTACCAGCGGTCGCAATATACACAACGAGAATTAAATATTACTACAGAAAAAGCGTCTTTCCTCCAAAATTTCCACCAGTCAACTATAGTAATAATGTAGCATTTATTGTGGTGGAGACGGAAAAAAACTAGAAAAGCTAGATACAGCGATTGATAAACAAGGGTTGAGGCTCGACCGTTCGTCATTGTATGAGCTGCCAGCAATCACCGGTTCTTCAGCACGCAAGTTATACTTTTGTATCAATCAAATCACATATTACTCGGGTAGATAATTTCCAGTAGATCCTTCATGTGTTAGCCCAGTATATTTTAAATAAGTGATCCACTGATCAGATCAGACTGGTTCTGAACCCTTGACTGGTCGAACCCTCGACTGGTCCGAACCATTTACCGGTTTCAAACGGATTCGTTGGACAATAAAGCAGACTGTAAACGAATGGAGTTGTAGGCGCCCTTATCAAACACAAACAATAAATATAAATCAGGAACGTACACCGGTAAGCTGTCCTAATATACAAGTACAGTTAGAAATAGAAATACAAATAGCTAGAGCTTCACTTTAAGGAGGTTATTAATAGAGTATTCAAGAGGTTGCTAGTAGAATTACAGTAAATCAACCATTCAAATCATTATGAAGCTCTGTGTAGTCTGCAATCAATCAAACAAACGGGCTTGCACATGGATAAATTGTCATTTTTGTGGAAATTGGTGTCACGCCCCTTGTGCAGATATCCAAGAACTAGCTACAAGCAGTATTAAAACAGGGAAGTGTTTTTGGGTATGCCCAAATGAGATAAATCTGTGGACTAAAATCACATTGGTATTAAAAGAGGATAACGTCAAAGCTGCTTTCATAGAAAACCTGGAAGCTTTCTACAACAGATGGGAACATAAAAAGTCTGGGCTGAATGGTACTGCCCTTGATACTGGCCATGTAGTCAGAAACTGTAAGGCTGGAGGTGATGTCCTGGTAGTCAGTAAATGTGAGGCTGATAGTGCTGTCCTAGTAGACAGTAATGGTGAAGCTGGAGGTGCTGTCCTGGGAGACAGTAATGGTGAAGCTGGAGATTTTGTCCAGGTAGTCGGGAATTATACACAGGAAGGAATGCATATAAATGACCTCATGGGAAACAGGAGCCGTAGTGGGGAAACAAGTGTAGTCAAAGATAAGATAAAACCAACATTGCAAACTAGAAATACCACAGGAAATAGCAAACAAGAGGACTCCACTAGCAATAGTGAGGATATATTACCAAAAACAACTGGTGGGAGCTCCATTGTTGGTGCTAGTGAGAATAGGAATAAGACAGGTAAACATGCACCAACAGGGAATACAGTCACAGAAACCCAAGGCAAACGGAAACCAAGCCTGTGCACATACTATGCACTTGGTATCTGCAGGCATAGGAAATCTGGAAAAAACAGATGGGACGTGCAACTATGACCACCCTAGAAAATGCCGTGCCCATATGACAACAGGAAAATGCAAACTCCCTTCCTGTAAGCTTTTTCACCCTGAAATGTGTCCCTCTTCAGTACAGAAAAGACTGTGCTATAACTTAAATTGCCAGGCACACCATCTAAAGGGGACAAAAAGATACAAAACATACAGGCCATGGAAAAACCTGGGTAGCCACAGCCACTCAAGAGGGAGAGGTTTTTTAGTGCCAGGAAGGAAAAAAAACTGGCAGGAAATGGCAGAAATCGTACACCAAGTCAAGTCATTCCTGGAGTGGAACCACAGTCGATGGCCTCCACTCCAAGCCAACAGATACAGATGCTAATGCCGGAAACCCCCCCCCCAGTACCAACAATACCACCAGTCCGATGACATTCTTCTTTGCAGATATACAAGGTCTAAAGCCAGCAACAAACAACAAAATACCTTTCATCCGTTGACTGCTTGCAGAGGCAAAGGCAATGTTCGCAGCTTTCACTGAGACCCACATAAAGGATCACTTGGACAACGAAATATGGATCTCAGGTTACAACCTGTAAAGGCTTACTCAGCCCTGTAACAACTTCAGTCAGAATTACTAAGGCTGGCTCCTCCTCAGGAAAATTAATGTATAGAAAAAGTATAAAAACTGACAAACATAAACACTTTATTATTTAGAAAGTATAAAATATAAAACACTTAAATATGAAATATTGATCCTACATTAAAGAAAATGAAAAATGAAAAATATAAATGATATCTGAATTCAACGATAATATATATCTATAAAACTTGGGTGTCCGGTGTTGGTGACACTGCATGTTGTTGAAATCGTAGCCGTTGCTGGTGATGGGGGGGGGGGTCGCAGGTGTTGGTTACAACCCACTGGCTAGTTCTTCACAGTATAGCCTTGAGTATTTTATCCCGATGACAGGAAAGCAGGTTCTTTACGGCTGCAATGATAGGGGTTACGTCCTGCAATTTCATACAGGTGCACAGGTAATTATATCCAAAAAAGGGGAAGTCTCAGGACGTTAGTCCATCTCCTTCAATTCTACTCGTTGATTGGCAGGTGACCCTCTCTGTCATCCAAGCTGGAAAGATAGACAGGTTACCCACTGCTTAAGAAATCACTCTTCATGATAAGTACAATACCTAAAAGATGTGGTGATTATTACAACAGTCAACTTAGAGCAAGACTGAAAGGGCTAAGTTTATTATTGGTCAAAAGTGAAGCTTTCAACCAATAAATCCACTAGAATACAAGGCAGGCATGTAATTACATGCTGGGAGCTGTGAGTCTAGTGATTACTGTTTGGACCGGAGCCCCACACGTCACCTTTCGGGGGGGGGAAGAAGGAGGGGAAGGGATAGCGGGAGCTAGACTGACCCTACCTTAACAAGCAGCCGGCAATCAAATTATCACTTTCGGGGTGGGGGAAAAAAGGCGGGAATAGCGGGAGCTGGACTTACCCTACCTTAACAAGTAGCCGGCAATGAAATTATTGTTACTATATACTCCATCGCTACTCCTATCCATTGAACTTTTCCCTCACACAACCTATACAGATGCGACAGAGTGAACAGGCAAAGAGGGGGGGGGTTGGCCTGTACATTGCAGTCACTTGTTTGCACAGAACTGCTTAATGCCTCAAATGATGTAGTGGAAGTTTTAGCAGTAAAGATCGAGAACCAAAACCTAGTCATTGTGGTAGTCTACAAGCCTCCGGATGCAACACCCCAGCAATTCCAGGAACAGCTGTTAAAAATTGACCACCGTCTGGAAAATCTGCCAGCTCCTGCACCCAACATCTTGCTCGTGGGGGATTTCAACTTAAGGCACCTAAAATGGAGGAATATAGCAAATAATATTGTTGCAGTAATAACACCAAGAGGCAGCTCTGATGAAAACTCACACTCACACGAGCTTTTAAATCTCTGCACAAAATTCAATTTAAACCAGCAAATAATAGAACCTACTAGACTGGAGAATACACTAGACCTCATCTTCACTAACAATGATGATCTGATACGAAATGTCACCATATCAAAAACAATATACTTAGATCACAACATAATTGAGGTTCAGACATGTATGCGCGGAGCCCCAGACCGACATAATGAGCTTAGTCACGAGGGAGCATTCACCAAATTCAACTTCAATAACAAAAACATAAAGTGGGACCAAGTAAACCAAGTCCTAACCGATATAAGCTGGGAAGATATACTAAGCAACACAGACCCCAACTTATGCCTAGAACAGATTAACTCGGTGGCACTCGATGTATGCACAAGGCTTATTCCTCTAAGAAAAAGGAGTAAATGTAAAATAGAAAGAGACAGGCGCTCTCTTTACAAGCGACGGAAAAGAATAACAGAGCGGCTAAAAGAGGTCAATATATCTGAAATTCGTAGGGAGACACTGGTCTGAGAAATAGACAAGCATCGAAACTTAGCTAAAGGAATCTTTTATAGGAGTCAGGAATCGCGGGAAGAACTAAAGCCATAAATGAAATCGAAAGAAAACCAAAGGTATTATCTTCTCCTATGCCAAATCAAGTCGATAACAGACATCCAGTATTGGGCCCTACTTAAACAACTGGGTCCTACACAGATGACAGCAAGGAAATGAGGAGCACTCAAGTCCCAATATGACTCAGTTTTTTTTTTAGCAAGCCCGCTAACCAGACTGAGAGCGAAGATCAAAATTATTTTTTTAATGGAGAGAGGCCACAAATTTGGTTAACACAAGCCTTATCTGATGTTATCCTGACGCCAAATGACTTCGAACAGCGATAAATACGTGCCTATGCACTCTGCCCCAGAGGCCCATACTCATGGAACTCCGTGTTCATCAAGAACTGTGCAAAGAAGCCCCTATCACGAGCTTTTACCGTCCTATGGAAGGGAGCATGGAAACGGGGTCGTCCCCATAGTTACTAAAAACAACAGGACATAAGCCCCGACTCCCACAAAGGGGGCGTAAAGCAATACAAAGAACTACAGACCTGATAGCAACTAACATCCCATATCAAAAAATCTTTGAAAGGGTCACAAAGAACAAGATGCACCACCCACAGAAAAAACCCATCAATTACAAAACCCAGGGCAACATGTGTTTTAGAACAGGTTGCTCCTTTTGGGGGGGGTCTGTCCTCAACTATTGGATCACTAACGACAAGGTCCTAGATGCACTAGAAGACAAAAAGAATGCAATGTAATATAACAAGACTTTGCAAAAGCCTTCGACAAGTGTGGCCCCATGGGCGTAATAGCGCACAAAATGCGTGCTAAAGAATAACAGGAAAAAGTCGTCGATGATCTATAATTTCCTCACTAACAGAACACAGAGAGTAGAAGTCAACAGAGTAAAGTCGAGGGCAGCTACGGTGAAAAGCCTGTTTTCAACAAGGCACCGTTACTCTTCCTCGCTTCTCCATCTTGTTCCCTCATCCTCATATCTGAACATAGACAAAGATGTCAGCCACACACCGTGTCTTCCTTTGCAGATGACAACCTAATCTGCATGGACAGTGTCTTCCATTGCAGACACTGCAAGGCTCTCCATGCGGACATCAACCAAATCTTTCAGTGGGCTGCAGAAAACAATATGAAGTTCAACGATGAGACAAATTTCAATTAATACTCAGATATGGTAAACACGAGGAAATTAAATCTTGTATCAGAGTACAAAACAAATTCTGGCACAAAAATAGAGCGAAACACCAACGTCAAGAGAACCTGGGACTGATCATGTCCGGAGGATCTCACCTTCAAGGACCATAACTTGTATCAACCGCATCTGCTAGAAAAAATACAGGATGGATAATGAGAACTTTCAAAAACAGGGAGGCCATCCCATGATTACACTCTTCAGATCGCTTGTTTTTATCTAGGCTGGAATTTGCTGCACACTAACAAGCACCTTTCAAGGCAGGTGAAATTGGCTGACCTAGAAAATGTACAGAGAACCTTCACGCACGCATAACGGAGAATAAAACACCTAAAATACTGGGAGCGGCTTGAGGTTCCTGAACCTGTATTCCTGGAATGCAGGCGGGAGAAGATTACATGATTATTTACACCTGGAAAATCCTAGAGGGACTAGTACCGAACTTGCACACGAAAATCACTCGCTAACCGAAACAATAAAGACTTGCAGAGGAATGCAACATCCCCCCCAATGAAAGCAGGGGTGTCACTAGCACGTTAAGATAGACCATGCAGTAAGTGTCAGGGGCCAGACAGTTTCAAATGCCTCCCAACATACGTAAGGGGGGATTACCAAACAGACCCCTGGCAGTCTTCAAGCTGGCACTGGGCAACACCTAAAAGCGGTTTTCCTGACCAGCCGGGCAGTGGCTCGTACGTTGGTTTGCTTGCAGCCAGTCAGTAACAGCCTGGTTGATCAGGCTCTTGATCGACTCAGGAGGCTGGTCATAGACCGCCGCTGGGAGCTTGACCCCCGAACTCTCGTCCATAAACTCCAGGTAATACTCGTGTGCAGGATAGGGTTATCATATGCAGGTGCGCAATCTTAGGAAATTATGTCCAATCCCTTGGGCAGGACTTAGTGAGAAGGTACAAGGCATCGTGGGTGTCAAGATTGCCTATTCGTTGTTCCATTCTCATCAGTTTCTCCAATTTCTTCTTGAGGATGGTATCATGGCATTGTATCCCAGAGGTGCTCAACAAGACACTATTCGTAGGGCAATGACTGATGCTCCTTGGTAGTTTGGATCTCACTGCATTTAATCACTTTGTTGACTCTGAAATTATTTCACATTTGGATGGATTCAGGAGAGACCCATTTCCCCTGTCCCCGTGTCTCACTTGTGTAAAATCACCTAAGAGGGACTACCTTTGGTACCCTGCGATTGTGCCGACATCCAGGAACCAGATGTTTTAGCTCACTGGTCAGTCTGATATGATTACCCTAACTGCTATAACAGAGAGAAATGGTGCAAGAGGATCCCGTTTGCTGGACACCCTCTGATGATGTGATTTTTCAATGCTCTCCAAACGGGAGCATTGATTCCTTGCTATATCAACTGAAACAAACGGGAGAGACCAGGAAAATGTTCTTGTACTGAATACATTTTTATTTGTAAGGTTCAGAATAATTTTTTGCGAATAATTTCATACACCAATTTTTCTCTGTTTGCATATATATATATATAATATATATATATATATATATAATATATATATATAATATATTATATAATTATATATATATATATATACTGCAGGTGAAGGCTAGTACACCAAAGGGGGAGTAGAATGAATTAGCTCAGAGGTACCCCCACCACTGAATGTCCTCGGATCAAGGTATAACACACACACATTATAAATATATATATGTGTGTGTGTGTAAATTAAACCACAGAAACAAGTGATTATACTGCAAATAAATAAAATTATATATATATATATAAAATATTATATATATATATATATATATATATATATATATAATATATATAATATAATGTATATTATTATTATTAATTATTCAAAGGTTCACCACTGGTGCATTATAGGGAGTCCCTTTGTCTCGGAGACGTAAGCGATATGTCTTCTAAGAATGGTCTAGGGACCCAAGAATCAAAGCGTGCACTAGTCTTCTCCTACCTCCCCATATATATAACCTTTTGAGGTTAGGGATCATTTATTTAAAAAGCATAAACATGAATAAATTGTTTCAATATATCAAAGATTATGAATCTCCTCAAGCTCCAGGAGCTTGAGATTATTGGGATTTATGCAGCAAGCATTTCCCCTCTGGATGGCCATGCTGAACCACTGGAACATGAAAGTGGCCATTTGTGGTGTCAATGAGTCTGGAACTCAGTTGTCTGAGGAAACGTGTGGCGTTCTTTCCCCATGATCCCAGGGTCTGATCCCACTGGGACAAATTGATACTGATGGTTTGTCTCTGTACTTGCTAATCTTGTACTCCTCCCTGTGATCAGCAGCACTTCTCTGTTGCCCGACACCATGACGGATGTAGGTGTTAACAAGCTTCAACACGCAGGAATAAACCCAAGCTAAAAGCATGCCATTTTTCCATGGGTGGGGCGGTTTGCAGGTTTGTGAGTATTGCTTCTTGCTAGGGACCGGGCCTCTCTCTCAGCCGGGCACCTTCCTATAGCAAGGCTCCTCTGTATAATGTCATTGACTTCATTGTGTCTTGCGTGCCAGCCTTGGTATTGGAGCAGTTTTAGACTGTGTAGACCTTATTGGTCATCTTGCGCATTGCCGCACATACAGGTATATTCCGTGTGGAGTAGGACAGCGAGGCGGAGTGTCACTGCAATACACAGGGTCCATGGGTCGAGGCGTGTTCCCATTCCCGAAATGGGAATTGATTTGAGGAAGTCCCCCGAGTGTGATGCACGCACAGCATGAAGACGGATAGTATCCCTAGCGGATGTTGCAGCCCTGAACATGCTGTCATGCGCCTTTTCGGCGATGGGACCATCCCACTTGGACTGTTTGTAGGTTAATGTAACACTATGTTTGGGTAATGAAGCAGTGAGAGTCTCCCACTCGGCAATGGCATTGGCACCCAGGTTGACCGGGAGAATTTGCTTTATTGGCTCGTCTGATGCTATGGAGGAAGATATATATATATATATAATATATATATATATATATATATATATATAAATATATATATATATATATATATATAAAATATAATATATATATATATATATATATATAAATATATAATATAAATTTTATATATATATATATATATATATATATATAATATATATAATATATATATAAGTAGTCAACCTTTTCTACAGAGCGCACCCTTCCGGAAAAGGCCTTCTACAGAGCGCACCCTTCCGGTTTAGGGGTGCGGCTGAGCGACTCCTTCCGGTTTAGGCCTTCCACTGGGGGCCCTTTTAAAGGATGGGCCGCCTTTTCACACCTATGTGCTAATGACCTTGACCCTATGATAATGACCCTTCTGGACACGTATCCCCTTTTCACACCTATGTGCTAATGACCTTGACCTCGCCCTCGAGTCCACCCTTGACCCCCCTTCGCGACCCCCCCCGTCGCGCCGCGCGCCCGCCCGCGCCCTTCGCGACCCCCGCCCGCGCCTTCTGCTGCGCCTTCTGCAGCGTCGTCCGGATCGCCCCCGCGCCTCGAATTTTTTTCCGATTTTTTCGAATTTTTTTTGAATTTCATTTTCTTGTGCTCTCCATCTCCTCGGATCAAATTTTTGAGGTTCCCCCTCTCACTTTCACCCCCATCCCAAAATTTCTCGAAATCAAAAGTCTCCATCTCCTCGGATCAAGTTTTTGGATTCCCCCCTATGGGGGTTTCGAAATTCTTATGATCTCCTTGGATTGCCCCCTCCCACTTTCACCCCCAACCCCAAAAATTTCTCGAAATCAAAGTCTCCAATTCCTCGGATCAAATTTTTCTCGAAATCAAAGTCTCCATCTCCTTGGATCAAGGGTTTTGAATTTCTCCAATTCCTTGGATCAAATTTTTGGGTACCCCTCCTTTCACCCCAAATTTTCTCGATAATACCATGACTCCATCTCCTCGGATCAAGTTTTTTGGATTCCCCCTATGGGGTTTTCGAAATTCCCCCTCCGACTTTCACCCCCCAACCCCCAAAATTTCTCAATATTACCAAGTTTTTGGATTCCCCCCTCTGGGGGTAAGCATGCTTACTACAGATGTAAACAAGTCAAATGAACTAAGAAGGGTGTTTACTCGGCAGTCAGTGACGTCACACATACAAGCTGAATCTTGTCGACCCTTTTAGTTCATTAAAGTTAATAAGGGGACATAGTGACGTCACGCGCTGACCGCGCACACAGGCTGAATCTTGTGGATCCTTTTAGTTCATTAAAGTTAATAAGGGGATATAGTACCTACATCATAGGGAAAACATTTTCACTCTTAACCCCAATTTTTCTCGTTTTAACCCTTTTAGCTCATTAAAGTTAATAAGGGGACACAGTACATCAGAAAGTCACCACATCGCTTACATCCACTTTCGTTAAATTCACTACTCACAATTTTACATATTACGAAGTTAAATACGCACTTTTACTTTGAACATCTTCAAAACACTCTCATAAATCATTTGAATACTCACAAAAATACCTTTATACATTTCCAAACAACACTGAAATACTCCAAAAACATCATTCGAACACCCCCAAAATCACCTCTGAATACTCTCAGAACACCTTCAAAACACTCTCATAAATCATTTGAATACTCACTAAACACCTTTGAACATTTCCAAACAAACTAAAACACTTCCAAAAAACATTTGAGTACCCCCAAAAATAAATTTGACATCTCAAATTTATCGGGGACTTACACTTTCATTAAATTACAACTCATCCCTCAGTCTCCAATAGGCTTTTCCTTTTTTAAAATTTTTTTTGTTCATTAAAGTTTTAAGGGACACAATACATCAGAAAAAAAGTCACAAAAACAACTCAAACACTTTTACTTTGAAATCCCCAAAAAAAAAAACTATCATAAATCATTTAATCTCACAAAACACCTTTGAACCCCTTCGAAAACACTCTTGAACACCTTCAAAAAACACCTTTGAACATTTTCTCAACCCTGAAACACTTCCAAAAACACAATTGAGTACCCCAAATTTAAACACCCACTGAATTAAAAAAACCCCGCTAAAATTCAATAAAAACACCCTTCCCCCCCCTTCAAACACCCTTTGAAAAACCTTCAAAAACACTTTTAAAAAAACACCTTAAAAACACCTTTGATCATTTTCAATCAACCGAAAACTTCCAAAAAACACAATTTGATACTCCCAATTCACCCTAAATACTACAAAAAAACCCGCTGAATTCAATCAAAACCCCCTTTTCAAACCTTAAAAAACACCTTTGAACACCTTCAAAAAACAACATTTAACACACTAAAAAACCCTTTTGAACACCTTTGAACTTTTCCCAAAAACTATTTGAGTACTCCCAATTCCCCATGAATACTACTAAAACCCCGCTAAATTTTAAATCAAAACCCCCTTGATCACCTTAAAAAAAACAATTTGAACACACTCAAAAAACCTTAAAACCCCCTTCAAACACCCTTAAACATTCAAAACCCCCCTTGATCACCTTCAAAAAAACAACATTTGAAACCTCAAAACACTTTTTGAACACCTTTGAACATTTCTAAAACACTATTTAGTACTCCCAAATAAGATTTATTTTTTTTTTATTACACACCGGCCCCGATTTCCCCCACCAAGGCAGGGTGGCCCGAAAAAGAAAAACTTTCACCATCTTCCTCCATCACTGTTTCCAGAAGGGGTTTTTACACTACAGTTTTTAAACGCAACTTAACACCCCCCTTGGGTGCAGGCACTGTATTTCCCCCCTTTCCCCAGGACTCAAGTCCGGCCTCCCGGTTTCCCTGAACCCTTAAAAAATTTACTTTGCTCACACCCCAAACAACGTCAAGTATTAAAAACCATTTGCTCCATTCACCCTATAAACACGTCACCATCCCTGGGAAGTCCAAGCCCCTCGCACACAAAACCTCCTTTCCCCCCCTCCCCCCAAACCCTTCCTAGCCGACCCTACCCCCCCTTCCCTTTCCACTACAGATGATACACCTTGAAGTCATTCTGTTTCGCTCCATTCTCACATGTCCGAACCCCCTCAAAAACCCCTTCCTCAGCCCCGGACAACGTTTTGGTAATCCCGCCCCCTCCAAATTTCCCAAAATACGAACTCTGCATATATTCACACCACACATTGCCCCAGAAGAATCTCCCTGCCTCCACCTTTCCCTCGCTGCAACATTCACACCCACGTTCACACCCTATAAGAGCGTGGTAAAACTATATCTCAACTTTCCCCCTCTTTCCCTAAGGAAAAATTTTTGTCTCCAAGACTCCAAAGTGCACCACTCCCTTTTTTCCTCAAAATTTCTATGTTTCACCCATCTTTCATAGACCCACCGGACATCACCCCAAAATATCTGAATACTTCACCCCCCATACTCTCTCCCTCCAATCTGATTTTCAATCTTTCATCCCCTAATCTTTTTGTTATCCTCAAAACCCTTTACTCTTTCCTGTATTCCCTTTAAAAATTTTTTTTTTTCACACCCTACCAAATTCATCCACCAACCTGCAATTTCTCTTCAGAATCCCCCAAAGAGCACAGTGTCATCAGCAAAGAGCAGCGTGACAACTCCCCCTTTTTGTGTGATTTTTTTCTTTTAACTCACCCTCTTGCCAAGACCCCTCGCATTTACTTCTCTTACAAACCCCCTCTATAAATTTTAAAAAACCACGGTGACAACACAATCCTTGTCTAAGGGCCCACTTTTACTTTTTACTCTCTAATTTATCTGCACTTACCTTTCTTAAATTACAACTCCCCCCCCCTCAGTCTCCAGACTAGGGTTTTTTTCGTTTTACCCTTTTTGTCTTTTAAAATTATTAAGGGACACAATACATCAGAAAAAAAGTCACAAAACTAACTCAAACACTTTACTTTTAACTCCCCCAAAAAACTCATTTAAAACATTTGAATACTCACATAAACACCCTTGAACACCTTAAAAAACCTTTGAATACCCTTTTTTTAAAATAATTTCACACAACCCACTTATAATTTTTTTTTCGGAAACTCTAATTCGATACATACCCCAAAACCCCTTTTATCTTTTAACAATTTATTCAATTTTTTTCCCCCCCCCCCCTTTTTTCTTTTTATAATTTTCTAAAAGTAAAAAAAAAAAACCCCCACAAACCCCAAACAAAACCCCTTTTTCCCTCTTTTGTTTTTCACAAAAAAAACCCACAACCCACAACACCCACACAACACCCCCAAACCCAAACCCCCAAACTTTTTTCCTTTTAAAATTTCTAAAAAAACCAACCCCCAAACCCCATTTCAAAAATTTTTTCCCAAATAATTTTCTAAAATCAAACCCCCCCAATACCCACATCCCCCTTTTTTTTCCAACCCAGTTTTCAAAAAAGAAAAACCAAACAAAAAAAGCCAAAATCCCCCATTTACTTTTTTCCACCAATTTCATCTCCCAAACCCTAAAATTACAATTTTTTAATTTTTTTTCCCCCCTTTTTTTATGAATTTTAAAAAAACACACCCCCTCCAAAAATTAAAAAAACCTTAAATTTGTAATTTAAAATTTATTTCGTCAACTACCAAATTCGCTTTTTAAACCCCCCTTCCCTTTTCAAATTTTATTTTTTTTTTTTTTTCCCCCTTTTTTCAGTAAAACTCCCAAAAATTTTTTTAAAAACCCCCCCTTCCTCCTCCCCCCCTTCCCAACAATTAAAACACCACAAAATCACTTTCCATCCCAAAGATTCAAACCCAAAAATTTCACTTAAAAAGATATTAAAAAATTTATGAACCCCCTAAACCCAACCACCACCTCTTCCTCCAGGAAAAGAGTGAAGGGGGAATTGTTAAAAACAAACATTATTTCCCCTTTCCCCCCCCCCTCGGGGGGGGGAAAACAGTTTTGGGTCCGATTTTGTTTTACTCCCCCGTAAAAATTTACTTCCCCTTTGGGGGGGGGAATTGGGGGCCATACCTACTTTTCCCAATAAAAGAACTAAGGGGTTTCATTTTTTTTTTTTTTTTGGTTAAGTAAAATTTAAAATTTCATTCTTTTAAAATTTTTAAAGTTTTTTTCTTTTTATTTTCCATTTTTCTTTTTCATTAAGCCGTTCCGCTGGTCTTTCCAGGATCCGCCTGAAGACAGCAAATGTTAATTTTTTTATTAACAATTTAATAGGTTTATTATTGGGTCCCCAACCCAATGGTAGGGTTAAAACTCGGTTTTTTCCATTTCCCGGAAAAATTTAAAAAATTACTTGGAACCCGGGAACCCTATTCCCCTCGTTAAACCTTTTTTTTTATTAAAAAATTTTGAAACCCAAAAAATTTTTTCCCCTTTTTTCCTAAATTTTTTTTTATTTATTTTTCCATTTTTCTTTTATTTGGGAAAGGTTTTAAAAGGGGGTTGCCGGACCGGTTCGGCCTCTTTTGTAACGCGTTCTTTAAAAAAAATTTTTAATTGTTTTTGGGTTGGTGCTTATTTTTTTTTCAGGGTTCTTTAAAATTTCTTTTTTTGGGAGGGAAGGAAATTGGGAAACCCGGGGAAAGCTTATGAACATTAACCCCAAAGGTATTTTGGGGAGAAAAAAAACAGGGAAGTTTAAAGGGGGGGGCCCCTTTTTTAACGACCCGTTAATTTAAGTAGGAAGGGGGGGAAAATTTTTCAAAGAATGGAGATTGGTTTAAAAGGGGGAAATGGGTTTTCGGACAAATTTTGTTTCTTACGCAAAAAATTTGGCTATTGGGGGCGGGCACTCCGGAGGAGAAAAGCTCGCTTTTTGAAAGAAAAAAGAACAGGAAAGACTAGCTCGAGGGGGAAAAAAGGGAACGGAAAGACTAGCTCGGAAAAAAAAGGAAAGGAGAGACAAGTCGGGAAAAAAAAAACCTAGCTCAAGAAAAAAAGGGGGAACAGGAAAGACTAGCTCGGGAAAAAAAATCGAACAGGAAAGGATAGCTAGAGAAGACAAGTTCAGGCAAGAAGTACCCAAAAAAAGGAAATATTAAAAAAGCAAGGTTAAATTTAGAAGCCAAGAAATAGAACTATCTAAGCAAAAATGATGAAGGGGTTTTTAAATACCCTTCCCAAAAACCTAATATTGGATCCCCAAAAAACCACCTTTCTGGGAACAAGAAACATAGGGGCATATATTACTAATTCGAGAGTACGTACTCTCTGTGACTGGCCATTATCTTGGGCTCTAGGCTTGGCTTACTACTGTCAGGTTCACATTAAAGTCTATTCCACTCTACCCTCTGATTTTTTCTAGTTATAGCTGTGAAGAAAGTAACACAGGTTTAAAAAAAACTATCATCATTACAGGTGGGTTAGACACTTTAAAAATAATCCTCTCAAAATACATGCAATTCTTAACAACATTTTTTCATTTTTTTTTGATTCGGGGGATTGATGGCGAGGTTGCCACGATTTCGAATTTTACGAGACCTGAGGGAAAAGGGATAAATTCCTTTTTTCCCTGAAAAACTCTGATTTTTACGAATTTCATTAAAAAACGAAAGTTAAACGGTGGGGAAATGAAACAAGTGCTGATTAATCTGCCTCATAATAACTACCCAAAGGAGCGTAGCAGATATAACCTGTTGGCTAAGCAATCTGAGGGATCCAAACCCCCGCCCTAAGAATTCCACGGCCTTCACAGTAAAGTGTTTTAACTTAATGAGGGGGGTCATAAAAGGGCCCCCGACTGTCCAAAAAAAAAGGTGAAAATGTGGGAAAATGTTTCACTGAATCAAACAAAATCCCTTTAGTAAAGGTACAATCAATGGTATGAATGTGTCAACCATTCTTAGAGCACGGGTGTTCCTGTATTTTTATCTTCGAGTAAGTTTTTCCCCTAACCTGATTCTTCACCTTATAATTTCCACAAATTAACTGACTATTTAGAAAAAGCGATTCTTTTCCAACAGTCAATTTTTCGTTAGGGGGCAAATGGTTCTCAGGATGGGAGATCCCGTAGTTCCCCCCGATAACCTATTTTCTGTTTTGGTTTTGGGAAAACAAGGGGCTATTTTCCCCATCTAGAAGGCGTTTGGAAAATTTGGGAGTTTCCAAGGAAGGGTTTTGGAACCAATCTCTGTTTTTTTCCAGATAGTTCCCAAGAGATTTAGTTGGGTAACCTAAATCGAGAGCTGTGGTTACAAAACCCGGTAACACCCCTTTTGTAAGTCGTCATTGAATGGACAAAGCAGACGCCAGGGAAAATACGTGTGGACAATTAACAAAAACTAGACTCGATTAAAAGTCGTTACCAAGCTCATCTAAGGTAAAACCTATCCCCCCAACTTTAAAAAAAAGCCCAATCGAGTGTCTATATAGATTTTGAGGTCTTCAAAAAAATTTCCTTCCTTTAAAGGGAATTGAAGTTAGCTTTTAAAAGGGAAAGGGGACCCAGAGAAGAAATTTTCCCCGGGGGTTCAAAAACGATCTTTTGTACAAATATAGTGTTGCGGACAAACCCAATGACGTTGGTCGAAGCCTGTTAGTCATTCCGCAGGTTGCCTGAAACCAAATTTTTTGATTTCTCTGACTTGCCTCCTGGCCATTTTTTTCCCTAGGAAACCCATAATAAAATCAAGGACCTATATTTTTGGCCCAGCATGTCCCCCTGACACTATAAGTATGCAGATCTTCACGTATGTAAATTTCCCCCAGAAGGGGAAAAGGGGAGTTCCTTTGGTAAAAATCCAATTTTCTCAGTCCCTTTTGCAAGGGTTGCCCGTAGATAAGTTGGTCCATCCACCTCGCTATCAGGAGGTCATAAAATATTTTAAAATATGTTGACTACGCTCAGCTTCCAGAGGCGGTACCCCTTAAAAACCATTACGTCCATAGAAGTCGCAGAAGCCTTTTTTTTATTTTTACGTGAGGGATACCCCGTGAAATTCTGTTGACAAAAGGGGGACAATTCACTTTAGAAATTTAAAGGGGAAAACGTTTTTTCAACTTGTGGGTGTTAAACCTCTTTTTACTACACCTTTCCCTCCGATGTTAACGGGAAAAGTGGAGCGCAACATGCCATCCTAAAGTCAATACTAAAAAAACATGTATTCTTAAACCAACGGGTGGATGATTTTTTTCCATGGCTCTTTTTGCAATGCGCGAATTCCAATGATTCCCTTTTTTATTCCCCCTTTCGAATTGCTTTTTGGGAGACAAGTCGTGGTCCACATCTATTTTGAAGAACTTGGTCCAAAGTATCAAACCTGGGTTCAAAAAAGCTATCGTTTTTTTTAGATCTAAGGGAAAGGTTGGAAAAACCCCCGATTTGGGCGGTAAAAACCTAGAGAGTTATGGAAACGTACAAAACCATTTTGACCTAAAAGCTCAAGGTACGTTTTAACGTTGGTGATGAAAATTTTTTTTCTCCTACCGACAAATCCCAAAAAATTGCAATTACCTGGCGCGACCGATAAAGATGAAGGTCTGCAAAAGGTAATTTTTATCTTTGGGTTCAAGGGGAGGAAAGAATGTTCCCCCCCAAATTTTTTAAAAGGTACCATCGAAGAGAAGTTATCTTTGCGTAAATTCCTTTTCGAAATATACTTCTATCGCTTGGTTAAAAATGGGGATTCGTACGAATGTAGAGTTTGATATAGAGACAGTCTTTACAGAAACGAAGGAAATAGGATATTTTAAGCATGATCCCCCCCAAAGTCAAATGTCACATTTAAAAACGACTTTTCAAATAACAAGTCTCAAGTAAGTGCCTTGGGGAAATTCATTTTCTGACGTATTCAAAGGGACCAGGGTTACCACCACTATTGTACACAAATTTAATTGCGGATCATGAACCTAAGGGGGGGAAAAACTACCTGTTCCCCTTCATACGGGAAAAATTTTGATAAAGAGGGGGACAAACTATTTACTTAAAACATAGAACCCCTTTAAATCAGCTTTCTGTTTTTCCCGTTGTTTGGGTTTAAAAAACCCGTAATTCTTACCCCACTGGGACAAGATTTTCGTTATTTGAATACTTAACTAAAGGGATCAGACCCATGCCAGTAATTGATCTGACTTGTATAAAAATTCCATGACTGCAAATTCTTCTCAAATTAGACATCTCAAAAGCCTACCACAAGTGCCCTTAACACCAAACCAAACCATACATGCTTTCCCTACTCATAGAGGGCTAATGCAATATCGCACAATGCCTTTCGGGTTGGTTTCAGGTGTGCCACATACATAGGCTTTTGGAATGTTCTCTCGATCTAAGAATGTTTCATGTATTTTAAATTTTTATCATGCAAAAAGTCTGGGGAAAACCACTAAATACACTAGGCTTTTTTTGAAAAGACTAAGAACTCAGGCCCCCTTACAGTTAAACACAAAAGTGCTTTCTGGCTATATAAGGACAATACCTTGGGTTCCCTTAACT
This sequence comes from Cherax quadricarinatus, assembly GCF_026875155.1. Lineage (NCBI taxonomy): Eukaryota > Metazoa > Arthropoda > Malacostraca > Decapoda > Parastacidae > Cherax > Cherax quadricarinatus. Next base: position 95,748,808 of record NC_069399.1, read on the forward strand.
GATAACAACTTCTCACCACTTCCTAATAAGACCAAACTGTTTTAGAAAGTACGTTCCCTGCTACCAAAAAGTTATTAAGATTTTTTTTGGATCTTTTAAAATTCTATAGAAATTTCGTACCAAATCTAATAGCTTAACTTCATTCTTCAGATATTTGAAAAGGGTGTAAGGGAACCCCCTTATTGTTTTTGAGGGAAACCCTCCAAAGTTCGGAAATTAAGAGATATTTTCAAACCCCCCTGTCCTAAAAAGCCAGATATTAAAAAAAAATTTTGTCTCCCAACAATGCCCCCCTTTTTGGACTCGGGGCTGTACTACTTCAATATTTTTGAGGAAACCCCTTTCCAGATCTTTTTGCCCGTAAAATTCTGCCCCAGAGAAGAAAATATTCCACTGTGGGGAAAAAAATTTATGCGTTTATGGGGGATAAGTAGATACTAATCTACGGTAAACCCTTTGTGCTTTAAAAATCACAACCACTGATACTTTTGGAAAACTTTAAAAGGGGCAAATAGCGACTCTTGGGTGGGGTCTGGGTATTCAGCCCTATAAGTTTAAAGTTTTTATTTCTGGCTCGAAAACCACTTTTTAGATTGGCGGGCCAGGTTGTATTGTTCTTTTTCCCTTGTTCGTTGACTTTTGGTCCCCCATAATTTTGGAAGGGGGGTATTGTGAGGGAAAAGTAGGTGTAAGTGGGGGGTTAAGGTTGTTCGGCAACCCGGGAACCCTTTTTAGTCGCGTGCACCCCCCCCCCTCTGGCGGGGTGGGGCGAAATAGTTTCTGGTGTCCCATTTGTTTTTTACTCCCGGTAATATTGACCTTACCTGGGTGGTTTTAAGTTTTGGGGAGTCACTTCACTCCCTCTTCTCCCAATCAGGGAGGGTGATCTACCCGGGTATCACTTTGTTTTTATTTTGTTTTGCTGGTTTCCAGTAAAGATTTTTGGGATTTTTCTTCTTTTCAATTCTTAAATGTTAATATCATGACTATGGGGGAACCAGTTTTTCTTTTTCATTTCCAGCTTGTTCCGGGGTGGTCTTCAGGATAACGCCCGATGAAGGGGCGAGACATATGTTAATACTTATTAACATTATTTTACTATTTTCCGGCCCTTACCTATTCTACTTTTGTGGGGCCCCTCCCAAATGGGAGGAGATTCCAGAACTCGGATTATTACCTCTCCCAGGATAACCTACATAATAACATCATAGGAACTATCCGGGCCATACCTACTCCTCCCCAACTACAAGAACTAAGGCCTTTTTTTTTATTTTTTTAAATTTTAAAGTAAAATTTCCAAAATTTATTCCATTTTTCCTAAGTTATTTCTTTATTTTTTTTTTTTCCATTATTTCTTTTATTCGTTGGAAGGCTTTTCCATGAAAACCCAAACCAAACCCCTTACCAAACCCTAACCTAACCTAACCCAACCTTACCTAACCTAACCTACCTAACCCTAACCTAACCTATCCAAACCTACCCAAACCCTAACCTTCCTTACCAAACCCTAACCAAAGTAACTTATCCTAACCAAACCCTAACCTTACCAAACCCTAATTAACCTAAAAACCTAACCTAAATAACCTAACCTTACCAAACCCTATCCTAACCACCTAGCCTAACCTAACCTAACCAAACCGCCATTAACCTATCCAAACCCTAACCTAACCTAAACACCATCAAACACCCCCCGAATACCCCCCCCAAAACATACATTTACTACCAAATAAACCAGAATACTACCAAAAATCCCGTCAAAAATCCCAGAAACAAAGTTTAACTCACCACCCAATTTCCTTTTTATAGAAATCCCCTAAACATAAAACCAAAACCCCCAACCAAACCAAACCCTTTTACCCAAAACCAAACCTAACCAAACTTTCCCCAAACCCTAACCTGCCCCCCCTAACCCAACCAAACCCAAACCCATCAAACACTTCCAAAACTCCCAAAAACTATTTTTTACTCCAATCACCTAACCTATCCTAACCTAACCTAACCTAACCTAACTTATCCTCCAAACCTAACCTAACCTGACCTAACTTATCCTAACCTAACTAACCTAGCCTAACCTAACCAAACCCTGACCTAACTTATCCAACCCAAAACCTAACTTACCCTAACCAAACCCTAACCTAAACCTTCAAACACCTCCGAATACCCCCAAAAAACACTACTGTTATTTCCAAAATCACCACTGAATACTCAAATCCCGTCAAAATCACCAAAATAAGTTTAACATCACCATCCAACTCCTTTTTAAAAATGAAATTCTTACCGCTTTTAGTTCCAATACATTTCCTCTTCCCATCACCCCTAAACATCCTTCCTTTATTCATTCGTATATCTCCTAGAGTTTTTTTTTAAAAACCCCCACGGGGGCCCATAACGACGAGGGGCCAGAGTGTAGTAGGTGGGGTTGAGTGGTGATGGTTGCTCGTCCTAATGTCAATGGGCCCGTCGGGGGGTTATAACAACTCTAGAAAAATACGAAGAATAAGGAAGGAGTTTGGGGATGTGGAAGAGGAAATGTGATGTGCAACATAAAAAGCGGTAACAAAATTTTATTCATAAAAAGGAGTTGGATGGGGATGTTAAACTTAGTTTCTGGTGATTTTTACGGTGATTTGGGTTGTAATCAGTATGTTTTGGGAGTATTTGGGGGTGTTTGAAGATGTTAGGTTAGGGTTTGGTTAGGTAAGTTTAGTTAGGTTAGGATAAGTTAGGTCAGTTGTTAGGGTTTGGTATTAGGGTTTGGATAAATTTGGTCAGGTTGGTTAGGTTAGGATAATTAGGTTAGGTTTGGATAGGTTGGTTAGGTTAGTGATTTGGTATAATCATAGTGTTTTTGGGGTATTTGGGGGGTTTGATGGTGTTAGGTTAGGGTTTGGGTAGGATATGTTAGGTTAGGGTTGGGGAATTTAGGGTTTGGTTCGGTTTTTTAGGTGATTTGGGAGTAATCGGTATGTTTTTGGGGGGTATTCGGGGGTGTTTGTGGGGTTAGGTTTGGTTGGGGTTTGGTTAGATAGGAAAATTGGGGGAGGGTTTGGTTGGTAATGTTTTGTTTGGTTCGGGTTTGGCTGGAAAGGTTAGGTTTGGGTTGGGTTTTTTGTTATATGATTTGAGGGGGGTTTCTATAAAAAGGATTGGATGGTGAGTTAAACTTTGTTTTTGCTATTTTGACGGGGATTTGGGATATTCAGGGGGATTTGGGAGTAATCAGTAGTGTTTTGGGAGTATTGGAGGGGTTTGATGGGTTAGGTTGGTTAAGTTAGGATAGGTTCGGTTAGGTTAGGTAGGGTTTGGGTTTGGGTTTGGTTTGGGTTTGGTTAGGGAAGGTTGGTTAGGTTCGTTAGGTTTGGGTTTGTTGGGTTAGGTAGGAAAGGTTAGGTTAGGTTTAGTTCTTGGATTAATGTTTGAGGGTTCTATAAAAAAGGAAAATTTGGTGGTGTGTTAAAATCAGTTTTTGGGGATTTTTGACGGGATTTGGTAGACAGTGGTATTTGGGAGTAATAGTAGTGTTTTGGGAGTATTTGGAGGTGTTTGATGGTGTTTGGTTAGGTTAGGTTAGGATGGTTTGGCTTGGTTTGGTTAAGTTTTGGTTTGGTTCGGTTTGGTTATGTTAGGTAATTAGGTTAGGGATGTTTGGTTAGGTTAGGTTTTGGAAGGGTTTGGGGTTTGGTTAGGTTAGGTTTTAAGATGGTTAGGTTTTGGTTAGGTTAAATTTGTTGGGTTAGGTTAGGTTAGGTTAGGTTAGGTGTTGAAAATTTGTTTCAGACAAAGGAACAATGCTCTTCTCCAACTGAGGGGCTGACCCCCTCAAAACTTAAGGGGATGGACTGATTACATCGCTTAAATATTTTCTGCTTCTATAACTTTTCTGACTCGCTGAAGAACCCTACTGGTAGGCGAAAACGTTTCGAAATAAAGATACCTAACTTTGCTTTGTTCTTACCAAAAAACAAGGGTTTTTGATTAAATTTCACGTGTTTTTTAGTAGTTTTCAGTGGTGTAATTGGGAGTACTCAAATTGGTTTTTTTGGAAGTGTTTCAGTGTTGATTGAAAATGATCAAAGTGTTTTTGAAAGGTGTTTAAAGGGGTTTTAATGTTGAAGGGTTTTTGATTAAATTCGCGGTGTTTTAGGTTTTCAGGGGTTTAAATTTGGGAGTACTAAAAATTGTGTTTTTGGAAGTGTTTCATGTTGATTGAAAATGTTCAAAGTGTTTTGAAGGTTTTCAAGGTTTTTTGAAGGTTAAAGGTTTTTTTTTATGTGAGTATTCAAATGATTTATGATAGGTTTTGGTGTGTTCTTGTTTTGAGTTATTTTTTGGACTTTTTTTTCTGATGTTTTGTGTCCCCCTTAATAATTTTAATAAACTAAAAGGGTAAAACGAAAAAATTCCCTAGCCCTGGGACAGGGGGTGAGTTGTAATTTAATGAAATGTTAAGTGCAGATAAATTAAGATGTCAAATCTTATTTGGGGGTACTCAAATAGGTTTTTTGGAAATGTTTCAGTGTTTGGAAATGTTCAAGGGGTTTATGTGAGTATTCAAATGATTTATGAGGTGTTTTTTAAGGTGTTCTGAGATTCAGAGGGGATTTTGGGGGTGTTCGAATGATGTTTTTTGGGGTATTTCAGTGTTGTTTGGAAATGTATAAAGGTATTTTTGTGAGTATTCAAATGATTTATGAGAGTGTTTTGAAGATGTTCAAAGTAAAAGTGCGTATTTAACTTCGTAATATGTAAAATTGTGAGTAGTGAATTTAACGAAAGTGGATGTAAGCGATGTGGTGACTTTCTGATGTACTGTGTCCCCTTATTAACTTTAATGAACTAAAAGGGTTAAAACGAGAAAAAATTGGGGTTAAGAGTGAAAATGTTTTCCCTATGATGTAGGTACTATATCCCCTTATTAACTTTAATGAACTAAAAGGGTCGACAAGATTCAGCTTGTATGTGTGACGTCACTGACCGCCGAGTAAACACCCTTCTTAGTTCATTTGACTTGTTTAGATCTGTAGTAAGCATGCTTACCCCCAGAGGGGGGAATCCAAAAACTTGGTAATATTGAGAAATTTTGGGGGGTGAAAGTCGGAGGGGGAATTTCGAAAACCCCATAGGGGGAAATCCAAAAACTTGATCCGAGGAGATGGAGTCATGGTATTATCGAGAAAATTTGGGGTGAAAGGAGGGGGACCCAAAAAATTTGATCCAAGGAATTGGAGAAATTCAAAACCCTTGACCCCTCAAGGAAGAGTTCCTGATTGTTGAGGGCTTTGATTGGGAATTGGATCTGTGCATTCGATTCTCCGATTAGGCTGAAAGCCTTCACACCCCCCCGGCTGAATCCTCCGGTTAGGGTTCCCCTGATTATAAAAAAATAAAACCCTTGATCCAAGGAGATGGAGACTTGTTAGAAAAATTTGATCCGAGAATTGGAGACTTTGATTTCGAGAATTTGGGGGAAGTGAAAGTGAAAAAGAAAAAGGAAAAAATTTCGAAACCCCGGGGGAATCCAAAAACTGTCCGAGGAATGAGACTTTTGTTTCGGAAATTTTGGGGGGGGGTGAGGAGAGGGGGCCTAAATTAGGGGAGAGAGGGGACAAGGAAATAAAAAAAAATTCGAAAAAAATCGGAAAAAAATTCGAGGGAGGGGATCCGACGACGCTCAGAGGCACGCAGAAGGCCGGGGGGGTCGCGAAGGGCCTGGCGGGCCGCCGCGGACGCGGGTCGCGAAGGGGGGTCGCGAAAGGGGTCAAGCGGGGGACTCGAGGGCGAGGGCAAGGTCATTAGCGCATAGGGTGTGAAAAAGGGGGTACGTGCCCGAAGGGTCATTATCAAAGGTCAAGGTCATTAGCAATAGTTGTAAAAGGGGCATCCTTTGAAGGGCCCCCAGTGGAAGGCCCAAAACCCAAGGGGTCACTCAG
>NC_069399.1:95755237-95823339 GCF_026875155.1 Cherax quadricarinatus
AACAAATTGACTTTAGGAAATCAGCAAGATTTATGATGATGGAAGTCGTCGTTGTTTAAAGTCATCTATGTTTATAGGAAGCTTGCAAATTCAGAAACTGTGAAAAGATCATGGATGGTATACTCTGAAAGCTCAGGAAAAGTGTACTGTTCAGCATGCAAGCTATTTTCATACCAAAGAAAATACCTTCACACAGGGTTTCAATGACTGGAAAATTCCAAGCGTTTCGAGGAACATGAAAACAGCACCATTCACAGGAGCTGCATTTAGCCAGTGTATTTCGTGCACAGAAAAAAGGCTTATTGGATTCTCATTTGGAAAATCAAACTGAAAAAGAGTGCACTTATTGGAGAAAAGTTCTAGAAGAGTTGTTGCTGTTGTAAAATTCTTAGCTCTAAGAGGACTTGCTTTCCGTGGAGAAAATGAGGTGTTTGGTTCGGAAAACAATGGCAATTTCCTAGGGATCATAGAACTGTTAGCACAGTTCGATCCATTCTTAGCAAATCATGTGTCACGCCTTGGGAATGCAGGAAGAGGCACTGTATCTTACATGTAATCTACTATATGCAATGAATTTATTGAACTGATGACTAAGAAGGTCCTCAATAACATCATAGCAGCTGTGAAAACTGCAAAATACTTTGCAATAAGTGTAGATTCAACACCAGATATTTCACATACAGATCAATTGACATTCATTGTTCGCTTTGTCGACTCCAGTGGTAAGCCTGTAGAGCGCTTTATAAAATTCATTCCTCTTTCAGGCCAAGATGGAGAAACAATGATGAATGTAGTACTGGATACTCTGCTTGAACATGATCTCTCTATTATGGATTGCCGTGGCCAGAGCTACGACAATGCAAGTAACATGTCGGGTAAATATAATGGATTGCAAGCCCATATCAAGCAAATCAACCCACTTGCTGAATATGTGCCTGCTCAGCACAATTCTCTTAATCTTGTTGGTCATGTGCTGCGGAGTGTTTGTGTCGCTGCAGTTTCATTTTTTGGACTTTTACAAGCACTCTTTAATTTTTTCTCTGCTTCAACGCATCGGTGGAGTATACTCAAGTCAACCATTCATGGAGATGTCATCAAATCATTATCAACAACAAGGTGGTCAGCGCAGCATGATGCAACACATGCTTTGAAAGACAGCTTTGCTGAAATACGTTCTGCTTTGATCCAAATAGCAGAGGATGAAGACCAGACAGCAACTACAAAAAGCGAAGCAGCCAGCTTAGCATCAAAATTGGAAGATTTTGAATTGGCCTTACTCTGTGTGCTTTGGGACTGTATACTGGAACGGTTAAATGCCACGAACAAGACACTTCAGAAAATTGAAATTGAAATGGCTACTTGTGCTAACCTCTATGCAGGCTTAGTGGAATTTGTAAGCTCACTTCGCAATGATGAAGCTTTTGAAATGTTTGAAGAGAAAGCTAAAACTGCTGGTGAAAGACTACAGTTACCGGGCTGATCATCAGCGTCAAGGAAGCGGAAACGCAATTTTGAAGAGCCAGACAATGAAAAATTTTCTGATTTATCCATCTGATGAAATTAATATTAGTAAAGGAATGGTATATAGCTCTATGTTAAAACCAAACATTCCCAATTGCCCTCAAAGATTCTTTAAGTCTTATGATACACTTAATAACAATAAAAATTTGCGCCTTGCTAAAGCAGACAAAATAAATGCAATAGTAATTATGAAAGAAAATGATACCAAGAAAAAATGAATAATCTCTTAGATGATACTGAAACCTATTCTAAACTTAGGAAAAATCCCCTAGAAACCGTTAACAGCAATTTCAATAAAACAATAAAACTTCTACTGAAAGGCAAAGATGAATTAGTCAAACAATTTACTTCCACTAATCCATCTTTACCTTACATGTATGGACTAATAAAAACACACAAACCAGGAATCCAGTCAGACCAATTATTAGCTCCATAGGGTCAGTTTCATATAAATTATCCAAATGGCTTGTTGATATTTTGAGCCCTATTGTTGGCAAAATTTCTAACTTTAATGTTAAAAAACATAGACTTGGTTTGTAAATTAAGCTCCTTGACTGACTTAAATGATTTAACATGGTTAGTTTTGATGTTACTTCCTTGTTTACGAAAGTTCCTGTTGATGATTTATTAAGTTTCTTATCTGAAGAAACTCGTTAACTATGATTTACCATTGCCAGTTCCTACTATCATTAAACTTATTAAACTTTGCATTGTTGATGCAAATTTGTATTTAATGATAAGTTTTTACACTCAGAAGTTTGGTATGGCAATGGGAAATCCTCTTTCACCTGTTCTTAGTAACCTATACATGGAATTTTTTGAAACAAGGTTGCTTAACACAATCCTCCCTAATAGAGCTAAATGGTTCAGATATGTTGATGATATTTTGTGTCTTATGCCCAAAAATGTAGATATACACCATTTCCTTGGAAAATTAAATAGCTTAGCCCATTTTATAAACTTTAAACTGTTGAGTTTGAAGAAAATAACTCATTGCCTTTTCTAGATGTTTTAATTATTAAGGGTAATAATAAATTCAAATTTAAAATTTACAGAAAACCTACAAATAACTGTTCCTATGTCCACTATTATTCCTCGCATCAAGATAGAGTCAAACTGTCTGTTTTCTCATCAATGTTTTTGAGAGCTTTACGAATTTGTAGTCCTGAGTTCATAGATGAGGAAATATCCAAAATTTATGAAATAGGTAATGATTTAAAATACCCGAGAAATGTAATTGATAAATCTTTTAAATTTTCTCCTACCACCCCTTATATTTCAAGTATGTTTTATTTAAAGACAAAATACATTGGCCAAACATTCACAAAAATACAACAAAAAGTAAAACAACGTACGTAACTCAGAGCTACATCTCGAATACTTCGTCCAGCTCCCCGGCGGTGGGCCACGTGCCCAGAATGCTGCAGGCATTTCATCTCTGGATCGCAACACTGAGTCTCTGAAAGAGGAAGCTGGTCTCCCTGTGGTCCTTGGTTTCTATGATGAGCTTTTCACCTAGCTCTTTGAGGAACTTTAGAGTACACTTCCCCCATGCTCCAAGGGTCTCCAACCCTGTTGGAATGAAGTTATAGCAAGGGAGAAGGTCTTCATATTTTCGGATCTTCTGGGTCTCCCTGTGGCTGGCAGCTCCACCCCCTTCCACTACGGAGTATGGCAAGTAGGTGTCTGCAAATGTGGCGGCACAGGTGTAGTCCCAGGCAATCTGCTTTCCATCCTTCCAGGGTAGCATAGTGGCTCCATCAGGACGCTTTTGACTTCCATCAGACCTCTGTACTTGGGATTCCCGTTGAGCTGGGCAACGGGCTGTGGCGAGGCTTCTCTTTATGATGTCATTGACCTCCTCATGTCTGGCATACTTCCCTTCTGCTATGTGACACACGAGACCATGAAGTCCGAATGGATCAGCCGCAAATACACCTATGTTCGGTGAGGATGGGGGCGGCATGGCGAAGAGCAACACCAATCCGAATGGCCTGTGGGTCGAGACAGACGGGTGCCCAGGGAGAAATTGGGAACAGCTAACAGGAAATCTCCTGAGTGTGATGCCTTCACTGCCAGGAAACGAGCTTTGTCCTTTCCTGAAGCATTGGAGAGCGTTGTGTTGGCGATTTTTTCCATGATCGGTTTGTCCCAGTGGGACTGTTTGTGCTCTTCGGGAGGAGCTGGTCTACTGGAGGAGTCTGTAAGGGTGTCCCACCGAATCGATGCTTCAGTAAACCTGGGGTCTTGAGCTCCTACCACGTCTCTCAAGCGTTCGGGAACTATCTTCTTGACTAATGCACTGGAAGCCAAACACTAAGACAGAAATGCAGGTAAAGCAACATGCGTTGCTTTGCGCACCCCTATACCTCCCAGTCGCATTGGGAGGGTTGTCTGATCCCATTGCTTATCCTCTAGTGACAGGTTCATTGCCTTCTTAAAAGTTGATCTCAGGTGTGCATCATATTCATCGAGTGTTGGGTTGTCAAAAGAGGGTGCACACCTCAGGAAGTAAGCGAGTCTTGGCATAGTAAGACACTTTGTGAGGAGATACAGAGCATCATGGGCATCAAGATCGCTTATTCTCTCCTCCATTTTCATCAGGTCATTCAATTTGCCCCTGAGGACAGTGTCGATGGCCTGGTAACCCAGCGGTGCTCCCAAGAGGGTACTGTTGGATGGAGTAGTAGTAGAGACTTCTGGGAGGATTCTTTGCACAGCATTGATTATTTCCTGGTTCGCTGTGATGATTTCATACTTGAGGGATTGAGGATGAGTCCCAAGTCTTCTCCCTGTGTTTTTCACACCAGTTTGTAGGTCCCCCACCAGGCACTCTTCAGTACCTGCCAGAGTGCCATCATCCAGGTACCAGATATTGAGCTCCCTGCGTAGGCTGGAAGTTAGTCTCTTACTGCCAAGCAGAAGAGAAGTGGAGCGAGTGGGTCACCCTGTGAACACCCTCTGATGATTAAATTTCATGTTCTCCAAACAAAAGAATTGAGGGTTTGCTGTAGCCGGCTGAAATGAAGGGAAAAAGACTGGGGAACCGATCCCGAACAGCTGCAAGACAGCATCTCTCTTCACCTGTATTATAGGCATTTCTAAAATAAGTTTGACTATGGCCTTGTCTTCTGGTAGGTCCCTGATGTAGGCCCTTGCCGCATGAGCTGCAGCTTCACTGCCTTGAGAGACCCCAAAGCCCAGTTGGTGTGGCTAGAGTAAAGTGGTAGCTTCTAGGCGAATGTTTCTTAATGCTGCTTTGGCAACGAGACGGCGAAGAGTGTTTCCAACTGCAATGGGTCTGATTCCCCATCCCTCTTCTTCAAAGCACATAGTGAGGCTCCAAAAAAGAAAGGTTTAATTTCTTCTGGGATTCGCCCAGCCAGGCAATTGTTGACGAAAGTTGTTAACTCGGTGAGAAGAATTGATGCAGATTCACCGAGTACTGGATTTACCATCTCTTTGAGGTGCTGAGGTCGAATTCCAGTGTAACCTCCTGCAGATCCTGCTGGAAATGACACGATCGCCTTATAGACATCCGATTCTGGCAAAATTAATTGTTCAGTGATGGGGGTCTTCCTCAGGGTTGTCGTTGATGGCTATGGTGATGGCTATGGCAATGTAATTTTTGGAAAAGAAAAACACTGCCATCATGTCTTTTTTATGAGAACAAGAAAAAAAATTACATTTTTGGAAAAACATACTTTGAAATATAATAGAAACAAGCTGATTACATCAACATGTTGCTAGAATTATGCACTGTTTTTTGGCAAGAAAATATTTTTTTCCATAATTTTTCAATCTTCCCTTTTTATCACTCCAAAAACGATCGCCCACCCCTAAAGTTCTCCCTTCACATGGCGAGGGTCTGTGTTCGATTCCCAGCCAGGGTAGAAACATTGGGCGTGTTTCTTTACGCCTGGTATCTATGTTCATGGATCAGTAAAATGGGTACCTGGGTGTTAGTCGACTGGTGTGGGCCGCATCCTGGGACACTGACCTAGTTTGCCCAAAATTCTCAAGATAACAAGTGATTTTCTATATAGTAGTATGTCACTGATGTCAGCTATGGTCTGTATACCATGTACATGTGCTTGTAGTAAATAAAGATATTATTATTATTTTTATTATTATTATTATTATCATTAAACAAGTCACAAGGAACCACATATTCCCTATAATTCCATTTTACACTGTAATAAGTAAATTAAGTAAATTGGATTTATTGTAATATTGAAGGAAATAATATTCTGATAAAGTAAATCTATTACACACCAGAAATATCACTAAATTTAAATAAATATATGTGTATAAGATAGGAAGTGGTGAGGCGAGAGTGGAGAGGAAGGAGGAATACATGGACCAGCTAGTTCGGGAAAATTTTCCTCTAATTTGTAGAGTCTGATAGCAATATTGTCGAGTAAGTCAACGCTACAATGTAACGGGAAGAGGACAGACACCTGTCAGTATCCAACTAGAGATGGAAATGAAGGAATATAGTGATTGGACAACAGAAAATTTGGACAACCGAAGCTGTGAATGAGACGCCATGTTGTCTACGACTGCGTGTCCTCTCTAACAATTAGATTCACCTCCCATTTGTGCCACACCACTCAACAGGTAATGTTAATTGATATTGGCCCAAATTTTTTATGTAATCTTCCTGTGGGAGTCGTTAGGATATACCACAATATAATAAGTTTGTAATTGTCATAAGAACATATATTGTTCTAAATATGAAATAATAAATGATATTAATATTTGTAAATAAGTAGATAATTATGATAAATTACTTACATATGTCAAATCCATTTAAATTATTTTATTGTCAAATTATATTTTGATAATAATTATTAAATATACAATCCACTTAAAAAGTCAGTTCTACTGAGATAATTTTTTTATAATGAAGATACAGGAACCTCATGTTCCTGAACGAGGTCCGGGAGCTAGTTAGGAAGCTTGAGACGGTGTGCATGGAGGAAGAACACTGGGCCCCGGGGGCACGGTTTGGGACGGTGGCACGGTGGCCGGTGGCCTACTAAAGCTCCCTGTGGCCTGGTGGCTAAATCTCCCGCTTCACACACGGAGGGCCCGGGTTCGATTCCCGGCGAGTAGTAAAAATTTCGACACCTTTCCTTACACCTGTTGTCTGTTCACCTAGCAGCAAATAGGTACCTGGGTGTTAGTCGACTGGTGTGGGTCGCATCCTGGGGGACAAGATTGAGGATCCAATGGAAATAAGTTAGACAGTCCTGGATGAAGCACTGACTTTCTTGGGTTATCCTGGGTGGCTAACCCTCCGGGGTTAAAAATCCGAACGAAATCTTATCTTATCTTGCCACCGCAGTGTTCCTACAGTCTCACCCAGTCTCCCGGATACATCACAACATCAGTTGTAATTTTATTTTCATTGTATCCGTGATTCTCACAGAGTGTGGATGGAAGGTTAATTGAGAAAGTGTTCGCGTGAAAATCCCACATAATGCCTGGGATTTTTCTAAACGCTTTGAAATATATATTGAAGGGATGTTGCACCGCCTGCCAAGTCTTTTTGCTTTCATAGGGAGTGATTTCCATGTGCTGATTCAGGGCTACTCCTTGGAGTAGCCCTGAATCTGCACATGGAGTGTGTGTATATTATGATGTATCTTTCTCGCCTGCATTTCAAAGAACTTCAACCTTTCACAGTAATTGAGGTGTTTTATTACATGCAGTGAAAGTTTCTGTATACTCATCCAAGTCTGCAGTTTCGTCTGTCTTGAAATGGGCCGTTAGTGTATAGCATTACTCTAGCCTAGAGAGAAAAAACGATTTGAGAAGAATCATCATTGGCTTGGCATCCCTAGTTTTGAAGGTTCTCGTTATCCATCCAATCATTTTCCTAGCAGATGTGGTAGATCTTTGAAAATGAGATTCTCTGACACTACCACTCCCATATCCTTCACATTCGTTTAACGTTCTATTATATGATTGGAATTTGTTTTATACTCTAATCCAGCTAATATTTCTTCGAGTTTTCCATAGTGGAGTAATTTAAATTTCTCCATATTGAACTTCACATTGCTTTCTAAGGCTGCCCATTTAAAGACTGTTTAATGTGTGTGCTTGGAGATTTTCAGTGTCCTCAATAGATGACGCTCTCATGCAGATCTGGTATCATCAACAAAGGAGGACACGGTACTGTGACTTACATCTCTATGCCAGATATGAAAATGAGGCACAGGATGGGAGCGAGTATTGTCCCTTGTGAAACAAAACTTTTCACTGTAGCTCCCCCTCAAGGGAGGTTCCTTGACGCTGGTGAGGGGCTCTTGATCTAGGAAACTGGATCTGTGCCTCAGTTCCTTGAATTGAGCCTGAATGCCTTCCATTCCCTCCCCCCCACAGTCGCTGTATAATCCTCCGGTTTAGTGCTCCCATGATTATAATAATAATACTTATAATTCACTGTAGCTGCCTCTGTTTACTCTTTGTGTCACCTGTCTAACCCTGGTGTCCCATATGTGACGGTAGTGTCACCAGTCGGCTTCGTTGTGCTATCTTTTGCTATCTAGGCTATTTTGAGTTATTTGCTTCCCTTACTGGACAAAATGCTCGTGGAATGCCAGTTTGATCATAATCTTCGAGAAAGTGGCCGCGTGCTGTACCTTATTCACATCAAGAAGTCAATAACCACTTCAAGCTTCGTCTGGCAAGCTGTCATTTCTGGGAAGGCAAGTGTGTGTGTGTGTGTGTGTGTGTTGTGTGTGTGTGTGTGTGTGTGTGTGTGTGTGTGTGTGTGGTTCACATATATTTATTGTCTTTTATACTTAAGAGCGTCACAGTGTGGATCCATATCACATGCATATTATTTTTTTCGTTTAAGAGAAACTTAATTAACATAACACATACATCTTAACAGTAACAATACTCTACAACCATTGGTCACGCCTCGCTAGAGCTGATCTCACTCTGGACTTTAGCCTTACCAAATAGAGATTACTGACGTGCACCAGTCCAGTGTTAGTTGAGGACAACAACGATGACGACTTTATGCGAATTATTGACTAGGAGGTTAGTGACGCAGGATAACCTTTGAAACCAATCACAGTAGCTTATTTCCATTGTGGTCTTTTTTCTTTACCGCTTTCATGGATGCGACCCACAACAGTCTACTTACTGCTAAGTGGCTAAGGGAAGCCATTGTAAGTAAACATATCTAATGTCTTCATCCTCTCCAGGATTAAACTCAGTCTTTCAGTTGTAAATCGAAGGCGCTACCACTGAGTCAAGAACCAGTTACAGATAAATCTCGGTTCCCTTGTCCTGCGAGTCATTTTTTTTACACCTTCAATTAAGCTGGAAAAGACTTAGTGGTGCACGAACTGGAGTATCTACGTCTATCAACAGAGTTGCTTGAGTGCATAGTTTTATTATGGTTAAGAATGACATACCAAAACGTAAGGTAAGTTATGATTTCTCCTGAGTGGAAGGGCAGTCAGGAGAATCTGGCTACGAGTGAAGAATTTTCATCTGTCTATTAGCAAGCGAGGGATCAAGCTTCCGCTGCTCGCTTGCTTTCAATGACCATACAGTTTAGTGTTTCATATTACAGCAACAACAAGAATAACAACAACATAATAATATTATTATTATTATCATTATTATTATTATTATTATTATTATTATTATTATTATTATTATTATTATTATTATTATTATCATTATTATTAATATTATTATTATTATCATTATTATTAATATTATTATTATTATCATTACTATTATTATTAAATTTATTCATGAGATGTATTTCGGTCACTACGCGATCTGAGAAAGAGTATCCTTATATTACACAACCCTAGTCTCATGTGTCTCAGTTTCACGCATTTGGAACAGGCAAAATGCGGCATGCATAAACATGTGGCACTTTGTTCCAGCTGCGTGAAACTGAGACATAGGGGACTGGGGTTATATAATATAAGGATACCCTTTCTCAGATCGCGCGGTGACCGAAATGCATCTCATAAATTATTAATATTATTATGCAATGCAGTTAATGATTAGCGTTGAAGATACATCATAATCTATACATGGAAGATCCTGGAGGGACTGGTCCCTAATCTGCACACACAAATCACTCTCTACGAAGGCAAAAGACTCGGCAGGTGATGCAACATACACACAGTGAAAAGTAGGGGCGCCATTAATACACTATGAGAAAACACAATAAATATCCGGAGCCCAAGACTGTTTAACAGCCTCCCACCAGCCATAAGGGAAATTAACAATAAACCCTGGTTGTCTTCAAGAGGGAGCTGGACAGATACCTAAAGTCAGTGCCAAATCAGCCGGGCTGTGGTTCGTACGTTGGACTACATGCGTTGATCAGGCCCTGATCCACCGGGTAGGCGGTCATGGACGGGGCCGCAGGGGCGTTGATCCCGGAATACCCTCCAGGTAGGTAGACTTCGATTTCCATTAAAATGGGTAAAGAAAATCAGGGAGCGGGAGCCTTATGTGGTTTATGAGTGAGAGTCAGGTTAAAACTGTGTCAGTTCTGAGGAAAAGGTCAATATTATTGCCGTCAAATTGGTCAGGAAAATGACGGTCATTGGATAGACCGTGTTCAGATGTAACTCTGGGATGGTCATCATACTAATCATTACAGTTAAGCATCACACTAAATTATCACTGCTTTTTAGTGCCTCCATTTGTGGGTTCAAATCTGTATTGAATAAACAGTAGCTCAAGAGGTGCTATTAACAACCGATTACTGTAAATAAAATCCCCAAGAAAAGTGTGTGAGAAACACACATTGACTGGGCCAGCTGGGGGGGAGGAAGGGGGTGATAATCAATGACTGACACGAGTCCTCAGTCTTGGAATCGTCATCAGTGGGGGACAGGTCAGCAGATTTTGTACTTAAACTCATTCACGTGGATTTTTTTTCTTTTACACCATTGACTTTGCAGTACATGAGCTGTTATCCTCAGTCATCTTGTTTCAAAGGATACTCCTGTTTCAATGTATCGCCAAACAGTAGCTTTTCTTCTACAACTTGCAGCTAACGCAAAGGTAATTATTTAATATCATTTGAATAGGTCATTCAAGTTGGAAATTTACAAATAGTTTTTATCTGCCAGAATAGATCTCGAATCCTTAGGTAATAAGCCGAAGGGCGCCATCATTAATTTACAAGGCACATTTTTAACAGATTGACAGAGTATCTCCTTGACTACTAAAAGAAAAAAATGAAGCACAATGCAAGTCACTCACACAGGTCTTGGACAATATTATGAGTAACAGGTATATTGCCAGATGTTTAGGGTGCAGCATATACATCACCCCTTTATATTGATGAGGGCTTTTGATCCAAGTAATTGGAACTTCCCTGCATCAAATGTGATTTTGTCTCAATCCCCAGGCGTTGTTCAGCCCTATGTATTTAGCACTCCTAGTTTTTTAATATAGAATAACTAGATGTGTCAGTTGCTTTTGTAATCCGAGAAAGGTATACCTGTATCTCACAGCCCCAGCCACTCTCCTTGGATGCACGCAAAAGGAATAGTACAAGGCGGTCAAAAAATTATGCTATAACAAAATATAAAAATACTTACAGGTGTACTAACCTATTTTAGTTGTAGTGATTGACTCACAGCGTGTGTGTGTGTGTGTGTGTGTTACTCACCTAATTGTGGTTGCAGGGGTCGATTCATTGCTCCTGGCCCCGCCTCTTCATTGGTCGCCACTAGGTCCATCTCTCCCTGCTCCATGAGCTTTATCTACCTCTTCACTACTTACCTGCCTTCACTACTTACCTTTCTATGGCTGAAGAAATAATTTCTAACATCCCTGTGACTCATCTGAGCCTTCAGGTTCCAATTGTGACGACCCCTTGTTGCTATGTCCCTTTACTGTCTCTGTCCACCTTGTCGATTCCTCTCAGTATTTTATATGTCGTTATCATGTCCTCCCTGTCCTTCTGTCCTCCATTATCGTCAGGTTGAATTCTCTTAACCGCTCCTCGTAGGACATGCCCTATACCTCCGGGACTAGTCTCATTGCAAGCTATTGCACTTTCTCTAGTTTCCTGACGTGCTTGGCCAGGTGTGAGTTCCAAACTGGTGCTACATACTCGAATATGGGCCTGATGTACACGGTGTACAGGGTCCGGAATGACTCCTTACTGAGATGTCGGAATGACTTTCTTAAGTTCGCTAGTCCGCCCATATGCTACAGCAGTTATTTGGTTGATGTGCGCCTCAGGAGATGTGCTCGGTATTACCTGGAGTTTACCTGGAGAGAGTTCCGGGGGTCAACGCCCCCGCGGCCCGGTCTGTGACCAGGCCTCCTTATATTATACACAATCGATGATCCTTTTCCTTGAGTGAGGTTTGTAGTCTTTGGCCCCCTAGACTGTAAATTGTCTGCGATCTTCTTTGCCCTTCCCCGATCTTCATGACTTTGCATTTCGTGGGGTTGACCTCCAGGAGCCAATTGCTGGACCAGGCCTGCAGCCTGTCCAGATCCCTCTGTAGTCCTGGGTTATCCTCCTCCAACTGAATTCTCCTCATTAACTTCACATTGTCTGCAAACAGGGACACTTCTGAGTCTATTCTTTCCGTCATGTCATTCACATATACCAGGAACAGCAAATTCTCCTAGAACTGACCCCTGTGGAAACCCCGCTCGTCACAGGCGCCCACTCTGACACCTCATCACGTATCATGACTCGGTACTGCCTTCCCGTCAGGTATTCTCTGATCCATTGTATCGCCTTCCCTGTTATACCTGCCTGGTCCTCCAGTGTTTGCACTAGTCTCTTGTGTGGAACTGTCAAAAGCCTTCTTACACTCCAAGAAAACATAGTCTACGCACTCCTTTCTCTCTCTTGTATTACTGCTGTCACCTTGTCATAGAACTCTAGTAGGTTTGTGACACAGGATTTCCCGTCTTTGAATCTGTGCTGGTTGTCATACATAAGCTCATTTGTTCTAGATGGTCCACCACTCTTCTCCTGATAATCTTCTCCATGACTCTGCATACGTGTTAGTGACACTGGTCTGTAGTTAATGCTGCGTGTCTGCCCCCTTTTTAAAAAATTAGAACTACATTTGCTGTCTTCCATATCTTAGGTAGTCACCCTGCTTCGACTGATGTGTTGAAGATTGTTGTTAGTGATACACATAGCGCCTCTGCTTCCTCTCTCAGGACCCAAGGAGAGATGTTATCCGGCCACATCGCCTTTGAGATATTTAATTCGCTTAGCACCCTCTTCACCTCCTTCTTGGTTGTATGTATAGTGGTTGGTAAGTCAGAGACACGTACAATAGTTAGGTATTTTTATTCCGAAACGTTTCGCTCACAGTAGGCTTCTTCAGTCGAGTATGGAAGAATTAACAGAAGCAATAGAGATGTGAAGACGATGTAATCAGTCCATCACTCTTGAAGACGTAGTTCTGAGGTGGTCAGCCCCTTAGCCTGGAGAAGAGCTTTGTTCCAGTCTGAAACAATGTGAAATTGAAACGACAGTATGCAGACTTATATACTGTCAAGAAGGTGAGGTGTAGTTCACTAGTAGAAGAAAGAAGGTAATAACAAAGAGACACAATACCGTGACTGGAACAATACACAAATAACCTACATAGGAAGGGGACTTACGACTACGTTTCGATCCTACTTGAACCATTTACAAAGTCACACTAACAGAAAGGAGAGAAGGAAGGAGTAAATATAGGCCAGCAGACAGGGACGGGACAAGAGAGGTAGCAAGAAAGGAAGAGAGGTGGTGGTAGAGGTAGTGGTAGTAGTAGCCAGCACTTTCTACACTGTTGCGGTGTAGGGATCACCTTTCGTACTCGTAAATGGTGTCCCGCAACATATACAGAGGACGGAAGCTCACGGCAGTCAAAAGTTAAGCAAGCTACATTGCAAGGGTGTCGTCTCTGCCAGCAGGCAGGGAGGACATAATACACAATAACCCGCACATAGAAGAGAGGAGCTTACGACGACGTTTCGGTCCGACTTGAACCATTTACAAAGTCACACTAACGAAAAGGGGAGAAGGACGGAGTATACATAGGCAGGAGGTGTTATTTATTGGAGGACGTAAGTGTCTATTTTGAGGATTGGGAGATCTTGGAGTTCTAGCTGTTCCAGAATGTCGTCACCACATGTCTGGAAATTCTGTTGGACAATGGTATGGGGCAGAATGACAATACCACTACAAGAATTGAGGCAATGATGTTTTTCAACAGTTACAGGAATAGTATCGATAGTTGTGAGGAGAGAAAGATCGTGAGCTTTGTTAGCAT
Source organism: Cherax quadricarinatus (assembly GCF_026875155.1). Classification (NCBI taxonomy): domain Eukaryota; kingdom Metazoa; phylum Arthropoda; class Malacostraca; order Decapoda; family Parastacidae; genus Cherax; species Cherax quadricarinatus. The sequence continues at coordinate 95,769,058 of NC_069399.1, forward strand.
TCTGGACAGTGATGATGTGTACCTCTCTTGAGAACATGAAAGGATATATCTCTACCAACATGGTGTAGGAGCACCTTGCCAATACTATGGTCGGAAAGATAGGCAGTAGAGGAAGTCAGTTGTAGAGTAAAAAACTTAGTCCATTGTATATTTTAAAACATAACGTGTAAAGGGAGTGCATAACGTGCTGGTCGTTTCTGAGAAGAATGAGAAGGAAGGGAAGAAGTTGCGCCACTACTTGCTCTTGTGTCTGACTGGAAGCTTGGAGGGCTGGAAAAACTGCAGAACGAAGCAATGAGGATCATCCTAGGATGCCCTTGTACTGCCAAAATTTTAAATATGCAAAAAGAACTTGATATTCCAAGCATCAGAGATCGTGTTACTGAAAGAAATATCCTAATTGGGGTTAATGCTCAGGCAAGCTCATTCAAACCCCTGCACAGAGCCCTCCAAACTTTCCTCAGCACTGGTGAACACTCCTCCAGATGGATCGAAAAGACTGGAACGGACCTCCGCATGAATCAGATACATGATCTATGTCAAGTAAGGCAACAGCGGCACTTCTCCGCTCCATGGAATATTACCCCATTCCAAACTACCATTCCTCCATTTCCCCCAAACTACTTCTTAAATCACAACCAAAACTTCGCCTTGAAGCCAAACATGAGGCCTTAAGCTGTATTGATAACTTAGTACACACAGCACACACTCTCGCAAATTATTTACGTTTGATGGTTCTGTTCACCAATCCACGGTGCAGCTGGTAGTGTGCTGTTGTCGTACAGAGTGATGGCTCTCTTAAAGAAATTGGAGCACGCATCAATAATTGGGCCTCTACCCTTCAGACAGAACTGTTTGCCATACTCCTTGCACTGAAATGCATCTATGTATCAAAGATTGACAGTTTAATTGTAACTGATTCTCTGTCATCCATAAATGCTCTCAACTCATTAAGCATAAATTGTGGCATGCTTGTGTCAGAAGCCCAGACACAGGTATGGTAGGATTGTGGACAGTGGAGTCAGAGTGCACATGCTGTGGATTCCATCTCACATTGGTCTTCAGATGCATGATAGAACTGATAAATTGGCTAAGCTGTATGCTTTCAAGAGGGAGTAGATTACAATCTTGGCTTGTCAGGTAGTAGTTTGAGAACAATAATACGAAAAGAACTTCAGCTGAATTTTATGGACTTAGGCTCAGGGAGATTGACACCAGTGAGTCCATCTATCATCATTCTATCATGCAGGAGGAGCCACATGTCTATGGTGCATCCAACAAAATAAGCAGACTCTTGGATGTCACTACGCCCGGCTCCGGCTGGGTTACAAGTATCTTTGGCAGGTTAATCACCACCACCAGATGTAGACCAAACGAAATGTAAACTTTGCCAGATGGATTATTGTCAAAACCCTGCCGTCATTATGTACTGGAGTGCGATAAAATTAATGAATTTAGAAACAACTCACTCAGAAGTGTTCAAGAAATGGCTAAGTATTTTATCCACAGTGGTATATTACAGACCATTCTGGAGAAATACCTGACTTTGCTAGCTGTAAATAAAGCATTACCACATATGTGCATGTGTGTGTTGTGTTGTGTGTGTGTGTGTGTGTGTGTGTGTGTGTGTGTGTGTGTGTGTGTGTGTGTGTGTGTGTGTTTTGTGTGTATGTGTATGAGTGTGTGAGTGTGGTGTTTTGTGTGTGTGTGTGTGTGTGTGTGTGTGTGTGTGTGTGTGTGTGTGTGTGTGTGTGTGTGTGTGAGTATGAGTGTGTGTGTGTGTGTATGAGTGTGTGTGTGTGTATGAGTGTGTGTGCGTGTGTGTGTATGAGTTTGTGTGTGTGTGTGTGTGTGTGTGTGTGTGTGTGTGTGTGTGTGTGTGTGTGTGTGTGTGTGTGTGTGTTTGTGTGTATGTGTATGAGTGTGTGTGTGTGTGTGTGTGTGTGTGTGTGTGTGTGTGTGTGTGTGTGTGTGTGAGTATGAGGTGTGTGGTGTGTATGAGTGTGTGTGTGTGTATGAGTGTGTGTGCGTGTGTGTGTATGAGTTTGTGTATGTGTGTGTGTGTGTGTGTGTGTGTGTGTGTGTGTGTGTGTGTGTGTGTGTGTGTGTGTGTGTTTATGTGTGTGTGTGTATGAATTTGTATGTGTGTGTGTGTGTGTGTGTGTGTGAGAGAGACTCAGCAATCAACATTTGCACCAATAACTCACTACAGTTGTGACCGGGTGTGGAAGTGTGAATTGCTCATTACTCTAAAATTTGTTCATGATTGCAGCCATGTATAAACGTAAGTAACCATTCTTACAGTATTCATTACCTTTGTAACTTGTGAGTTCATTACCTTGTACCTAGTTCAGCCATCAAAACTTGGTGCCCGGTCCTTGACCCATTGTGTACCTCTGTAATCTGTAAATACCTTTGTAACTTGTCATGATTGTGACTAGACCTACCTGGAGTTCATTACCTTTGTAGATTGTGAGTTCATTACCTTTGTAAATTGTGAATTCATTACCTCTGTAACTTGCTCAGCTATCAAAACTTTGAGGCCCAGTCCCTGGACCCATTATGTACCTCTGTAATCTTTTGACTACCGCCCACAGGATGGGTATGGGGTTTGCATATAAAACATATTAAACCTAACTCCGGCGTGGTACGGCGAACGATCCGAAAATCACAGCACTAGAAAGAGAAGTCAGTCGAACCTGAAGCGGGTGACGAAACTGCACCAGCAATAGGAATGTCCAAAGAGTGGTCAAATAACAAGGCCCGGGTCGAAACAGGGTGCAGTATCAGTAAGGGGCCCCGGGGGAGCAGCTTCATGGACTCTATGTCACTTCTTTCTTGTTGTTTTGTAGGAAAAAAATGAAAGAAGGAAAGAAAAAAAGAAAAAAGAAAAAAAATGTGGGTGGGAGAATACTCCTAGGGGGCAGTTCATTTAAAGATTTGGTTGAAAACTGCCTGGAGTCTTGCAGTGTCTTCAATGGAGGACACTGTCCAGCAAATTCGGGGGGTCCTTTGTAACTTGTCATGTTTGTGACCAGACCTACCTGGAGTTCATTACATTTGTAAAATTGTGATTTCATACCTTTGTAAATTGTGAGTTCATTACCTTCGAAACTTGCTCAGTATTATCAAAACTTGAGGCCCAGTCCTGGACCATTATGTACCTCTGTAATCTTTTGACTACCGCCCACAGGATGGTATGGGGTGCATAATAAAGATATTAAACTAACTAACTAATCTGCATAGGAAGACAGGGGCTGTGGCTTATATCCCTGTCTATGTCCGAAAATGAGGATGAGGAACAAGATGGGGCGAGTACTGTGCCTTGTGAAACAAGCTTTTCACCGTAGCCACCTCAACTTTACTCTGTCGACTACTACTTTTTGTGTTCTATTTGTTAGGAAATTATAGATCCATCTAACGACTTTTCTTGTTATTCCTTTAATCTCGCATTTTGTGCGCTATTACACATGGTCACACTTGTCAAAGGCTTTTGCAAAGTCTGTGTATATTATATCTGCATTTGTTTGTCTTCTAGAGCATCCAGGACCTTGTTCGTAGTGGTCCAGTATTGGGACAGAGAGGAGCGACCTGCTCTAAACCCATGCTGCCCTGCGTTGTGTAACTGATGGGTATCTAGGTTCGTGGGATCTTGCTTCTTAGAACCCTTTCAAATGTTTTTATGATAGGGGACGTTAGTACTATCGGTCTGTAGTTTTCTTTGCTATTTTTTTACTACCCCCTTTGTGGAGTGGGGCTTGTCTGCTGTTTTTAGTAACTGGGGGACGACCCCATGCCCCAAGCTCCCTCTCCACAGGATGTTAAAAGCACGTGATAGGGCTTCTTGCAGTTCTAATGAACACGGAGTTCCGGAGTCTGGCCTGGGGCCGAGTACATGGGCATAAGGGATAATATCAGATAGGTGTGTATCTACCAAATTCTCTCTCTCTATAAAAATTTCATTTAGGTCTTCGACTCTCAGTCTGCTTAGGGGGCTCGCTAAAAACCGAGTCATAATTGGGATTTGAGTAGCTCACTCATTTCCTTGCTGTCCTCTGTGTAGGATCCATCCCGTTTTTCGTAGGGCCCAATACTGGATGTTGTTCTAGACTTTGATTTGGCATAAGAAAAAAAAATACTTTGGGTTTCTTTCAAATTTTTATTTATGGCTTTAGTTCTTCCCAGGTTTCTTGAGTCTTGTAAGATTCCTATAGCTTTAGTTCGATGTTTGCTATTTCTTTGGCCAGTGTCTCCCTACGTATTGCAGATACACTGACCTCCAGGTGATCCAGATTCCACGGCGAACTACACCACCGCCAAGGGCTTCAAAGAATGGGATGGAACCTGGTACCCTTCCCCCTACCTAGAAACTAAGTGCCTGTAGGAAGAATCCCAAAGGCTGAAAATAGGGAGGGAATAGGGGGGGGATGGGAGCAGGAGGAAAGGGAAAAAGGAAGGATGGGATAGGGAAGGAGGATTGGTGGGTAATTAGGTTTGTCTGAGGAAGGGGACCAAAAATCTAATTCCTCAAAACCAAGAGCCTCCTCACCACGCCAAGGAGCCCCCCTTGAAGAGCCCACAGCCAGTAGCTTTGGGCCTGCTCGCAAAGAGCCCTTCTGATAACCGGTTGGAAAAATGGCATTTGTTATCATTCCTGAGAGCTTGGTTTCTTGGTGAGGGCTATGATGTCTGGGGATGCCTCTGTGATTCTTCCGTGCCACTCCTCCCACTTATTCGTTGTACCGTCAGCGTTGGTGTACCATTCCTTCAGTTTTCTCTCCAACACTGTATTCTGGGGGGGTTGGGGAGGTGGGGGTCCTGGCAGTTGCTAGGGATTCTACTGGTGTTGGTGTGTACTCACTTAGTTGAGTTGCAGGGCATGTGTGGTGTGTGTGTGTGTGTGTGTGTGTGTGTGTGTGTGTGTGTACTCACCTATTTGTACTCACCTATTTGTGGTTGCAGGGGTCGAGTCCTAGCTCCTGGCCCCCCTCTTCACCGGTTGCTACTAGGCCCCTCTCTCTCCCGCTCCAGAGCTTTATCAAACCTCGTCTTAAAACTGTGTATGGTTCCTGCCTCCACTACGTCATTTTCTAGGCTATTCCACTGCCTTACAACTCTATGACTGAAGAAATACTTCCTACTATCTCTCTGACTCATTTGTGTCTTCAACTTCCAATTGTGGCCTCTTGTTTCTGTGTCCCCTCCCTGGAACATCCTGTCTTTGTCCACCTGTCTATTCCACGCAGTATTTTATATGTCGTTATCATGTCTCCCCTGACCCTCCTGTCCTCCAGTGTGGTCAGGCCGATTTCCCTTAATCTTTCCTCATAGGACATTCCCCTTAGCTCTGGAACTAACCTTGTCGCAAACCTTTGTACTTTCTCTAGTTTCTTGACGTGCTTTATCAAGTGCGGGTTCCAAACAGGTGCTGCATACTCCAGTATGGCCTGACATACACGGTGTACAGTGTCTTGAATGATTCCTTACTAAGGTATCGGAATGCTGTTCTCAGGTTTGCCAGGCGCCCATATGCTGCAGCAGTTATCTGATTGATGTGTGCTTCCGGAGACATGCTCGGTGTTATAACTCACCCCAAGATCTTTCTCCTTGAGTGAGGTTTGCAGTCTTTGGCCACCTAGCCTATACTCTGTCTGTGGTCTTCTGTGCCCCTCCCCCATCTTCATGACTTTGCATTTGGCAGATTAAATTCGAGAAGCCATTTGCTGGACCAGGTGTCCAGTCTGTCCAGGTCTCTTTGAAGTCCTGCCTGGTCCTCATCAATTTAATTCTCCTCATTAACTTCACATCATCTGCAAACAGGGACACTTCCGAGTCTAACCCTTCCGTCATGTCGTTCACATATACCAAAAATAGCACTGGTCCTAGGACCGACCCCTGTGGGACCCCGCTCGTCACAGGTGCCCACTGTGATACATCATTACGTACCATGACTCGTTGTTGCCTCCCTGTCAGGTATTCTCTGATCCATTGCAGTGCCCTTCCTGTTATATGCGCCTGATGCTCTAGCTTCTGCACTAATCTCTTGTGAGGAACTGTGTCAAAGGCCTTCTTGCAGTCCAGAAGATGCAATCAACCCACCCCTCTCTCTCTTGTCTTACTTCTGTTATTTTTTCATAAAACTCCAGAAGGTTTGTGACACAGGATTTGCCTTCCGTGAATCCGTGCTGGTTGGCATTTATACTCCTGTTCCGTTCCAGGTGCTCCACCACTCTCCTCCTGATAATCTTCTCCATAATTTTTGCATACTATACACGTCAATGACACAGGTCTATAGTTTAGTGCCTCTTTTCTGTGTGTGTGTGTGTGTGTGTGTGTGTGTGTGTGTGTGGTGTGTGTGTGTGTGTGTGTGTGTGTGTGTACTCACCTAATTGTGGTTGCAGGGGTCGAGACTCAGCTCCTAGCCCCGCCTCTTCACTGATCGCTACTGGATCCTCTCTCTCTCTGCTTCCTGAGCTTTGTCATACCTCTTCTTAAAACTATGTATGGTTCCTGCCTCCACTACTTCACTTGCTAGGCTATTCCACTTGCTGACAACTCTATGACTGAAGAAATACTTCCTAACGTCCCTGTGACTCGTCTGAGTCTTCAGCTTCCAGTTGTGACCCCTTGTCCCTGTGTCCCCTCTCTGGAACATCCTATCTCTGTCCACCTTGTCTATCCCCGCAGTATCTTGTATGTCGTTATCATGTCTCCCCTGACCCTTCTGTCCTCCAGTGTCGTCAGTCCGATTTCCTTAACCTTTCCTCGTACGACATTCCCTTGAGCTCTGGGACTAGCCTTGTTGCAAACCTTAGTACTTTCTCTAACTTCTTGACGTGCTTGACCAGGTGTGGGTTCCAAACTGGTGCTGCATACTCCAGTATGGGCCTAACATACACAGTGTACAGTGTCTTGAACGATTCCTTATAAGTATCGGAACGCTATTCTCAGGTTTGCCAGGCGCCCGTATGCTGCAGCGGTTATTTGGTTGATGTGTGGCCTCCGGTGATGTGCTCGGTGTTATGGTCACCCCAAGGTCTTTCTCCCTGAGTGAGGTCTGTAGTCTTTGTCCAACTAGCCTATACTCTGTCTGCGGTCTTCTTTGCCCTTCTTTCTTTGTGTGCGTGTGTGTGTGTGTGTGTGTGTGTGTGTGTGTGTGTGTGTGTGTGTGTGTGTGTGTGTGTATGTGTGTGTGTGTGTGTGTGTGTGTGTGTGTTGTGTGTGGTGTGTGTGTGCGTGCGTGTACTCACCTAGTTACTCACCTAATTGTGGTTGCATGGGTTGATTCATATCTCCTGGCCCCGCCTCTTCACTGGCCGCTACTGGGTCACTCTCCCTGTACCATGAGCTTTATCATACCTCTGCTTAAAGCTATGAATGGATCCTGCCTTCACTACATCGTTTCCCAAACTATTCCTCTTCCTGACTACTCTGTGACTGAAGAAATGTTTCCTAACATCCCTGTGATTCATCTGTGTCATCAACTTCTAATTGTGTCCCCTTGTTGCTGTGTCCCATCTCTGGAACATTCTGTCTCAGTCCACCTTGTCACTTCCTCTCAGTATTTTGGATGTCGTTATCATGTCCTCCCTATCTCTCCTGTTCTCCAGTGTCGTCAGGTCGATTTCCCTAACCTCTCCTCGTAGGACATACCCCTTAGCTCTGGGACTAGTCTTGTTGCAAACCTTTGCACTTTCTCTAGTTTCTTACGTGCTTGGCTAGATGTGGGTTCCAAATTGGTTCCGCATACTCCAATATGGCCTAACGTACACGGTGTACGATTCCTTATTAAGATGTCGGTAATGCTGTTCTGAGGTTTGCTAGACGCCCATATGCTGCAGTTATTTTGTTGATGGGCGCCTCAGGAGATATGCCTGGTGGTATATTTCACCCCAAGATCTTTTCCTTGAGTGAGGTTTGTAGTCCTCTGGCCCCCTAGACTGTACTCCGTCTGCAAAACATTAACATATTCTAAAAGAGTATTAAAGTGACAGTGAAAGTGTATTAGTGTCAATAAAAGGTTGAACTTTGGTATCGAGAGTGAGAGGTTCCAGCACTGATTAACCTTGTGGAGCTCACTTCAGTACCACTCCTCGCTAATGTACCGTAATTGCTAACAACCCTAAGGATAACATTAATGATTTCAGCGAGACTGCTCAAAATGACGGAAGAGAACTTTGCAAGGCAACGCAAAAAAAGTATACTTCCTTTCTAGCGCATATGTTAGAATTGAGAAAAAATGTGCTAAACTAGAAACATGTGGTCAAGTTTGCAATACTAGGATTGTTTAGGTATGAACGAAGACTCAGAAGGTACGGACAGTTTCTTCGAGCAATATATCACTCAGTGTAGAACCTTATCAAATCACAGAACGAAACGTTGTTCCAGTAAAAGTTTCTTCGAGAGCCTGACTGTCAGCAGAAGTGTCCTGTACTGCGATGTTTTCACTCAGTATTACTGACAGCTTTACGTTATGTTTTGAGAATCAAAAGACTAGGAGAGGATACTGACATTATTCCAGAGCTCTTGTACCCGGTGTGAAGGTTCAGAGAGGAAACTTCCAGCGTGTGAAGGATCAGTGAGAGGAAAACTTCCAGCGTGTGAAGGATCAGTGAGAGGAAACCTCCAGCGTGTGAAGTTCAGTGAGAGGAAACCTCCAGCGTGTGAAGGTTCAGTGAGAGGAAACCTCCAGCGTGTGAAGGTTCAGTGAGAGGAAACCTCCAGCGTGTGAAGGATCAGTGAGAGGAAACCTCCAGCGTGTGAAGGTTCAGTGAGAGGAAACCTCCAGCGTGTGAAGGGTTCAGTGAGAGGAAACCTCCAGCGTGTGAAGGATCAGTGAGAGGAAACCTCCAGCGTGTGAAGGTTCAGTGAGAGGAAACCTCCCCCCAGCGTGTGAAGGTTCAGTGAGAGGAAAACCTCCAGCGTGTGAAGGTTCAGTGAGAGAAACTCCAGCGTGTGAAGGTCAGTGAGAGGAAACCTCCAGCGTTGAAGGTTCAGTGAGAGGATAAACCCTCCAGCGTGTGAAGGTTCAGTGAGAGGAAAACCTCCAGCGTGTGAAGGATCAGTGAGAGGAAACCTTCCAGCGTGTGAAGGATCAGTGAGAGGAAACCTCCAGCGTGTGAAGGTTCAGTGAGGGAGAACCTCCAGTGTGTGAAGGATCAGTGAGAGGAAACCTCCAGTGTGTGAAGGATCAGTGAGAGGAAACCTCCAGCGTGTGAAGGATCCAGTGAGAGGAAACCTCCAGCGTGTGAAGGTTCAGTGAGAGGAAACCTCCAGCGTGTGAAGGATCAGTGAGAGGAAACCTCCAGCGTGTGAAGGATCAGTGAGAGGAAACATCCAGCGTGTGAAGGTTCAGTGAGGGGAAACCTCCAGTGTGTGAAGGATCAGTGAGAGGAAACCTCAGCGGTGTGAAGGATCAGTGAGAGGAAAGCCTCCAGCGTGTGAAGGATCAGTAAGAGGAAACCTCAGCGTGTGAAGGATCAGTGAGAGGAAACCTCCACGTGTGAAGGATCAGTGAGAGGAAACCTCCAGCGTGTGAGGATCAGTGAAGAGGAAACCCCCAGCGTGTGAAGGTTCAGTAAGAGGAAAACCTCCAGCGTGTGAAGGATCAGTGAGTAGGAAACCTCCAGGTGTGAAGGATCATTGAGAGGAAACCTCCAGCGTGTGAAGGTTCAGTGAGGGGGGAAACCTCCAGCGTGTGAAGGATATGTGAGAGGAAACCTCCAGCGTGTGAAGGATCAGTGAGAGGAAACCTCCAGCAGTGTGAAGGATCGTGAGAGGAAACCTCCAGCGTGTGAAGGATCAGTGAGAGAAAACCCCCAGCGTGTGAAGGTTCAGTAAGAGGAAACCTCCAGCGTGTGAAGAATCAGTGAGAGGAAACCTCCAGCGTGTGAAGGATCAGTGAGAGGAAACCTCCAGCGTGTGAAGGATCAGTGAGAGGAAACCCCCAGCGTGTGAAGGATCAGTGAGAGGAAACCCCAGCGGTGTGAAGGATCAGTGAGAGGAACCCCCCAGCGTGTGAAGGATCAGTGAGAGGAAACCTGCGTGTGAAGGCTCAGTGAGAGGAAACCTGCGTGTCAAGGTTTAGGAAGAGGAACCCTCCAGCCTAATAATAATATCCTAATAATATCCATCAGTTTCCCATTCGAAGCCTCCCCTAGATAATAATAATAATAATTATAATAATAATAATAATAATAATAATAATAATAATAAATAATAATAATAATATAATAATAATAATTATTATTAACACACCTTCAAGACAGGCCCCAGCCTTTCCCTTTGAACCAGAGTGCTGCCCCTAAGCCCTCCTATATATAAATTATGAAGGTGCCACTGTATGGAGGAGACGTGTAGAAGCTTGGGACACAGCATCAAGGAACGCCAGTATATATTTATTTATTTATTTATTTATTTATTTATTTCCAATTTGTGCACACATACAGAGGTACAAAAAAAAATACAGATAAGAGCAGTATGCCAAAGCCACTTATACTATGCATAGCATTACGGGCTGGCTTAAAAATTAACTTAAGATTAACTAAGCAATGATTATTATTATTTTATAATCAAAAAGAAGCGCTAAGCCACAAGGACTATACAGCGCTGCTACTAAGCAATGATGAAAATTCAGTGATAAAACATTAATGTAAAAGATAACTATAAAGCACAAGTGAGTATTACAAAGACAGGTCATATGGTTGCATTCAGTTAGGTAGTGATTCTGTTAGGTAGTGTATTTAAAAAATAATAAATTTTAGATTGGGTTTTAGGTTTAACATTTATGTGATATAATTGTGAGAAACATTTAAGATATACAATTTATAATGTTCAGTTATTCAGTATTTATTTGGTTTTGGGGTGAGTAAGTAATCTTTGAGAAGAGACTTGAATTTATAAACAGGTTGTGTTTCTTTTATATTACAGGTAATGAATTCCAGATTTTAGGGCCTTTTATGTGCATGAGTTTTTGCATAGTGTGAGATGGACACGAGGAACATCAAAGAGTGATCTGTGCCTTGTGTTATGGTCATGTGTTCTGTTGAGGTTGGCAAGGAGATGTTTGAGGGGGGTTAATATCAGAGTTAAGTGTTCTATGTATGTAATAGGTGCAGTAATAAGTATGGATGTTTTGTATGGTGAGTAGGTTTAGTGTATTGAATATTGGTGGAGTGTGCTGCCTGTAGTGAGAATTTGTTATCATTCTAACTGCAGCCTTTTGTTGGGTAATTAGTGGTCTGAGATGGTTAATTGTTGTTGAGCCCCATGCACAAATTCCATAGGTGAGATAGGGGTAAATAAGAGAGTGATATAGGGCCAGGAGGGCTGACTGTGGAACATAGTACCGTATCTTCGATAGTATGCCTACAGTCTTGGAAATTTTCTTAGAAATTTGATGTATATGTGTATGAAATTTGAGTCTATTATCAAGGTGGATTCCTAAGAATTTTCCCTCTGTTAGTTTTGTGATAGGTGAACCATTTATCATTATGTTAAGAGGGACATCTGTAGCTCTGTTACCAAACTGAATGAAGTAGGTTTTGTCAATGTTTAGTGTAAGTTTGTTAGTCCTCATCCAGGTAGATATTTTCTGTAATTCGGTATTCACAGTATTGGCTAGCGTGACTGGGCTCGGGTGAGAGAAGACGTATGTAGTGTCATCTGCAAATAGTGTGGGTTTGAGTAATTGTGAAGCATTTGGAAGGTCATTTATGTATAGGAGAAAGGGAAGAGGGCCAAGGACACTTCCCTGTGGGACACCAACTGTAATTGGTTGTGCAGAAGAGTTTGCCCCATTTGCGTACACATATTGGCTTCTGTTGCTGAGGTAAGACTTGAGGTAGTTGAGGGAGTGCCCTCTTATACCATAGTGTGACAATTTTACGTGGAGCAAGTCATGGTCAACTGTATCAAAAGCTTTACGTAAGTCAATGAAGATCCCCAGTGGGACTTCTTTTTTCTCTATTGCAGTGTATATATGTTCTAGCATGTGTATAATAGCATCATTAGTATTTTTATTAGGCCTGAATCCAAATTGGCAGGGGTTGAGTATGTTTTGGGAGATAAGGTAGGAGTAGATTCGTTTATGAATTAATTTTTCGAAGATTTTTGAGAGAGGGTGTAAGTTGGATATTGGCCTATAGTTATTCAACTCTGTTTGGTCTCCTCCTTTGTGGATCGGGGTGACCCTTGCTATTTTGAGTACTGTAGGAAGGTGGAGGATTCAATGGATTTGTTAAAGAGTGTTGCAATGATTGGTGATAGCACTTGTGACACTTTTTTGTATATAATGGGGTGGTAAGGTATTTAAATCTCCTGCCTTGTTTTTAGTGCGTTGATAATAAGGGAGACTTCGTATGGGTTAGTCGAGCTAGGAACAGTGTGTTCGGGTAGTTGCCGGTGAGGTAGTCATTTGGTGGGGTATCTGAGCTTGGGATTTTATTGGCAAGGTTTTGTCCTATAGTGGAGAAGAAATCATTGAGTCTGTTTGCTGTTTCTGTTGGTGGGAGTTGGGGTTCATCTGTTTTTGCTAATTTTATTTCGCTATTTCGTGATATCTTTTTTTGTTCCCAGAATTTCTGATAGGGTTTTCCAGGTCTTTTTTATATCACCTCGTAAGTTGGATAATCTGTTCTATAAACAATTTTTTTGCCCTTCTTATCAGGCTGGTTAGGATTGACGAGTAACGTTTTGTTTGGTCTCTGGTTATGTGACCCATTCTGTACTGTTTTTCATATTGGGTGTTTTGTATTTATGGATTTGAGAATGCTGGGTGTTAGCCAGGGACTGTTCAGTCTCTTTGCTGTCATCTGTTTAGTTTTTTTAGGGCAGTGCTTGTTATAGAGGTATTGGGTTTTTTTTAGAAATTATTAATACATTCGTCAATATCTGTATAGGTTTCTAGCTCAGTGTGCCAATCAATGTTGCTATTGCTGTTGTGAAGTTATTAATGGCTGCCTCATTGTGAAGTCTGAAGGTGACTTTAGTAGTGTCTTGGGGTAGTTTACCAAGAGTTGTTATGAGGAAAGTAGGGTAGTGGTCTGTGGTATTATCTGTAATTATGCCTGATTTTAAAAGGGATATGGTGTTGGTCCAGATGTGTCAAGTAGGGAAACACTAGTCTCGTAACTCTTGTAGGTTTTGTTACTGTTGGTAGTAACATACAGTTACTCATTGTGTTTGTGAAAATTTAGTAACGGGGGGGTCCTGTCTTGCAGGAGATTTATAATTGAAGTCACCTGAGAGTAGTAAGTGATCTTTGTTCATGCGTGCATCAGTTATCATACTTCCTAGATTTTTACTAAATTGGCTAATGTTTGACTGTGGAACTCTGTAATGTTTATCAAAAGTGAGAGGTTTTTGTAGTACTTTGATTTGAATTTAGCTATTATATATTCCCCATGTTCATCCCCTTTTGCAAGTATTAGTGATACATTCTAGTTGGGCTGAGTAGTATATGGCTGTGCCACCCCCTTGTTTTATCTGGCCTACAGTTGTGTATGGTGTGTAACCCGGGGAAAGCAAGACATCGTATATCAGGGTTTAGCCAGTTTTAGTTGTGAAATGATGGAAATATTGGGGATTAAGGAATTTGTAATGCTTTAGGTATCGTAAAGCTTTCTTAAAGATCTGATATTGTAGTTAAATATATTATGTTTTGTTTTGGCACTGAGAAGTGCCTTTGTTGTTTGCAGGTGTAATTACATTTTTCTGTTTATTCATTTTAAATCATTAAATAAGAGGGTTGGGATCGGACAAATGTTGTAACATAAATTTGTGTGAATCTATAGTTTTTAAATTTAAATATAAACAAAGTAAATATTTTTAAACTAAAAAATAGCACCTGGGTTTTTTAACAAAATTTAAAAAAATGAGCTAAGGGGCTAATACAAATAAAGTGATGATCAAATAGTGGAGCTTGGGAATATGATAGAAAGGTAGACAAATAAAGGTAATTTTTTAAAGTTGAATTATAGTATAAAATTATAATATAAAAGGGACTAATATAGGTTGTGGTGACCAATAAAGTGGTATTCAGTGTTATTCAAACAGTACCTGAAACTATACAGCGAATCTCCCTCAATCTTCTCATGAACTTTAAAAAACTCAAAATTTAGTCATCAGAGAAACTGACCAGCATCACAGGGTTGTTTATAATCTGTTATTGTCGCCACTGTCGTAAACACGAAATTCTGAAAATTTTAAGATTTTTCACATACTCGCCAGGTTCTTCCTGGTGGGTACGATTTGACTGTGCCCTGGCCAAACACAGTCATAATGTGGCCTCGTGCTTTGGTAGGGCCTCGTGCTTTGGTACGGGCCTCGTGCTTTGGTACGGCCTCGTGCTTACGTACAGCACCTTGGACCCAATATATACAATCCTAGTTTCTTCTCTCTGTCCTGAACTGATAAAGCGCCTAGTGACAAAACTTTCTTAAATAAATGCCTAATATTTCGTTTGTGTCTTAGTCACATACGTAAACATTGTTTAAACAATATTTATAATAAGTCCTGAACATACTTTCTGCTGAGAGCATTGAATGAAAGCGGGTTTACTTGAGTTGTACAAGTTGAAGAAAGATGTAAGTCAAGAAATTAAATAAGGTTAACATAAAGTCTAACCAAGAAAGGACTCAAAAAATGGGGTTCAAGCTTAATAAATTCATAAATAGAAAAGGATGCAGGAAAGTATTGGTTTTCACCAAGGAAGCAGATGAGTGGAACAAGCTGCCAAGGACCATAACTGAAACTGGATAACTCTCAAAAATTGATTAGAAAAAAAATTTAAGAATAGTCTGGAAAATTTGACTTGTCTTGACGAAACCAGCAGGTTTACTGTAGTGCTCCTCTGTTCCAGTGTTATAAAGTGAGAGCCTATCACACTGCTTGTTAGGTGATAACGGCATTTGTCTGGTCCCCAGTTATGGGCCACGTAAGTTCCCCGTCATCTAATAACATGTTCATTTTCCACTATAATCTACCTTGTCCATAATTACTATCACATTTGCTTTGTCTGTTTCGTAAGGTGAAGTCTAGGATCTTTCTTTAATTCATGGTATAACTTAACAAATCTTTGAGAACAGATGTGGTAGAGAGGTCTGAGCACAGCTCACACCTCTCTAACACATGTACTACACTATGGGTTTTTTAAGTACTATTACTTTGGGTTCAAGGTGAATTGGACTTTCATATTTTAACATGATTAATAGCAGACATGAATAAATAGCTGGTGCATAAGAGTAAGGCAGAGTGATACAGCTTACTTGCAAGTAGCACCACAGCCTGAGATGATGTCGTGGACCTTACCGTCGTGGCACTAAGGTGTGACAGTGCCGCACACCTCACTACTCGCTCACCCCTCCCTCCCCCCATAAAACCGGCTCTTGAACTTAATTCCCTCTTCCTCCTTCCTTCCCTCCTCTCCCTCCCTTCCCTTCTTCCATAAGTCCCATACCTCGGACTGACAAATTTCCCTACTTGGTGAACCTGGCTCACACTGTGTTGGAATGTGACATACCTAAATAATATTGCCACTGTGTCACCATCATATACGGTAGTGTAGCAACACACTGCGTTTTTACCCAATTATGTAGCTAGGAGTCTCGGCCTGACAGTCTATCACAGCCACATTCGCCAGTCATTACCAGTACCACCACCACGACTCATTACTACCCCTACCACCACCATCACCATTCATTACCACCATCGCTCATTACCACCATCACTCATTACCATTACCATCACCGTTCATTACCACCACCATCACCACTCACCACAACCACCGCTCATTACCACCCCACCACTACCATCACTACTCATTACCACCCCCACCACTACCATCACTACTCATTACCACCACCACCATTCATTGCCACATTAATCAGTCGAATAGCTTAAAGCAAAGGCATGAGGCAAGTAACCTGAGTAGGGAAAAGTGGTGGGTGTTACCGTGGAGTTGATGTCACCACATCTACCACCCCCAGCCCCACCTCCACAACGATCACCACCGCCACTACTACCACCAACCACTACCACCACCAACCACTAGCATCACTACCACTGTTACGAACACAGACGTAGTCTAGTGGCCTGCACACCTGGTTGTAGCACGATAACAAAGGTAGAAACGAGGAACTAGAAGAAGGCAGCAGAGAGTAAATATTTACATATTTCCTTCACCAAACAGAAAGCAATAACATGTACTACGTATATTTAAAGAGAATATGTACAGTAAGGCAATGTTGCAAGCAAGAGACACGGTGAGAACCGTCTTCTACCAGACTTGAAGGTAAGTGATTGGCTGGGTGAACCAAGGTGCTAGCATAATGATGGGCACCTGCTCATTATACCCGTAACATCTGGTTCACTGGTCGGGAGGGCAGCCTATGTGGGTGTGTGACTTATGGCAAATACAATGTAGCATATTATTAGCATGCTGTAACCACCACCACCATTACCACCACAGCCACCACCATTACCACCACAGCCACCACCATTACCACCACAGCCACCACCATTACCACAGCCACCACCATTACCACCACAGCCACCACCATTACCACCACAGCCACCACCATTACCACCACAGCCACCACCATTACCACCACCACCATTACCACCACAGCCACCACCATTACCACCACAGCCACCACCATTGCCACCACCATTACCACCACAGCCACCACCATTACCACCACAGCCACCACCATTACCACCACAGCCACCACCATTACCACCACAGCCACCACCATTAACCACCACAGCCACCACCATTGCCACCACCACCATTACCACCACCATTACCACCACCACCATTACCACCACAGCCACCACCATTACCACCACAGCCACCACCATTACCACCACAGCCACCACCATTACCACCACCACCATTACCACCACAGCCACCACCATTACCACCACCACCATTACCACCAACAGCCACCACCATTAACCACCACCAACACCATTAACCACCACCACCACCATCATTACCACCACAGCCACCACCATTACCACCACAGTCATCACCATTACCAACCACCACCACATTACCACCACCACCACCATTACCACCACCACCACCACCACCACCACCACCACCACCGCCATTACCACCACAGCCACCACCATTATCACCACCACCATTACCACCACAGCCACCACCATTACCACCTCAGCCACCACCATTACCATTACCACCACCACCATTACCACCACCACCACCATTACCACCACAGCCACCACCATTACCACCACAGCCACCACCATTACCACCACAGCCACCACCATTACCACCATCACCACCACCATTACCCACCACCACCACCATCACCACCACCTTAACCACCCCTACCACAACTCCACTACCACCACCACTGCCAATACCACCACCACCACTATTACCACCACAACCACCGCCATTACCATCATCATCACAGCCACCACCACCATTACCACCGCCACCACCACCACCATTACCACCACCACCACCATTACCAACCACCACCACCATTACCACCACCACCATTACCACCACCACCACCACCATTACCGTCACCACCATTACCGTCACCACCACCACCATTACCGCCACCACCACCACCATTACCACTACCACCATTACCACCACCATACTACCATTACAACCACCACACCATTACCACCACCACCACGCGACACCAGTATTACCACACCCCACCAGTTATTACCACTACAACAATACCACCGTTATCACACTAGTACCACCACCATCACCACCATTACAACCTCCGCCTTACACCACCACACCATTACCACCACCACCACCTTACTACCACCACTACCACCATTACTCCACCCACACACCACACCAATATTGCCACACTCCTCCCACCACCACCTACCACCCCCACCAATTACACCACTCCATTACCACCACCACATTCACCACCACCACCATCATTACACCACCACCATTACCACACCCACACCACCATTAACCATCACCAACCACTCCAGTTATTACCACCACACCACTACCATATTATCACCAATATTACCACCACCATTACAACCACCACCCATTACCACCACACATTCCACCACCACCACCATACCACCAACCACACCATTACCACCACACCACCATTACCACCACCACCATTTGCCAACCTACACCACCATTTACAACCACCACCACCACATTAACACCAAAACATTACAATTCCCTCCACAATTCCCATTACTACCACACACCACTACTGCCAATCCCACCACCACATACCCCACCACCACCATTTCACCACCACATTACCACTACCCACTATTACCACCACGACCATTACGTCCACCACACCACATTACCGCCACCCACCACCAATACCATTACGCCACACCCCACCACATTGCCACTACCACTACACCATTACACCCACCACTACCATTACACCACCCCATCACCAGTTTACCTACACACCCCCATTACCACCATCACCATTACCCACCATCACCATTATTACCCCACCATTACCACACCACACCACCACCACCACTCACCATTACCACCACCACCACCACCATTACCACCACCACCACAACACCACCACACCACTACCACCACCACCACCATTACCACCACCACCTTCCGCGAACCATCAGTATTACCACCACCACAGTATTACCTCCACATCCACTACCACCGTTCATCACACTATTACCCACACACCACCACCCCCATTAACAACCCCGCCATTACCACCACCATTATTACCCCACCACCACCATTACTACACCCACCACCACCACCACACCTTTACCACCACACCACTCCACCAATATTTGCCACCAACTCCATCACCAACATACCACCACCAGTATTACCACCACCACAATTACCACCATTACACAAACCACCATTACAACACCAACCATTAACACCACCGCCACCCTCATTTACCACTCCACCACCTCCCCATTGGCCACCACCACCACAAATATTACTACCATCACCTCTACCACCATTACCACCACACCATTACACACCATCATCCATTAACCACCATCACCATTACCATTACCTACACCAGCCCACCATTACCACACTACACCACCACACTATACCACCACCACACCCGCGACCACCGTATTACCACACACCAGTATTACACCACTCCACTACCACCGTTCTCACCACAAATACCCCCACCCCAACCACCCCACCCCCTCCAATACCCCCACCACCCTACCCACCACCACCACCACCATTACTACCCACCACCACCACCACCATACCACCACACCACACCAATCTTTCCACCACCTCCAACACAACCTACCACACCCTTATTACCACCACCCACCCATCCAACCCATCCACACCCACCCTACCCACCCCCCCACCCAACCCCCCCCCCCAAAACCACCCCCCCCCCTCCACCATTTCCCCCCCACACAAATAAACAACCACACCATACCACCATTACCACCACCACAATACCACCCTCCACCATTCCCCCACCATCAATCCCACACCACCACAACCCACCAAAACCACCCCTACCACAATTCCCCCCCCCCTCCACACACCCCCCCCCCCACACAAACCACCACCACAACCCTTACTAACCCCCACCACACTACACCAAAACCCCACTTACCACCTCCATCACCACCACATTACCACCCACCACCATTCCCACCACCACCACCATTACCCAATCAACCCCCACCCCCACACCACCACCACCCTACCCACCATACCACCAACCTTTACCACCAACCACCCACCCCCACCATTCCCCCCACCCCCCCCACCACCAATATAACACACCAACTAGTATTCCACCACAACCACTACCACCATTATCACCCATATTTACCACAAACCACTACACCATTATTACACCACTAATCCCACCACCACCACCATTACAACCACCACCTTACCACACACCCCCATTCCCACACACCACCATTACCACCACCACCACCAATACCCACCTGTATTACCACCACATCATTACCACCACAAGATATTATACCACACCACTACCACCATTACCACCCCACTATTACACTACCACCTTACCACCACCATCATTACCACCACCACTATCATTACCATCACCACCACCAACTTTTCAACCACTACCCCAATTCCACCACCATCACCACCACCATTACTCGCACCCTACCAATACCTCCACCACAACCACCACCACTACCACCACCACCACCATTACCACCACCACCACCACCACCATTACACTACCCCACCACCATTGCCACCTCCACCATTACCACTACCACCACCACCATTGCACCACCGCCACCACCATTACACCCCCCTCACCACCACCCATTACCACCCACCACCCATTACCACACTTACCACCCTTACCACCACCACCATTACCACCCCCACAACCACACCCCACCCACTACCAGTACACCACCACCACCATTACCACACCCCCCCCACCATATACACCACCAGTGTTTACACCACCACCACCACCTTACCACCACCACCACCACCACCATTACTACCACCTCCATTACCACGACCACCTGCACCATCCTTGTTACCACCAACCCCACATTACCCCCACCCATTACCACCACCATTAACCATATCACCATACCACCACCATTACCACCACCATTACCACCAAACACTGCCATAACCACCAATATCACCCATCACCACCCAGTATTACCATCACTTCACCAGTATTACCACCACCGCCACCCACCACTACCACCATTTCCCTCCACCACCACTACCACCATTACCACCACAACTCACCATTACCATCACCAACCACCATTATCCACCCGATTACCTCCACCACAACCCACCAATTACCACCACCCCATCACCACCACAACATTATCACCACACCAGGTATTACCTCCACCACCACCCACCACTACCACCTTACCACCACCACCACTACCATCATTGCCACTACCTCCACTTTACCACCATTAACCACTATTACAAACCAGGATTCCAAATGGCCTGTTATCCTGGTGTAATGGGAGCAAAATTAACACAGCAAAAAAAGTTTAGACTTATTATTATCCTCACCAATTTAGAGCAACATATGTACACTATATTACGTGTTCAAGTATAGTGCACTCCACGGAAGCAAGCAGAATATAGAAGCCACAAGATAAGCAGACCGTGCTTCAGCCAGGCTCTAGTATGGAATGACAAGGCCCAGACAGGAGAAGTTGTTCCCACATAACCCTTCGATTGCCAAAACCATCTTCTTATTGGGGCTAGGACCTGGTCTACTAGTTGAACGACGGGGCCCTTCATAACTCTTAGCAAACTGGTTTGCTGCGTTGGGGGAGTTAGCCTGTAAATGTGGTGTTGTACATGCCCGAAATAAAGGTTTCGTACTATTGCGGCCACACCCCCACCCCGAGAACGGGATCAGGATTAGGCTGCCACCTCCCAGTGGTAGCCGTGCCCGCCATGGCACAACATAATGGGGTACCGCCTTTCCTCTACACCATCCAACTCCTTAGATAGAGCTTCAGCTTTTCTCGTGACAAAAAGCAAAAATCACTAAGAACTCAAAGTGAGGACAGCAGGTCAGTCAGGTAGCATAGGATTCCAAGATAAACAGGCGGACGGTAGCCCGCATCCCTCACTAAAAAAAACCCCACACCAGGGGATAAAAAAAGAGCGTGAAAAAGGGGGTTACACAAATATAACATCATAACTAAATAATTATGAAAAATATTTAGACTCTAGATAATGGAGTCCGCCAAACACATTTTCTTTGCCGGCATTTATAATTTAATTCTGAGTGGAGTTTGGTTGCTGTCTTGCGTCCAGCGCATCGAGCTTGTTTATTGTTGCTTTAGAGGAGCGTATGTTTACTGTTCTTTCATGGCTTTAGAGTTATACTAGAGGATTGGATCTCTGTAGACTGTGACACCTGCGTGTCTGGCCCACATAAACTTCCGAAATGCTCCAAAGCCCCAGTACTAGCGCGAGGGCTATCTTTTTCAATGGTAGAGTAAGCCCTCTGATGTGGCTGGAACTTGGCTGATGAAAAGTATGCTACAGGCTGAAACTCTTTATTCCTCGGTTTGTAATTGTACTGCCCCAACCCCAGACTCACATGCATCAACCCTGTAATGAAAAAGGTTTGGAGAAGTTGGAGACAAAAGAATGGGTGTAGTACACAATATTCTTTTCTGCTTTATTAAATGCAGTGTTACAGTCTGGAAGGTCCAATTAAAGGAAACATTTGTGACTGGTAAGAGAGTAAGAGGGGGCTACAATATCTGAGTAATTCTTACTGAAATCTTCTGCTAAATTCCTATCATGGCCTTAGAAACGTTGAAGAGATTTCATATCATGAGGAACTGGATTATCTTTAATAGCAAGAACTTTAGAAGTTTAGGTTGCAACTTTACACTACTACTTTCATGGCCTAAGTAAAGTGACAGTGGCCTGGGCCATAAAGGAAAGATTTAGATAAATTAACTGTTAAGATGGACTCTGAAGGTCCCCTCCCCCCCCCCCCCCCCCCCCCCCCCAGAGCCTTAGTCTAGGTAGGTTGTTGATCCCATGTATCAGACACCACAACACTATTCACATCTAGGTACGCTGCCGTGCCTTCAAGTCCTTTAATAGCCTGATGGATAAGTTTCTGGAATGAAGAGGGGGAAATTTAGACCATTTTTCATCCGAAGGGGGTAACTGTGTATTGTTATATGACCTCTGGAATTACGAAGGCAGAGATTTCCTTCGCCTTTTTCGTTAAAGGTTACCTGATAGTAACCCTTTAAGGGATCTAACTTGGACACACAAAGTAGCCTCTCACCCACAAAAGTCAATTTCGTCATCCTGACGAGGAAAAGTGCGTAAGCAAGCTGTATATTGTGACCTAATTCACATTTACGGTAGTCTGTACACATACGAAATCCTTCCATCAGCCTTCTTCACAGGATGCACCGGTTGAACCCTTGGAACTAGATGACTCCCTCCACTAAACCATGCTTTAACAAATTTCTACTTCTGCTGAAGTTAGCCTCGGCTTTTCAGGATTAGCTTCTGTAGGGGGAGAGTTTAATTGGTTTAGATTTTCCCACATTACATCATGATAACCTAAAAAGTTCATTTTTTCGGCACATCCGAAAAACATATTAGGAAATGACTGTAGAAGCTTCAGTTAAATTTGTTGCTTGCGTTTCAGATAGTCCCTCATTAAAGGGCTAGGATCTTGAGGAGGGACAGAATTTGATAAGTTTACATATTATTTCAGAGATAGAGCTGCAAAGATATCAGAGTCTCCCTCAGGAGAAGTGGACAGAATCATTACTGGGACTTTATCTGGTGTATGAAAAGATTTCAATTGATTGATGTGGTAAATTTTAGTTTTTGATGTCTTATCAATGGGAGCTACCAAATAATTTACATCTGATAAATCTACTTACAATCTGCATGGGCCCGTTAAATCTACTTTCAAGGTGTGGCAAGGTTATAGGTTCCTGCACCAACTCCTTGTCTCATCCTGGAGTGGAACAGAAGCGGAATTGTGCACTTCTGTTATTACCTCTGTTTTCATCTTACTTTGCAGCTGTCTTTTTAGGTTAGACTTGGCTATACATGTCCGTCCACCTGCAACCTTGAAGACGGGTTGTAGAGTGTTGAGCTAACGTCTTCTCCCATCCAATCCTTCCTTTGAGCACCGAAGAGGACCATCGTATATTGTGGCCCAAAGATCTGCTCAAACGGTTTACCCTGTAGATTCTTGCACCGTTCTCTCTTACTGGAACAGCAACAAAGTAGTGATTCATCTCAGTCTGTAGGAAAGTGCATGCAAAAAGTTTATCATGTTTTTAACGTTGATGGTATCTTTCAAGCGCCTTGGGTTGAGGATGATAGGCAGGGACTAAGTTGTGGATTATCCCTAACCTAGTTATACTTCCCTAAATGCTTTGCAGAAGTTAGTACCTTGATCACTTTGATAGTTTTAGGATGCCAAAACAAGAAATGATTTGGTTAAAGCATTTGAGAATAGCTTTAGTATTAATACTGCGCATGGGAATTGCTTCAGGATATCTGGTTACTTTATCCTAATCGCTAAATAAATAATGATTTCCCGACTTTCGACCCTAGGTAGTGCGTCCTACACATCTATAATTAATCTGCAAATTGTTCTCCATCACGCAGGTATAGGCTTGGAGAGGTGCAGGTTTTATTGGAATGTCCAGGTTTCCCAACTTGCTGACAGTCTCGGCAACAACCTATATGACGTCTTCCATCCTTTCTTTAATTTTGGCCATTAAAATTCTTTTGTGATTCTATACAAGATTTTTGTATTCCTAGTGAACTCCTAATGAAGTATTATGAGCTATAGTTAAATATTTGAGGTCTGTAATTTGTTGGATCACTAACCTGTTAAACAATTGCCGGCCCTCTATCTCCTACCAGTCTCAGTGCAGGGACCAAATAATCATTTTTAATTTCATTACTGTCCGGATGACCCAAAGTGGATTTACCCATGGCTGCTGAAAAGCGAATTTTAGAAGGGTCTTTTCGTTGTTGTCCGGAAGGACAGTCCTCGGGCTTGGAAACAGAGACATTCTGGTGCGCAATCCTTGCAACCTGGAATAGGACGGCTTGATCGGGGTCTGTTCACTTGATTTACGAGGCTCCGGCGGTGGCCTCTAAAACAACGTGGGGCTATTCCGCAGATCGGAAGTCGTCCAAGGATAGGTCATATTTTCAGACAACCCTTGGGATGTTGCCCATGTTATGGCCAACCACCGACGAGAAGAATTACTACACCTCTTACATTATAGGTTCAGGACACGGCACTAACTGTAGTAATGTTATTACCCGTAATAACTGGCTTCTTCATGGCGGATTCTTTTGAGACACTACAGTCAAGACCAGTGTAATTTCTGCACTGCTACATAAATTTTATGCAAAGGAACAGACTATTTGCTCTCCAATAAACAGCGGAAATTCAAGGAAGTGTTTTGAAAGGTGTAATATTCCTTCTCTTACAACGTGAAGCAATATGCTCCTGATCTCTATAGGTCTTTTACGTCAGTTGTTTCTGAGTTTTCCTGAAGGATATAAGACTCTTGCTATAATAACGGGGCCATACCTTTTTCTACTTCTCTAGGGGACACTGGTTTACTAGGGTTATTAGAGAATTTTCCAATGGGTTGGGGTTTGTGGGGGGCAGTTGGACGAATATGACCTACTTGTTTCAGAGAAGCAGATGACAGGGCTTGCACTTTACTTCCCTGCGGGACGTTGCAACTGGTGTCGCTTGGCTGGTGTTCTCAGGATACTGTTGTCGAGATGCACCCTGTTGAGTAATTTGTCTCTCAGCACGTGGACCATAAGTTGAGACCATAGAGTGGCTCACCAGGTGACTCTTTGTTGGCTGACGTAGACGTTTCTCCCTCCGGCTGGCACTTCATTCCTCCAAGGTTGTCGATCTCTGCCTCATGCCAGGTGTTGAAAAGAGAGAGGACGGGGACGCTCGGACAAGGAGCGGTTAGTTTGAAGGTATCAGCCAAACCTTGCTGCTCCAATGCAGTTGCTAAAGTCACGATCCTGCAG
Organism: Cherax quadricarinatus; assembly: GCF_026875155.1. Lineage (NCBI taxonomy): Eukaryota > Metazoa > Arthropoda > Malacostraca > Decapoda > Parastacidae > Cherax > Cherax quadricarinatus. The sequence continues at coordinate 95,794,649 of NC_069399.1, forward strand.
GAAATACTCGACCCTGGCTACCACAGACTCCAGCAGATTATCAATCAGATTTAGCTGTAACCAGATCCTCAAAGTAGAGGACACCACTTGCTTTATACAAGCTCGGTAAAAAGCCTTTGGTTGCCGGTCTCACAAAGTCCATAGGATTGACCAAGCTGATGCCTTGCTTTATTTAAAAGTTTACGTTTATTGATGGGATACATGTATATGCACCCAACCCTGGCGGTCCTCACTACTTTATAAATCAGAAAATTCAACGTCATTTAATGATGACGTAATTTACCTGTGCCCTTACCCAATAATGCGTATGAACCAACGATTGCCCAATGCTGTTCCGGCCACCTCTCAAGGCTCGAGCCTGGATTTTACGAAGCTTTCGAAAAATTGTTTGGTTCGGCCCTCATTGAAGCGGGAACAAGCAGTACTGCTTTTTGTGTAATCTAAAATCATTTACAGAAGAATGCGAAAAACTGTTCTCCTTTCTCTTTCCCTATCAAATTCTTCCCTTGTGTGAATGCTCTCTGGTCCCTAGTTTGATCAAGATTGATTTTGACAGCTCATGTGCCATCGACGCTGATTCACCTTGAAGACAACCAGCTGGCACTATACTGACGATTTGTCCGCAGGTGTATCTTCTTCCTCATGCGAGGAGAACATAGTAGTTTTTGCCCTAGCTCCCGATATAAGAGGGAGGAGTCTGGAAATGTGCCGTCTCTCTTCTGTAAGTTTTTCAGCAATCAGTGAACAGAGAGTTGCCGCAGCTGTGAGAGTTGCGTTTTTATTTAATGCCAATGGAACGAGCTATTTTCCTAACACGCTGTTTTAGGGACAATTTAGGTAGTTCATGCAAAGTTATATGCGTCACCAGAACGTCCTGACTACGTCTGTGGCCTAAGGTTAGTTCGATCTGCACAGGCACGATTGCAGGAATACCCAACGTAACACGTTAATTTGCACGAACACGACCGTTGCTACGCACAGGTCACGATTGCGAATATGCATTACAGCAAGCTGATTGCAAATTTCTCCAACCGTACAGGCTAGTAACAACTGAACACGGCAAAAATTTGTAAGAGCATTGACAGACAGCTACACTGTTCTAGAGATTGACAGTAGCGAAGCGAGCACAACCGGGTGGCAAGCTAGTAGCGAGCTGTTGAAACGACACACAACAGCAAGGCATAACCATAACCAAAACTGACACAAAATTTGTAAGCAGAGGCAAAGATAAGGCAATGCCAGACAGCAAGCTGCACAATGTTCCTGCTACGTGCTTCACACCTATGGCGCGACGTTTCTCTAAGTCAGCTCCAGTCTCGGACAGGCTACCATATTACAACCCAGGATTCCAATGGCCTGTTATCCCGGGTTGTATGGGAACATAAAATAATCAACAGCTCGCAGAAAAAGTTTAGACTTTTATTATCCTGCACCAATTTAGAACAGCAATATGTTACACTATGTACGCGATAAGTATAGTGCACTCCAAGGTAAGCAAGGCAGAAATAGAAGCCCACAAGATAGCAGACCGTGCTTCAAACCAGCTCTAGAAGGAATGACAAGGGCAGAAGGGAGAGTGGTACCCACATATACCTCTGCGATTGCCAAACCATCTTCTTATTGGCTAGAACCTGGTCACTTGTTTGAACGACGGGGCCCATCATCAAACTCCTACGCAACCTGGTTGCCTGGTTGGGGGAGATAGCCTGTAAATGAGGGTGTCTGTGTTGTAGATACATGCGCCGAATAAAGGTTACGTACTCTTTGCATGCCACATCCACCCACACCATTACCACACACACCATTACCACCACCACCATTACCACAACCACCCCACTACCAACATTACCACCAACCACCACTACCACCATTGCCACACCACCACATACACCATTCCACACCACACAATTACCTACCACCGCCATTAACACCTCCACCATTACCACCACACCATTACACCATTACCACCATCACTATTACCACCACACCTCATTACCACCACCACCATTACCACCACCCCATTAACTCACCCACCATACAACCACCACTGTTGCGTCACAGGGCAAACTACCTTAGCCTGTTTGCCTTTATTGCAACGAATAAAACAGGATGATGGATTTGGGAGCGGGCCCACACAATCAATTATCAGGCGGGGCCAAACGGTTCTCCGTCTGATGTGAGGGGGATAATGGAGCTGGAGGAGGTGTATGCGCGGGCTTGCCCACCACTTGGCTTACCGACAATGATGCAAGTGATCCACCATGGTCTCTCTCATTTTTGGCCAGTTAAAAGTATTTTTGACAATTTTTTCCTTATTGTCTTCCTTATGACCAGATGCCCCACCAAGGGACTTTTGTAGGCAACACCCAGGGCAAGTTCTCGGAAAATCGCTGGCATAACTAATACACGTTACTAACCCTAGGCGAAGTGTCACTAGGGAACCTCTAAAGCGTGAGATTTTTCATCAATATCTCTCCCTTCCTTATAGTAAAACGGTCCTCCAGGTCTTTCCGCTAGTTCTTTGACAATACTACTTCTTTATCCCTGTAGGATGGGTCTTACCGTTGCCCTGTATTAATTCCTTCCGGCCCAAAGGCGTTTTGGTGCCAGAGTGACTCTTAGATGTGAAGTGGGGGGGAACTCGGCAGGCTCTGTATCTTTGGACTGTAGGTAGAAGGTTTTCACCTGAATAACAAAATTTAATCCCTTATCTTGCATGATCTTCTCTTCTCACTGGAGAAGAATGTCGGGACCGGGGTCATGGCTCTCGTGGACGATTCCTGAGAGGAAATTAAAGATGGTCCTTTCCACAAATTCGATGGTGCTTATTATCGCTGCATGCATTATCTATGACCACGGCGCTTTTACAATTCTTCTAGGCTTAAATTCGTTTCCCTATCAGTAGATCTACTGATTTGATTGGGGAACCTTCCGTTTGCCACAGCAGCAGCTACCCTTCGTAGCCATCAACCTTCTGGTATATCTTGTGATGAGGGACCCTGAGAAACATTTCCCACATAGGCTTATTTAGGAGTACGTCAATCTTGGTTTAAAATAAGTCTAGCGTCGTTGTTATAGGCAGGACTCCTTTCCTCAAGAGCGTTAAGGTAACTCCCGTGTCTCGGTAAACCTTGACCTCCACAACCAGATTTCGTCCTTCCACACTCCCAGTTAGAAAAATAAGGGCCTTCATCGCCATCTGACCCTTTTAGCTCAGACACTTTCATAGGCGCTAGTCATCTCGATGAAGAAAGCTCTTTGGTCCACGGTAACTTGTTTGTTCTTGGTCTTCTCGGCCATTGGGACGTTAGAAGTAACCATCTGCATCGGGCTCTTTCCTGAGCTGTCTTCCAAGTAAACGTTTTCCAACTTATAAACAATTGTTCCTTGTCCTTATGCCCCCTTCTCTGGCTGTAGGGTACTTGTTAGTGCTTTTCTTGCTGGGAGAGCTTCTCTTTTACTTCTAGTCACTGATCTTAACACCGTGGAGTGGCAGTGAGAAGGCACGAGCAGCGCCTATGGTTGGGAGGGATGCTATGGCGAGGGTCCTTCTCTGATCAAACGTGTTGTTCGATCCTTTGACCTAAAACTTTCGGGTTCTTCTCCTTGGGAGGCTTTCCATAATCAGCTGACTTGAAATTTCGTTAATGGTTCGGGCCAAAGCGGCAGTGTCCATGACATCTAGACCTGATGATCGATCAAGAATTTGCGCAGATCTCCCCGAAAGGCATTGGAAAAAATCGTCAGCAGGATTCAACTTGGACCAGGGCTTGTTTACTGTTGGCAGCTCGAGGCACCCACTGCCCATCTCTCGAATGCTTTCTGTTTTTGTGGGACGAAGTCACCCTTGTTTGTCCTGGCACCGCCGTGAGGGTACAAAAAAGCCTGCTGGTTTAGCTTTATTGGGAGCAGGTCTTATGTTCTCAAAATCACTTTTTTTACGACCGGGTACTATATATATTGTTGGGTAAGGCGAATGCAGCTGCAAACTTCCTTAACCTTCCGTTTCAATGTGGTTATGCAATAGTGTAGCCCAGTTTTTTTATCTCTGGGGCATAGCATAGCCGACTGAATTCTCGTACCGTGGCAAAAAAAATAACGAGTCCATGCCGGCGACTCGACATAATTTGGCACCAGGGTGAACGCGCCTCTATGTTATGTTCGATACGAAATATGGACTCTCATAGCATGCGACCTCCCAATTCTTGCCTTCACCTTGGTTGTTGGCGCTGTAGCGTATATTTCCTGCTTAAACTCCTCTCATTCAGCTTACATTGGGCCTCAATTTGAGCAGTTTTGCGTATGGTTTAAGGCACCGCTTACTTCCTCTCCTCCTAACTGGTCTTGAACGGGATGGGGCTAGATAGTCGTGGGAAAAGCGGCAGAGAGTATTGCAGGCTGCTCTTTTTGGACGTGAACCTCCCCAAGGCTCTCTGCCTTACCTCATCCTCCTTTGCGGGTGCGAAGTCTGCGTCTCTAGTATTTCTCCCGGTTCTGTTGTGGTTCCTCTACTCAGGAGGGTTAATTTTAAAAGGTTTGAGTTTTTTACAGGAGCGAGTCCATACGCTCCCATCGAGCCTTCTGAAATCTTCAAGCATGGGACCAGTGGTCGAGTGAGAAGAAACGAGGCTCCCTACATCGATTCTACTTCCTTTGGGGATAGTTCAGCTGTAGGGGAAAATGAGAATATTCCATAATAATAGATTATTATTATTATAATCAAAATAGCAAGCGCTAAGCCACAAGGACTATACTGCTCCATATATAGAGCAGTTCTGTCTTTTGTGTATAGTGCCTATTGCCAAGTCTCTCTGAGTGTATTGCTATCTGCCAGCACTTCTGCTGCGACAAGTCTCAACGTTGTTAGAGTCAATTCCCCAATATTTGCTTTCACAGTGTCGTCATGATGATGAAGTTGGGTTGGCGCTGGTCCAGCAGAGGTACCCTTTCTTCCAGGACATTGGTCAAACAGTTCCCAGGACAGGCCCCAGTTTTGTTTGTGTACAGGGCAACTACTTAAGCCTGTTTAGCCTTTCTTGCACAAAGATAAATCAGATTTGTATATCCTGTTCTTGTTGAATATCTTTTCAAGGGTTCAGTGGTGTTAATCTATCACAATGTTTCTTTCTGTTTTTTTCTTAAGTTTATTAATAAACCATAGAAGGGTTTTATTTTAACTTTAAAAGGTTGCACCAAAAAACTGAAGAGCTACTCCATGAAAATTTACACTAGAGTTCACTTAAAAAGTTAATAACAATATTCTGGTCTTGTTATAGTACTGAATGGCGCTAGGAATCATAAACACCCTTTACTTAATATAATAAGACTTTGCTTAACTCAATCTAAATGAGACAGAAAAGTAAACTTCAATAATAATTCACTTTATTACAACTTTCAAAAATATTACTAAGCGAGATTTAGGAATATTCTAACTTAAAGGAGTTTTGAGGCGAGTCTGGCTCCCATGACTTTTTTCGCCATCCTCTTTGAAACCATACTGCTTAACTCGGCTCCTGCTGAGCTATGGACAATCTCCAGCGCCCGTCTCCCAATACAGCCACCACACACTTCGTCTGTGACGTCTTCTGTCTCGTTACGTCCGAGGTGCTGGAGGGCACTAGGGAACCTCATGTGGGACCAGAGGTTTAAATCCAGGAAGAATCAAGGAGCTTCTCTCACGAAAGGTGAGAGTGGACTGCGTCGTCACCCTCGGATTAAGTGGGGACAAGTGGCCTAATCGACTGCCGGGTAATAAACAACTGTACCCATAGTTTACATCATCGAAAAACATCCTATCTATTTTTACACAGCTAAAAATCGGCCAGATAATATTATAAGTACTCTATCCTCATTTTAGCTACTAATGAGGCCTGAAATAATATAAATATTGAGTGAAAAAGCCCGTTACTTATACATATACCTGACCTAGAAGGTTCACAAACGAGAGTGCTCGTAACAACCACCATTACCACCACCACCATTACCACCACCACCATTACCACCACACCCATTACCACCCTTCATTTCCACCACCCATCACTGTGGGCATGCAAAGAGATATGATACAATTTATTCGGTGTATGCACACTCCCATATATTCTGCCTCCAACCAGCGAACCGCGTGCTAAAAGGTTAATGATTGATAGGGTACCCCGTCGTTAATCTGTACATTGGTTCATTGACCAATCATAGGGCAAGCCCACCAAAGCTGAAGCAACGTTGCTCACTTGCGGTAAAGCCATTTCTCAGACTTGCCTTCCTGCTGGTTGAGTACTGTACACTCTCTCTGGTTCTGTTTTTGCCATCTGCCACCATGGGTGTACACTTATTATTTCTATCTGTACGTATTGTGCATTGTGTACATATCTGTATGTAGTGGCTGAAGGCAAAATATTTATTATATTTCTACTGCTGAGTTATTGTTTGCTCCAATTCCTTTACGACCAGATCCCACAGGCCATCTTTACCTATGTTTGTAATAACCACACCTACCACATATTTACAACCACTACCATCACTGTTACCACCACCACCACCCACCACACCACCATTCCCACCACCATTACCACCACCTCACACCATTCCACACCACACACCACCACCAGCATTACACCACCTCCACCACCATTACCACCACCACCACCACCATTACCACCACCACCAACCACCACCACCACCACCACCACCACCACCCACACCACCAGCAATTACCCCACCGCCATTACCACCACCCTTACACATTCCTTTTGTGTGGGAGTTTCCCAGTTTCCTTTAAGAAAATCTTAGCCTCGCCAAATTATGTGTCACTACTAATATTTTCTCTTTCAAACACTGAATTCTCAAGCAGAAATTGGTGTAGCTGCAGGGAAATCCATTCTCTCTCCCATACTCGCCTAATCTATACATGGACAGTACTATGAACTATATCCTTCCCAGCATCAAAGCACCTAGACATGCAACAAACCTTACCTGTATGTTTACTGATAGGTTGGTGCATCTTTGACACTTCGGCAGTCTCTTAACAAACTTGTTCAGAGTTGTATGAGAAACAATCAACTTCCATTCCTTGTTGTTTCATCAACTACCACACCACCCTTACTAACAACCACCACCACCACCACTACACCGCCGCCACCACCACACACCATTACCACCACCCACCACCATTACCACCACCACCACCACCACAATTACCACAACACACCACCAGTATTACCACCACCCCAGTATTACTCACCACAATCACTTACCACCATTATCACCACTATTACCACCACCACCACATTACCACACTCACCACTTTACCACCACCACCACCACCAACCCATACACCACACACCACATTACCACCACCACCATTGCCAACACCAACCATTACCACCACCACCCTTACACCATACCATGACCACACTACTTACAAATCCACTACCACCACCACTGCCAATACCACCACCCCCACTATCACCACCACTTACCACCACTACTATCACCATTGCCACCACAACCACCACAATACCACACAAACACCACATCTCCCCCACAACCAACCACCATTACCATCTCATCACAGCCACCACTTCATTACCACCACCACCACAACCACCACCATCACCTTCCATTACCATCACCACTGATCACCACCACCACCCACCAGCCAAAAACCATTACCATTCCACCCCAATACCACCACACCATAACAACCTCCACTTACATTACCACCACCATATTACACCACACCATTACCACACCACCATTTATCACCACCACCACCATTACAACTCCACCATTGCACCACCGCTCACCAGTACACACACATTACCACCACCACCACCACCAGTATTACCACCACTGCCAGTATTACCACCACAAACTACCACCATTTTTCATCACACTATTCACACCACCACCTTACACCATCACCATTACCCCCCAAACCACCCCACATACCACCAAAACACCATTACCACCATACCACCACCATTACCACCACCACCATTGACAACCACACCACCATTTACCAACCACACCACAATTACACCACAACCATTACCAATCCCACCACATTTCATTACGACATCAACCACCAGACTTACCATCACCACCACACCACCATACCACCACCACACCATGCCCACCACCACATTACACTACCACTATTACCACCACCCCATTACCCTCACCACCACCCCCATTACCGCCCACCACCACACCAATTCGCCACAACCACCACCACCATAACCACTACCACCAGTACCACCACCACCACTACCTTTACCACCACACCAATACACCACCACCAACACCAGAAATACCACCACCCATTACCACATCACCATTACCATCATCACCAATACCACCACCATTACCACACCACACCACCACCAACTTACCAACACCACACCACCATTCCCACCACCACCACCACCACCACACCACCACTACCACCACCACACCATTACCACCACCACCACGCGACACCAGTATTACCACACCCCACCAGTTATTACCACTACAACAATACCACCGTTATCACACTAGTACCACCACCATCACCACCATTACAACCTCCGCCTTACACCACCACACCATTACCACCACCACCACCTTACTACCACCACTACCACCATTACTCCACCCACACACCACACCAATATTGCCACACTCCTCCCACCACCACCTACCACCCCCACCAATTACACCACTCCATTACCACCACCACATTCACCACCACCACCATCATTACACCACCACCATTACCACACCCACACCACCATTAACCATCACCAACCACTCCAGTTATTACCACCACACCACTACCATATTATCACCAATATTACCACCACCATTACAACCACCACCCATTACCACCACACATTCCACCACCACCACCATACCACCAACCACACCATTACCACCACACCACCATTACCACCACCACCATTTGCCAACCTACACCACCATTTACAACCACCACCACCACATTAACACCAAAACATTACAATTCCCTCCACAATTCCCATTACTACCACACACCACTACTGCCAATCCCACCACCACATACCCCACCACCACCATTTCACCACCACATTACCACTACCCACTATTACCACCACGACCATTACGTCCACCACACCACATTACCGCCACCCACCACCAATACCATTACGCCACACCCCACCACATTGCCACTACCACTACACCATTACACCCACCACTACCATTACACCACCCCATCACCAGTTTACCTACACACCCCCATTACCACCATCACCATTACCCACCATCACCATTATTACCCCACCATTACCACACCACACCACCACCACCACTCACCATTACCACCACCACCACCACCATTACCACCACCACCACAACACCACCACACCACTACCACCACCACCACCATTACCACCACCACCTTCCGCGAACCATCAGTATTACCACCACCACAGTATTACCTCCACATCCACTACCACCGTTCATCACACTATTACCCACACACCACCACCCCCATTAACAACCCCGCCATTACCACCACCATTATTACCCCACCACCACCATTACTACACCCACCACCACCACCACACCTTTACCACCACACCACTCCACCAATATTTGCCACCAACTCCATCACCAACATACCACCACCAGTATTACCACCACCACAATTACCACCATTACACAAACCACCATTACAACACCAACCATTAACACCACCGCCACCCTCATTTACCACTCCACCACCTCCCCATTGGCCACCACCACCACAAATATTACTACCATCACCTCTACCACCATTACCACCACACCATTACACACCATCATCCATTAACCACCATCACCATTACCATTACCTACACCAGCCCACCATTACCACACTACACCACCACACTATACCACCACCACACCCGCGACCACCGTATTACCACACACCAGTATTACACCACTCCACTACCACCGTTCTCACCACAAATACCCCCACCCCAACCACCCCACCCCCTCCAATACCCCCACCACCCTACCCACCACCACCACCACCATTACTACCCACCACCACCACCACCATACCACCACACCACACCAATCTTTCCACCACCTCCAACACAACCTACCACACCCTTATTACCACCACCCACCCATCCAACCCATCCACACCCACCCTACCCACCCCCCCACCCAACCCCCCCCCCCAAAACCACCCCCCCCCCTCCACCATTTCCCCCCCACACAAATAAACAACCACACCATACCACCATTACCACCACCACAATACCACCCTCCACCATTCCCCCACCATCAATCCCACACCACCACAACCCACCAAAACCACCCCTACCACAATTCCCCCCCCCCTCCACACACCCCCCCCCCCACACAAACCACCACCACAACCCTTACTAACCCCCACCACACTACACCAAAACCCCACTTACCACCTCCATCACCACCACATTACCACCCACCACCATTCCCACCACCACCACCATTACCCAATCAACCCCCACCCCCACACCACCACCACCCTACCCACCATACCACCAACCTTTACCACCAACCACCCACCCCCACCATTCCCCCCACCCCCCCCACCACCAATATAACACACCAACTAGTATTCCACCACAACCACTACCACCATTATCACCCATATTTACCACAAACCACTACACCATTATTACACCACTAATCCCACCACCACCACCATTACAACCACCACCTTACCACACACCCCCATTCCCACACACCACCATTACCACCACCACCACCAATACCCACCTGTATTACCACCACATCATTACCACCACAAGATATTATACCACACCACTACCACCATTACCACCCCACTATTACACTACCACCTTACCACCACCATCATTACCACCACCACTATCATTACCATCACCACCACCAACTTTTCAACCACTACCCCAATTCCACCACCATCACCACCACCATTACTCGCACCCTACCAATACCTCCACCACAACCACCACCACTACCACCACCACCACCATTACCACCACCACCACCACCACCATTACACTACCCCACCACCATTGCCACCTCCACCATTACCACTACCACCACCACCATTGCACCACCGCCACCACCATTACACCCCCCTCACCACCACCCATTACCACCCACCACCCATTACCACACTTACCACCCTTACCACCACCACCATTACCACCCCCACAACCACACCCCACCCACTACCAGTACACCACCACCACCATTACCACACCCCCCCCACCATATACACCACCAGTGTTTACACCACCACCACCACCTTACCACCACCACCACCACCACCATTACTACCACCTCCATTACCACGACCACCTGCACCATCCTTGTTACCACCAACCCCACATTACCCCCACCCATTACCACCACCATTAACCATATCACCATACCACCACCATTACCACCACCATTACCACCAAACACTGCCATAACCACCAATATCACCCATCACCACCCAGTATTACCATCACTTCACCAGTATTACCACCACCGCCACCCACCACTACCACCATTTCCCTCCACCACCACTACCACCATTACCACCACAACTCACCATTACCATCACCAACCACCATTATCCACCCGATTACCTCCACCACAACCCACCAATTACCACCACCCCATCACCACCACAACATTATCACCACACCAGGTATTACCTCCACCACCACCCACCACTACCACCTTACCACCACCACCACTACCATCATTGCCACTACCTCCACTTTACCACCATTAACCACTATTACAAACCAGGATTCCAAATGGCCTGTTATCCTGGTGTAATGGGAGCAAAATTAACACAGCAAAAAAAGTTTAGACTTATTATTATCCTCACCAATTTAGAGCAACATATGTACACTATATTACGTGTTCAAGTATAGTGCACTCCACGGAAGCAAGCAGAATATAGAAGCCACAAGATAAGCAGACCGTGCTTCAGCCAGGCTCTAGTATGGAATGACAAGGCCCAGACAGGAGAAGTTGTTCCCACATAACCCTTCGATTGCCAAAACCATCTTCTTATTGGGGCTAGGACCTGGTCTACTAGTTGAACGACGGGGCCCTTCATAACTCTTAGCAAACTGGTTTGCTGCGTTGGGGGAGTTAGCCTGTAAATGTGGTGTTGTACATGCCCGAAATAAAGGTTTCGTACTATTGCGGCCACACCCCCACCCCGAGAACGGGATCAGGATTAGGCTGCCACCTCCCAGTGGTAGCCGTGCCCGCCATGGCACAACATAATGGGGTACCGCCTTTCCTCTACACCATCCAACTCCTTAGATAGAGCTTCAGCTTTTCTCGTGACAAAAAGCAAAAATCACTAAGAACTCAAAGTGAGGACAGCAGGTCAGTCAGGTAGCATAGGATTCCAAGATAAACAGGCGGACGGTAGCCCGCATCCCTCACTAAAAAAAACCCCACACCAGGGGATAAAAAAAGAGCGTGAAAAAGGGGGTTACACAAATATAACATCATAACTAAATAATTATGAAAAATATTTAGACTCTAGATAATGGAGTCCGCCAAACACATTTTCTTTGCCGGCATTTATAATTTAATTCTGAGTGGAGTTTGGTTGCTGTCTTGCGTCCAGCGCATCGAGCTTGTTTATTGTTGCTTTAGAGGAGCGTATGTTTACTGTTCTTTCATGGCTTTAGAGTTATACTAGAGGATTGGATCTCTGTAGACTGTGACACCTGCGTGTCTGGCCCACATAAACTTCCGAAATGCTCCAAAGCCCCAGTACTAGCGCGAGGGCTATCTTTTTCAATGGTAGAGTAAGCCCTCTGATGTGGCTGGAACTTGGCTGATGAAAAGTATGCTACAGGCTGAAACTCTTTATTCCTCGGTTTGTAATTGTACTGCCCCAACCCCAGACTCACATGCATCAACCCTGTAATGAAAAAGGTTTGGAGAAGTTGGAGACAAAAGAATGGGTGTAGTACACAATATTCTTTTCTGCTTTATTAAATGCAGTGTTACAGTCTGGAAGGTCCAATTAAAGGAAACATTTGTGACTGGTAAGAGAGTAAGAGGGGGCTACAATATCTGAGTAATTCTTACTGAAATCTTCTGCTAAATTCCTATCATGGCCTTAGAAACGTTGAAGAGATTTCATATCATGAGGAACTGGATTATCTTTAATAGCAAGAACTTTAGAAGTTTAGGTTGCAACTTTACACTACTACTTTCATGGCCTAAGTAAAGTGACAGTGGCCTGGGCCATAAAGGAAAGATTTAGATAAATTAACTGTTAAGATGGACTCTGAAGGTCCCCTCCCCCCCCCCCCCCCCCCCCCCCCCAGAGCCTTAGTCTAGGTAGGTTGTTGATCCCATGTATCAGACACCACAACACTATTCACATCTAGGTACGCTGCCGTGCCTTCAAGTCCTTTAATAGCCTGATGGATAAGTTTCTGGAATGAAGAGGGGGAAATTTAGACCATTTTTCATCCGAAGGGGGTAACTGTGTATTGTTATATGACCTCTGGAATTACGAAGGCAGAGATTTCCTTCGCCTTTTTCGTTAAAGGTTACCTGATAGTAACCCTTTAAGGGATCTAACTTGGACACACAAAGTAGCCTCTCACCCACAAAAGTCAATTTCGTCATCCTGACGAGGAAAAGTGCGTAAGCAAGCTGTATATTGTGACCTAATTCACATTTACGGTAGTCTGTACACATACGAAATCCTTCCATCAGCCTTCTTCACAGGATGCACCGGTTGAACCCTTGGAACTAGATGACTCCCTCCACTAAACCATGCTTTAACAAATTTCTACTTCTGCTGAAGTTAGCCTCGGCTTTTCAGGATTAGCTTCTGTAGGGGGAGAGTTTAATTGGTTTAGATTTTCCCACATTACATCATGATAACCTAAAAAGTTCATTTTTTCGGCACATCCGAAAAACATATTAGGAAATGACTGTAGAAGCTTCAGTTAAATTTGTTGCTTGCGTTTCAGATAGTCCCTCATTAAAGGGCTAGGATCTTGAGGAGGGACAGAATTTGATAAGTTTACATATTATTTCAGAGATAGAGCTGCAAAGATATCAGAGTCTCCCTCAGGAGAAGTGGACAGAATCATTACTGGGACTTTATCTGGTGTATGAAAAGATTTCAATTGATTGATGTGGTAAATTTTAGTTTTTGATGTCTTATCAATGGGAGCTACCAAATAATTTACATCTGATAAATCTACTTACAATCTGCATGGGCCCGTTAAATCTACTTTCAAGGTGTGGCAAGGTTATAGGTTCCTGCACCAACTCCTTGTCTCATCCTGGAGTGGAACAGAAGCGGAATTGTGCACTTCTGTTATTACCTCTGTTTTCATCTTACTTTGCAGCTGTCTTTTTAGGTTAGACTTGGCTATACATGTCCGTCCACCTGCAACCTTGAAGACGGGTTGTAGAGTGTTGAGCTAACGTCTTCTCCCATCCAATCCTTCCTTTGAGCACCGAAGAGGACCATCGTATATTGTGGCCCAAAGATCTGCTCAAACGGTTTACCCTGTAGATTCTTGCACCGTTCTCTCTTACTGGAACAGCAACAAAGTAGTGATTCATCTCAGTCTGTAGGAAAGTGCATGCAAAAAGTTTATCATGTTTTTAACGTTGATGGTATCTTTCAAGCGCCTTGGGTTGAGGATGATAGGCAGGGACTAAGTTGTGGATTATCCCTAACCTAGTTATACTTCCCTAAATGCTTTGCAGAAGTTAGTACCTTGATCACTTTGATAGTTTTAGGATGCCAAAACAAGAAATGATTTGGTTAAAGCATTTGAGAATAGCTTTAGTATTAATACTGCGCATGGGAATTGCTTCAGGATATCTGGTTACTTTATCCTAATCGCTAAATAAATAATGATTTCCCGACTTTCGACCCTAGGTAGTGCGTCCTACACATCTATAATTAATCTGCAAATTGTTCTCCATCACGCAGGTATAGGCTTGGAGAGGTGCAGGTTTTATTGGAATGTCCAGGTTTCCCAACTTGCTGACAGTCTCGGCAACAACCTATATGACGTCTTCCATCCTTTCTTTAATTTTGGCCATTAAAATTCTTTTGTGATTCTATAC
Organism: Cherax quadricarinatus; assembly: GCF_026875155.1. Lineage (NCBI taxonomy): Eukaryota > Metazoa > Arthropoda > Malacostraca > Decapoda > Parastacidae > Cherax > Cherax quadricarinatus. The sequence continues at coordinate 95,809,763 of NC_069399.1, forward strand.
AAGATTTTTGTATTCCTAGTGAACTCCTAATGAAGTATTATGAGCTATAGTTAAATATTTGAGGTCTGTAATTTGTTGGATCACTAACCTGTTAAACAATTGCCGGCCCTCTATCTCCTACCAGTCTCAGTGCAGGGACCAAATAATCATTTTTAATTTCATTACTGTCCGGATGACCCAAAGTGGATTTACCCATGGCTGCTGAAAAGCGAATTTTAGAAGGGTCTTTTCGTTGTTGTCCGGAAGGACAGTCCTCGGGCTTGGAAACAGAGACATTCTGGTGCGCAATCCTTGCAACCTGGAATAGGACGGCTTGATCGGGGTCTGTTCACTTGATTTACGAGGCTCCGGCGGTGGCCTCTAAAACAACGTGGGGCTATTCCGCAGATCGGAAGTCGTCCAAGGATAGGTCATATTTTCAGACAACCCTTGGGATGTTGCCCATGTTATGGCCAACCACCGACGAGAAGAATTACTACACCTCTTACATTATAGGTTCAGGACACGGCACTAACTGTAGTAATGTTATTACCCGTAATAACTGGCTTCTTCATGGCGGATTCTTTTGAGACACTACAGTCAAGACCAGTGTAATTTCTGCACTGCTACATAAATTTTATGCAAAGGAACAGACTATTTGCTCTCCAATAAACAGCGGAAATTCAAGGAAGTGTTTTGAAAGGTGTAATATTCCTTCTCTTACAACGTGAAGCAATATGCTCCTGATCTCTATAGGTCTTTTACGTCAGTTGTTTCTGAGTTTTCCTGAAGGATATAAGACTCTTGCTATAATAACGGGGCCATACCTTTTTCTACTTCTCTAGGGGACACTGGTTTACTAGGGTTATTAGAGAATTTTCCAATGGGTTGGGGTTTGTGGGGGGCAGTTGGACGAATATGACCTACTTGTTTCAGAGAAGCAGATGACAGGGCTTGCACTTTACTTCCCTGCGGGACGTTGCAACTGGTGTCGCTTGGCTGGTGTTCTCAGGATACTGTTGTCGAGATGCACCCTGTTGAGTAATTTGTCTCTCAGCACGTGGACCATAAGTTGAGACCATAGAGTGGCTCACCAGGTGACTCTTTGTTGGCTGACGTAGACGTTTCTCCCTCCGGCTGGCACTTCATTCCTCCAAGGTTGTCGATCTCTGCCTCATGCCAGGTGTTGAAAAGAGAGAGGACGGGGACGCTCGGACAAGGAGCGGTTAGTTTGAAGGTATCAGCCAAACCTTGCTGCTCCAATGCAGTTGCTAAAGTCACGATCCTGCAGGAAATACTCGACCCTGGCTACCACAGACTCCAGCAGATTATCAATCAGATTTAGCTGTAACCAGATCCTCAAAGTAGAGGACACCACTTGCTTTATACAAGCTCGGTAAAAAGCCTTTGGTTGCCGGTCTCACAAAGTCCATAGGATTGACCAAGCTGATGCCTTGCTTTATTTAAAAGTTTACGTTTATTGATGGGATACATGTATATGCACCCAACCCTGGCGGTCCTCACTACTTTATAAATCAGAAAATTCAACGTCATTTAATGATGACGTAATTTACCTGTGCCCTTACCCAATAATGCGTATGAACCAACGATTGCCCAATGCTGTTCCGGCCACCTCTCAAGGCTCGAGCCTGGATTTTACGAAGCTTTCGAAAAATTGTTTGGTTCGGCCCTCATTGAAGCGGGAACAAGCAGTACTGCTTTTTGTGTAATCTAAAATCATTTACAGAAGAATGCGAAAAACTGTTCTCCTTTCTCTTTCCCTATCAAATTCTTCCCTTGTGTGAATGCTCTCTGGTCCCTAGTTTGATCAAGATTGATTTTGACAGCTCATGTGCCATCGACGCTGATTCACCTTGAAGACAACCAGCTGGCACTATACTGACGATTTGTCCGCAGGTGTATCTTCTTCCTCATGCGAGGAGAACATAGTAGTTTTTGCCCTAGCTCCCGATATAAGAGGGAGGAGTCTGGAAATGTGCCGTCTCTCTTCTGTAAGTTTTTCAGCAATCAGTGAACAGAGAGTTGCCGCAGCTGTGAGAGTTGCGTTTTTATTTAATGCCAATGGAACGAGCTATTTTCCTAACACGCTGTTTTAGGGACAATTTAGGTAGTTCATGCAAAGTTATATGCGTCACCAGAACGTCCTGACTACGTCTGTGGCCTAAGGTTAGTTCGATCTGCACAGGCACGATTGCAGGAATACCCAACGTAACACGTTAATTTGCACGAACACGACCGTTGCTACGCACAGGTCACGATTGCGAATATGCATTACAGCAAGCTGATTGCAAATTTCTCCAACCGTACAGGCTAGTAACAACTGAACACGGCAAAAATTTGTAAGAGCATTGACAGACAGCTACACTGTTCTAGAGATTGACAGTAGCGAAGCGAGCACAACCGGGTGGCAAGCTAGTAGCGAGCTGTTGAAACGACACACAACAGCAAGGCATAACCATAACCAAAACTGACACAAAATTTGTAAGCAGAGGCAAAGATAAGGCAATGCCAGACAGCAAGCTGCACAATGTTCCTGCTACGTGCTTCACACCTATGGCGCGACGTTTCTCTAAGTCAGCTCCAGTCTCGGACAGGCTACCATATTACAACCCAGGATTCCAATGGCCTGTTATCCCGGGTTGTATGGGAACATAAAATAATCAACAGCTCGCAGAAAAAGTTTAGACTTTTATTATCCTGCACCAATTTAGAACAGCAATATGTTACACTATGTACGCGATAAGTATAGTGCACTCCAAGGTAAGCAAGGCAGAAATAGAAGCCCACAAGATAGCAGACCGTGCTTCAAACCAGCTCTAGAAGGAATGACAAGGGCAGAAGGGAGAGTGGTACCCACATATACCTCTGCGATTGCCAAACCATCTTCTTATTGGCTAGAACCTGGTCACTTGTTTGAACGACGGGGCCCATCATCAAACTCCTACGCAACCTGGTTGCCTGGTTGGGGGAGATAGCCTGTAAATGAGGGTGTCTGTGTTGTAGATACATGCGCCGAATAAAGGTTACGTACTCTTTGCATGCCACATCCACCCACACCATTACCACACACACCATTACCACCACCACCATTACCACAACCACCCCACTACCAACATTACCACCAACCACCACTACCACCATTGCCACACCACCACATACACCATTCCACACCACACAATTACCTACCACCGCCATTAACACCTCCACCATTACCACCACACCATTACACCATTACCACCATCACTATTACCACCACACCTCATTACCACCACCACCATTACCACCACCCCATTAACTCACCCACCATACAACCACCACTGTTGCGTCACAGGGCAAACTACCTTAGCCTGTTTGCCTTTATTGCAACGAATAAAACAGGATGATGGATTTGGGAGCGGGCCCACACAATCAATTATCAGGCGGGGCCAAACGGTTCTCCGTCTGATGTGAGGGGGATAATGGAGCTGGAGGAGGTGTATGCGCGGGCTTGCCCACCACTTGGCTTACCGACAATGATGCAAGTGATCCACCATGGTCTCTCTCATTTTTGGCCAGTTAAAAGTATTTTTGACAATTTTTTCCTTATTGTCTTCCTTATGACCAGATGCCCCACCAAGGGACTTTTGTAGGCAACACCCAGGGCAAGTTCTCGGAAAATCGCTGGCATAACTAATACACGTTACTAACCCTAGGCGAAGTGTCACTAGGGAACCTCTAAAGCGTGAGATTTTTCATCAATATCTCTCCCTTCCTTATAGTAAAACGGTCCTCCAGGTCTTTCCGCTAGTTCTTTGACAATACTACTTCTTTATCCCTGTAGGATGGGTCTTACCGTTGCCCTGTATTAATTCCTTCCGGCCCAAAGGCGTTTTGGTGCCAGAGTGACTCTTAGATGTGAAGTGGGGGGGAACTCGGCAGGCTCTGTATCTTTGGACTGTAGGTAGAAGGTTTTCACCTGAATAACAAAATTTAATCCCTTATCTTGCATGATCTTCTCTTCTCACTGGAGAAGAATGTCGGGACCGGGGTCATGGCTCTCGTGGACGATTCCTGAGAGGAAATTAAAGATGGTCCTTTCCACAAATTCGATGGTGCTTATTATCGCTGCATGCATTATCTATGACCACGGCGCTTTTACAATTCTTCTAGGCTTAAATTCGTTTCCCTATCAGTAGATCTACTGATTTGATTGGGGAACCTTCCGTTTGCCACAGCAGCAGCTACCCTTCGTAGCCATCAACCTTCTGGTATATCTTGTGATGAGGGACCCTGAGAAACATTTCCCACATAGGCTTATTTAGGAGTACGTCAATCTTGGTTTAAAATAAGTCTAGCGTCGTTGTTATAGGCAGGACTCCTTTCCTCAAGAGCGTTAAGGTAACTCCCGTGTCTCGGTAAACCTTGACCTCCACAACCAGATTTCGTCCTTCCACACTCCCAGTTAGAAAAATAAGGGCCTTCATCGCCATCTGACCCTTTTAGCTCAGACACTTTCATAGGCGCTAGTCATCTCGATGAAGAAAGCTCTTTGGTCCACGGTAACTTGTTTGTTCTTGGTCTTCTCGGCCATTGGGACGTTAGAAGTAACCATCTGCATCGGGCTCTTTCCTGAGCTGTCTTCCAAGTAAACGTTTTCCAACTTATAAACAATTGTTCCTTGTCCTTATGCCCCCTTCTCTGGCTGTAGGGTACTTGTTAGTGCTTTTCTTGCTGGGAGAGCTTCTCTTTTACTTCTAGTCACTGATCTTAACACCGTGGAGTGGCAGTGAGAAGGCACGAGCAGCGCCTATGGTTGGGAGGGATGCTATGGCGAGGGTCCTTCTCTGATCAAACGTGTTGTTCGATCCTTTGACCTAAAACTTTCGGGTTCTTCTCCTTGGGAGGCTTTCCATAATCAGCTGACTTGAAATTTCGTTAATGGTTCGGGCCAAAGCGGCAGTGTCCATGACATCTAGACCTGATGATCGATCAAGAATTTGCGCAGATCTCCCCGAAAGGCATTGGAAAAAATCGTCAGCAGGATTCAACTTGGACCAGGGCTTGTTTACTGTTGGCAGCTCGAGGCACCCACTGCCCATCTCTCGAATGCTTTCTGTTTTTGTGGGACGAAGTCACCCTTGTTTGTCCTGGCACCGCCGTGAGGGTACAAAAAAGCCTGCTGGTTTAGCTTTATTGGGAGCAGGTCTTATGTTCTCAAAATCACTTTTTTTACGACCGGGTACTATATATATTGTTGGGTAAGGCGAATGCAGCTGCAAACTTCCTTAACCTTCCGTTTCAATGTGGTTATGCAATAGTGTAGCCCAGTTTTTTTATCTCTGGGGCATAGCATAGCCGACTGAATTCTCGTACCGTGGCAAAAAAAATAACGAGTCCATGCCGGCGACTCGACATAATTTGGCACCAGGGTGAACGCGCCTCTATGTTATGTTCGATACGAAATATGGACTCTCATAGCATGCGACCTCCCAATTCTTGCCTTCACCTTGGTTGTTGGCGCTGTAGCGTATATTTCCTGCTTAAACTCCTCTCATTCAGCTTACATTGGGCCTCAATTTGAGCAGTTTTGCGTATGGTTTAAGGCACCGCTTACTTCCTCTCCTCCTAACTGGTCTTGAACGGGATGGGGCTAGATAGTCGTGGGAAAAGCGGCAGAGAGTATTGCAGGCTGCTCTTTTTGGACGTGAACCTCCCCAAGGCTCTCTGCCTTACCTCATCCTCCTTTGCGGGTGCGAAGTCTGCGTCTCTAGTATTTCTCCCGGTTCTGTTGTGGTTCCTCTACTCAGGAGGGTTAATTTTAAAAGGTTTGAGTTTTTTACAGGAGCGAGTCCATACGCTCCCATCGAGCCTTCTGAAATCTTCAAGCATGGGACCAGTGGTCGAGTGAGAAGAAACGAGGCTCCCTACATCGATTCTACTTCCTTTGGGGATAGTTCAGCTGTAGGGGAAAATGAGAATATTCCATAATAATAGATTATTATTATTATAATCAAAATAGCAAGCGCTAAGCCACAAGGACTATACTGCTCCATATATAGAGCAGTTCTGTCTTTTGTGTATAGTGCCTATTGCCAAGTCTCTCTGAGTGTATTGCTATCTGCCAGCACTTCTGCTGCGACAAGTCTCAACGTTGTTAGAGTCAATTCCCCAATATTTGCTTTCACAGTGTCGTCATGATGATGAAGTTGGGTTGGCGCTGGTCCAGCAGAGGTACCCTTTCTTCCAGGACATTGGTCAAACAGTTCCCAGGACAGGCCCCAGTTTTGTTTGTGTACAGGGCAACTACTTAAGCCTGTTTAGCCTTTCTTGCACAAAGATAAATCAGATTTGTATATCCTGTTCTTGTTGAATATCTTTTCAAGGGTTCAGTGGTGTTAATCTATCACAATGTTTCTTTCTGTTTTTTTCTTAAGTTTATTAATAAACCATAGAAGGGTTTTATTTTAACTTTAAAAGGTTGCACCAAAAAACTGAAGAGCTACTCCATGAAAATTTACACTAGAGTTCACTTAAAAAGTTAATAACAATATTCTGGTCTTGTTATAGTACTGAATGGCGCTACAGCACCGAATACTGCCCAAACACCACCAAAATCACCATAAACTAAGATCAACATCACAGACTAACACCCATTTTCACACAAATCCTCTCAAATCACTATAACCAAGACGATTACCAATTTCTATGAGTACACTCACCTCCAACTAAGATATAACATGAGCGCATACAAAGGGCATCTGAACAGAACGCACAACAGGTGCAAGGCTACTTGCCAACGCAGTAAAGTAGACTGCGATGATTTGCAAGACTGCTTGAAGCGTTTGGGGGAAAATGGGAAGCCTACGAACAAGCATTCTCAGCATATGAGCTACAGGCTATTGAGGATGGTGAATCCCAGGATAGTCTTCAGCAGGCTCAGGACGAATTCACTAAGGATGATGTAGATTGTCAACAGGAGATGAATACGTACAAAGATAAGTTAAGTACATTAAAGGCTAGTATTCCAAGTGTGGTGCCGAACACCGCAGGTACCACAAACAGCCACACACCTGTCAATATGTTGCCCCAGTTGAATTTACCGACATTTGACGGAGCCCTAACAGAGTACATTGCTTTCTGGGATCAGTTTAAAGCCCAGATAGATGACAGGAACGATTTGTCAGATGCCATCAAATTGCAGTATTTGCAGTCACAGCTCAAGGGTAAAGCCTTAGACTTGGTCCGGCACTACCAGATTACTGACACTAATTACCAACATGCCAAAGACCAGTTAGAAGACATGTTCGGCAACACTGAAGAGATAAAAGTGGCCATAATTTATCGGTTGTTGGATCTAGAGGCTTAAAAATGACTTGAACAAGGACAACACCAATAACACAATATATAAACAAAAACAACCCAGGCAACATCTGACACTATCAAAGAACCTACCAATCGCATCTGCTAGAAAAATGACAGGATGGATAATGAGAACCTTCAAAACTAGGGAGGCCAAGCCCATGATGACACTCTTCAGGTCACTTGTTCTCTCTAGGCTGGAATATTGCTGCACACTAACAGCACCTTTCAAGGCAGGTGAAATTGCTGACCTAGAAAATGTACAGAGAACCTTCACGGCGCGCATAATGGAGATAAAACACCTCAATTACTGGGAGCGCTTGAGGTTCCTGAACCTGTATTCCCTGGAACGCAGGCGGGAGAGATACATGATTATATACACCTGGAAAATCCTAGAGGGACTAGTACCGAACTTGCACACGAAAATCACTCACTACGAAAGCAAAAGACTTGGCAGACGATGCAACATCCCCCCAATGAAAAGCAGGGGTGTCACTAGCACGTTAAGAGACCATACAATAAGTGTCAGGGGCCCAAGACTGTTCAACTGCCTCCCAGCATACATAAGGGGGATTACCAACAGACCCCTGGCAGTCTTCAAGCTGGCACTGGACAAGCACCTAAAGTCGGTTCCTGACCAGCCGGGCTGTGGCTCGTACATTGGTTTGCGTGCAGCCAGCAGCAACAGCCTGGTTGATCAGGCTCTGATCCACCAGGAGGCCTGGTCACAGACCGGGCCGCGGGGGCACTGATCCCCGGAACTCACTCCAGGTAAACTCCAGGTAAACTACCAAACTCTCACAATTCGCAACATTTACAACATTTTAAGAATATTATATCGTTTAACAATGGTACAGGTCATGTATTAACACCTGTCATTTATACCTTCCCCACAAGGGCAATAATCAACAAGTATTCCTTTCACACTAACCACAACCCTTTACACACGTATACCTCCACTCACGCCCATCAACCCATCTCCTCACAGCCTAGGAGGCCAACCCGTTACATACCACTAACTCCCCCCCCCCTCATGCATCAATATACTCACCCCTGCAGGTTACACTCCAGTTATAATGCCACTAAATTCCTTATTGTTAACCCTCTATAACCCTCAGAAAAAGCTGCACCCCACCTTTTCCCATATATGTCCCTATTGCGACACAATGTTCGTCGCCCCCAATACCCTTCTCCACACTTCCCCACTCCCCTTCCCCCTCTTACTCCACAAAACGTATACATAATCCACGATTATATATGCTAAACCCCTTGCTACACCCTCATCCACCCCACCCACATACAAGACACAGTGCCCACAATACCGACACACCTTGACCCCCCACCCTCCTACCACCCTACTCATCCATGCCCTGATGCACTCCAAACCTTCACGAAAATAGACCACATTTATTTATTTATTTATTTATTTATTTACTTATTTATTTATTTATTTATTTATTTATGTCTTTGCAGTCTCATCCCCACCACATATGCCACACCTCCTCCCTCCACAACCCGCCTACTCTGTAGTATCGCGTGTAACGGCAATATGCCATGTAGGAAGCGATACATAACCTCACGTGCCCTAGCTCGTATCCTTAATTTGCTGAATTTTTGCCATATTGCGTCCCATGCATACATAAGGAAAATCCCTTCAGCCGGCACCACTACTGTACCCTCTAACATTTTACACAAAATTCCCACTCTTACTTTCCCCAGTTCCCTAGCTAACACTAAAGCATGTAACACCGTTCCCCCCTGCCATCCACCTACACACATCACTTCCCTCTTAATGAACACACATTTTACACACCTTCTCAAGTCCAACAATCCCAACCCTCCATTACATACCTACAATGTCACTACCTCCTGCTGCAACCAGTCGTACCCGGAACCCCACACGAATTTAAACACCATTCTGAGAATACTCGTGATCGCCGTTCCTGTCAATGGCAACACTGCCGAAACAAACCAGACTTTACTATATAATAATACATTGATCACAATTGCTCTTTGCCTAAGGGTTAAATGGTGAGGTCGCAGCATTCCTAAGTGTCGCTGCACCCGTTCCATCATTCTGTTCGAATTATCCACCCTTGCTGTGCACAGATCAGCCTCATAGAGGACACCACAGATTTTCAGACTCCCTGCCTGCCGCTGCACATCACATTCCCACTCCACCCTCCCTGACCACTCTCCCAGCCCCATGATCATCGACTTCTCCAGGTTTACTTTCATCCCCGTAGCTCCCCCAAACATGCGTACGACCTCCTCCAATGCCCCTATCTTCGTCTCTTCACACACCAGAATAGTTGTATCATCCACATAACCTACCAAAGCAGGCCAAATCTTCCCCACACCATCCCCGCCCCCATTTCGTAGATGATCCTCCATCATCCTATAAAATGGGCCCTGAGCACATGCAAACAATAGTTGTGACATTGGACAACCCTGCCTAAGACCCCACCCCATGTTGGCTGCCTCCCCCACACACCCACTGATTTGCACCCACACTTTCGCTCACGAGTACAATGTGTCTACCCACCTCACAATTTCTTCCCCAAAACCCTGTCTGATGAGGATATTCCACAAAGTTCCCCTTTCCACCCTGTCATATGCCCCTTGCCAATCCAATGCCAACAGTCCCCCCTTCCCCCCTCCATGTCTTCCACAAACCCCTTAATGATCTCGTGACCCTTGACCATTGACCTTCCCAGCAACCCAAATTGAGACTCAGACACCACCCTCCCCACTACACATATATGCCTATTCCCCAGGATTTCTGCAAACAACTTATAATCAGCACAGAGCAACGAAATGGCTTTTCCTCCTTTGGAACCAACACCACCACTGCCGTTGCCTGCGTTTCTCCCATCTTACCTCCATCTTTCATCTCATTCAGTAACCTAACCAGGAATCCCCTTAGTAGCCCCCAATGTTGAACACAAAATTCACAAGGTAAACCATCTATTCCGGGCACCTCTCCCTTACTCATTTCCATAAGTGCTCTCCATATCCCATCCTCTTCAATGACCCCTCCCAGTGCCTTTTGATCACTCCTCCCCAGTTTGCATGGCTCATACCCACACGCCCACCTGAGAACCTCCCCATCCACCCCTCGACTTCCCCAATACCCCTCATACCATCTATCCGCATACTCACTCATCCCCTTTGTTTCCCATAATGCCTGACCGTCTCAGTATCCCCCCACTGAAGAAGTGATTTGGAATCCCAAGATTGCAGTCATTTGCTGTCGCAGCTTCTGGCCTCGCAGCACACAAGCCAATGGTTTGCGTGCTGCATGCCTTTGCCACACTGTCCCACCATCCTACCACATCCTCCACAGTCCTCCCTTCCACACAAAGCTGTTCCCATAATACTGCAAAGCTGTCTAATCTCTCTTCATCCCCCAGAACTATCGTATTCAGTTTCCAATAACTCCCATGCCTACAAGCCTAGGCCTCCCACCCCACTTCCACCATTACTGCCCTATAATCAGAACACACCATCTCAATGGTTTTAAAAGACTCAACCAAACCCCTCTGCGATGGATATATCCTGTCCAACCGAGCTGCATATCCCATCTGTACAAAAGTGTGTGCCACCTCCCACATACCTCCCCTAAATGCATCCCTTCACTGGATATCCCTAAAAAGGTCCCCTAAGACTCAAGAAAAATATCCCACTCCCCTGGGTTCTACTTCTGCCCTCTTAACAACACAATTCCACCCTCCCACAATCGCCACAGACAGTAACGTGTGAAGGAAGTACACAAGTTTCACATGCACGAAATCCGTCTTCACTTTCGCATCACTTTCAGCTGGGGCATATACACACACAAACACCACTCTCTTACCCATCCATGATCCTTCCACATGCAACACTCTTCCCCTCCCCCTCACTCCTGTGCAAAACAAACGGGCTCGCCTCCCTGATCAACACACCCACTCCCCCTTTCAACCACTCAGACAGCAACGCAAAAGCTTGGTAACCAGACACCACTAATTCACGACGAAGCTTAAAATTGTGTTCCTGCACAAAAGCCACATCTACCTTATATCTTTTCAAAAACACTCTAAAGCACTCACGTTTCACGCCATCAGAGGCTTGCCGACATGACCGTCAAAGCCTAGAGAAGTTCCATATTGAAATTATGAGCTTGACAAATAGTTTCAGAGATTTGCATGATGAGGATGATTCAGAATGGATCCTTAGCCAGGTGATTCAGAGGAAACTGGCTAGCACTACAGTGCATGAGTTACACTTAAAATATCGGACGAATAGGTTCACGATACAACAAATTGTTGAGGGGTTGGGAGATCTCGTTTCTCATTTGAGTATGTATAGGTGTGAGAGAAGAGTCACCACCATCACCACATAAAAACCCAGACAGTTACTCAAAGATCTCGAGAGATCAGTCTAAAGCTCATACGACTAATGTTGGAGTGTACTATGGTAAAGAAGTGTCTAAGGTAAGAACCTCTAAGCAGAACCTCAGAGGCACTCATGCCAGAATATGCGTGTTCTGCGAAGGCAAACACGCTAGAACGAGTTGCCCAGAGTAAACAACACTGAGCAGTAGGCAACAGAGACTAAAGGAGTTGAGACTCTGCTTCAAGTGTTGTGGGGAACACTTTGCGAGAGACTGTGGCACCCAGCTCAGTGAGTGTCGAGTCTGTTGCAAAGGTAAGCACCATACTGCACTATGTCCCAATAATTTAAGGGAACCCCAGGCTAGAGATAGAAAGTGAGTCTGAGCCTGAAATGGTAGCCAGTGTGATTAGTGGGAGTGAAGTCTCTAATCCGAGTGAGAATCACGGAGGTGCTGCCCTACCTACAGTCATGGCAAAGGTTGTGAATGGGCACAGGTCCGAAACAACCAGATTATTCTTTGACTCAGGAGCACAAGTATCCTTGATAACAAAGAAGTTGGTGGCTAAATTAAAGTTGAAGGCCACAAAGAAAGTTAGTATGATGTTGGGAGGGGCTATAAGTCAGGCCCCACCCAAATCTTATGATGTGGTGGATGTCACAGTCAAATTAGGTGGATATCACAGAGACATTACAGCCTTGGTGGTAGAGACATTACCCACGGCAATTACAGCGAGAGGTCTTGCTGCAGCAGCTAAGCGATTGAAAGACCTTGACGTGAAGCTGGCAGACCAGGGAATTACCACTGACACAGTCAGAAATGTAGGTATCCTGGTGGGAGCCAATCAGATAGATGACTTCCTGTCTACACGATAGACGTTTAGGGAAGGAATTGGTTTATACAGATCCCCAGTAGGATACATCACAGGCGGCAGGATTCCACCTGAATTCCCTGCCACGCCAGATAGAGAAGAAGCTGTCTCCATGATAGCTGGGGAAGTAGTGATAATGAGTACCAGTATACACGATGAACCGCCAGGGAAGCTGAACCAGGTAGGGAGTGATGAACACTCGGCCACCTTGGGAAAACACTTTTACAAGGTATGTAAAGAGGGAGATAGATTGCCATTAAATCCAGGGAACCTCGTATCAGTGGGAGGAAAGGCTACCAGGGCATGTGGGCCACTGGGTGGGAAATTATGGAGCTGCTCAGTCAAGGCTAGATATACGAAAGATGTTAAAGTTCAAGGAAAGGGTGCTAAGACCACTGGAACCAACAAGTTTACACCCCCAGAGGTCTATGCAGGGGAAACTGGATGGTTGAAGTTAGACCAGAGACAAGAGTGGCCGGACGGCACTTGTGTCCAGGGTCCGCCGCGGGGGCTCGCGGAAGGTGAACTTGATTTAGACTTAGCGCCTACCTTCACCGGTGGGAGGATGTTGGAGCTTATTCGGTCCAAGAAGTCCCAACGGGGAAAAACACACCGTTCGAGAGCCCTTACACCCACCCAAAACACAAACACACTCACCCGGGTTGGCGAAGGTGGTTGGAAGGTACTTCTTAATTAATAGATTTACCCTTCAGGGAAGAAGTAGGTAGTTTATACTGTTAGTACACTAATATTAGGATTATTGAGGCAACTGTAGATAATAATAATGTAGACCTAAGACCTTAACATAGGTAGTAATAGGCCAAATGTAGGCAAACACTAGGTTAAGTTAGCTAGGGAGAACTGGCAGCCCAAGTTTGAACGACAAGGCACGGATCTCGAAGACGCCAGAGCTTTCTTCTAAGACCAGACACCATCTGAACAACATGTGCTGTGATCAGCAGGCAGCACCCCCAAGTGCTTCACATATTGAGGGGC
>NC_069399.1:95823839-95849503 GCF_026875155.1 Cherax quadricarinatus
GATTAAATGTTAACATATGCTGACCCAAACTATTATACTTCTCTTGGCATCTGATTAATTTCAGTGACTCTGTTTTGTACGTAACAATTTTACTGTTTCCATTACGAACCCCTGTAAGGATACCTCATTTCAGACCAAATTACAGTGTATCTAATATTTATCTCCTGCAACTTATTTCTTATTTAATTAGCAAATTTTGGGACACCTACATAAATGGCTGTTAATTCAACTGGGGTAAGGTACGTAAATTTAAATTGGAGACACTTTAGCCTTAGACATAAACAAGAGAGATAACACTATTACAAAAGGTAAGCAACTGCTCCATATGCCAATTTTTGAAGCAACACAAAAATGTTTAGTACATTTTTCCCATCTGGATTGGCCACTGGCGTGGAACTCCAACTTTGGAATTTTCTCATAATCCCCAATTAATTCATCCCACCTGTTAATGAATTCCTCAGGTAGAATTCTTTCCCAAGCACATTTAAGTTTCCATGCTTCCCTAAAATTAATAATTTCCCTCTTATAGTAAGGGGTGACACTAAACCTAGGATCAAAACATTTGGAAACTTCAGCAGCAAGAACTCTCTGTTAATTTATTGAAGCGGCAGCGGCATGAACCCGTAAGACCACAAAATGACCCAAGAATACTAAGAATGTAACCCAAATTTTGACAAAAATAGAAGATCTAAGGAAGACAGCCCTGCTAACCCAAACACTGCCTCGCTCCCAAAAACCCATTTAAAACCCAAGCTCCGAGAAAACAAGCCTTCTCCATTGCTACACAGTATCTACTTCAGTGATACTATGAAAGGATATCGCAAAAGGGAAAACAACATCAGTAATAAAGAATAACAGAAAGACCTAGAACTCAACTTGTCTACCCAGCAGAACGCCGGTATATCATCAACCCCCTCACCGCCGCCACCCAGGGAACAACAACAAACAACAACAACAAAACATGGCTGACTCCCCTTCCAACTCCACTCCCTTCAAAGGTTTTCCCCCAAATGATTACCCCAGGTATGATTATTCCTGACAATATCAAGGGACTACACGTTGCTCTAGAAAACGAAATCAAAGATATCAAAGCAACACTCGAGCGACGAGAATCCAAGATAACCAAACCTCGAGAACAAGATCCAAAACCTTGAAGAGAAGATTACATGGGGAAAAGTGTTGACACAGAAAATAACTCTAAAGCAGCTATAGCCATCACAACCGAACAATAACTACAATAAATATGAAGGTTGAAGAAGCAATCAAGGACTGGAATCAAAACCCATGCACACTCGACTAATGAATACCTTGATTTCCAAGACGACAAAACTGAACAAGATAAGTTGTCTGATCCCGGTTATAATAAACAGTCCACACTTTCCCAAAGTGACATAACACAAGCTCAGTGCAAAGAAACTGCTGTCAGGATAATACAGGACCATGTACAAGTCATCGTGCAAAACAATGAATCAAAAGAAAACACGTTTGTTGGGAAAAACCGGGAAGTAAACACATATAATGATCCGACTTCATTCATACGATAAAAGAAAGGACCTAATTAAATCAGCAATTACAATGAAAAATGGATGTGTACATAAATGAGTGTCTAAAAAGAAAACGCCCAAAACCTTCTGTTCAGGCGAGAAAACTTAAACAGGAAAACAAAATACATCAGTGTTTCCAACGCGAGATGGAAAATACTAGTAAGGAAAACATCAAACAGGACAACAATATACATCTCAAACGAACATGATTTTCTACCTTCCTTAAAAAAGCTGTCATTTCTGTAACAGATTAGATAAGTGCCCTTAATACATTATACGTGTGGTGCATATAGTGTACCTTACTTATATTGTGCATTATTATTTTTATTATTTTTTTCATCACAAGCTAATGCTAACTACCTCCAATACTTTTTTACTTCTTTCTTACTGCTATTAATTGCTCATAATTTTATGTTACAAGTCAAATCTTACTCCAAATTAATATTATTCATTGTTCTTACCTGTCCATTTAATTTTGTTTACCACTACTTGTTTTTTTTAGTCCTTTTTATTGTGTGTGCAATTAGTGTATATTCCAATTACTTTTTTGCAAGTCCCAAAAACTATCTTTTGCTAGCTAGTACCAACTACCTCATTTTTTTTTACTTTTTATTGTGCAATAAACTGCTCAACTTATTTAATATTACAAATCAGATCTTACTCCTAAATCAATATTATTTCATAGTGACTATCTGTCCATTTAACTTGTTTACCATTACTTAATTGTAGTCCCTTATATATTTTTTTTCCTTTATTTTAGTTTTAAATATAACTACCTTAGTCATATATTCACAATTGTTAAAATAATCAAGGTGCTATTCTCAGGTGCTAAAGTTAATAAGTTCACTATTTGCCATTATACTCCATAGCTCATTTATTTGATTACCACTTTATTGTTCACCACAAATTATTTTAGTCCCTTTTATATTGTCTCCTTTATTTTTAGTTTTAAAAAAAACTACCTTAGCTCATTATTTTTTCATTTGTAAATATTCGGGTGCTATTTTTTTTTAGCTTTAGAATATTTACTTTATTTTTTACTTAATTCTAACTATAGATTCATACAAATCTTATGATTACAAGCATTGATCCTGATACCAACCTCTTATTTAAATACTTAAATGATTAAAAACAGTTACTGTAATTCTACACAGCAGAACAATAAAAGGCACTTCATCAGAGCCAACAACAAACATAACTATCTTTAACTACAATATCAGATCTTTAAGCAAGCATTATGTTTGACCTCCTAGCATTACTAAATTCCTTGCATGCCAATATTCCATCATTACACTAACTGAAACGGCTAAAGCCTGATACTACAGATGTCTATGCCTTTCCCTGGTTACACAAGCCATACACAACTGTAGGCCAGACCAAAAAGGGGGGGGTGGCACTGCTATATACTACTCAGACCAACTAGAATGTATCACTAATACTTGCACAAGGGATGAACATGGGGAATATATAATAGCTAAATTCAAATCCAAATACCTACAAAAACTCTCACAGTGTAAACATCTACAGAGTTCCACAATCAAACATTAGCCAATTTAGTCAAAACCTGGGGAAAGTATGATAATTGATGCTCGCATGAACAAAGATCACTTACTACTCTCAGGTGACTTCAATATAAATCTCCTGCAAGACCAGGACCCACACGTTACTGAATTCACAAACATAATGATAACTGCATTTTTGCTACCAACAGTAACAAAACCTACAAGATTTACAGAGACTAGTGTTTCCCTACTTGACCACATCTGGCCAAAAACCATATCCCCTTTAGAATCAGGGATAATTACAGATAATACCACAGACCACTACCCTACTTTCCTCATAACAACTCTTGGTAAAATACCCCAAGACACTACTAAAGTCACCTTCAGACTTCACAATGAGGCAGCCATTAATAACTTCACAACAGCTTTAAAAAACATTGACTGGCACACTGAGCTAGAATCTATACAAAATATTGCGAATGTTTTAATAATTTTCTAAAAAAGACCCAATACCTTTATAAACAAGCACGCCCCAAAAAAACTAAACAGATGACAGCTAAGAGACGAACAGTCCCTGGCTAACACCCAGCATTCTCAATCCATAAAAAACAAAACACCGATATGAAAAAAACAGTACAGAAGGGTCACATACCAGAGACCAAACAAAACGTTACTCGTCAAACCTAAACAGCCTGATAAGAAGGGCAAAAAAATTGTATTATGAGAACAGATATCCAACTTACGAGGTGAAAAAAAAAAGACCTGGGAAAACCCAATCAGAAATTCTGGGAACAAAAAAAATATCACGACATGCGAAATAAAATTAGCAAAATCAGATGAAAACCCCAACTCCCACCAACAGAAAAAAGCAAAAAGAATCAATGATTTCTTCTCCACTATAGGTCAAAAAACCCTTTCCAATAAAATCCCAAGCTCAGATACCCCACCAAATGACTACCTCACTGGGAACTACCCGAACACACTGTTTTCCCAGCTCCGACTAACCCATACGAAGTCTCCCTTATAATCAACGCACTGAAAAACAAGGCAGGAGATTTTTAAAAACCTTCCCACCCTTTATATACAAAAAAGCGTCACAAGTACTTCACCAATCATTTGCCAACACTCTTTAACAAATCCATTGAATCCTCCACCTTCCCTACAGTTCTCAAAATAGCAAAGGGTCACCCCGATCCATAAAGGAGGAGACCAAACAGAGTTGAATAACTATAGGCCAATATCCAATTTACACCCTCTCTCAAAATCTTCGAAAAATTAATTCATAAACGAATCTACTTCTACCTCATCTCCCATAACATTCTCAACCCTGCCAATTTGGATTCAAAGGCTAATAAAAATACTAATGATGCTATTATACACATGGGTAGACATATATACACTGCAATAGAGAAAAAAGAAGTTATCACTGCAATAGAGAAAAAGAAGTCCCCCTGGGGATCTTCATTGACTTACGTAAGCTTTTGATACAGTTGACCATGACTTGCTCCACGTAAAATTGTCACACTATGGTATTAGAGGCACTCCCTCAACTACCTCAACTCTTACCTCAGCAACAGAAAGCCAATATGTGTACGCGAATGGGCAAACTCTTCCCACAACCAATTACAGTGGTGTCCCACAGGGAAGTGTCCTTGGCCCTCTTCTCTTTCTCCTATACATAAATGACCTACCAAATGCTTCGCAATTACTCAAACCCACACTTTTTGCAGATGAAACTACATACGTCTTCTCTCACCCGAGCCCAGTCCACGCTAGCCAATACTGGGAAACACCGAATTACGAAATTATCTACCGGATGAGGACTAACAAACTTACACTAAACATTGACAAAACCCACTTCATTCAGTTTGGTAACAGAGCTACAGATGTACCTCTTAACATAACGATAAACGGATTACCTATCACAAAGCTAACAGAGGGAAAAAATTTTTAGGAATCCACCTCGATAATAGACTCAAATTTCATACACATGTACAACAAATTTCTAAGAAAATTTCCAAAAACTGTAGGCATACTATCGAAGATACGGTACTATGTTCCACAGTCGCCCTCCTGGCCCTTTTTCACTCTCTTATTTACCCTATCTCACCTATGGAATTTGTGCATGGGGCTCAACAACAATTAACCATCTCAGACCACTAATTACCCAACAAAAGGCTGCAGTTAGAATAACAAATTCTCACTACAGGCAACACACTCCACCAATATTCAAAAAACTCAACCTACTCACCATACAAAACATCCCCTACTTATTAAGCACCTATTACAAACATAGAACACTTAACTCTGATATTAAAATTATCCCCCTTTATCGCGCAAGGGGTCCGAAAATTTGAAATTCGAACTGAAAATCCCCATGGTGGATAGAGTAACTCAATACAAGGTCACTGATTTCCCGTAAATTGATTTCTGATGGTTAGTTTTCGAGCAATTGCCAAACTCCGAAGACCGAAAATATTAGGTGCTCCCCAAAGGGATTAAAAAATTTTATGTTTGCAAACTTGCAATTGTTAATAAAACACACCCAAAACAATTTTTTAAATTTAATATACAAACAGACAATATAAAAAACATAAATGGAACTTGTATCAAACATTTTTAATTGTTACAAAAATAAAAAAGGAAGCAAATATCAACAATGCCAAATTGCAAAGTGATGCAAGTTTCAATCCCTATATTCCTGAGATTCATTGGAAGACTCATATGGAGACCTAATTTCAAGAGGCTTTCATGTTCATATCCCGGGAAAGGATCATTTTGAATGTCATCTACCGTCCACTGAGATGAAACTTGAAGAGCAATATTCTCATGGATCTCTTCCTCATCCGGGTATTCCTCAATCCTAAAAGTTTTGTTTTTCCTCATTACTTTCTGCTTTTTGGCTGGCCTTTCTTTCCTTTCTTCCTCCTCATCATCACTTGACATCTCTGCATCCTGTGCATCTGGTGGCAAGTATTCATCACCACTATCCAGCAATTCTGGTTCGTCTACCTCTGGTTCCGAGTCACTGTCTTCAGAAACGCAGACAT
Organism: Cherax quadricarinatus; assembly: GCF_026875155.1. Classification (NCBI taxonomy): domain Eukaryota; kingdom Metazoa; phylum Arthropoda; class Malacostraca; order Decapoda; family Parastacidae; genus Cherax; species Cherax quadricarinatus. The sequence continues at coordinate 95,829,936 of NC_069399.1, forward strand.
ACCTCGACCTGCTGGTCGACTGCTCCCCATAAAACAGCCTCTCATGGAACTGGAAGGACAATAGAAACCTCCTGTATAAATCCAGACCACTACAGAGTTCATATATGCAATTGAAATTTTTTTATAAATATTTATTTGACTATAATTGGACATTCCCGGAAACTCGCGCAAGACCGAAAGAATTCTGACTAAAATGCTTGCACTTTTTTCAACTGCATGCTACACTCATATTATGCTTCACACGGACTTTAGGTATATATCAAAATATGCCTAAACTATTCATGTAAGCACTAAACACAACAATCAGTACTTACCGACATTGTAGAATGTATAATCCAAGAGTAGATTAGTAAGGGTGGAGGGAAAAATGCGTGTGTGTTCGAAGCCAAGCCACCAGTGTTTATATTTTGATCTCTCAACCAATGGGAAGGCGGCAGAAGCGAACTGTACTTAGCTGAAGAGACTCAGGGAAGGCTTGTGATTGGTTGGAACTAAAGAACGGGAAGCTGGCCGCGCGGGGCGCGAAGTATGACACGCGCCAAAAACACGTAATTAATACCGAATTTTTTCGGCCAAGATCGACAAAGGGCCCTCCCCTCAAACATCTCCTTGCCAACCTCAACAGAACACATGACCATAACACAAGGCACAGATCACTATTTGATGTTCCTCGTGTCCATCTCACGCTATGCAAAAACTCAATGCACATAAAAGGCCCTAAAATCTGGAATTCATTACCTGTAAATATAAAAGAAACACTACCTGTTTACAAATTCAAGTCTCTTCTCAAAGTTCACTTACTCACTCAAAACCAAATAAATACTGAATAACTGAACCTTATAAATTGTATATCCAAAATGTTACTCACAATTATATCACATAAATGTTAAACCTAGGACCCAATCTAACTTTGTTATTTTTTTAAATACACTACCTAACAGAATACTCCATTCTACTGAATGAACAGCAATGCATGCAACCATAGGACCTGTCTTTGTAATACTCATTTGTGCTTTATAGTTATCTGTTTACAATAATGTCTTATCACTGATTTCATCATTGCTTAGTTAATCTTAAGTTTTTTTTAAAGGGCCAGCCCGTAATGCTATGCATATAAGTGGCTTTGCATGCTGCTCCTTACCTGTATTTTTTTTTTTTTTGTACCTCTGTATGTATGCATAAATTTCTAAAAAATAAATAAATAAATAAATACTGTAATTATTAGGTTTTAACATAAACAAAACTCTCTCAGTATCCCAAGTTAAACCCAATACATTACTACATTTTGGCACTTCATCTCCAGGGAAAATCTTTACTATTTTGTCCTATAATTGGACGAATACTATTCCATTCCCTCAGGGGCATATTTGCACTTTGCATTATTTTATTAGCCTCTCCATAAGTCATTAAAAGTTCCTCTTCAGTTGACGTCACACCCAGGAAATTGTCCACATAAAATTGTTTGCTCATTACTTTACTCAATGGACTTTCCATACGTTTAAGGTGTGCATTTATCGTCGCTTGAAGTGGGAACGGACTGGATGTAGCTCTAAATAATACACTCCTAATGCGAAAGGTTTTCAGAGGGCTAAGTGGGTCACTAGGATTCTCAGGCAATAAGAAGCGGGTACAATCTAGGTCAGCCTCTTGTAAACCCACTCTTAGGAAAGCTTTACTTATGTCAGCCGTAAAGGCATAATGCTTCACTCTGAAATTTAATAAGATATCTCCTAATTTTTCCGTCAACGACGGACCTGTCATAAAACAGTCATTTAAACTAGGTACATTTTTGTTACTCCTGGCACTACAATTAAACAAAATTTCCCTCAGAGAGTGGTCTTAGAATCCTTCTTCACTCCGTGATGTGGCAAATAGTGACCATAAATTTTGGCTTGCTCAGGAGGTACCTCTTCTATAAATTTATTAATTAACTACTCAGCAATTATATCATTATAGGCAGTTAACATTCTGGTGTCTTACCAGTTCGCGGAGCTGAGCCTTTAATTGACCATATGCCTTTCTGTAATTAGGGGGCCCAATTCTGTTTGGTTCATCTCAATGGAAGTCGCACCCAGAAATTGTCCAGTTTCAAATTTTACATCTCTCAGGTATTGCCCTGAGTAAAAGAATCGTCTGGACTTTCTTCATTTACATTTATTCCAATGCTGTCTAATTCCCACAATTTATGCACTGGCTCAACCCATCCTCTATGGAAGAATTATACTGGGGTACGATTTCATGAATAAGACACACAGTTATGGTATTTGTAGTTTCCTCAAGTCATGAATTATTATTACGGAATCCTACCATACATTACATGGCCTCCTGAAATCTCAAAAGGGTGACACAACATTTCTTTACCATACCCTTTACAAAGGAGGCATAATAGTCACTACCTATCAAAATATTTTATTGGGCCTACAGAATCATCACTTACACCAGAAGGTGCTAAATTTACATTATGTGAAAGTCTTTCTGTAGCTTTACTAAGCCCTACTGTAGATATTTTCTCTGGAAGTCTATCTACAATTACTGCATTAACACGTTTTTTCTCATTGCCCAACCTGACAGTTACATAAACAGTGTCATACAATTGAGCCCTTTTATCCGAGAGAAAACCAGATAATTTTCAAGTTGGGGATCTCCCATCTGTATTTTAAATACCATCAAGACATTTACGTTTAATGAAAGTACGTTGGAATCCTTGGTCTAATAATGCAGTTACATTTTTGATTTATGCCTTTTATAAATTTTTACCTGTAACACAGGTAAGGCTACTTCAGTAAAACCATCATTATTAACATTAGCAGCAATTTTTACATTAGCTACTGTTGTGTCAGGATTGTCAACATTATCATTATTATCAACATTATCATATAGACCTTTACACATGACTATATGGTGTCTTTCTTTGTGACATTGATAACAGAAGTTTAATTTGGCATAACAGTCCTTTACATTGTGATTACCCAAACACCTGAAACATCTGTCAAGTTCTCCAACCTTTCAACTTTATCATTCCATGAATTGTATGCATTGCAATTCTTAGAAAATGGGGTACCCTTGCAGAAGAGACAATCTCCTTTTTTCTTTGACTGGTTTCTTTTTAAACCCGGGGGCTACCTTAGGGGGGTATTTATTTTCTTACCTTGTGAGAATCTTTATTCTGATTCCTGCTAATTGATATGCACCTATGCAAGTCTTTTTAGGAAAGGAAATTTTATTTTTTACCATTGGAATAATTTTTTCCCTTTTTGAAACTGACAGATACCTCAGAGTTATTATGTGTTGCATCTTTAAAATGATTAGTTGGCTGGTCTGCAACTGCACAATTAATTCTTGGAAGACCTTGCCTTATTTCCTCCAGACCAAAATAACCCTTGTGATATTTGTTCGAGAGTCATTCAAGTGTTTTACCCGCTTAATTTATTTTGTACTATGGCACTCAATAACCAGTCTGATTCCTTCAGATTATATTTATTACTTAAGGTTTGAGAGTGCTCTCCAGTTTAACTCTAAACTGCTGTAAAAACCCTTTTTAAGTGTGATCTGGAGATTTTAAATTAACAATGATATTCACTAACCCAACCTACTTTGTTCTAATTACCATAAGTGACTTTCAACAATCAACTGCTTCCTTGTAAGATCATCTACATTGGGAAAGGCTTGTAGAGTAGTAAGCATCTCCTCTTACCTGTCCTTTGAGGTAAAATAACTTAGTTACACAGGCTAGGGGCACTCCTGTCATGCACAGCTGCTTTAAAAATTTACCAAAATTCCTCCCAATTTTCACCAGGATTAAATACAGGTAAACATAGTTCTGGGAGTTTTGGCAAAGACATATTATTTGTTGGAGCAGGACTGATTAACTGCCTGGTTTACACATTTTAATTTATTCAAGGCCTGACTTTTACAAGAATCTTTTCCTCTAATTCATAATACTGATTAATCATGAGATTTTATTTCAGTCCCCGTCTACACAGTTTACTAATAAATCTCCTTTATAGTGTTGTAATATAATTTGCATGAACATAAACTATTCCCTAAAGCATCTAACTACAATTTTAAAATCATCATATTCACAGTTTCTTGATTCATTAATTCCAAGCACTTATTAAAAGCCTTGGTTACATGAACTTTTCTAGCCTGTATTGATGCTTTCTTACTCTATATTCCATATGTTTTGTCTTCTACATCAATTTCCTCATTTCAGCCATGATGCAATGTATTAAAATTCAGCTCAGTTAATAACACTGATTACAACTTACAACACTGATACAACTTACCTTTGAATAATCCTAGCTACTTTAGCTTAGAATTACATGTTAATAAATTTAAAATGTACATTAATACAAACTTGGCTCATCAAATTTAAAAATTATACAAATTAATAAATCCTTGCCAAATTTTGGGATAGCAAATTAATATTATACACATTAATATTAGTTACACTTGGCTTATCAATTACACATACACTGATATAAATCTTGGCCAGAATTATCTTATCAAATTAATATTATACAAATACATTAATATAAAAACATAGCCACTTTGGCTTGCAAAATTAATATACATATTAATTAGCTACACTTGGCTTATCAATTACACATACACTTATGCACATTAATATAATCTTTAGCCACACTTGACTTATCCAAATTAATATTGTAATAATTATAATCCACTACACATTAAGTAAATTTGTGAACTTAACATCCACCTCCTTCTGTTATTTCACATATAATTATTAAGTAATTAACTAATTAATGACTTCACTAATTACCTCCGGTTCAAGAAGGACCAATGGGCAAATTAAATGTGGAAAATTGCATTTATCTGAATGTATCATTATGTACATAACAGTAAATGAACAAAGATAATTATTATTTATCAGTTAGACAAGTAGGGAATTTGGGACCACCTAGGTCACCAAAAAAGTCCCCCTTCGATACCCTTTCCACTGTCATACCACAAGTTGCTCTGGACCTATTAATCATAAATGACATATACATCACCAGGGAAAGCTGGTAAATATATATAAATTTGTGGACGTATATTAAATTAATAAGGATTTTATATATAATATATATAAATATATATATAATATATATATATATATATAATATATAATATATATAAATATATATATACCATAACAGAAAGAGAATATCTTTAAAACATAACACTTACCAATTTGACTGGAGATTAAATGTGTCATGTACAGGACCCCCCCTTTTGCCTACATTTATGAAAATTTTTCTGGCCAGAAATTAAACATAAATTAGACAGCTTATCTGAGGTTCCTGGAGTTGTCCTGTCCTGTTGCCTGATATCTCAAGTTATGCAGGAATGCACATCCAACAATTTCGCCTCCTAATTGAGAGGGGGTCAGCCCAATTTTAACCTCTACAGCACGAAAATTCCTTCCCATTACACTAACATTGTATCCAATTTTAAAAACCAAAATGGCGACTGTCCACTTTTTAAAAATACACTTTTATTAAATACAATATAGGGCATCTATTTACCTATAAATTACCGTTTTTTCCGGAAAATATACAGTATTTCCACAAGCAGCAAGCAATCTCAATTTTGGTTCCTCAACGCAAATACACAAGGGCATGGTGTTACAACTCGCCATTCACAACAGCTCCAATGCCGCCGCATATACCACCTGTGCAAAAGAATAAATCTTAAATTGTTTATACTGATGACCGAGCAGTTGCGGGACCTGCAACTGCTTTGGTCATCAGTAGGAATGGACGCTTTTTCTCTGGTGTAATTTTGCAATTCTTAGCCTGAAAAACCCAATTCATTTAAAACAAACTTTTTTGTTTTGTCCCTGGAACGTTAAAGGGAACGTACAAGTTTTCACGTACTCCCGGGACCTTCAGGGGACAAGATTGAAAAAATTTTTAGAAAAATTGATCAACCCTAATAATAGCCCACCATCCTGCTTGTAAAATCTTAACTGGTTTTGTCATTGAGGTCAATAAAATGTCATGATTTAAAGAGTTCCAAAATTTACACTGGTGGAATAATTTTTTGCAACATAAACTCGCGTCCCTTGCCATAATCATTAAAGAAAAACCCTCATAATGATGAAAATTTTGTCAACTGTGGAAGCTGGTTGCCAACTTTGGGACCTGCTTGCTCCCCAAATATTTGTGATCTGTACCTAACACTATTTGCTCCTTTGTGATCGGGGTCGAAGAACAACCAGACACATTTTACTTTTAAAAAAAAAATTTAATCTGTTAAAGAAGCCTGTATAACCCTTGGGGGTTTAGCGTTTGGTTTTGATGTAAAATAATACAAACAAGTAAAACGAGCAAGATATGTCAACATTTGGGGTACATTTTTTGCCAAACGTTCAACCCGCTGACAAGCTTCAATAAATATTGGATTAATACAAAATCCAATGACTGTTTGCAAAGACTAAAAAAATAAAAAAATAAAAAAATAAAAAAATAAATAAAATATGGAACTAAAAGGCCACATTAAATGGGGAATTGTCTCATAGAAACTTCAAATCTTTTCCCATCATTCATTTTGACATTTAAAAACTTGATACATTAACTTTTAAAGCAGTTAAACTTTTATACCCAGGAACGAGGAGTTTTATTGGGGATGGTCACCTCATCCCCACATTTTCCATCACTTTCCAAAACCTCTTTTTTTTTCCGTTTTTCAAATTTCCCTTCGTTGAATTTACAATCACTCAATTCCAACCATTCCTGCCTCTCCTTTCCAGGGGAGGGCTGACCACCTCAAAACACATCACCTTTTTGTGTGTTACTGTTACGTCATAAAACATTGTTTTCAGAACCTTATTTAATAACCATCCCAAACAACTTATTAGTTTAAATTTTTTGCATAATCTACCTTTTCACTTAATTCCAAATTATTATAAAAAAGGGGGAAAAACTAAACCCTAGGGTTTACAGTGCCTGTGGAGGATGTGGAAGGTATTTTAGTTTTAATTTGGGGGAAATGGAGCACATATCCCTTTTCCCAATCAAGAGCCCCTCACGACACAAGGAACCTTCCTTGAGGGACTTCATTTCCAAAATTACTTTTAAAATTTATATTTTAGCTGCCCGAAAATACACTGTAGCCTAGGACCTTTTTACATGGTAATTATGTATGTGGAATCTCTAACACGAATATATTTCCAGGGAAAAAAAAAACCATTTGCAACAGTACCAAAAAATTTTTCGGAATCAATTAAATTTGCACTTTAAAACAGGGGCAACGCCTTGTGGGGCAACGGATAAAGCGTCAAAATACGGACAGAAATCCAGGTTTGAACCGGGAAAGGGCGGAGTCTTTTTTAATTTTTTTTTTCCTATATGTCTTTATAATTTCCTGTTTTGCCTCGCTTTTTAATTTTTTCCCTTTTATTATCCCCCATTTTTTCTCATTATTTTTATAAAATTTTAAATAATTTTTTACTCACATTTTGTAATTAACTCCGCACCTCAAAAATTTTCTACTTGTTCCTGGAGTTTACCTGGAGAGAGTTCCCGGGGGGCAACGCCCCCCCGGCCCCGGCTGGGGACCAGGCCCCCTTGGGGGATCGGGCCCATCAACCAGCTGTTGCTGCTGGCTGACGCAAACCAACGTACGAGCCACGCCCGGGGTGATCGGGAAATGACTTTAGGGCTTTTCCAGTCCAGCTTTAAGACACCAGGGTCGTTGGGAATTCCCCTTATGTGTGCTGGGAGGCATTTTAAATCTCGGGCCCCCGCACTTTATTTATGGTTCTTAACGTGCTAGTGACACCCCGCTTTTTATTGGGGGGGTGGCCCTCGTCTGCCAATGAAAGTGAATGAAATTTTTTTCTTGGGAAATTTTAAGACAATCTAAGTCTTTCTTTCACCGGGTTTTTTTTACTTTTTTAAACTTTCAGTATTTATACTTATAATTACCTTTTCCAACTATAGTATAAGGTAAAAAAAAAAAAGCACTATACTGTGCTTATTTTTTTGCCTTATTACTGCCTTTTTTAAAAGTAACTGGGACATGGATGGCGAGGTACTCAATGTGTGTCCTACCCTAGTAACAATTGACCTAATAATGGCTTTATAGACATTATTCAGTATGCTTGACGCCATTTACAATAACTACTGCATATACAACACACACTCCTCTCAGCTACTGAATCTCCATACATTTTATCCATTTGATGGAGGGGCGCCTGGCTACAGGTGAAGTCATGGAAAAAAAAAACCTTAGAGCTGTTTACAGTTTTATTTCCCATGTCTGGACAATATTTACCTACCTTTCACTGTCTCATTCACTGGTAGGTTGACCCAAAAAAAGAGGATCAAACCAGTTTGATCCACGGAGGGGGGGGAGAGCCGCTCTAATGCCTTGGATCAGTATTAATCACACAGATGTCTTGTGTAATGTTTTAATTTCATGTCAGCCGAGTGATCCTGTTACTGTTTACTATCAGTCAATTACTCGCAGTAATGGATTTAAATTAGATAAGTTTAGATTTAGAAAGGACATAGTAAAATGTATTGGTTTGGAAATAGGGTAGTTGATGAGTGGAACAGTCTACCTAGTTGGGTTATTGAGGCTGGGACTTTGGGTAGTTTCAAATCTAGGTTGGATAAGTACATGAGTGGGAGGGGTTGGATTTGAGTGGGACTTTCACATCAGAGCTTATTTCTTGGGTGGCATTGAAAATTGGGTTGGGCAAATGTTTTGTTAGTGGGATGAATTGTAAAGGACCTGCCTAGTATGGGCCAGCAGGCCTCCTGCAGTGTTCCTCCTTTCTTATGTTCTTATGTTTTTATGTACTCACTGATACACACTATTATTGTTTACAATCAATGAACCATTATTGAAGCCTCTGAATTTGCATCCTATACCATGAAACTATTTTAATTTCGCATGCCTTTATATGGTATTTTATGTATTAATATTATTTCAATGTTTTTGATGAGCTCTTCACCAGCAGAGAGAAAACTTGTAAAATAAATCGTCAAAAAGAACTGTGCTGGGTTGTCCTCGCAAGAGTTGGTATTCCTGCCAGCACTCTTTTCCTCCCTCTCTTTTTCACTTCTCCCTCTCTTCTCTCACTCCCTTTCCCCACTCTCACTTCCTCCTCTCTCATCCTTCTCCCCTCCTCTCTTTGTATCATTCTTCCTAGCCCACCCTCCTCTAAATCCTCCTCCGCTCTCTCGTCCCGAGAGACCAGAGAGCATAAAATATTCCCTTCAGTTTTATATATTAATCCGAGTAATTGCAATTAGATTTTTATATAAGAGAAAAGATTGAGTTTCAGTATTTATTTTAAGCTGGTTTATGAATTTTAAATTAAAATGAGTCATTCATTGGTGTGTGTATGTAATATTATATATATATATATATATATATATATATATATATATATATATATATAATATATATATATATATATATATATATTATAATATATGCCTGCCAGACCGCCGAATAAGCAAAATTTAGGCAGTTTTTAATTTACTTCTGAGTTGCTCGGGTTTTCAAAAATAAGAAGGTTTCTTCTTATTTCTTTTTCTTCTTTGGGGAGGAACGGGTTCCGAGCCTTCTGCCATGGGGGAAAATTTGGAAATAGGACAAAAACACTTCTAAATTGTCCGATCATCCTAACTTTAAGTTGGGGGCCCTGTTGTTAAAAAAATTTTCTTTTTAAATTCCCCAACTGTACGGGAATTTTTTCTAAGGGGGTTTTTTGACATGAAAAAGTTTTCCCTTTAAAAACAACGTTTTTACAAGGGCCGATTTTCTTTCTAAAATCCGCCGTCCCAATGGGGAATTTAGGAGGAATGAAATCTCCAACGGCATCTGCTTTGATTCAATCTGTTTTTTATTTCGGGGTTGTTTTCAAAGATCTTGCTTATATAAACGCCCCCAGCAAAAAAAGTTCGTTGCTTTGTCTAAAAAACCCAATCAGCCCGGGGACACGCCCTTCTGGCTGAAAACCTTCGGGAAAAATTTGAAAAAGGGTTTCGGGCGGGACATGCCCGTGGTACTTCTAGATTTATGTTTCAAAGTTGTAGCACAAGTAAAAACAGGGGTTAACCCTTTGAGGGGGAAATTTTGTCAACTGTTTTGGTTAAAATTTTTGGCCCCAGTGTAATTTTACAAAATGTCACCTAAAAAGGATTTGACATGACAAACTCTTTTAGGGGGGGAAATTATGGGGGTTGGACCTGGTACTGAAAATACTGATACCCAAAAGTGACCAAAAGGGAATACAGCCCTTTTTGGGTTTTTTCACACTTTTTTCTACCTTGAGGTATCCGATTTGGTTTGTCGTATGTGAAAAAGTGTTTCAGCTACCCCACCATGTAACCCCGTTACGGGGCTTTTGAACAATCAGTTTTGTTAGCCAATGATTTTTGGGGGAAAATTTTGGAAAATGTATAACTTCTTTTTAGGTAGTGAAGAATTTTAAAATTTTTCCTCGACATTTTAAAAATTTTTTTTTGAGTCGAGATAAAGTCCAAAAGTTTTAATCAGGGGACGGGTTTTTCTTTTGGGGGTTTTATCTTGGGGTTTAAAAAAAATTTATATTCTGTAGGGAAAATTCTTTTGTATTAGTTTCACCCCAAAATTTTTAAAGGGGGTTCAGAATTTCTTTAATTAGGTTTTTTTTCCTTTAAATTTTAAAAGGGACAAGAGCTGTTTATCTTAAGGTTTCCCCAAAAGATAATATTTAGTCCACCCAATGACTTTTTCTGTTTGTCTGCAGTTTTTACAAACTTTATCTTTTGCGGGTTTTTAAAGGGCGGGGACTGTTTCTTCTGGCAAAAATGTGAGTTTTTTTGCTGAGGCCTTTATTTTCATTAGAGACCCCAGTTCGGTCCGGGGAAAGCCAAAATTTATTATCCACAAATTTTTTTGGGAGGGGGGGACACCACTGGAAAACATTCAGCGGGTTTCCCTTTTGGGGTTTTTAGAAAACGTGGAAAAATTTTTTTAATCTCCCCTTCCATATTTTTAAATTTCTGCAAAACTCCCTTTTTATTTTTTTTAAAACCACTGGGAACTGCTTCAAAATCACTAGACACGGTTTTTTTTTCAATAGTGGGGGTATAAAGTATTTGTTGGGGAAGGGACACTAATTTTTTTAATAAAAGGGAGTGCTGCCCAGTTCCAATTGTGGTACGTTTCTGCCCTTTTAAAGGGGTCTACCCGGGGGCCTTTTGGGAAGTAATTAGTTTTACTTCCTTCACATTAAATTAAGCTACAGCGCCAAAAACCTTTGGTTGATTCATCCCAGAAACTTTGAAAATTGTACTTTTTTTCCCTTTTTGACCTATTTGTCGGGGGAAATTTGAATTTAAATAAAAAGTTTTTTTAAAAATTTCCTTTGGGATATTTCATCCCCTGCTTGACTCATTTAGGGGAAAGTTTTTCACCCCCATCCCCCTTTTTGGGGTTTTTTCCGCATCTTCATAAGCTTTTTTACCTTTTATGGAAATTTGGGGCGAGACGACCCTAGAGGATCAAAACATTGGGGTTACCTCTGACAGAAAAAACTACGTTTGGTGAGTGAAATGCATGATTTATTGTTTTTTTTCCTTTTTGGGGGACCCCAAAAATGTCTTCCTTGGGCCCAAATTTAAAAGTCCCAGGCATATTGTTGCAATCGGAAATTTTTCATTTTCAAGGGGAAATTTTCTTTGAAAAAATTTCCCCTTTAAAATTGCTTTGAATTTGTTTTCCACATCCTTAGGGGAATATTTGCTTTTTTCATCTCCTTGTTGGGTTCTCTGAAAAATTTCCCCTTTTTAATTCAAAACCTTTTTTTTTTAAAAGTTTTCTTTAAAGGGGGACTTTCAGATTTTTTCAAATGTGTATTTAGAGTAGCTTTAAAAGAAGGGAGGGGAAAGGGAGGGCCCCAAACAAATACTGATTTAAAAAAAGGGTTTAAGGGTTTTAAACAGGATTTTTGAGGAACATTGGTTTTTCAGGCCACAAGAATCGGTAAAATTTTTTATCTATTTCTTGAAACCAAACCTTAAAAAAGCTTTGGAAATACAGCCGTGGGGCCCAAAAAGGGGTTTGGGGGTGCGAAATTTCTTTAAGCCCCGTCCCAAATTTTTTTCGTTGGGTGAGGGCCCCGGGCATCAGGAAATTTTTTAAAAGACTTGTACACCCTTTATTTGAAACGTGCGCTGAAATTATTTTTAAAAACCGTATTGGAGGGGTTTTCAGAATTTTTCTGATTTCCATGGGGGGGAAAGATAATGAGCTTTTTGCCCTTAAATTTGTTTTCGACAAATTTTTCCTCAATAATTTGCCCAAAATGTTCTTGTACATATTTTTAATAACAGTCAGTAGCTCTGGATTTTTCCTTTGGCTCAGGAATTTGTGTTTGTAAATTTTCCGAAAGCCATACGATAATTGAAAGGCAGATGTGGGGATTTAATTTCCTGGAACCCAAAAACCCAAATACTGCCCCTTTCTTTATTTTTGGGCATGCCCAAAATTTTGGGTTATAATTCGGGAGACTCTTGGGGTTTGGGTTTTTTTAAAACATCAAACCTATCGCATCTAAACCCACAACTTATAACTGGTTCATTCTTTTTCTTCCAGTAATGAAAATTTTTTGGCTGGGGGTACTTTATCAGCGGTTTTTTTCTTGAATAGTACATTTCCCATGAAACAAAAATCAATTTTCTTTCCCCCCCTTTTAAGAGGGAAATGGGACCACTTTATCATGTAGCCCCTGCTGTTTTCAGCAAGTGAACATCATTTTTTAACTTTACTATTTTTTCCCAAAAAACAGGTTTAAAAAATTTTTTTCCTTTGATTAAATCAATTGGCTAAAAAAGTGCCCGGGTCTGTATGTAAAGGACAGGCTAACTTAAACCTTAGCGGGTTTTCAGTGCTGAAAAACTGTTTCTTTTAATCCCTAAAATCTAACAACTTAGGCAATCATCTACAAAACCAAGCTTTTACTGTCTTTTTCCTTTTCCTAGACCAACGTGATTCGGGCTGGTATATGTCTGTTTACCGGGGAATTGGGGAAAAAAAAACCACTTTATCTAATTGTACTTTGACATGGGGGTTTGTTTATTATTTTCTGCAACACTGTTCTTTTTTTTAAGGACCTTTGGACCCTTGATAAAAATATTTTAGACTTTTGGTTTTTGTGTAATTTATTGTTTAACTCAACTCGAGTTTAATTCGGGGAGCAGTTGTTTTAAAAAACTTTTTCCTCCATATTTTAAAAAGCTGTTGCTTGTTGACTTTTCCCCATTCTGTGGGAATTCTTTGCTGTTCAGCAAAATTCTTGGGGAAAAATGCCCGTATGATGCCTTTCCCCTTTTATTTAAAACCCCTTTTTCAGGAAGGGGCATTTTCCTCCCCCTTTTTTTCACCTAAACACTTGAAAGCCCCTTTCCCGTGGGTGTATACGTTTTTTTTGTGGGCCCCCATTTATGTGTATTTTTTACAATACTGTGGGCCCAAAATTTTCCCCTCACAAAAAATTTAAAAAATTTTGGGGTAGTTTAAAGTGTGACAGTTTTTTACTGTCTGGGTTTTATTCCAAGCTTGGGTAAATGCCTATATTTGGGGTTTTTCCCCTTCGGGGGTTTATGGGAGTAGGGATACCTCTATATTTCTGAGGTTTTAAGGTTTATTATCCACGGGATTTTGGGATTTTTCATTTGTCCCGTTGGGGCATGCATGAAAAATATTGGTGTTTAAACCATTTCTAATTTCCCTTTACAAGGGGAAAAAACGTTTATTGAAACATTTATTTAAACGTTCAATAGTTTTGGTGACAAATTTTTCCCTTGGGCAATACCACTTTATAAACCAAAAACAATTTTCCTTAGGTCATTTTTAAAACTAGAGATCTGAGGGCTATTTTCTTGATTTTAAAAAACTTGTTAATCTTAAAAACAAAGTTTTGGGGGGCTTCAAGCTTGATATTAAGAACTTGATGTCTAACTCTGGCCTTGGGCAGCCCTCAAAGTAATTTCTGCTAAGGGCACTAAGGCTATTTTGATAATGGCCTTTAAAAACCAACCCGGGAAAAGACTTAAACAGTTCCTAGGGTTTCCCTTCACAAGACATTTTTAAAATAAAATTTAAAATTAGCAAACTCATCTTTGTCAGTTTGGAATTTTCTATTTGGGTTTTTAAAACCCTAAGAATTTTCATAATTATGACCTTGGAAAATAGGTAATGAAAAAGGTAGGAAAATTTGGGAATGGACACTTTTTGGGTTTTTACAGGTGAAAAGGGTTTGACCGCTAGTTTTCCCGTAGGTCTCTGTGACAGAGTTTTGCGGCCCGATAGCCTGTACTCCTGCCACCTTTAAATTTTTGATTGCTAAAAGTATCCCAAAAAATTTTTTTAATTTATCCTCAGAAAGGATCTGATTCCCAAAAAATTCTTTTTTTATAATTTTGTTTTAGTCCCCGAAATTAAATTTTTTCCAGACGTTTGTAAAAAATTCAAATTTGACCTCAAGTCATCCCAAATCTATGTTTGTATCTTGGTTTTCCCATACAGACTGAAAAAAAAGATTTTCTTAAAAGTGTTTTTTAGTCGTTAAAAATGAAAAGAGTTTTTTAAAACAAGCCAAAATTTTTAAAGGTAAAACTGAAAATTTAGACCCACAATTAGAGTTTTATAAACCCCTGTACTGAAAAAAAAACAGCTAGGTTTTTGTTTTTTTGGTTTAAATCAGCAATAACGGGTCAAAACACTTTCTGACCTATTAAGCTTAACCCCAGGGCAATGGCCATGAAGGGAAGAGTACATGTGGTGGTGTTTTTTTGGGTTGAGTTTGCTGTTCAGCCCGGGCAAATGATTAATCGGAAATAACGTTATTCACTTCATTCACTATACACTATGTCACTGTATAACTGTAAATCACACGTGAATATTACTTACACATATATAAATGTCAGTGTTAATATGTATGAAAGCTTAAATTTATATATATAGTTCCTTTAATATAATAAGTATATCTATAAGAAACAAACTTTAACACAATCTTGTCTCTTAATCTCTGTCTATAAACATTATAAACACTATGTGTATATACACTCAGACAAACTGAACATCAGTTGGGTTGTTGTTGTAGTCAGCGTTTCTCGAGCTTGGAGCAGTAGATGCCGGGTTCCATCCCTCGTTTTCTTGTTGGGTGAGTCACCCAGCTCCCGTTTTCTTTGGGTGAACGCTGGGTGAGCGCCCGTTTTCTTTTGGCTGCCCATTCTCTGTGATTGAGTCTGGAGGGACTCATTTATACTGATTATATTGTAAAATACTAGTTTTACAGCTTTTTTCGAAGGACCTTGGCTTGTAGGTTGTTTGTACACTGTAGTACAACATATTTGGACCACAGTGTGGCCTTTATCCGGTTCGAGCACGACCAAAATGGTCGAGGAATGGGTTACCAGCTAAGTTTATAATTTTAAATATAGAGAATACTTAGCTGATAAAAGACAGCTAATCATCTACACAGCCACCCCTGCAGACGAGGTCTTGAATTGTCATGATCATCTCTCAGCAGGCTGTAACAGATATTATGTAAACAATAAATTACCCCTAAGGGGTGTTATGTCAGCATATTTCATTCACGGATTGCTGACAAACTTACTTGTGTGGACTCAAAAGTCCGCACCTCACTGCCGACTATAGGTTGATTACAAACTCCTTGCGACTCAAGAACTGCGCAGTCCCCCATACTACAAGAAATTCGTAACCTACCTTGCTCTTGTAGAGTGAGCTATGGTGCTCTTCACACCTTCAACAGGCATCAGTAACTTGATAGAAGCTGAAGTGTCCTTGGATGTCCACGTCTTCCATAGTCTAGGAATACGCACACTGGTACACTATGTTCCACAAGATTTGTCTTTATTTTTCACAATCTTATCACTGAAGAAGCTGATCACACTTCTCATAAGTGTTTATTGTGTTTTGTGAGG
Organism: Cherax quadricarinatus; assembly: GCF_026875155.1. Classification (NCBI taxonomy): domain Eukaryota; kingdom Metazoa; phylum Arthropoda; class Malacostraca; order Decapoda; family Parastacidae; genus Cherax; species Cherax quadricarinatus. The sequence goes on from NC_069399.1 coordinate 95,845,889, forward strand.
CACTTTGTTCACACTAACGCATGGATCAGTGTTCTTTGTTGGTTATCCTGGCGTCAGTGTGACTCTCAGTAGAGTCAAAAGTAATCTGAAGATGCCACAGCCTCCTACACCATCACTGCCCCTAGCACATAAAGGAAAAGCTGACCTAGTACTTTTTATTCCTTGCCACTTCCTTCATGCTTGCTGTCTTAAGCATAGACAACAATGTACACTATCTTTACCATGGTAATAAAGTGGGGGCAGATTTTTTTTAAATTTTTCCCTGCTAAGGTAAGAGATGGACTGTCTTATTAAACTATATTTTGCAACACTGGACCGCAAGGAGCGTCGAGCCACGTCGCATACTGGTACTGCATCTGGGATCAATTACTCGCTGTAGCAGTAAACAAGATGCTTGCCCCTTCTGAGAGGGCTGGGCCCGTCAGGGCTGAAAGGGGCTGAAGGGGGCTGATACCCCCTCCTGGAGAAAATTTCTCCACACTTGTTTCAAGTTGCGTGACACCGTGGCAGTGATTATCTCAAAGATTAATTTTTACCTCCTCACTGTGGGTCCTTGAGGTGGGACAATGTGTCGTGGGGTCGAACCCTGAAGCTGCCGCAGGTTGGTAAATGATTCAATACCACTCGTTTTGTGGTATCGTTGCTATATAGACTGTTAGTTGAGGCGGGTATTCAAACAGGAGGAGGCTGGAGTTAATCCTTAAATAGTAGCCCTCTTCTTGCCAAATAAGGCAAGTGAAAATTTGCGTATGCAATAATTTCGCAAAAATCATTCTGAACCTAACTAAAAAAATATGTTTCATTGTTTAAATTGTAAACTTACTCAAATTATATTCAGTTGGATTAGGCTAAATTAAATTGCGCTTGTTATAATAAGGTTGGGGAAGTTTTCTAAGGTTCTTTTGGTACAATATTGTTAATTGTTACATTAACGAATGAAAAAATATATCTTTAAACGTATAAGAGAAATTTTCAGGACTTAATTTTTAAAATTTAAATTTTTGCTAATTTTAAACCCAAATTTTATCTATTCGGCACATACTTATAAATTATAATTGACCTTTGAACAACGCCCGGCGTTAATTTAAGTGAGGTTAGGCAAGGTTTCTAAGTTAGTTTTGCTTCAAAAGTGAAAATCATATATGTTCAATGAAAAAATTCTTAATTTTTTTTTTTTTGGGGGGGGAAAGAATAATTTTTAAGAAATTCGGCCTATTCGGCAAGTTCTGCAAAAGTACACATACACTATCAGTTATGCACGGTTGTGATTTTAATTTCATGGGGGGCCGCAAAACCTGTAGGGATCAAGGGACGGGAGAATGGTCGACATTTGGGTCTGACATAAATTGTAACACCAAAAAACATAAGAAAAAAGGGAACACTGCAGCAGGCCTACTGGCCCGTGCAGGGCAGGTCCATGTCAACCCGGCTTAGATCTTAATTAATGGCCCACCCAGTCAGGTCACCTCTACTTAAGGAAGGAGCACGGCATCTGACCCATAGCACCAGCCAGTCAATCCAACTCACACCCACGCACACCCACCATTATTTATCTAACCTATTTTTAAAACTACACAATGTCTTAGCTTCTATAACAGTACTCGGTAGTTTGTTCCCCTCATCCACAACTTTCTTACCAAACTAGTGCTTTCCTATATCCTTCCTGAATCTGAATTTTTCCAACTTAAAACCATTTTTGTTTAGTCCCCGTCTGCAACACGTCCTCCAATTAGTGTGCGTGGGGATATCAACGCTCTAAGATCTGCAAGATACGTGGTGCAAAGCTTTTAAGCCTGCCAGTTTGATTCGCCATTTTAAATTTTAAATATAGGTTTATTTGCATTAATCAAACTTAATTCAATCATAAACGAACATAAAATAAATGTTCAGTATTTGTCGAGGGATGACACAGGGGAGAAATTAATGAACTGATTGAGAACGATAATGGGAGAATGAGTGGCAATGGGCATGATATCAAGTCAAAACAAGGAGTGACAGTGGGCATCTAGCCAGAAGCAGGTGTAACAGTCGACAGAGGGTATCTAGTCACAACAGGGTTTCAGGGGTTACTCAAAAGCAGAGGGGACAGTTGGACGGAGATATTAGTCAGCAGCAAGTGCGCAGCGAATATGATATATTGTCAGCAGCAGTGATAAGAGTGGGCAGGAATATATAGTAAATAAAAAAAAGAGGTACGTGGGCAAGAAAATTGAGGGTGTAACCTGGCAAGTATAATAGGGGAAGCAGGGGGGGCAGTGGACAGGATATCCAGTAGCACGGGGCCATGGTACTAGATCAGGAAGGTTCCAGTTGGTTAACGATATGAAGACTTTGATGGAGGAACCCCACAGGCAGGCTAGGCTAGTGACAAGAGGTGAACAACATTGTTACTCGGATTCTACCGGGAGGGTATTCCCGGGGGTCAACGCCCCTACAGCCCATTTCTTTGACTAGACCTCCCAGTGGATCAGGGCCTGATCAACCAGGCTGTTACTGCTGGCTGCGCGTAGTCCAACTTACGAACCACAGCCCGTTTGATCGGGTACTAAGTATCTGCCCAGTTCCCTCTTGAAGGCAGCCAGGGTCAAGTGGTAATTCCCCTTATGCCTGGTGAGAGGCTGTTGCAAGTCTTAGGCGCCGGACTTTATTGTGTTTTCCCTTAGTGTACTCACGACGCCCTGCTTTTCATTGGGGTATGCTACACCGTCTGCCAGTCTTTTGCTTTCGAAGGGAGTGCTTTCCCGTGTGCAGATTTGGGACCAATCTCTCTAGGATTTTCTAAGTGTAGACTATGATGTGTCTCGCCTGCGCACCAGTGAGGACTGGTCAAGTAACTTCAAAACGTTCCCCGTAATTAAGTGTGTTTATGGAACATATTATGTCAGTGAAGGTTTTCTGTACACTTCTAGATCTGCGATTTCACCTGCCTTTAATCTAGCTGTTAGTGTACAGTAGTATTAGGTCACAGGTATAGGTAATGTGTAGTGTATACCTGTGACCTAAGTGTAAGTAGAAAAAAGCAAGATATACCCGTTATCCCACGTGTTTATAAGAGAAAAAAAAGATACCAGCAATCCTATCATCACGTAAAACAATTACAGATTTCCGTTTTACAATCACATGGCAGGACGGGAGTACCTCCCTGGGTGGCTGCTGTCTACCAACATACTCCCTAGGTGTATATTATCGGTTAAAAAAAACCTGCCGAACCAGCCAGTACTTTTTAAAATATTAATATTCTGCTTGCTTAAAATACCAACATCAATACTACATCATGAGTGAGAGAATAAAAACATGGCCCCGGCAAGAACACAATCTGGCAGTCTTGCAGAATTGTATTATCTTGTAACAATAAAATTATACAGTACACGACTCTCTTGAATTCTGAGAGCATGTTTTCTGAACAAGACCAAGGTGAAAAGGTTAGCAGCGTAGGTAGCGGTTTAGTGTTGGATAGTGCTGTAGGTAATGTAGGGAGTGGAGCAGGTCGTGAAGATATTGTGTGCAGGTATGAAGGTAGTGGCTCGGCCCTTTTACGGTAGTGGCGCAGGCTACCTATAGTATGTGAAAAATATTGGCGCAGGCTGTGAAGATATTGGCGCAGGCTGTGAAGAT
>NC_069399.1:95850003-95898681 GCF_026875155.1 Cherax quadricarinatus
GGGGAAAAATTAAAAAAAAAAAAAAAACCCCCCAAGTTTATATTAACCCACCCGCTTGCAGCACCTACCAAAAAACCCCATTATAATTGGTGACAAGCGGTGTCCAGCAGTTTTTTTTCCCTGGAGAGAGGAAGGAGAGGTATGAAGTCATCTTCACTTCATCACCCTAACAAGAAGCATCCGTCTCTCAACAATTTTATCCTGATGTCTGTCTGCACTTTGAGCATCCAGACACAGTACAAGCAGGATCCAGCCAAAATTTTTCGAAATTCTTCGAGAATTGTAAGGGGCGTCACAGTGACCCACGCTAACAGTGACTCCACGCAAACAGTGTCCCACGTGTTTCTCAAGTCACGTGTTCAGCGTCACTTGTATGTTGCTGTTGTTGTTGTTCAGCTCAGCACAGCTGTTCAGCAAGCCAGAGTGAGTTTTGGTGATTTCTGCGTCCAGTGTGAGCTTCTTCTCACGTTTTGTGGGTGGGAGAGAGAGAGGAAGTGGCTAGTCCTCACCTTCCCATGCTCCCCTATTCACGCTCACCCGTCTACCATACACCACTCACCACTGCCACTCCCTCTGCTTGTTTTTCTGCTGTTTTCCATGTGATTCATTGCCAGAGCTGTGTATCCGAGTGCCCGAGGCCACTCGAAGCACTGGTGGCAGCCACGTCAGCCCACGTGGATCGCGATGGATCCCACGTGATCCGACGCCACGTGGGTGTGGGCGATGTCACGTAGACCTACAGCCCCACTGAGTTACCAGATGTCCCAAGGCCACATGCTGTGGTCTGCTGCCCGCATCACATTGACGTCATCCACGATGCTGCCCGACTTCATGACGTCAGATGTCCGCTGACTCCTGAGATGTCGAGTCACCTCGAGATGTCTGCTGACGTCACCTCGAGATGTCCTGCTGCCACCTCGAGATGTCTGCTGACGTCACCTCGAGATGGCCTGCTGACGTCACCTCGAGATGTCTGCTGACGTCACCTCGAGATGTCTGCTGACGTCACCTCGAGATGTCTGCTGACGTCACCTCGAGATGTCTGCTGACGTCACCTCAGATGTCTGCTGACGTCACTCACGATCGCCTGACATCACATGATGTCAGCACCATCGACTGATGTTTCTAGTAATTATTTCATATTGTCGAGAAGATTGAGAGAAAATATATGTCGTGTGTTAATTAATTCCCTCAGTCAGTGTCCAATTTTAGTATGTCTCAGTCATGTTTTATCACAAAACACATTTGCTAGTTAAGCATGTTGTACCGTGGTGTTTTTAAGTTTCCGTGTGTCCAGTGAGGTCTGACCAGACCTGAGTAGCACCACTGTGCTAAGTCACCCGGTGCCAGTGTGTTTGACAGCTGATTCCACCCGGGTTTATGACCCCTTGTACAAAAACTTTATGCCGTCGCTTTGTTGTTCTGCGAATCGTCCGCTACGTTTCCCATCAAGATTTGTTTCATTTCACTCCAAACCGAAAGGGTGCAGTTTTTTAGAGAAACAAGTCTGGGATTTAGACTAACCTCTCTATAACCCCAACTGTCGAGAGAATGACCCCGTGTCAGCCTCGTGTCACAAGTTTCAGGGACCGCACAAGAAGATGCACTTTGACTGTTCTCTCACGCAGTCTGGTGTATGATGTTACACCCCAGATTTTAACCCAGTCGTCTCTGCCACGACTCCCCACAACTCACTCCACACCGCGGCAGTGACGCCCGTGACAGACCAGTCCAGAGTGTCCTCCTGAGCGCTTGCCAAAAGCCTTCCCTTGCCGAGTTTTGGTCGACGCCTCACTCGAGGGCACCACATGTCGTGCCCCGGGTTGAGTAAAAAACCTGCAGCGACCCTACGATGACTGCTTCACCTTCCCCCCAAAAGGAGACCGTACCCTGTTACCCCCAAGCTCACCACAGCGATGTCTCCTGGTTGCGTATCGTCCGAGCAGGGAAGGCATGCCTGTGCCCTTTTGACGCTCACTGCCTTTTACTTGCCCCCACCCTCCTACACAGCGGCCCCAGTAGGAAACAACAAGTACCCCCCAGCTTTCCTCGTGGGCATGGCCCCACGGGCCTGGGACAACCAACAAGCCCGTGTCCCACTACGACTTATTTTAAAAAAAAAGAAGCCCCCAAGCTTTATTATTAACCACCCCCCTTGCACACCTACCAAACAAGCCCATTTTAGTTGTTTGGCTTTTTTTATTACTTTGGGAGGACTGATGAATAGTGTTTAAGAATATCTTTGTGATTAAGCCCTGTCTATATTGTTTCAATTGGTGTTTCTTATCATGGTTTCAAAAGGGTGCTTTAGCCAGGAAACCCAAGCCGTTTGTTTGTGCTTGTTTTTTTTTATGGGACAATGTTTGTTGTTAGTCAAAGTAGTTTGTAAGAAAAATATCTGCCTCGTCAATACCTTTGGGCCCTTGATAGACTTTTACTTTTTTTAGGATGTGCGGCTTGGAGGCTGTGTAGTAAAGGCATTACTTTCCAAAGGTTTGATTGTGTGTCAGATTAGTAGGTTTAGACAGGGTAAACGTGTAAATCATTTTTAGGTTTAAATTAGGGTTATTTATATCCTGTTGGGGTTGTTGAGTTTTAGTACTGAATTTTGTAGGGGGTGGGAAGTTTGGACAAGATAAATATAGCTTTTTTGGTCAGTAGAGTATAGTCAAATACCATAATAAATTGGTGTTGCTATGTGTGGCGGGAAAATGAGCAAAGTACAACTGGTTAAAACTAATAAAAAAAACAAATTAAAATAGACAAGACCCCCAAATTGTAATTCCCCAAAAGGCTAATGCTTTGGATAGTCTATTTTTGACCTAGGGAGAAAACATAAAACTAGGTTTAACAAAAAAGTAGAAATACAATTTAAAAATAGCACCGGGCTCTCACTATAATACACTAGGGTCTAATATAAGTTGGACTGAAAAAGATTGAGCAGAATCTAAAAAACCCTGGTTTAATCTAAAAAAATTTAAAAAAGGCACAAACTCCATTTAATTTGCACAAAGGGTCTTATAAAATTTGTTTACAAGAATTAGGTATAACTAATTTAAATTGACAAGAAAATATACAAGTTAAGTAGCAAAGAATAAAAAAAAGTAGAAAAAAATATATATATGAGGTGGGTTGTACTAGTTGCAAAAGATAGTTAAGGGCCTTGAACAATATATAATTGAAATATACACTAATTGCACACACAATATAGCCCACTAAGATTATAAAACAATCTTAGAGTAGGATTTAAACAATAAAACTTAAAAGATAAAAATACAAATTGAAATGGTTACTGCAATTGCACTAGAGTTTGGAAATATGTTGTTGCCCAAGATCAAGAGTATAACTAGATTAAATTGACAAAATAAAATTCACAATTAAAGTACCAAAAGAATAATAGTAAAAAATAACAATGGTAATGTCTTGGTTATAATATGATAGTAAGATGGTAGACAGGTACACAGGTACAAAGGATAATATAAAGGTTGGAGTTGAATATAAAAACTTGAAAATTTGGTATTAAAACAGATAAAGGTAATAGACAAGTAATGGTTATTAAATGTCAAAAATGTTGAGAGTAAATTGAAATTATAGTAAAAATGGTAATTTTTTAATTTTAGTAAGTAATATCAATTGATAGTATTTAAAAAATATGAGGTAGTAATATGGACAGAGAAAGTATCAATTCAGCAAATGTTTAAGCAAACAATAGTAAATAAGAAAATTACCATAAGGTGACTTATGCTTACTAGTAAAATCACAAAATGAGGTTGATTATTTTAAATTACTAAAAGATTGTACAATGAAATTTGAACAAAAATTTAGAGCAAAAACAAAACTACACTACGTAGGCTTTTAGGTTGGACATTTTTTAGTTATTTTCTGTAAGATTAGAAATCCCTGAGAATCGTGATAGATCATTCTCGTTCGTGATTTTTGTACAGTTGACCTACATTTGTTTCCCTAACTAGAATTTTCCCATCTCGTGTGAAGCTTTTGGTGTATTGTTCATTATTCTCCCGCTTAAGTTTCTGACTCTATACAGGAGGTTCTGACGTTTTTTGTAAGACACTCGTTTATGTATACCTCTTTCTTTACTTTAATAGATGCAATAATTAAGTCTTTTTTCCTGTCATGTGAGTGGAATCTAAGCATAACACTTTTTCTACTATGGGATCCTAGTAACCTGGCTTCTTTTATTTCTGACTGGTACTGTAACTTTTGTTTGGTTCTTTATGATCTGCAGAGTAATTTCTTTACTGTTTGTTTGGTTCATATCACTGGGAAAAAGTGGACTGTTAACTATTACTGCGTCCGATAGTTTATCTTGTTCAGTTTTATCTTCTTGGAGAGCAAAGTAGTCACTGAACTGGTTATCTAAGTTGTTCTTTCATGCATCATGCATCATGCATCTTTCTCACATGCATTCCAGGGAATGCAAATCAAGGAACTTGAACCATTCCTAGTAATTTAGGTGCTTTATCGTACTTATGTGTGCCGTGAAAGTTCTCTGTACATTCTCCAGGTCAGCAATTTCACCTGTCTTGAAGTGGGCAGTTAGTGTACAGCAGTATTCCAGCCTAGAGAGAACAAACGATTTGAAGAGAATCATCATGGGCTTTGCGTCCCTAGTTTTGAAAATTCTTATTATCCATCCTATCATTTTTCTAGCAGATGAAGTAGACACTCCCTGTCTAGCGTATAGTTTCCCTAGTTTATATACAGGATACCTCCCAACAAGTTCTATTCCACTAAGATCTGTGTCACAGCACTGACAACCTGGCTAGCAGTGTGGAAAATTGCATTTATCTGAATGTATCGTTATGTACATAACAGTAAATGAACAAAGATAATTATTATTTATCAGTTAGACAAGTAGGAATTTGGGACACCTAGGTCACAAAAATGTCCCCCTTCGATACCTACCACTGTCATATCCACAAGTTGCTCTGGACCTATTAATCATAAATGAAATATACATCACCAGGAATGCTGGTAAATATATATAAATTTGTGGACTGAATATTAAATTAATAAAGGATTATATATATATATATATATATAATATATATATATATATATATATATATATAATATATATATATATAAATATACATGTTACATAACAGAAAGAGAATATCTTAATCATAACACTCACCAATTTGACTGGAGATTAATGTGTCATGTACAGGACCCCCCCCTTTGCCTACATTTATGAAAATTTTACTGGCCAGAAATTAAACATAAATTAGACAGCTTATCTGAGGTTCCTGGAGTTGTCCTGTCCTGTCGCCTGATATCTCAAGTTATGCAGGAATGCACATCCAACAATTTCGCCTCCTATTTGAGAGGTGTCAGCCCAATTTTAACCTCTAGAGCACGAAAATTCCTTCCCATTACACTAACGTTGTATCCAATTCAAAAACCAAAATGGCGACTGTCCATCTTTTAAAAGTGCACTTTTATTAAATACAATATAAGGCATCTATTTACCTATAAATTACCGTATTTCCGGAAAATATACGGTATTTTCCACACTGTGGCCAGGCGGAGTTCTTTGCTAAACGACTCAAATTACTCCTTCCTTTAGGAGACAATTCCAGCCAGTTCTGGATTGAGTGGCTGTTCTCCTAGGTCTTACTACGATTTCATTTTCCGGCATCACTTGGTCTGCGTTATCTTCCATATCACTCGTGTCACTTTCCCTCAGATTTTCATTTACGTTTGATTGAACACCTAATTCCAAGGGAATCAATTTATTAATTGTGCATAAACTTTCCTGGCCACGACATAACACTTTGACATTCCTGACAACACCTTGTGCATCTGGGTACAATGTCAATACTTTGCCCAGAGGCCACAATGTTCGATGTTGTTCAGTGTCAATTAACACAATGTCACCTGGTTGAATGGTCTGTCGATTTACTGCCTCTGTCGCACCAGAAAAGTGTTCACGTAGTGTAAGAAGATATTCCTTATGCCACACATTAGACCAATGATCAATTACTTTATTTAACATTTTAAATTTATTACACAACACTGCCGCATCATTGTAATCTTCATCACTTTCTTCCGGATTATCTCTATAGACAGGGGCAGTTTCCAATTTCCTTCCACATATTAGGTGAGAAGGTGTTAATACATCTGCATCAGGTGTATCACTGATGTACGAGAGAGGCCTATTATTTATATGATTCTCCGCCTCTACTAACACTGCACGGAATTTCTCCAAATTAATTCTCTTCCGGTGTAGTACTTTACGGAGACACCTCTTCACTGTGCCTATCAGTCTTTTGTACAGCCCCCCCTGCTAAGGGGCTCTAGGAGTAATAAATTTCCAGGTATACCCTCGTTGGGCTAACAGAGATTGAACATCGTTACTATTGTTTAATTCTATCAAGTGTTGAGCACCTGCTACAAAATTTGTGGCATTATCCGAAATCATCAATCTCGGACAGGATCTCCTGCTGCAAATTTTCGAAACAGCTGTATAAACTATTCTGCAGACAAGTTCTGTGCCACTTCTAAATGAACTGCCCTAGTAGCAGTAGAGGTGAACATACACTTTCAGTGGAACACCATCTGAAGTACATGTTAAAATTATTGGACCACTATAGTCTACACCTGTTACATCAAATGGTTTCACTAATTCTACATGCTCCTTTGACAATGGTGGAGAACCTGGGTACATATAGGATCTGGCATCCACACGGCAACATATTACACAAGATTTAATCACCCTTTTTACACTTTGCCGTCCTTGTGGAATCCAGAAAGTTTCCCTAATACAATTTAAGGTATCTTGTACCCCACCATGCATTACATTTTTTATGGGCATTTAGCACAATTAAATTTGTTAGATGATGAGTTTTGGGCAGTAAGATAGGGTGTTTAGCATAATCACCCAATTCAGCATTTTGTAACCTACCTCTGCACCTAATTACATTGTTCTCTAAATACAGCCCTAATTTTTCTATTATCGAACCTTTTACAATTTTTCTTTCCATCATCAATTTAATCTCATTTCCATAGATTTCTTCCTGTACCCTCTTTATCCAATATTCAAGAGGATGTGAAAACTTAAATGAAATATTCATCTTGTCTAGAAATTTAAACACCAACTTAGTTACATTGATTAGTTTGGGTAAAGAAGAATACCTATTTATATCAATGGCTAAGGAAGGACAAACTATTGGAGAGGTGGTCACAGTAATTTCAACAGGAGCAATATACGCCTTTTGTACAGGCCAATTAGCTTTATTTACCAACCAGCTCGGTCCTTTAAATCATGATACAGCATTTACAAATTTAGCATAAGGTAAACCTCGAGACAAGAAATCAGCTGGATTCTCCTCACCAGGTATATGATTAAATGTTAACATATGCTGACCCAAACTATTATACTTCTCTTGCATCTGATTAATTTCAGTGACTCTGTTTTGTACGTACACAATTTTACTGTTTCCATTACGAATCCATTGTAAGGATACCTCATTATCAGACCAAATTACAGTGTATCTAATATTTATCTCCTGCAACTTATTTCTTATTTAATTAGCTAATTTGACACCTACATAAATGGCTGTTAATTCCAACTGAGGTAAGGTACGTGATTTAATTGGAGACACTTTAGCCTTAGACATAACAAGAGAGATAACACTATTACAATGAAGGTAAGCAACTGCTCCATATGCCAATTTTGAAGCAACACAAAAAATGTTTAGTACATTTTTCCCATCTGGATTGGCCACCTGGCGTGGGAACTCCAACATTGGAATTTTCTCATAATCACCAATTAATTCATCCCACCTGTTAATGAATTCCTCAGGTAGAATTTCATTCCAAGCACATTTAAGTTTCCATGCTTCCTGAATTAATAATTTCCCTCTTATAGTAAGGGGTGACACTAAACCTAGTGGATCAAAACATTTGGAAACTTCAGCAAGCAAGACTCTCTTAGTTAATTTATTGAAGCGGCAGCGGCATGAACCCACGTAGACCACAAAATGACCCAAGAATACTAAGAATGTAACCCAAATCTTGACAAAAATAGAAGATCTAAGGAAGACAGCCCTGCTAACCCAAACACTGCCTCCGCTGCCAGACAACCACTTAACCCAAGCTCCGAGAAAACAAGCCTTCTCCATTGCTACACAGTATCTACTTCAGTGATACTATGAAAGGATATCGCAGAAGAAACAACATCAGTAATAAAAGAATAACAGCAAGGACCCTAGAACTCAACTTGTCTACCCAGCAGGACGCCGGTATATCATCAACCCCCCTCACCGCCGCCACCCAGGGAACAACAACAACAACAACAACAACAAACATGGCTGACTCCCCTTCCAACTCCACTCCCTTCAAAGGATTCACCCATGATTACTCAGGTATGATTATTCCCTGACAATATCAAGGACTACATCGTTGCTCTAGAAAACGAAATCAAAGATATCAAAGCAACACTCGAGCGACGAGAATCCAAGATAACCAACCTCGAGAACAAGATCCAAACCTTGAAGAGAAGATTACATCGGAAGTGTTGACACAGAAAATACTCTAAAAGCAGCTATAAGCCAGTCAACACCGAACAAATAACTACAATAAATATGAAGGTTGAAGAAGCAATCAAGGACTGGAATCAGAACCATGCACACTCGACTAAATGAATACCTTGATTCCAAGACGACAAAACTGAACAAGATAAGTTGTCTGATGCAGTTAATAATAAACAGTCCACACATTCCAAGTGACATAACACAAGCTCATGCAAAAAAACTGCTGTCAGGATAATACAGGACCATGTACAAGTCATCGTGCAAAACAATGAAATCAAAGAAACACGTTTGTTAGGAAAACCAGGAAGTAAACACAGTATAATGATCCGACTTCATTCATACGATAAAAGAAAGACCTAATTAAATCAGCAATTACAATGAAAAATGGAGTGTACATAAAATGAGTGTCTAACAAGAAAACGTCAAAACCTTCTGTATCAGGCTGAAAAAACTTAAACAGGAAAACAAATACATCAGTGTTTCACGCGAGATGGAAAATACTAGTAAGGAAAACATCAACAGGACAACAATATACCATCTCAAACGAACATGATTTCTCTACCTTCCTTAGAAAAGCTGTCATTTCTGTAACAGTATAGATAAGTGCCCTTAAATACATATATACGTGTGGTGCATATAGTGTACCTTACTATTATATTGTGCATTATTATTTTTATTATTTTTTCATCACAAGCTAATGCTAACTACCTCCAATACTTTTTTACTTCTTTCTTACTGCTATTAATTGCTCATAATTTTAGTTACAAGTCAAATCTTACTCCAAATTAAATATTATTCATTGTTCTTACCTGTCCATTTAATTTTTTACCACTACTTGTTTTTTTTAGTCACTTTTATATTGTGTGTGCAATTAGTGTAATTCCAATTACTTTTTTGCAAGTACCAAAACTATCTTTTGCTAGCTAGTACCAACTACCTCATTTTTTTTTTACTTTTTATTGTGCAATAAACTGCTCAACTTATTTAATATTACAAATCAGATCTTACTCCTAAATCAATATTATTTCATAGTGACTATCTGTCCATTTAACTTGTTTACCATTACTTAATTGTAGTCCCTTATATATTGTTTTCCTTTATTTTAGCTTTATATAACTACCTTAGCTCATATATTCACAATTGTTAAAATAATCAAGGTGCTATTCTCAGGTGCTAAAGTTAATAAGTTCACTATTTTGCCATTATACTCCATAGCTCATTTATTTGATTACCACTTTATTGTTCACCACAAATTATTTTAGTCCCTTTTATATTGTCTCCTTTATTTTTAGCTTTAAAAAACTACCTTAGCTCATTATTTTTACATTTGTTAAATAATTCAGGTGCTATTTTTTTTTTAGCTTTAGAATATTTACTTTATTTTTTACTTAATTCTAACTATAGATTCACTACAAATCTTATGATTACAAGCATTGATCCTGATACCAACCTCTTATTTAATGACTTAAATGATTCAAACAGTTACTGTAATTACTAACACAGCAGAACAATCAAAGCACTTCTCAGAGCCAACAACAACATAACTATCTTTAACTACAATATCAGATCTTTAAGCAAGCATTATGATGACCTCCTAGCATTACTAAATTTCCCTTGCATGCCAATATGTCCATCATTACACTAACTGAAACCTGGCTAAAGCCTGATACTACAGATGTCTATGCCATTCCTGGTTACACAGCCATACACAACTGTAGGCCAGACCAACAAGGGGGTGGCACTGCTATATACTACTCAGACCAACTAGAATGTATCACTAATACTTGCACAAGGGATGAACATGGGAATATATAATAGCTAAATTCAAATCCAAATACCTACAAAACCACTCACAGTGATAAACATCTACAGAGTTCCACAATCAAACATTAGCCATTTAGTCAAAACCTAGGAAGTATGATAATTGATGCACGCATGAACAAAGATCACTTACTACTCTCAGGTGACTTCAATATAAATCTCCTGCAAGACCAGACCCACACGTTACTGAATTCACAAACATAATGATAACTGCATGTTGCTACCAACAGTAACAAAACCTACAAGAGTTACAGAGACTAGTGTTTCCTACTTGACCACATCTGGACCAACACCATATCCCCTTTAGAATCAGGCATAATTACAGATAATACCACAGACCACTACCCTACTTTCCTCATAACAACTCTTGGTAAAATACCCCAAGACACTACTAAAGTCACCTTCAGACTCACAATGAGCAGCCATTATAACTTCACAACAGCAGTAACAAACATTGACTGGCACACTGAGCTAGAATCTATACAGATATTGACGAATGTTTTAATAATTTTCTAAAAAAGACCCAATACCTTTATAACAAGCACTGCCCTAAAAAAACTAAACAGATGACAGCTAAGAGACAGAACAGTCCCTGGCTAACACCCAGCATTCCTCAATCCATAAATACAAAACACCGATATGAAAAACAGTACAGAATGGGTCACATAACCAGAGACCAAACAAAACGTTACTCGTCAATCCTAACCAGCCTGATAAGAAGGGCAAAAAAATTGTATTATGAGAACAGATTATCCAACTTACGAGGTGATATAAAAAAGACCTGGAAGACCCAATCAGAAATTCTGGAACAAAAAAGATATCACGACATAGCGAAATAAAATTAGCAAAATCAGATGAACCCCAACTCCCACCAACAGAAACAGCAAACAGACTCAATGATTTCTTCTCCACTATAGGTCAAAACCTTGCCAATAAAATCCCAAGCTCAGATACCCCACCAAATGACAACCATCACTGGCAACTACCCAACACACTGTTCCTAGCTCCGACTAACCCATACGAAGTCTCCCTTATTATCAACGCACTGAAAAACAAGGCAGGAGATTTAAATAACCTTACCACCCTTTATATACAAAAAAGCGTCACAAGTACTATCACCAATCATTTGCAACACTCTTTAACAAATCCATTGAATCCTCCACCTTCCCTACAGTTCTCAAAATAGCAAGGGTCACCCCGATCCATAAAGGAGGAGACCAAACAGAGTTGAATAACTATAGGCCAATATCCAATTTACACCCTCTCTCAAAAATCTTCGAAAAATTAATTCATAAACGAATCTACTTCTACCTCATCTCCCATAACATTCTCAACCCCTGCCAATTTGGATTCAGGCCTAATAAAAATACTAATGATGCTATTATACACATGCTAGAACATATATACACTGCAATAGAGAAAAAAGAAGTTATACACTGCAATAGAGAAAAAAGAAGTCCCACTGGGGATCTTCATTGACTTACGTAAAGCTTTTGATACAGTTGACCATGACTTGCTCCACGTAAAATTGTCACACTATGGTATTAGAGGGCACTCCCTCAACTACCTCAACTCTTACCTCAGCAACAGAAGCCAATATGTGTACGCGAATGGGGCAAGCTCTTCCGCACAACCAATTACAGTTGGTGTCCCACAGGGAAGTGTCCTTGGCCCTCTTCTCTTTCTCCTATACATAAATGACCTACCAAATGCTTCGCAATTACTCAAACCCACACTTTTTGCAGATGAAACTACATACGTCTTCTCTCACCCGAGCCCAGTCACGCTAGCCAATACTGTAAACACCGAATTACAGAAATTATCTACCTGGATGAGGACTAACAAACTTACACTAAACATTGACAAACCTACTTCATTCATTTGGTAACAGAGCTACAGATGTACCTCTTAACATAACGATAAACGGATTACCTATCACAAAGCTAACAGAGGGAAAATTCTTAGGAATCCACCTCGATAATAGACTCAAATTTCATACACATGTACAACAAATTTCTAAGAAAATTTCCAAGACTGTAGGCATACTATCGAAGATACGGTACTATGTTCCACAGTCAGCCCTCCTGGCCCTTTATCACTCTCTTATTTACCCCTATCTCACCTATGGAATTTGTGCATGGGGCTCAACAACAATTAACCATCTCAGACCACTAATTACCCAACAAAAGGCTGCAGTTAGAATAACAAATTCTCACTACAGGCAACACACTCCACCAATATTCAAAACACTCAACCTACTCACCATACAAAACATCCATACTTATTATAGCACCTATTACATACATAGAACACTTAACTCTGATATTAATGATTATCCCTTCATCGCGCAAGGGGTCCGAAAATTTGAAATTCGAACTGAACTCCCTATGGTGGATAGAGTAACTCAATACAAGGTCACTGATCCCATGTAAATTGATTTCTGATGGTTAGTTTTCGAGCAATTGCCAATCTCCGAAGACCGAAAATATTAGGCTGCTCCCGACAAAGGGATTAAAAAATTTTATGTTGCAAACTTGCAATTGTTAATAAAACACACCAAAACAATTTTTTAAATTTAATATACAAACAGACAATATAAAAAACATAAATGGAACTTGTATCAAAACATTTTTTAATTGTTACAAAAATATAAAAAGGAAGCAAATATCAACAATGCCAAATTGCAAAGTGATGCAAGTTTCAATCCCTATATTCCTGAGATTCATTTGGAAGACTCATATGGAGACCTAATTGCAAGAGGCTTTTCATGTTCATATGCCGGCAAAGGATCATTTTGAATGTCATCTACCCGTCCACTGAGATGAAACTTGAAGAGCAATATTTCTCATGGATCTCTTCCTCATCCGGGTATTCCTCAATCCTAAAAGTTTTGTTTTTTCCTCATTACTTCTGCTTTTTGGCTGGCCTTTCTTTCCTTTCTTCCTCCTATCATCACTTGACATCTCTGCATCCTGTGCATCTGGTGGCAAGTATTCATCACCACTATCCAGCAATTCTGGTTCGTCTACCTCTGGTTCCGAGTCACTGTCTTCAGAAACGCAGACATACCTCGACCTGCTGGTCGACTGCTCCCCATAAAACAGCCTCTCATGGAACTGGAAGGACAATAGAAACCTCCTGTATAAATCCAGACCACTACAGAGTTCATATATGCAATTGAAATTTTTTTATAAATATTTATTTGACTATAATTGGACATTCCCGGAAACTCGCGCAAGACCGAAAGAATTCTGACTAAAATGCTTGCACTTTTTTCAACTGCATGCTACACTCATATTATGCTTCACACGGACTTTAGGTATATATCAAAATATGCCTAAACTATTCATGTAAGCACTAAACACAACAATCAGTACTTACCGACATTGTAGAATGTATAATCCAAGAGTAGATAGTAAGGGTGGAGGGAAAAATGCGTGTGTGTTCGAAGCCAAGCCACCAGTGTTTATATTTTGATCTCTCAACCAATGGGAAGGCGGCAGAAGCGAACTGTACTTAGCTGAAGAGACTCAGGGAAGGCTTGTGATTGGTTGGAACTAAAGAACGGGAAGCTGGCCGCGCGGGGGCGCGAAGTATGACACGCGCCAAAAAAACGTAATTAATACCGAATTTTTTCGGCCAAGATCGACAAAGGGCCCTCCCCTCAAAATCTCCTTGCCAACCTCAACAGAACACATGACCATAACACAAGGCACAGATCACTATTTGATGTTCCTCGTGTCCATCTCACGCTATGCAAAAACTCAATGCACATAAAAGGCCCTAAAATCTGGAATTCATTACCTGTAAATATAAAAGAAACACTACCTGTTTACAAATTCAAGTCTCTTCTCAAAGTTCACTTACTCACTCAAAACCAAATAAATACTGAATAACTGAACCTTATAAATTGTATATCCAAAATGTTACTCACAATTATATCACATAAATGTTAAACCTAGGACCCAATCTAACTTTGTTATTTTTTTAAATACACTACCTAACAGAATACTCCATTCTACTGAATGAACAGCAATGCATGCAACCATAGGACCTGTCTTTGTAATACTCATTTGTGCTTTATAGTTATCTGTTTACAATAATGTCTTATCACTGATTTCATCATTGCTTAGTTAATCTTAAGTTAATTTTAAGCCAGCCCGTAATGCTATGCATATAAGTGGCTTTGGCATGCTGCTCTTACCTGTATTTTTTTTTTTTTTTGTACCTCTGTATGTATGCTTAAATTTCTAAATAAATAAATAAATAAATAAATACTGTAATTATTAGGTTTTAACATAAACAAAACTCTCTCAGTATCCCAAGTTAAACCCAATACATTACTACATTTTGGCACTTCATCTCCAGGGTAATCTTTACTTATTTTGTCCTATAATTTGGACGAATTACTATTCCATTCCCTCAGAGGCATATTTGCACTTTGCATTATTTTATTAGCCTCTCCATAAGTCATTAAAAGTTCCTCTTCAGTTGACGTCACACCCAGGAAATTGTCCACATAAAATTGTTTGCTCATTACTTTACTCAATGGACTTTCCATACGTTTAAGGTGTGCATTTATCGTCGCTTGAAGTGGGAACGGACTATTAGCTCTAAAAATACACTCCAATGCAAAGGTTTTCAGGGGGCTAATGGGTCACGGGGATTTCCAGGCAAAAGAAGGGGGTACAATCTGGTCAGCCTTTTTTAAAAACCCACCTTGGGAAGCTTACTTATGTCACCCGTAAAGGCAAATGCTTACCGAAATTTAATAAATATCTCCAAATTTTTTTCCCCTCAACGACGGACCGTCATAAAACATCATTTAAACTAGGACATTTTTTTTACTCCTGGCACTAAATTTAAACACAATTCCAAGGAGGGGTCTTAGAATCCTTTTTTCACTCCGTGATGGGGCAAATAGGACCATAAATTTTGCTTGCTGGGGAGGTACCTTTTCTAAAAATTTTTAATTAACTACTCAGCAATTATTATTATAGCATTTAACAATTCGGTGTTTTATCATTCGGGGGAGCTAGCCTTTAATTGCCCAAAAACCATTTTTAAATTTAGGGGGAAATTCCCGGATGGTTCAGTCTCAATGGAAGTCGCACCAGTTTGTCCAATTTCAAATTTAAACATCTCTCAGGTTTTGCTCCTGGTAAAAAAACGTCGGGGACTTTCCTTTCTTTTACATTTTTCCAATGTTTCAATTCCCACAATTTATGCACTGGCTCAACACCATCCTCTATGGAAAATTATACGGGGGTACGTTTTCATAATAAAACACCGTTATGGTTTTTGTAGTTTCCTCTGTCATGAATTATTTTTTACGGGGAAATCCTACAACTTTAACATGGCCTCCGCATCTTAAAAAGGGTGACACAACATTTTTTTTACCAAACCCCCTTACAAAGGGGGCATAATAGTCACTACCATCAAAATATTTTTGGGGCCTACAGAATCATCATTTACACCAAAAGGGTGCAAATTACTATGTAAAGTTTTTCTGTGTTTTACTAACCCCTATTTTGTAGAATTTTCTCTGAACTACTAAAATTTGCATTAACATTTTTTTTTTTCTCATTGCCCAACCGACAGTTACATAAACAGTGTCATACAATTGAGCCCTTATCCGAGAGAAAACCAAAAATTTTTTCAATTGGGGGATCCCCCCATCTGTACTTTCATCCCATCAAACTTTTTATTTTTAATGAAAGACGTGGAAATCCTGGTCAATAATCATTTACATTTTTGATTTATGCCTTTTATAAATTTTCCCTGAACACAGGTAAGGCTCTTCAAAAAAAAAAAAAAAACCACATTATTAACATTACAGAAATTTTTACATTACTACTGTTGTGTCAGGATTGTCAAATTTCATTATTAAAAATTTTATATAGACCTTTACAATACTATATGGGTCTTTCTTTGGGGACATTGATAAAAAAGTTTAATTTGGCATAACGGGTCCTTTCATTGTGATACCCAAAACCTAATACTCTTCAAGTTCCCCAACCTTCAATTATCTTTCCTGAATTGTATGCTTTGAAATTTTTAGAAAAATAGTCCCCTTTGCGAAGAGACATCTCTTTTTTTCTTTGCGGGTTTTTCTTTTTAACGGGGCTACTCTAGGAGGGTAAATTTTTTCTTCTACCTTTTTGGGAAACTTATTTTTTGAATTTCCCGCTAATTGATACCCTATGCAAGTCTTTTTTGGGGAAAGGAAATTTTATTATTACCAGGGAAAATTTTCCTTTGGAAACTGACGATACCTCAATTATTTTTTTTGCACTTAAAAAGAGTTAGTTGGCTGGTCGCAAAGCACAATTAATTTTTGAAGACCTGCCTTTTTTCCCCCCAACCAAAAAAAACCCTTTTTGAATTTGTTCAGAGTATTCAAGTGTTTTTTACAGTTAAAAATTTTCTGACTATGGCACTCAATAACCAGTCTGATTTCCTTCAGATAAATTTATTACTTAAGGGTTTTTAGAGTGCTCTCCATTTAACCAAACTCGTAAACCTTTGTAATGTGAAAACGGAGATTTTAAATTTAAAAATGAATTCACTAGACCCAAAATACTTGTTTATTTACCAAAGTGACTTTCAACAAGTCAAATGCTTCCTTGTAAGAGTCATCTACATTGGGAAAGGCTTGTATAGATGTAAGATCCCTCTACCTGTCCTTTGAGGGAAAATAATTAGTTACACAGGCTAGGTCACTCCTTTTGCACCGCTTTTTAAAAAAAATTTACCAAAAAATTTCCCCCCAATTTTTTACCAGATAAATACAGGGAAAAAATAGTTTTTTGGAGTTTTGGGAAAGACTATTTTTGTTGGGCAGACTGATTTTAAATTCCTGGTTTACACATTTTTAATTTTTTCAAGGCCCGACTTTTTCAAGAAACTTTTCCTCTAATTCATAAACTGATTAATCATGAGATTAAAATTTAGTCCGCTACACAGTTTACTAATAAATCCCTTTTATAGTTTGTAAAATAATTTGCTGAATCATATCATTCCCCAAAACATCTAACTACAATTTTTTAAAACATCATATTCCATTTCTTGATTTATAATTCCAAGCACTTATTTTATGCCTTTGGTTTTTCATAATTTTCTACCTGTATTGAGCTTTTTTTTACTCTATATTCCATATGTTTTTCTTTTACATCAATTTCCTCATTTTTAGCCCCTGATCAAGTATTAATTCAGCTCATTAAAAACACTGATTACAAATTACAACACTAACAACTTCCTTTTAATAAACCCAGCTACTTGAGCTTAGGAATTACATGTAAATATAAATTTAAAATGTACATTAAAACAAACTTGGCTCATCAAATTTTAAAATATCAAAAAAATAAACCTTGCCCGAATTTGGCATAGCAATTTTATTTTACACATTAATTAATTTCACTTGCTTTTCAATTACCATACACTGAAAAAATCTTGGGAAATTAAACTTATCAAAAATTTAAAATTATACAAAACATTAATAAAATCATAGCCCTTTTTGGGTTTGCAAAAATTTAAAATCATATTAATTTTCTACCTTGGCTTACAATTACCATAAATTTCACATTAAATAATCTTTAGCCACACTTGACTTTTCCAAATTAATATTGAATAATTATAACCACACACTTAAGTAAATTTTGAACTTAACTCCACCTCCTTCGTTTTTTCACATATAATTATTAAGTAATTAAAAATAATTAATGACTTCACTAATACCTCCGGTTTAAAAGGGCCAATGGGCAAATTAAAGGGGGGGGGGGGGGGAAAATTGATTTATCTGAATGTACATTTTGTACAAAACAGTAAAAAACAAAAATAATTATTATTTTTTCATTTTGACAATAGGAAATTTTTGGGCACCAGGGCACAAAAAATGCCCCCCTTTGATACTACCACTGTCATACCACAAGTTTCTCGGACCATTAATCAAAATGACATATACATCACCAGGGTGCGGGGAAAAATTTTAAATTTGGGGATTAAAATTTAAAATTTAAAAAAGGATTATATATAATAAAAAATATAAATTAAAAATAAATAATAATATAAAAATATATATTAAAATATATATAAAATAAATATATAAAAACAAAAGAAATAAAACTTTAAACAAACACTACCAAATTTTACTGGAGATTAAGTTCTGTACAGGGCCCCCCCTTTTTCCTACATTTATGAAAATTTTTCTGCCAAAATTAAACAAAAAGACAGCTTACTGAGGTTCCTGGAGTTGTCCGTCCGTTGCCGATATCTCAAATTTGCAGGAAGCACATCCAACAATTTCGCCTCCTATTGAGAGGGGGTCAGCCCAATTTTAACCCTACAACACGAAAATTTTCCTTTCCCCTTTTCACTAACTTATCCCAAATTTAAAACCAAAATGGGGACTGTCCTCTTTTAAAAAAAACACTTTTTTTAAATACAATATAGGGCATCTTTTTACCTATAAAATTAAACCCTTTTCCGGAAAATATACATATTTTCCACAAGCACAAGCAATCTCAATTTTGGTTCCCTCAACACAAATACACAAGGGCATGGTGTTACAACTCGCCATTCACAACAGCTTTCCAATGCCGCCGCATAAACCACCCTTTCAAAAGAAAAATCTTAAATTGTTTAAACTGTGACCGAGCATTGCGGTACCTGCAACTGCTTTGGGCATCATAGGAAGGACCTTTTTCTCTGGGGTAATTTTGCATTCTTAGCTCTGTATAACCCCAATTTTTTTTAAAACATAACCTTTGTTTGTAGTCCCTGGAACTTTTAAGGGAAAGTACAAATTTTTACGTACTGCCGGACCTTTAGGGCGACAAGATTGAAGGAAATTTATGAGAATTAGTATCAACCCTAATAATAGCCACACCATCACTGCTTGTAAAATCTTAACTGGTTTTGTCATTGAGGTCAATGAAAAATGTCTATGATTTATGAAGAGTTCTCGAAGATTACACTGGCATGGAATAACGTTTTGCGAACATAAACTCGCGTCCCTTGCCATAAATCAGTTAAGGAAAAACCTCATTACTGATGAATAATGTTTGTCATACTGTGGAAGGCTGGTTGCCAACTTTGGGACCTGCTTGCTCCCAAATATTGTGATCTGTACCTAACACTATTTGCTCCATCTGTGATCAGGTCGAAGAACAGACCAGACACATGTATTACTTTTTAAGAAAAAAATTAATCTGTTGAAAGAAGCACTGTATAACCCTTGTGGGTTTAGCGTTTGGTTTTGATTGTAATAATAATACAAACAAGTAGACGAGCAAGATATGTGCAACAGTTTGGTACATTATTGCCCAAAACGTTCAACCTGCTGTACAAGCTTCAATAGAATATTGGATTAAATACAAAATCTCAATGTACTGTTTGCAAAGACATAAAATAAATAAATAAATAAATAAATAAATAAATAAATAAAATATTGGAGACAGTAGAAGAGGCTCACATTAAAATGAGGAATGTGTCTACAGTAGAAACATTCAAATCTTTATCCATCACTTCATGTTGATCAGTTAACTTGTATACAATTAACTTTTAAAGCATGTTTAAGACTGTTATACCAGGAACTGAGGAGGTCTTACGTGTGGTAGTGGTCACCATCATCACCTCTACATCTTCTCAGTCACTTTCCAATCCTCATTTTTCCGCTTTCGAATTTCTCTTCGTTTGAAAGTTACAATCACTCAATTGCTCAACCATTCCTGTCCTCTCCTTTCCAGGGTGAGGGACTGACCACCTCAAAACTACATCATCCTGTGTTGTGTGTTACTGTTACGTCATATTAACATTGCTTTTCAGAACACTTATTTAATAATCTCATCCTAAGACAACTTAGTTATGTTTAACTTATTTGCATAATCTACCTTTTCACTTAATTCCAAATTATTATAATCAAGGGGGAAACACTAAACCCGTAGGATTGTACAGTGCCTGTGGGAGGATGTGGAAGGTATTCAGGTTTAATTCAGGGAAGTGGAGCACATATCCAATTCCCTAGATCAAGAGCCCCTCACGAGCATCAAGGAACCTTCCTTGAGGGACTTCATTCCAAAATTACTTTAAAAATTTATATTTTTAGTCTGCCCGAAATACACTGTATGCCTATGGACACTTTCACATGGGTAATTATGTATGTGTGAATCTCTAACACGAATATATTTGCCAGGAAAATAAACACCATTTGCAACATGTATCCAAAAAGTTCTCGGAATCAATTATATTTGCACTTAACACAGGTGGCACACGGCCTTGTGGCGCAACGGATAACGCGTCTGACTACGGATCAGAAGATTCCAGGTTCGAATCCTGGCAAGGTCGGAGTCTTTTTCAATTTTTTTCCATATATGTCTTTATAATTTCCTGTTTTGCCTCGCTTTTAATTTTTTCCTTATATGTATCCACAATTTTCTCATTATTTTATGAAATTGTAAATATATTTTTTGTACGATCACATTTTTGTAATTAACTCCGCACCTCAAAATTTTCTACTTGTTCCTGGAGTTTACCTGGAGAGAGTTCCGGGGGTCAACGCCCCCGCGGCCCGGTCTGTGACCAGGCCTCTTGGTGGATCAGAGCCTGATCAACCAGGCTGTTGCTGCTGGCTGCACGCAAACCAACGTACGAGCCACAGCCCGGCTGATCAGGAACTGACTTTAGGTGCTTATCCAGTGCCAGCTTGAAGACTACCAGGGGTCTGTTGGTAATTCCCCTTATGTGTGCTGGGAGGCAGTTGAACAGTCTCGGGCCCCTGACACTTATTGTATGGTCTCTTAACGTGCTAGTGACACCCCTGCTTTTCATTGGGGGGATGGCGCATCGTCTGCCAATGAAATGTGAATGAAATTTGTTATCTTGGAAATTTTAAGACAATCTAAGTCTTTCTTCACCGGGTTTTTATTACTTTCTAATACTTTCAGTATTTATACTTATAATTACCTTTTACCAGACTATTAGTATAAGGTAAAAAATAAGCACTATACTGTGCTTATTTTTTTGCCTTATTACTGCCTTATTTAAAGTAACTGGGACATGGGATGGCGAGGTACTCAATGTGTGTCCTACCTAGTAACAATGTGACTATAATGCATTATAGACATTATTCAGTATGCTTGACGCCATTTACAATAACTACTGCATATACAACACACGACTCCTCTCAGCTACTGAATCTCCATACATTTTATCCATTTGATGGAGGCGCCTGGCTACAGGTGAAGTCATGGAAAAAAAAACCTTAGAGCTGTTTACAGTGTATTTCCCATGTCTGGACAATATTTACCTACCTTTCACTGTCTCATTCACTGGTAGGTTGACCCAAAAAAAGAGGATCAAACCAGGTTTGATCCACGGAGGGGGGGGAGAGCCGCTCTAATGCCTTGGATCAGTATTAATCACACAGATGTCTTGTGTAATGTTTTAATTTCATGTCAGCCGAGTGATCCTGTTACTGTTTACTATCAGTCAATTACTCGCAGTAATGGATTTAAATTAGATAAGTTTAGATTTAGAAAGGACATAGGAAAGTATTGGTTTGGAAATAGGGTAGTTGATGAGTGGAACAGTCTACCTAGTTGGGTTATTGAGGCTGGGACTTTGGGTAGTTTCAAATCTAGGTTGGATAAGTACATGAGTGGGAGGGGTTGGATTTGAGTGGGACTTTCACATCAGAGCTTATTTCTTGGGTGGCATTGAAAATTGGGTTGGGCAAATGTTTTGTTAGTGGGATGAATTGTAAAGGACCTGCCTAGTATGGGCCAGCAGGCCTCCTGCAGTGTTCCTCCTTTCTTATGTTCTTATGTACTCACTGATACACACTATTATTGTTTACAATCAATGAACCATTATTGAAGCCTCTGAATTTGCATCCTATACCATGAAACTATTTTAATTTCGCATGCCTTTATATGGTATTTTATGTATTAATATTATTTCAATGTTTTTGATGAGCTCTTCACCAGCAGAGAGAAAACTTGTAAAATAAATCGTCAAAAAGAACTGTGCTAGGTTGTCCTCGCAAGAGTTGGTATTCCTGCCAGCACTCTTTTCCTCCCTCTCTTTTTCACTTCTCCCTCTCTTCTCTCACTCCCTTTCCCCACTCTCACTTCCTCCTCTCTCTCATCCTTCTCCCCTCCTCTCTTTGTATCATTCTTCCTAGCCCACCCTCCTCTAAATCCTCCTCCGCTCTCTCGTCCCGAGAGACCAGAGAGCATAAAATATTCCCTTCAGTTTTATATATTAATCCGAGTAATTGCAATTAGATTTTTATATAAGAGAAAAGATTGAGTTTCAGTATTTATTTTAAGCTGGTTTATGAATTTTAAATTAAAATGAGTCATTCATTGGTGTGTGTATGTATATAATATATTATATATATATATATATATATAATATATATATATATATATATATATATATATATATATATAATATATATTATAATATATGCCTGCCAGCACTGCCGAATAAGCAAAATAGGCAGTGTTTGAATTTACGTCTGAGTTGCTCAGGTTCGAAATAAGTAGGATCTTCTATGATTTCTTTATCATTCATGGGAGGAACAGGTTCGAGCCTTCTGCCATGGAGGAAATGATATGGACTTAACACTTCTAAATTGTCCAGATCATCCGTAACATAAGTTAGAGTCTGTTGTTGACTATTTCTATTTCAGTCACAACTGTACGGAATTCTTCTAAGTCGATTCTTTGACGATGAAGAGTCTTCCTTAAACAACGTTTTACAATGCCGATCATTCTTTCATAAAATCCGCCGTGCCATGGAGATTTAGGAGGAATGTATCTCCAACGGCATCTGCGTTGATTCAGCATCTGTTGTACTTCTGGTTGATCAAAGATCTTGCTTATATAAACAGCACCAGCAACAAAGTTCGTTGCATTGTCTGAAATCATCAGTCTGGGACACGCCCTTCTGGCTGCAAACCTTCTGAATAATTTGATAAAGGTTTCAGCAGACATGTCAGTGGCTACTTCTAGATGTACTGCTCTAGTTGTAGCACAAGTGAACAGATGTACACCTTGATGGGAACTTTGTCAACTGTTTTGGTTAAAATTATTGGTCCAGTGTAATCTACACATGTCACCTCAAATGGAGTGACATGACAAACTCTTTTAGAGGGATATGGAGGTGGACCTGGATACTGACATACTCGCATATCATAGTGACCACAAGTAATACAGTCCTTTATTTGTTTTTTCACACTTTATCTACCTTGAGGTATCCAGTAGGATTGTCGTATGTGACAAAGTGTGTCAGCTACCCCACCATGTAACACGTTACTGTGGGCGTTTTGAACAATCAGTTTTGTTAGCCAATGATTCTTGGGGATCAATATTGGATGTATGACTTCTGTAGGTAGTGAAGAATTGTGAATTCTTCCTCGACATCTTATAATCTTTTCTGAGTCGAGATAAAGTCCTAAAGAATTAATCATGACAGGTTTCTTTGGGGATTTATCTTGTGTTTGCAAAAATTTATATTCTGTAGAGACATCTTTCTGTATTAGTTTCACCCAGTATTTAATGGGTTCAAGACATTCATAATTAGGTTTTATTCCTTTTAAATTTAAAATTTAAAAAGAAAGACCCTGTAACTCTTAAATTTTTAACCCAAAGATATTTTTTAGATCCATCAATGACTATTTTGTTGTGCCGGGCAGTATTTACAAAACTTATCTCTGCTGTTTTTCAAGCGGGGACTGTTTCTTCTGGCAAAATGTGAGCTTTTGCTGGGCCAGTTTTTTTTCAAAAGGGGCCCAGTTCGGTCCGTGGAGCCAAAATTTTATTATCCAAAAATTTTTCCTTAGTGGGACCCCCATTTGGAAAAACATGTCAGTTTGGATTCTTTTGGGTTAGGGGACGTGGGGAAAGAGATAATCTCTCTGCATCTCTTTTTTTTTTTGCTACTCTTTTTAATTTCTTTAAACCCCACTGGAGAACTGCTTCTTTTATCACCCCCAGATAAACGGTTTTTTTTCAATAGTGGGGTGCAAGTACTTTGTTGGAATGGACAGCTAATTTTTTGAAACCTACATAGGTGCTGTTCAGTTCCAATTGGGGAAACTGTTCTGCCTTTCCCAAGGGGTTTTGCTCCCCCTGGCCTTTGAAGTAATTAGTGTATTTCCCTTCAGCTTTAAACTATGTAAGCTCAGGGGCCTTTCCCTTTTGGTTGATTCATCACAGAACCCATTAATGTGTACTTGTTTCCCTCTTGACCTTTTTTGCCCCGGGGAAATTGAATTTGATGAAGTTTTTTAAAAACCCCTTTGGGTTTTTTTCACCCCATGTTAAATCATTTTAGAGGAAAGTTCCCCCCCCACCCAATTTTTTGAGTTTCCAAGCATTTTTTTTTTTTTTTGCATAAAAATTTTACCTTTTATTTTAATTTGGGCGAACAAAGTCCTAGGGGATAAAAAAACATTGTGATACCTCTGACAGTAAAACTACGTTTGGGGGAGTGTACGCAGATTTTTTGGGGTTTACCCCCTTTTGAGATTTCAAAATGTCTTCCTGTGTTTTTCCAATTAACCCCAGCATATTGTTGCCAAATCAGGAATTTTCATTTTAGGGGAAAATCTTCTTTGATAATTTTTCCCTTAAATTGCTTTGAATTTTTTATTCCAACCCTTTTAGAGGAAATTTTTTGCTTTTTTTAAATCTCCTTGTTAGCTTCTCTGAAAAATCCCCTTTTATTCCAAACCACCTTTTCTTTAAGATTTCTTTAAAGGGGAAATTTTCAGTTTTCTTCAAATGTTTTTTTAAGAGTAGCTTCTAGTAAGAATGGAGAGGATGTTGCCCCAAAAACAATACTGATTTGAAAGGGGTAATTTTTTCACGGGAACTTTGAGGATCATGGATTTTCAGGCCACAAGAATCAAATTAACTTTATCTATTTTTTGTAGCCTACTCTTAAGAAAGTTTTGGGAAAATACAGCCGTGAAAGGCTTTGGGGTTTGTGCGAAATTTCATAAGCCCGTCTCCCACTTTTCTTTTTATTTTGGGGGGCCCGGTCATCAGGAAAATCATTAAGGATTTGGGTACATCTTTATTTGCATGGCGCTCCCTTTAAATATAAACCGTAGGGGAAAGTGGTTTCAAAATTTTTTCTGACCCCCCATGGTGGGGGAGATAATGAGTTTCTGTCTTCAACTTGTCTTCGACTACTTCCTCAATGAATTTGTCCAACTGTTCTTTACGAAATTATAAATAGACATTAAAGTAGTTTCGGATTCTTCCGAGCTCATGTTTTTGTGCTGTTTTTTTCCCCGAAAGCCATCGAAAAATTTGCTAGGCAGATGTGGTGGTTTTTAATTTTTCCTTGGAAACCCTAACCCAAACTGTCCATCTTTATATTTGCCCAGTGTCCAAATATTGGTTATAAGTTTTGAGACTTTTTTTTGGGTTTGGGTTTTTTTTTAACATCAATACCAAAGAAATCAAAACCCCACAATTTAATCAACGGGTTTCCCATTCTTTTCTTCCAGAAAATGATAATTTTTGCTGTGGTACATGACGGGCGGTTATTCTTGAAAATAGTACTTTTTCCCAAATGAACCCAATTTTCAATTTCCCCCCCATTTGAAAAGGGGAAGGGGCCCCCAAAAATTTCCAGGGTTAGCCTCCTGCTTTTTTTCCAGCAAGGGGAACATCATTTTAAATTTTATTTTAAAATTTTGACAAAACAGGATAATTTTCACTTCCAATTTTTAAAAATAAATTTGGGACAAAATATGTTTTCTGTATGTCAGACAGGCTAATTTGACCTTAGCTGTTTTAAATTGTTTGAAAACTGTTTTTTTTTAAATTTCCCTAAAATCTACACAGATTTTAGGAAAATTTCCTCTACAACCACAGCTTCTCTGTCTTTTTCCTTTTTCCCCTAGCCCAAAACATGATTCTGGCTAGGTCTTTATGTCTTTTTTTCCCGGGAATTTGGTGGAAAAAACCAGTTTAAAATCTAATTGTACTTTACATAGGGTTTTTATTCATTTCTGAACACTGTTCTTTTATAAAGGGACCTTTGTGAGCCTTGATCAAATAGTTTTTAGCCCCATTGTTTTGTGTAATTTATTAGAAAATCAACTCAAAGCTATGGGGGGAAGCAGTTGTTTTAAACTTTTTCCCTCATATTTAATCCCTGTTGCTTGTTGATTCCCGTTTTGTGGAAGTTTCTGCTGTTCAGCAAAAGTACTTGGGGATAATGGGTTTTAGAAACATACCCTTGTAATTTTTAAAAAACTTTTTCAGTGACATTTTCCCCCCCTTTTTGTTCACCTAAAACCCCTTTATGCATCCCCTTTTGCTGATTGGGATAAAGTTGTTTACGTGCCTTTTTGAAAGTTTATTTATTACAAAAATGGCCCCCAAAAGTGTTCCATCACAAAGTACACATTTTGGAGTTTCTTTATGTGTGCAGTTTTTTTCTGTTTTTGTATTACAGCTTGATAAATGGGCCAAAATGGGGTTTTCCCCCTTCTGTGGGTTTTTTGGGGTAGGTATACTTTTTTATTTCGGGGTTGGGAAATTTTTTTATCCACGGGGGTTTGTGGTTTTTCATCTTTTCTTGGGGGGGGGTTGCATGCATGAAAACTTTTTGTTTGTAAACCATTTCTAATTTCTTCACAAGTGAAATAGCGTTTTATTTGAAAATAAAAATTTTAAACGTTCAATAGTTTTTGGTACAATTTATCCTGTACAATACCCCTGATAAACCAATTTACATTGCCTTAGGGGCAAATTTTGAACCTAGAGATCTGAGAAAATTGTTTTGTGATTTTAAAAGCTTGGGAATCTGAAAAACAATGTTTGGGGGGGGGGCTTCAAGCTTGATAAAAAGACGCAAAGTCTAACTTGGGCCCTTTTCAGCATCAAAAATAATTTCTGCTAAGACACTAAGGCTATTTTTATAAATGGCCTTTAAAACCCCCGGGGAAAAGAAATTAATCAGTTTATAGGGGGCTTTCCTTTACAAGACATTTTAGATAAATTTTAACTTAGCAACCATCTATGTCAGTTCGTGAAATTTTCTATTTGGAAATTTAAAACCACTTAAAGAAAACTTCATAATTATGAACCCCTTTGGGGAAAAAAGGGAATGACAAAGGGAGGAAACTTGGAAAAGGTACACTTTTGTTGTTACAGGTGTAACGGTGTTTTTACCGCAGTTACAGTAGGTCTCTTTTGACAGAGTTTTGCGGCAGATAGCCCGTACTCCTTTCAACCTTAATTGTTGATTGCTAAAAAGGAAACCCCAAAAAATTTTTAATTTCCCTCCCCAAAGGATCTGATTTTAAGAAAATTTTTTTTTCATAATGTGTTTTAGTCTGAATTTTAATTTTTTTCCAGACGTTGTTTTAAAGTAATTCAAATTTGGGCCTCAAGATCATCAAAAAAAATGTTTGATCTTGATTAATCCCATACAGGGCTGAAATTAGATTTTTAATTGTGTTAAACTTTGTCTGTAAAAAACTGAAACGGGGTTTCAAAAAAAGCCATTTTAAAAGGTAACTGAAAATTTTAAACACCCAACCCCCTTAGAGTGTTTAAAAAAAACGTACTGAAAAAACAACTGATTTTTGTTATGGTTTAAATCAGCAATAATGGGTCAGAAAAACTACTGACCCAATTAAAGCTTAAACCCCGGGTTTAATGGCCATGAAGGGAAAAAGGGAAAATGGGGCTGGTGTTTATTGGGTTGGGGTTTGCTGTGTCAGCCTGACAATATTAATCGGGAAAAAACGTTATTCACTTCAAATTTACTATTTCACTATGTCACTTAAAAAACGGGAAATCACACGTGAATATTACAAAAACAATATAAATGTCATTGTTAAATGTATGGGAAAACTTAAATTTATTATATAGTTCCTTTAATATAAAAAAGTTTTATCTAAAGAAACAAACTTTAAAACAATCTTTTTCTCCCTTTTTTTTCTGTCTATTTACATTAAAAAACACTATGTTATATACACTCCGGGGCAAACTGAACATCAGTTGGGGTTTTTTTGTTTTTAAATTTGCGGGTTTCTCGAGCTTGGAGCAGTAAAATGGGCCCGGGGTTTCCCCCCCCCCCTCGTTTTTTTGTTGTGTGAGCACCCAGCCCCGTTTTTTTTGGGTGAACGCTGGGGTGAGCGCCCCTTTTTTCTTTTGGCTGCCCATTCTCTGTGATTGAGCGGGGGGGAAATATTTATACTTTATTAAAATTTTAAAATATAGTTTTTAAACTTTTTTTTTGAAGGGGCCCCTTTGGCCCTTTTAAGGGTTTTTTTGTACACTGGTTTGTACAACATTTTTGGACCCAGTTTTGGCCTTTATTTTTGGGTTTGAGCCCGACCAAAATGGTCGAGGAATGGGTTACCAGCCCAAGTTTAAAAATTTTAAATATTTGAGAATATTAGCTTTAAAAAAACAGCTAATCTCTTTCACCCACCCCTGCAGAAAGAGGTTTTTGAATTGTCATGTCATCTCTCGCAGGGTGTAAAAAGATTTTTATTTAAACAATAAATTACCCCCAAGGGGTTTATGTCAACATATTTCATTCACGGGTTGCTTTACAAACTTACTTTTTGTGGGTCAAAAGTCCGCACCTCACTGCCGACTAAAAGGTTGATTACAAATCCTTTCGACCAAAATTGGGGTCCCCCTACTACAAGAAATTCGTTTAAACCCACCCTTTCTCTTTTTAAGTGAGCTAAAGGTGCCCCTTCACACCTTCAACAGGGATTTATAAAATTTATAGAAGCTGAAATGTCCTTGGTATGTCCACGTCTTCCAAAGTCCCCCCCCCATGAATAAACGCACCTGGTAACACCAATGTTCCACAAATTTGTCCCTTTATTTTTTCACAATCTTATGCACTGCAAGAAGCTGAATCACACTTCTCATAAGTGTTTTATATTGTGATTTTGTGTGAGGGCACTTTGATTTTCACGAGCAAACGCAAGATCAGTGTTTTCTTTGTTTGGTTATCCTGGCGTGAGCAGTGTGACTCTCAGTAGAGTCAAAAGTAAATCTGAAGAATGCCACAGCCCTCCTGACACCATCACGGCCCCTAGCCACATAAAGAAAAGCTCTGACCTAGTAACTTATTAATCCCCTTGCCACTTCCTTCATGGCATGACTGGTCCTTAAGCATAGACAACAATGTACATCTAACTTTACCAAGGTAATAAAGTGGGCCCAGGATTTTTCTGTAAATTGGTCCTTGCTAAGGTAAGAAGAATGTACATTTCTTAATTAAACTAATTTTTCCCAACACCTGGACCGCAATGAGCGTCGAGCCACGTCGCCTACTGGTACTGGCCATCTGGGATCAATTACTCCGCTGGTTAGCAAGTAAACAAGATGGCTTTGCCCTTCTGGAAAGGATGCTGGGCCCGTCAGGTCTGAAAAGGGGCTGAAGGGGGCTGAATACCCCCCCTCCTCTGGAGAAAAATTTCTCCACGACACCTTTTTAACATGTTGCGTGGACCTCGTGGCAGTGATTAGCATCAAAGTATTATTTTTTAGCCTTCCTCACTGTGTTTGTCTCTTGAGGTTTGGGAACAAGTTGGGTCCGTGGGGTCCGAACCACTGCCAGGCCTGCCGCAGTTTTGGTTAAATGATTCCATACCACTCGTTTTGGTGGGTATCGTTGCTGAATATAGACAGTTAGTTTTGAGGCGGGTATTTTCAAACAGGAGGAGCTGGAGTTCATAATCCTTAAATAGTAGCCCTCTTCTTGCCAAATAAGGGCAAGTGAAAAATTTGCGTATGCAATAATTTTCGCAAATCATTCTGAAAACCTAACTAAAAAAATATGTTTTCATTTGTTTTAAATTTGAAACTTACTCAAATCATATTTCAGTTGGGATAAGGCTAAATAAAGTGCTCTTGTTATAAAAAAGGTTGGGGAAGTTTTCTAAGTTTCTTTGGTATCAAATATTGTTTTTAATTTTGTTTTTACATTAAAGAATGGAAAAAAAATATATCTTTTAAAACGTATAAGAGAAAATTTTCAGACTTAATTTTAAATTAATTCATGCTAATTTAACCAATTCCCACGTATACGCACATTACTTTAAAAATAATAATTGCACCCTTTGAACAACGCGGCGTTTAAATTTTAAGTGAGTTATAAGGCAAGGTTTCCCCTAAGTTTAGTTTTTGCTTACAAAAGTGGAAAATCATATATGATCAATGAAAAAAATTCCTTAATTTATTTTTTTTTGGGGGGGGAAAGAATAATTTTTTTTAGGAAATTCCGGTCTATTCCGGCAAGTTCGTGCTTAAGTACACATACACTATCAGTTATGCATCGTTGTGATTTTAAGTTTCATAGGGGGCGCTAAACCTTTTTAGGGATTCCATTAGAGCGACCTGGAGAATGTCGACATTTTGGGACCTGACAATAAAATGAAACACCAAAAGAACATAAAGAATGAAGGAAACATCTGCCAAGCAGGCCTACTGGCCCCTGCAGGCGAGGGTCCCCATTTCAATCCCCGCTTAGATCATTAAATTAATGGCCCACCCAGTTCCATGTTCACCCTCTACTTAAGTGAAGGAGCAACGCTATCTGAACCCAGTTAACCACCAGCCAGTCAGATCCAACTCACCACCACGCACACCCACTCATGTATTATCTAACACGATTTTTAAAACTACACTATGTCTTAGCATTCCCTATCACCATACACGGTAGTATTTGTTTTTCCACCTCATCCACAACTATTCTTACCAAAACTTAAGTGGCTTTTCTATATCCTTCCTGTGAATACCTGAATTTTTCCAACATTAAACCATTGTGTTTTTGTGTAGACCTGTTCTGCAACACGTCCTCCATCTTAAGTGTGGCGTGGGGATATATCCATCGCTCCTAAAATACTGTCAAATACGTGGTGCAAAGCTTGTGAAAAGCCCTGCCATTTGATTCGCCAGTTAATCTATAAATATAGGTTTTTATTTTCATTAAATCAAACTTAATTCAATCAATAAACGAAACATAAAATAAATGTTTCAGTAAGTTTGCGAGGATGACACAGGGCCGAAAATTAATGAACCTGTAAGTTGAACGATAAAGGGAATGGAAATGAGTGGCAATGTGCTGAATATCAAGTTCAAAACAAGGAGTGAACCAGTGGACATCTAGCCAGAAGCAGGGTGTAACATCGACAGAGGGGTACTAGACACAACAGGGTTTTTCAGTGGTTTACTCAAAACAGAGTGACAGAGGGACCGGGAGATATAGCAGCAGCAAGAGCAGCGCGGCGAATAATGATTTATAGTTTTGCAGCAGCAGTGAAAAGAGTGTGCCAGGAATATATTAGTAAAAAGTAAAAAAAAGAGGAGACCGTGGCAAGAGAAATGAGGTGTAACCTTGAGCACGATATATAGTGGGGAAGTGCAGTGGGTGGCAGGAGTGACCAATAGTCAGTAGCTCGTGCACATGGTACTGAGATCAGGAAAAGGGCTCCAGTGGTTAAGCGAATATGGAACTTTGGATGGAGAATCCCACAGGCACGGCAGGCTAGTGGACAAGAGGTTGAACAACATTGTAACTCGGATTCCTACCTGGAGGGTATTCCGGGGGTCCCAACGCCCCCTACAGCCCCATTCCTTTGAAACTAGAGACCTCCCCAGTGGAAATCAGGGCCTGATCAAACCAGGCTGTACTGCCTGGCTGCGCGTAGTCCAACTTACACGGAAACCAGAGCCCGCTTGATCGGGTAAACTAAGTAATCTGTCCCAGTTCCCTACGTTGAAGGCAGCCAGGGTTCAAGTGGTAATATCCCCCTTATGCAGGTGGAGAGGCCTGTTTGCAAAGTCTTAGGCGCCGGACATTTATCTTGTGAATTACCCTTAGTGTACTCACGACGCCCCTGCTTTCATTGGGGTATGCTAACACCGTCTGCCCCAGGTCTGATTTTTTGTTCTTCTTCGAAGGAGTGCTAACCAGTGTGCAGATTTGGGACCAATCTCTCTAGGATTTTCTAAGTGTATAACTATGATGTGTCTCGCCCACGCCTCCAGATGCGGACTGGTCAAGTAACATCAACGTTTCCCCAGTAATTAATGTGTTGATGGAACATATATTCAAGAGAAGGTTTTTCTGGTACACTCTCTAGATCTGCGATTTTCACCTGCCCTTTATAATCTAGCTTTAAGTGTACAGTAGGAATTAGGTCCACAGGTAATGAGGTAAATGGTGTAGTTGGTAATACCTAGTGACCTAAGTGTAAGTATAAATAGCAAGAATATCCCCTTTTATCCCACGAGGGTTTTTTATAATAAGAGAAAAAAAAAAGATACCAGCATCCTATACATCACGTTAAAACAATTACAGATTCCGTTTAGCAATCCACGATGGCAGTGACGGTAGTACCTCCCTGGTTGGCTGCTGTCTACCCTAACATAACGCCCGAAGGTGTAAATATCGGTTAAAAAAAACCTGCCGATACCAGCCAGTACTTTTTAAAAATTAATTATTCTGGCTTTGCTTAAAATACCAACATCAATGAACAACATAATGAGAGTGAGAGAGAATAAAAACATGGGCCCCGGCAAGACACATCTGCAGTCTTGCCAGAAATGAATATTCATTGTAACAATAAAAATATATACAATATCACGACTCCTCTTGAATACTGAGAGCATGTATCGAGAACAAGACCAAGGTGAGACAAGGTTAGCAGCGGTAGTTAGCCGGTTTAAGTGTAGGGATAGTGGCAGATAGGTAATGTTAAGGCAGTGGAGCGGACGTGAATAGTTTTTGTGCAGGTAGTGAAGGTAAAGTGGCTCAGGCATTGACGGTATGGCGCAGGCAACCTAAGTCTGTGAAGATATAGGCGCCAGGCAGTGCAAGCAGATATTGGCGCAGGCCAGTAAGATAATTTGTCTCAGCCTAATTGAAGATATTTGGCTCAGCCTCGTGTGAAATATTGGCTCAGCCAAATGTGAAAAAGATAATTGCGCCAGCCTGTGTGAAGATGTTGGCGCAAGCTGTGTGAAGATGTTGCGCAGCCTGTCGAGAGATGATATTGGGCTGTAGGCTGTGTGAAGATAATGGCCGGCAGGTTTGTAGTGAAGATATTGTGCGTAGCTGTGTGGAAGATAACAGTGCAGCCTGTGTAAATATAGCCTAGGCTGTATTAATATAAGCGGATTCAAACCTGGTAGTGAAGATAATTGAAGTAGCTGTATGGAAAACTGGCCAGGGCTGTGTGAAGATAGTAGGGGTAAATAATGAAAGTTCAGGACCAGCTTGATTGCGCAGGGTTTTTGCCACCTCGGGCGCCCAGAGCCCACTCGATCGATCAGCTGATTCGCAGGTTTTTTTGGCCCCCACCTGTCCTTACTCACTCCCTCTGCCTCTTCATACCTCTATGCGGCGAGAAAAACGCCCCGGTTGACACGGGTAAACCGGAAACACGGAAGTTGTCTGCCCCCCCCACCCGGAAACGACCCAGCGATGGGAAGGATGTGTGTTGTGGATTTGGCAAGCGAGGAGGTGGTGAGTGGGGGGGAGGGTAGGTTGGCAAGCCTGGGGGCGAGCCTGACCCTTGATAAGAACAGGCTATAAGGTGCATTTTCCCTTCTCTCTCTCTCTCTCTCACTACTTCTCCACTCTCTTCTCACTCTCACTCTCTCAGTGTAACAGCTGCGCTTTAACTTAACTATGCCAGTATCTCAGATATATCTCTACAATTGTCTACAACTTACCTGTACCAAATGACCCCGCGGAAATTTGTAAAATACTACACGACTGCTAATAAATAATAGGATCTTTATGGAAAAATAAACTATATCATAAGAAATAACAATAAAATAAAAAAATGTAATGGAAATAACGGATATAATAATAATAATAATAATAATAAATAATAATTCATAATAAATAATAAAATAATAATGGTATTTAATAAATCGCTTGATTTATGTAAAATGTGAATAATATACTTTACAACGTTTATTGTATATTTTATAAAAACACCAATAAATTTGTTGTATAAATAGCCATTAACTATAATATATAATATTATATATATATATATAAATATATAAAATATAATATCATCTAAATATAAGACAAATATACACACACACACACACACTCGCGTAGTGGAGGCCAGGAACCCATACATAGAAGTTAAGTGCGAGTATGAGAAAGCTCCCAGGGCAGTAGAGAGAGGACCCCTAGTAGCAATCAGCGAAGAGGCGGGGCCAGGACTATAACTCGAACCCTTGCGAACCACAAATAGGCGAGTACAAATAGGTTGAGTAAAACACACACACACACACTCACACCACCACAACACACACCATACACACACGTCCCACGACAAAAAACTCTCCCCAGAAAACATTTTTTCATTGTTCCATAACAAACCCAGTCTTCGGCCCTCCTATTCCCGCCACCCCTCTTATGCCTAAAACCAAAAAGATTCGAGGCACTGTGCCGCTGTCACTGATCTATATGACATTTTGAGCGCCAGAACCGCAACATTTAATTTGTATTTTCTTTTTTTCCATGGAAACTAAGACGAAGGGTTTACATGATCCCAGGGGTGGATGACTGACGATGAAGGGCTCTTGATCCAAGTTGGATGACGATGAAGGGCTCTTGATCTGATGAATTACAGCTATATACCCCTCTAACAAACCCCGTCCGTGTTACTTTTTTACCGATAATAAACAGCAAATTAATAATAAAGCAAAACAATGATAATAATAAAAATAAAACACAGATAATATACAACTAATGTGTATTTCAGCGTATATCACCCGTGATTTACTTGGGATCCCCTATTTAAGGGAGTTTAAATATACCTGTCAGGTGGTTTGAAAAAGTGCGTGAAAACCTTATGGCCAACGTAGTTTTAAAATGACTTTAAATCCCACTAGCCCATACTAAATCATGTTAGCCACCCACTAAACCTGCGCAACAGAACCAGGAATTGCCTCAAGCAATATACGCAAAATTAATGTTTTGCTACCTCGGAGGGCATTTCCCGGGATCAACGTCCCCCCCCCCGCCGGCCCGTTGGTCCACGACCAGGCCTTCCCCGGTGGATCAGGTCCTGAACCAACGAGCTGCGTTACATAGCGAGTTAAATTTAATTTACAATGAATCTGACGTTCTCAAAAAGTAAGAATTATGGCAAGGTGTGGAGGAAGGAATCGTAAAGGCAGGACGCAGCACTACGAGCAAGCAAGAGAGTGAAGAGTGGCAGACAAGCAGGAGTCCTAAGAGGCGGTAGCAGCCAGCGTCCTGACTGGCAGCTGACAAGCAGATTGGCCGTAAGAAAGGACAGGCAGCAGCAGACAAGCTGAATTGAGGCAGTAGAACAGGCAAGAGAGGCTGCTGGCTGGCAGGCAGCCCAGGGCAGGATGGCTGGCGGCTGGCAGGCAGCCATGCAAGCCGCCTGGCAGGCAGTAAGCAACCAGGGCAAGGCTGACAGGCAGGCAGTAAGGCAAAGCCAGGCAAGCTGACTGGCAAAGCATGATATGCATAGAGCAGAACTGGCAGGCAAGTAGGAAGCCAGGCAAGCTGACTCGGCCAGCAAGTTAGGCCAGCCAGGCAAGCTGACTGGTAGGGCGATAAGGCAGCCAGGGCAAGCTGGTGGCAGCAGCCATAGCAAGTAAGCTGGCAAGCAACTGAACTGGCAGGGCAGTTAGCGGCAAACTGACTGCAGTCAAAGCATGTTTGGCCTAACATAGGCAGGGCAAGGTGGCCGACAGGCAGTAAGGCCCAGGCCAAGATGGAAAGCTTGCCAGTTAAAAACTCTTAAGCTGGCAACAGACAGACAAGGACAAAAAACTATATAGACAGTCCAAAGCTGGTTGGACAGCAAAAAAAGCTGGGTGCTGGAGGCAGAAGCACTACAAAAGACAAGGAAGCCGAGGCACTCGACCCCTCCTAGCAGAGCCGTAAAGACCAGCGAGCACACAGCATCGACCCCCATTGCTTGAAGGGTTGGCAACTCTGCGTGCAAACCCTTGTCAACCCCCGGCGGCCGCGCATCACAGCCTCACAATAGTTCACTTACTAAAAACTTACATAACCTTAAAATCCCCATGATTCGCCGTCATCCAAACCACTCCCCCTCCAACATCTTCTAACATGTGCCAGAAAATAAAGAGGATGCCTCAAGCCATGGAAAAAAAAGCTGAGACATGTAATCAATAGGTGGAAGAATATTGAGCGAGTGGGTGCAAGGAGAGCATAGGACGCAGGAAGGGTAGAGAGAGCGCGCAAACAAAAAGGGAAAAATGTCCATTACGTAGACAATGCCAACGATCATTAATTCGTCCGTCATTTTCGGGAATAGAGAATTCTTTACGAAGCCTATAACGGCCTCGCAGCGCGTTTTAACGTGATAAAATATTTCACTGAAAATCTGGGCATCCACACCTACTCCATCTCCTGTCCACCCGTGTGAAAAAATCTATCTTCAAATGCTACTGGCCTAGAACTTAATTCTGTTCTCGCTTATAAGTTGTATTCCTCCCTAGCTTTGGCTGAGACGCATGCCAAAAATTTCCCCTATGTTAATACATTTTTATTAATTTAGGACTGATAAAATGCCTAGGGAGATTAAATTAAAGAATCATTATAGATTACCAGGGCTACCTAGACCAGTTAATTGTAAATGCAAGACATTCCTTATTTATCCTCCATCCAGGGATAGAAGAGTAACCAAAGCTCTCAGCCAGAAGCCAGACTACATCACAAAACCTCAGCCAGGGGACTGACCTACATCACAAAACCCTTCAGCCAACAGTAGACAACGTCACATAAACCCTACGCTACAGATTAACTACATCACAAAACCTTCAACCCAGGAGTTTTAGATTGCATCAAACAAAACCTTTCAGCAGATCAATTGTCGGTCCACAAAACATTCAGCTAGTAGTAGACAACGTCAAAAAAACTCCATTTAAGAGTAGAACAGTCAAAAAAAACATCAGGTTAATTTAACCCCCACAAAACGTGTGTAGATGCATGTATTAATTAATACTGTATTCAGGATGGCGCTATACCATCGGGTCATACAGCGTTTTTGGTAGAATGGGAAAGGTAATCTAATTTGAATCAAAGAAGAGGTAGCCTCCAAATTCCTTAATCAAGAAATCACCCATCGATCATCGGCCTCTTTTATAAGTATAATATTTTCATTTGGGATTACAATGTGCATTCTCTCTCTAAAAAAAAACGAATAAAATAGAATCCTCTGATTACAAGTTAAATACAATGTGTATTAATAGAAGGGTTTAATATCTACACATATAATATAAGGGCTTATATCTATACACTTGATTTTTAAAAACCACTGATTGCATGCCCCCATTGCACTCCGTCCCAGACCCAGAAACTCTTGGAACCCCATAATCATCATGAATTGCAAGAAACCTTGCAATTCATGAAAAAGTAGCCGTGATACCATTGGAGTTTAATCAAAAATCATTAAAACTACTGATATTATCCTCAGTCCGCACACGAGGACGCCAGTAAAACAGTGGACCAAAATAGACTAAACCGGATGAAATGCTGGCGTCTAAACAATATCAATAATTTCTAAAAGAGTTTTAAGAGGCAACCATTGTCACTAGCTTGAAGACGCAACAGTATTTGCATATATTCCCCTGGTCAACATGGGTATTTTTTCAGAACAGTCTCTCCAGCCTCGTTCTCAGTATCTTGTATAACCAGAATTCAAACAAAATTCAGATGTAAGGTCCACAACGACTTTTTCAAAAGCTTTCGACAAGTGCAAAAACCATGTCATAATTACACACAAATATTCATCAAAATTAATAACTGAAAATAGCAGATGGGAATATAAAACTTTTTTATGAACAAGAAGAACACAAAGAGTAAATAGTAAACAGTGAACCAAGGCTGCACACTTGAACTTTCCGTTCACAAACCATAGTTAATTGCTCACATCTCTTTCTCAATATCAGCATAGGGAAGAACATAAACATAGATTATAACCTTTCATTCCCTGTAAACGACCTTGAAATCTTACGAAGAGGAACATCCACAGAAGACACGATGATTACCCCCCACCCCTAAAGAATGAAATTAACCAAATCTTCCACTGGGC
Source organism: Cherax quadricarinatus (assembly GCF_026875155.1). Classification (NCBI taxonomy): domain Eukaryota; kingdom Metazoa; phylum Arthropoda; class Malacostraca; order Decapoda; family Parastacidae; genus Cherax; species Cherax quadricarinatus. The sequence continues at coordinate 95,888,509 of NC_069399.1, forward strand.
TAATTACACTATGATGTTTCAATAAGACAAATTTTCAGTTAATATGTTACAGAAGGACGGAAGAAAAAATATAGACAAACTCAAATCACTCAATAGTTTTAGTTTGAGTTCAATATATGAGAGACATAGTAGTATAAAGCCCAGAATCTTCTCACGAGGAGACGGAGCAATGATATCGTCTGTCCATTTCATATATAATTTGATAAGAATTAACTAAATACTGAACTTCACTAGATATCTCCTGGTTTCAAGAAGACCAACGGGCAAAGTAAATGTTTGAAAAATGCATTTAATCTGAATGTAACATTCATTATGTAACATAAACAGTAAATGATAAAGATAATTATTAATCTAAGTTATATAGACAAGTAGGAATTTGGGAAACCACCTAGTCCGCAAAAATGTCCCCCTTCGATACCACAACTGTCATATCCAACAAGTTGCGCTAGACCTATTAATTACAATGAAATATGGTTATCACCAAGGAATTTCTGGTAAAGTACTAAGTTTTGTGGACTGTAACATTAAAAGTACAAAAATATTATATATACACCACATTACATAACCAGAAGGAGAATATAATCTTAATATCACTCACCAATTTGACTGGAGATAAGGTTTAGTATCCATACTCTAACTTCCTGTCCAACAATATTAATGAAAGAAACTGGGGCCAGAATCCTAACTAAAAAAGCACATTAGCTGGAAGTTAATATCCCTGTTTTTCCATCTATTAGAGTCCTGTCCAGTCGCCTGATCTCTTGTTTAAGCAGGACCTGCCCATCCAACAATTTCTGCTTCCTATTTGAGAGGTGTCAGCCCACTTTACGCTCTAGAGACACGAAAATTTTCCCTTCCCATTATTCACTAACGTTGTGTTGACCAGTTCAAACAGGCGAGTCTCTTTTGCGCAGGCAACAGTAGCTTCCATTTTTTTATATTTATATAATTGTTTATGAAATACAGTATGGTCCATCTATTTACAATAACTACTGAATTTCTGGAAAATAATATGCAGTAATTTTCCACACTGCGGCTGGGCGGAGTTTTCCTTACTAAACGACTCCAAAATTGGCTCAATTTGGCAATGGGGAAGTGGACCTGTTGTACATAATAGGATACTGGCATCCACAACGGCGAACATATTTACACAAGAATTTAATCACCCTTCTTACACTTTGCCCGTCCCTAGTTGGAAATCCAGAAAGTATTCCCTAATACAATTTAAGGTATCTTGTAACCCCACCCATTCAATAACAATTTATATGGCATTTAGAACAAATTTAAATTGTTAGAATAGATGATTTTTGGGCAGTAAAATGGTGTTTTTTAGCATAATCACCCAATACAGCATTTAGTAACCTACCTCTTGCAACCTAATTTACATTGTTTCTATCAAATACTGCCCCCAATTTCTCTATTACTAAAAAACCATTCACAATTTTTCTTTCCATCATCAATTTAATCCATATTCCATAGATTTCTTCTTTGTACCTACCTTTTCCAATATCCAAGAGATTTGAAAACATATGATATATTTCCGATCTTGTTTAGAAATTTAAACACCACAAAGTTACTTGAAATTATTTTTGGTAAAAAGAAGAATACCTATTAATATCAGTGGCTAAGGAAGGAACAACTATTGGAGCGGTGGTCAACAGTATATTCAACAGGACCAATATCGCCTTTTTTGTAGAGGGGGGGGGGGGGGGAATTGCAGGCCAATTAGCTTTAAATTACCAACCCTCATTGGTACTTTAAACCATGAAACAGCATTTACCAATAGAGCTAAGGTAAGCCTCGTACAGAAAATCAGCTGGATTCTCCTCAACCAGGATTAAATGATTAAAATGTTAACAAATGCTGACCCCAAACTATTATTAACTTCTCTTGCTTCTGAATTAATTACAGCGACCTCTTTTTTTGTACGTACACATGTATAACGTGATTTCATTCGAATCCATTGTAACGATACCCTCAATTATCAACCAAATTACAGTGGTCGCTAATATTATCTCCTCAAACTTATTTCCTTATAAAATTAGCATAAGTTGAACCCGAGGACAAAATGGCTGTTTAAATTCCAACTGAGGCAAAGGTACATAATTTAATTGGAACATCTTTTAGCCCTAGACAATAACAAGAGAGATAAACACATATTACATTAAAGGTAAGCCAACTGCTCCATAGGCCAATTTTTTGAAGCATCCACAAAAAATGTGGAGTACATTTTTTCCCCAATTGGGATCGGCCACCTGCATGGTAACTCAACATTGAAATTTCTTCATAATCGCCATTGAATTCAATCCCCCTGTAATGAATTTCCTCAGGTAGAGTTTTCATCCCAAGCACATTTAAAGTTTTTCCATGCTTCCTGTATTAATAATTTCCCTCTTATAGAAAAGGGGTGGAACACTAACCTAGTGGAATCAAAAACATATGGAAAACCTTCAGCAAGCAAAAGACCTCTTAGAAATTTTTATTCTTGGGCAAAGTGTAATAAATTAGGTGTTTAAATTAACAAATTCTCTCAATTCACCAAGTAAAAACCCAATAAAATACTACATTTTGACACCTTCCCATCCTCCGGAAATCTTACTTATTTTGTCCTATTAATTTGGACAAATAACTATTCCATTCCTCAAGGCCATAATTGCACTTTTGCATTATTTAATTTAGCCTCTCCATAAGTTTCATCAACATATCCTCTTCAGTTTGACATCACAACCAGGAAATTGTCCCAAAATAAAATTGTTGCTCATGACTTTGACTCAATTGACTTTCCCGTACGTTTTAAGTGTGGCAATTATCGTTGATTGAAAGTAGGAACAGACTGGATGTAGCACCAAATAATACACTCCTAAAGCGAAAGGTTTTCCAGAGGCTAAGTGGGACACTAGGATTTCTCAGGCCATAAGGCAGTGTGTATATCTAGTCAGCCTCGTTGTAAACCCACACATAGGAAAGCTATTTATTGTATGTCAGCCTTAAAAGGCATAATTCCTAACCCCTGAATTTTAATAAGAATATCTCCTAAATTTTTTTCCCATCAACGAACCGAACCTGAAATCATCAGTCATTTAAACTAGGTACATTTCTGTTATTTAACTCCTGGGCAACTACAATGTAAACACAATCCTCAAAGGAGTGGTCCTAGAATCCTCCTTTCACTCCGATGATGTGGCAAATAGTACCATAAATTTTGGCTGCTCAGGAGGTACCTCTTCTTATAAATTAATAAATTAACTAACCAGCAATTATATCCATATAGGGCAGTTAACAATTCTGGTGTCTTACTTAGTTTCGCGGAGCTGAGCCTTTAATAGTCATATGCATCTGTAATAAATGGCCCCCCAAATTCTGGATGTTTAGTCTCCACCGGAAGTCCCGCCACCCAGTATTGGTCCAGATTCCAAATTTTACATCTCTCAGGTATTGCTCACCTGAGATAAAAAGAATCGAATGCCTTCTTCATTTCAATTAATTTCCAATTCTAATTCCCCCACAATTTATGCAACTGGCTCAACACCATCCTCAGGAAGAATTATACTGGGCACGATTTCATGGTAAGGCAACACAGTAAAGGCATTTGTAGTTTTCCTCCTAGTCATGAATTATTACGAGGAAATACCACCATACCATACAATGGCCCTCCCTGCAGACCCTCCCCAAGAGGGTGACACCACAATTTCTTTATCCATACCCTTTACAAAGGAGGCATAATAGTCCCCACTTACCGTATCCAAAAATATTTATTGGGGCCTACAGAATCCCATCACTATACAGCAGAAGGTGCTAAATTTATCATTATGTGAAAAGTCTTTCTTGTAGCCTTAACAATCCCAACTGCCAAATATTTTTCTCTGGAAAGTCTATCTACAAATTACGGGCATAAACACGAGTTTATTTCTCATTGCCCAACCTGACAGTTACATAAACATTGTCATACAATTTGAAGCCCTTTTTGTTCTGAGAGAAAACCATATAATTTTAGATTGAAGGAAAAGCTCCACATCTGTACTTTCACATAACCAGCAAGAACCATATAACGTTTAATGAAAGTACATTGGGATCCCTGGTCTAATAATCCAGTTACATTTGTTTATTTATGCCTTTTATCATCAATTTTTACCTGTAACACAGGTAAGGCTACTTCAGCAACACCATCATTATTAACATTTGCAGCAATTTTTACATTAGCTACTGTTTTGTAAGGATTGTCAACATTATCATTATTATCAACATTTTCATATAGACCCTTACACATGACTATATGGTGTCTTCCTTTGTGGCATTGATAACAGTTGTTTAATTTGGCATGACAATCCTTTACATTGTGATTACCTAGACATCTGATACATCTGTCAAGTTCCTCCAATCTTTCAACTTTATCATTCCATGAATTGTGTGAAAATTTGTCTGGACTGCCTCCAAGTGAGTCGCCTACCCTGGCAAGCTCTGTTGACACCGAGCTCTGAGGTCGGTACCTCAGCCTCACAAGTGGCTTATAGGACAGATTTTCATAAATGACTGATGTTGCAAGAAATCTCGCCTGCATGCACATTTAAAGGACTAACTTGGTGATGTAGAATCTATTCTGGTCTTCAACCTCCCTAAACTTAGCCCCTTTGGACTTCCCCTCAGAAACCATGTGCAACCGGGAGCCTTAGTTCCTGCAATATTCAATCGATATTAGTGACCTGCCTACACCTCAGAAATTCCTATTTCCAAGGGGGGGGGGTGAATCCCCTAGAATACTATGCAGAAAGTGACACTAGCTTCTAGGTTGACAAGAGATGCTGGTATGTACTGGGCATGCACTGCCAGCTGCACAAAGGCCCACAGCTCAACTCACTCACAACTTTCCCCAGACACTGGCCAGAATCCTAAGAAAAAGTGGAGGTCTTGTCTTACTGTATGGGCCTGACGGAGGAGGTCATCAACGGTACATCGAGGTGCCTCCACCAGATTTCCCCAGGTCTAATATGTGAAGACACGTGGGGGTGCCGCCTGCTGATCATGGCACGTGCTGTTCAGATGGTGTCTAGACTTAGAAGGAACCTCTGGCGTCTTCGAGACTCGTGCCTCGTCGTTCAAACTTGGGCTGCCAGTTCTCCCTAGCTAACATAACCTAGTGTTTGCCTACATTCGGCCTATTACTACCTATGTTAAGGTCTTAGGTCTACATTATTATTATCTTCAGTTGCCTCAATAATCCTAATATTAGTGTACTAACAGTATAAACTACCTACTTCTTCCCTGAAGGGTAAATCTATGAATTAAGAAGTACCTTCCAACCACCTTCGCCAACCCGGGTGAGTGTGTTTTTGTTTTGGGTGGGTGTAAGGGCCCTCGAACGGTGTGTTTTTCCCCGTTGGGACTTCTCGGACCGAATAAGTTCCACCATCCTCCCGCCGGCGAAGGTAGGCACTAAGTCTAAATCAAGTTCACCTTCCGCAAGCCCCCACGGCGGACCCTGGACATGAGTGCCGTCCGGCCACTCTCGTCGAGCAGACTCCAGTCTAACTTCAACCGTCCAGTTTCCCCTGCATGGACCTCTGGGGGTGTAAACTTGTTGGTTCCAGTGGTCTTAGCACCCTTTCCTTTAACATCTTTCATATGTCTAGCCTTGACTGAGCGGCTCTGTACTTTCCCACCCAGTGGCCCACATGCCCTGGTAGCCTTTCCTCCCACTGATACGAGGTTCCCTGGATTTAATGGCAATCTATCTCCCTCTTTATGTACCCTGTAAAAGTGTTTTCCCAAGGTGGCCGAGTGTTCCCCTGTAAAAGTGTTTTCCCAAGGTGGCTGAGTATTCATCACTCCCTACCTGGTTCAGCTTCCCTGGCGGTTCATCGTGTATACTGGTACTCATTATCACTACTACCCAAGCTATCATGGGGACAGCTTCTTCTCTATCTGGCGTGGCAGGGAATTCAGGTGGAATCCTGCCGCCTATGATGTATCCTACTGGGGATCTGTATAAACCAATTCCTTCCCTAAGCGTCCATCGTGTAGACAGGAAGTCATCTATCTGATTGGCTCCCACCAGGATACCTACACTTCTGTGTCAGTGGTAATTCCCTGGTCTGCCAGCTTCACGTCAAGGTCTTTCAATCGCTTAGCTGCTGCAGCAAGACCTCTCACTGTAATTGCCATGGGTAACGTCTATACCCACCAAGCTGTAATTCTCTGCCGATGTCACCTATTTGACTGTGACATCCACCACATCATAAGATCTAGGTGGGGCCTGACTTATAGCCCCTTCCAACATCACACTAACTTTCCTTGTGGCCTTCAACTTTAATTTAGCCACCAACTTCTTTGTTATCAAGGATACTTGTGACTCCTGAGTCAAAGAATAATCGGTTGTTTGGACTCTGTGCCCATTCACAACCTTAGCATGACTGTAGGTAGGGCAGCACCTCCATGATTCTCATCGGATTAGAGGACTTCACTCCCAGTATCTCGCTGGCTACCATTTCAGGCATCAGTCTCGCTTTCTATCTCTACCTGAGAGATTCCCTACTAGCTGGGGCTTCCCTTAAATTATGGGTCATAGTGCAGTATGGTTCTCTACCTTTGCACAGACTCGACACTCACTGGCTGGGTGCAGTCTCTCACAAAAGTGTTCCCCACAACACTTGAGCAGTCTCAACTCCTTTAGTCTCTATTGCCTACTGCTCAGTGTTGTATACTCCGCAGCCCCCTCCATGCTAGCCTGTTGCCTTCACAGAACACGCATATTTCTGGCATGAGTGCCTCTGGGTTCTGCTTAGAGGTTCTTACCTTAGACACTTTTTTACTATAGTACACTCCAACGTTAGTCCGTATGAGCTTTAGACTGATCTCTCGAGATCTTTGAGTAACTGATCTGGGTTTTATGTGGTGATGGTGGTGACTCTTCTCTCACACCTATACTCAACTGGGAAACGAGATTCCCAAACCCCTCAACAATTTGTTGTATCCGTGAACCTATTCATTAGATATTTTCAGTGTAACTCTTGCACTGTAGTGCTAGCTGTTTCCGCTGAATCACCTGGCGATAGGATCCCATTCTGAATAATCCTCATCAAGCAAATCTCGAACTATTTTGTCAAGCTCATAATTTAATACGGAACTTCTCTAGGCTTTGCGGTCATGTCGGGCAAGCCTATTAGGATTCCATCACCGATAAACGTATGGCCACTTTTATCTCTTCATTGTTGCCATACATGCCGTCTAACTGGTCTTTGGCACTGTTGTAATTAGTGTCAGTAAAAATCTGGTAGTGCCGCACCATGTCTAAAGGAACAAATACTTCAATCGCAAATATGATTGCAAATACTGCAAATTTGGACTGATCTGACAAATCGTGCTGTCATTCTAATCTGGTTTTAAACTGATCCAGAAAGCAATGTACTCTGTTAGGGTTCAGTTCAAATGTCGTAATTCAACTGGGGCAACATATTGACAGGTGTGTGGCTGTTGTGGTACCTGCGGTGTTTCGGACACCACAATTAGAATACTAGCTTTACTGTGCTTAAATTATCTTTGCTACGTATTATCTCTAGTTGACATCTACATCTCCTTAGTGAATTCGTCCTGAGCCTCTGAAGACTATCCTGGGATTCACCCATTCCTCAATAGCTGTAGTCATATGCTGAGAATGCTCGTTCGTAGGCTTCCCATTTTTCCTCCAAACGCTTCAAGCAGTATTGCAAATCATCGCAGTCTACGTTACTGCGTTGGCTAGTAGCCTTGCACCTGTTGCGCGTTCTGTTCAGATGCCCTTTGTATGCCGCCACTGATCATTTTAAATTTGCTAACACTGAACCAGACTCTTCTGAACTCCCATCTGCCATTGTCGAGGTTTAATTAGGAGTTTGACACTAATTGTACTTTACTCAGTCCACCCCACAGTACGTCACAGTGTTAAGCAAGAATGAACGAGTCTCAAGGCTCCTCAACAAGTTTAACGATTTCCTTTGTTATATTGACTCTCCTCTTCAAGGGGGGCTCCTTGGCGTGGTGAAGAGGCTCTTGGTCTGAGGAATTAGACCTATCGGTCTTCTTCCTCAGACCGAACCTAAATTACCCCCAATCTCCCCTCCCCTATCCCATCCTCCCCATCCTCCCCTTTTTCCTTTCCTCCTCCTCCTCCCCACCCCTCCCTTTTGCCCTTCCTCTTTTTGTCCTTTGGGATTTCTCCCACAGGCGCGCTAGTTCCTAGGTAGAGGAAAGGATACCGGGGTCCATCCCATTCCGTTGAGGTTCTTAGCAGTGGCGTAGTTTGCCGTGGAATCTGGATCGCCTGGGAATGTCCCGATCCCTCTCCGGTATCCCGGAGTAGCTTTGGGTGTCTTTCGGGCGACGAGTGTATCTCTGGAAAGCCACCTTTCGGATTCCGGGGGTGGTGGCCAAGGAGGTATGCTTTGTGGGGGAAATATCCCGGCCGCCCTCTCTTTTGTCCACCGAGGTAGCTCGGCAGATGTGAGGTTGCTATCCTGGATTGTTAGTTTACTAGCATGATGGTAGGGTATGGCACGGGTTCCATGCTGCATCTGCGCTATTTGCGGTGCTGAGGTCCATTTGGGGTGCGGAGGGAGATTTCTGGCCCTTTCATTCCTCCTAGGACCTATCCCTCCCGGTCCCCCTTTTTTTTCTTTTTTTTTTATTTTATTTTCTTTTCTTTCTTTTTTTTTTTTAAAAAACAAAAAGAAAGGAAGTAACCTAACCATGGCACCCTAGTCCATGAACCTGGTTACCCCCCCGGGCCCTTCTTGATACCGCACCCCGTTCTGACCCCGCCTCGTCTTTGGACCACTCTTTAGACATTCCTCATGCCTCTGTACCTATTGCCGGTGCTGTTTCCTCACCCACTTCAGGTTACTGAGGCCTCGACTGACTCCTTCGATTTATCGGGCCTTCGCTCTCCTCTGCTATGCTTCCGGCCTCTCCCTCTACGGGTGCGGCAATTTTCAAATCTCCAACCCGTTCCACGTCGGACCAAAATCTGGTCCCACGCCTAAACGCCAACGACAATTACCTGCGATGATACTTCCCCACCTTCTCGTTCTTCTCAGAAACGATCGACACGTCCTTTACTACCTTTCCACACTCAGTTCAGACTGAAACAGTGGACTAAATTCTTCACTTTACGACCAACTTCCTCTACTGCTATCTTTCTGACCATAGTATTTGGCAAGGCACTCCCACGCCATGTTGGTAAAGAAAATTTCTTTTCATGCTCTTAAGAGCGTACGCGCATCATTACCGTACGAATGCTACCCCGGCTCATGAGCTCTCTCGTCTTTCCCCTATCGATAGTTCCTGTCACTCTTAAAAAACATCATTCCCTCAATTCTTGTAGTGGTACCTCATTCTGCCCCTACCATAGTTCAACAAAATTTCCAGACATGTGGCACTGACATTCTAGAACAGCTGGAACTCCAAGAAACTCCCAATCCTCAAGGTAGACACTTACGTTCTTCCTGCCTGTGGGCGGAAAACGATACCCTAGCAATGTGGCTCGTTTTTAAATTTTGACAGCTGAGAACTCCATCCTCAGTTTATATAGCAGGACATCGGTTACAAGTTCGAAAGGTGATCCCTACACCACAACAGTGTAGAAATTGCTGGCGTTTTTGGGCCCTCCAGCGAAATATACAGATCTATCGCCCAATGCCCAGTCTGTGGTGCCGATGACCATTCTTAATACGTCCCTTTCAATCGATCTCCTCTTGCCTTAAATGTCATGAGGCTCACCCTCATACTCTCGCCGTGTCAGGTCTATTTAAACGAGCGGGAAATCCCTTACCTCAAAGAGACAGAAGGTCTCCCTTATGCCATGGGAGTTTCTCATCTCCGCCTCCAAGGGAGACTCCCACGTGTTTTTTTTATTCCCGTGTTTCAAAACGTCCCCCCACTTCTGGTATTCCATCTTCTACACCCACCCTGTGGTTACCTCTCCCATAATCACTCCTGTATCTAATCCTTTTGCTGTCCTCGGCTCAGACGTCCCTACTTCAACGCCTCAGTCTAATCTTGCTTCTTCGAGTTCTCTCTCGCAAGCCTCAGTATCGACGAGGGCCTCGTACGACACCTCCCCCCAACGTCCCTTACTTCTCAAAAATCAAAAAAAAGGGCCCTTAAACCTCCTACCCACTTCCCCCCTCATTTTACCCCCCTGTC
>NC_069399.1:95899181-95917287 GCF_026875155.1 Cherax quadricarinatus
TCAACTCTTCTTAACTTCTGTTTATGCGCTGTATGCAAACCGATGCTCCTTGACAACAGGAAGCTACAGTGATAACGGCTAACTTAAACACCTTTAGTAAAAGGACACATGTGTAACTCATTTGACATTTTATTATGGCAACTTTTCGCACTCCTGGAGAGCGAAGCATTGCACAAATAAAATGTCGAATTACTTGTATTTTCAACCATATTGGCGGAAATTTCAACAATATTTCAAACTGAACATCAACTTACCTTAGTGATGCTGTCATCTCTCCCTCGACGATCTGTGAAGGTTCACCTACCTGTAATGTAAACATTTCTTAGTAATACACAGATCATAGGTCCATGTATACCAGATCCATTTATTCCAGGTCCATTTATACCAGGAACGTATCATTCAGCCTACATCTTCAGGAAGTATTTCAGTTATACCTCCTCACTTTCACGCTATACCTCCTCACACTTTATTCCTCCTCACACAAGCGTTATCCTCCCCTCTCACACACACACATACACGGTATAACCGCCTCACCATGCACAAACACACACACATACACTCACACACACCACACACAACAACACACACACACACACACACACACACCACATACACACCTTATATAGTTAAAATCTTAGGCCTACTTAAACAACTTTTGGAAAAAAATACTAGAGAAGATGGTGTGAATTATCATCATTGTAAAACTGAACACACCTTGCATGATGGAAGACGGTTTCTGGATACTGATAGCCAGTTAGTGCTGGGGTACTAGCAAGCGCTAGGGTACTAGCAAGCGCTGGGGCAGCCAACTAGTGCTTGGGTAGTCAGCAAGAGCTGGGGTAGTCAGCTGGTGCTCGGGTAGCCAGTTAGTGCTGGGATAGTGAGCTAATGATGGGGTAGCCAGATAGTGCTGGTGCAGCCAGCTGGTGCTGGAACCAAGCCACATGGTGTTGGAACCAAGCCACCTGGTGCTGGAACCAAGCCACCTGTTCTATCCTCAAGAGTTTTGAGGCTATGTAAATTTGCTGTTTTCAGAGAACACTCCCGCTGGCTACCCCAGCTGGTGGAGTAGCCAGCTGTTGCTGGGGTAGCCAGCAGGTGCTGAGGTAGCCAGCAGGTGCTGAGGTAGCCAGCTGGTGCTGGGGTAGCCAGCTGGTGCTGGGGTAGCCAGCTGGTGCCGAAGCGAAGCCACCTGTTCTATTCTCAACAGTTATAAGGCAATGTTAATTTGCTGTTTTCTAATAACACTCCCGCGTTAACACTCCCGCGTTAACACTCCCGCGTTAACACTCCCGCGATTACACTCCCGCGATTACACTCCCGCGATTACACTCCCGCGATTACACTCCCGGGATTACACTCCTGCAATTACACTCCCGCGATTACACTCCCGCGATTACACTCCCGCGATTACACTCCCGCGATTACACTCCCGCGATTACACTCCCGCGATTACACTCCCGCGATTACACTCTCAACGATAACACGACTTTTTGGAATGATTGGGGTTTTCAACACTCCGAAAGTATAGAAAAGTTGGATGAGCAGTCAAATGGAACTTCTATACCACGTCCACTGGAAAGAAAACTTCGGGATTTCCCCGAATTTTTGGAATGACTGGTGCTTTTAACCCTCCGTCACGTTAAAAAGGATAGATGAGCTGTACGCAAACCGATGCTCCTTGTCTACAGGAAATTACGCTGATAACAGCTAACATAAACATCTTTAGTAAAAGTACACAAGTGCAACTAATGTGACATTTTATTATGGCAACGTTTCGCTCTCCTGGAGTGCGAAACGTTGCCAGAATATTATGTCGCATTAGTTGTATTTTGTTTTTTTACATACCATTATGCGGTAATTTCAACATTACAACCTGAACATCAACTTACGTTAGTGATGCTGTCATCTCTCCTCGACGATCTGTGAAGGTTCACCTACCTGTAATGTGAACACTACGTATTAATACACAGCTCCCAGGTGCATGTATACCAGATCCATGTATTCCAGGTCCATGTATCCAGGGTCCATATAAAACCAGGAAGTTTCTAAGTACCATTTCAGCCTACATTTTCAGGAACTATCTCACGTCGTAGAACATTGATTCTTGTACCATTGTGTTGCCAAAGAGTTAAGCTATTTTTCTGTATGAATAATTCAATTTCCATAATTTTTTTTTTTTTTTTTTTTTTTTTTTTTTTTTTGAGAGCGCGCGGAAAATTGCCCTTCAACACTCCGCAACGATAGAAAAGTTGGATGAGCAATCACACAGAACTTCGATACCACGTCCGCTGGAAAGAAAACTCCGGGATTTCCACGAATTTTTGGAGTGACTGATGCTTTCAACCCTCCGTAACGTTAGAAACGATAGATGATCAACTCTTCCTTAACTTCTGTTTATGCGCTGTATGCAAACCGATGCTCCTTGACAACAGGAAGCTACAGTGATAACGGCTAACTTAAATACCTGTAGTAAAAGGACACATGTGCAACTCATTTGACATTTTATTATGGCAACTTTTCGCACTCCTGGAGAGCGAAGCATTGCACAAATAAAATATCGAATTACTTGTATTTTCAACCATATTGGCAGAAATTTCAACAATATTTCAAACTGAACATCAACTTACCTTAGTGATGCTGTCATCTCACCCTCGACGATCTGTGTAGGCCGTCACCTACCTGTAATGTTAAACAATTTCGTACAATACACAGATCATTGCTCCATGTATTCCAGGTCCATTTATACCAGGAACTTGGGTACCATTCAGCCTACATCTTCGGGAAGTATCTCAGTTATACCTCTTCACTTTCACGCTATACCTCTTCACTTTCACGCTATACATCCTCACTCACACGTTATTCCTCCTCACACACTCGTTATCCTCCCCTCTCTCTCACACACACATACACGTTATACCGCCTCACACACACACACACACACAGTGTAGTGGGTCACAAGTGCCACGCTCCTGAGAACACAGTGTTTATTTAGGGCCGTGCATTAGAGGCTGCTAGAAGCACCCGGTGTTAGTGATATCAGTGAACAACCCTACAAGTGATAACCAAAGTTATTAGTTAAAAAAATAAAGAAAAGACTAGAGGAAGCCTGAAATTTTACAACAAAATTTCAAAGTGCCAGTTCGTTAGAGGCCTAGTAAGGCCACTTGTTGCCACAACATTTACAAATATTTCAAAGTACAAAGCGAGTTAACTAAAAGATCAGAAAAGAATTAAGAGAAGAGTCGTTAGAGAGAAAACTGTGAGGTAGCAATAACAGCGCTGTGAACAAGCTAGCGAGAAAGGTAAATATAATAAATAATATATAAATATATATATATATATATATATATAATAATATAAATATATATATATATATATATATAAATAAATATAAATATAAATTAATATATATATATAAAAATATATATATATGTAATAATAAATATATATATTTAAATAATATATATATATATATACTATATATATATATACATATATATATATATATATATATATATAACTAATATATAGTATATAGAATATATATATATAAATAAATATATATATATATATATATATATATATATATGCAAAAGAACCACTGTGAAAGAGTAGTGAAATTTCAAGCCTTCGTGCCTACTCACAATAGTTAATTGACAATGTGAGTAGTCACGAAAGCGCTAGGAATTTCCACTACTCCTTCACAGTGGTTGTTTTGCTTATTTAAAATCACCAGTTGTAATGTGATCATATTGCATAGATTAAATATATATATATATATATATATATATATATATAATATATATATATATAAATATATATATAAACATATATATATATATATACATATAGATATATACATATATATATATACATATATATATTACATAAATATATATAAGATCATAAATATATATATAATACATATATATATTATATACATATATATATAAACCCAATAATATAAATATACATATATATATATACATATATATATATATACATATATATATATACATATATATATATATACATATATATATATACATATATATAAATATCCATATATATATATAATACATAAATATATATATACCTATATATATATATACGATATAATATAAATATACATATATATAAATATATATATATATATAAATAAACATATATATATATAATATACATATATATATATATATATATAAATATAAATATATTATACATTAATATAAATATATATATATATATATATACATATATATATATATATATAATAAAAATATATATATATATATATATTATATACATATATATAAATATATACATAAATATTAAATATAATAAATATATACATATATATATATATATATTACAACTAAAATATATATATAATATATAATAATATATAAATATATATTTATACTAATATATATAAATATCGTACATAAAAAATTATAATATATATATATATAATCCATATAAATATACCTATAAAAATATACAAATATATATATATACAAATATATATACATATATATATAACATATATAGTATACAATATATTATATATATATACATATAGTAATATACATAAAATATAAACATAAATATATACATAAATATAACATATATATAAAACCAATAAATATACGATATATATATACATTATTATATACATATAAATATATAACATAAATAAATACATAATATATACATAAATATATATATATAATACATATATATATACACATTTATTATATAAATACATATAATATCATATATATTATATATACATATATATATACATATATATATATACATATATATATAATATAATAGAACATAATATATATATTTATAAATAATCTACATATATATATATATATATATACATATATATATACATATATATATATACAAGATATATATAATATATATAATATACATATATATTATACATATATATATACATATATATATATACATATATATATACATATATATATACATAATATATATATATACAAAAAATAATCATATATATAATACATATTAAATAAACATATATATATATATATATATATAAAAATATATATATATACAAATATATATATATAATAATAAATATACATATATATAAACATATATATATAAAACATATATATTATATAGAGAGCATATATACTATATACATAAATATATATATATTTACATAATATAACATATATATATACATATAAAAATACATATATAAATATATATAAATACAAATATATTATACATATATAATACATACATTAAATAAACATATATATATACATAAATATAAATACATATATATATATACAATATATAAATATATCTAAAATAAATATATATATATATTAATAATATATATATATATATAAATATATATATATATATAAATATATATATGTCGTTCCGAATAGGCAGAATTTGCGATCTACGCTTAAAAAGCAACGCTTAACTTGCACATAGGACAAGTGAAAATTTTGTGTATGCAATAATTTTCGCCAAAATCATTCTGACCTAACAAAAAAATATATTTGATTGTGTTTGTTAGTACTAAAATTATGCAAACGTATAATAAAATATATTTAGTTGGGTTAGGCTAAAATAAATTGTTCTTTTTATATAAGGTTAGAAAGTAATTTTCTAAGATTCTTTTGGTGCAAAATTAAAATTTTTACATTTAACATTAATGTAAAAAATATATCTATAAACGTATAAGAGAAACTTCAGAAAGACATAATTTTAACGAGTTCTTGCTAATTGACCAGTTTTACATATTTGGCACGACATATAATAAATATATCTATATATATATATATATATATATATATAATATATTATGTCCGAGCCGAAATAGGCAGAACTTGCGAACTGGCTTAAATAGCAACGCTCATCTTGCCATATAGGACAAGTGAAAATTTGCTGTAAAGCAATAATTTCTCCAAAAACTTCTGAACCCTAACGAAAAAAATATCTTTCACTGTGTTTTGTTAGTATTAAAATACTTTATACAAATCTAAATAAATTTATTGGGATTAGCTAAAATAAATTGTTCTTGCCTATAAAAAGGTTAAGGTAAGTTTTTCTAAGAATTCATTTTGGAGCAAAAATTAAAAATTTTTACATTAACATTAATGAAAAAAATAAATCTTTAAACGTATAAAGAGAAAATTTTAGAAAGGACTTACTTTTACACGAGTTCCAAGTTAATCCCTCCAGCATATTGTGCAATCAGGAATTTTCACTTCAGGAAATCATCCTTGATAAGTTCCCTTAATTGCATTGAATTTGCGTATACCACATCCTTAAGGCATATTTGTCTTCGTTTTCATCTCCTTGTTAGCTTCCTGTGGAAGGATTTCAAATCCCCTCTTCATTCTCAGTACCTTGAGGATTGTCCACATAGAAAACTTTTTCTTTAAGATTTCTTTGAAGGGACTTTCAGAATGTCATCAAAAGGTTTTAGAGTACTTCATAGTAAGAATGGAGAGGATGTTGCACCAAATAATACTGACTGAAACGATAAGTTTCACCAGGACTTTGAGAAAAAAAAGATCATGTGGAATTTTCCAGAGCCACAAAGAATCGATATAATCTCTATCTATTTCTTGTAGTCCTACCTTAAAAAGCTTTTGAAATATCAGCCGTGGAGGCATATGGGTTTTGTGCGATAATTTCATAAGCACGTCTCCAAGGCTTCTCATTGAGGGTCCCGGTCATCAACAGTCATTAAGACTTGCTACATCTTTTATTTGCACGTGTCTGCAATTGTATACAACACTAGGGAGTGGTTTCAGAATCTTTCTGACTACAAAGGTGCGGAGATAATGGAGCTTCTGTCTTCCAACTTAATCTCGACTATTTTCCTCAATGAATTTATTGTCAACTGTTCTTGTATGATATTATCATAGAAGTCAGTAGCTCTGATTCTTCCTGAGCTCATATCTTTGTGCTTTCATTTATCCGAATTCATGCGAAAATTGCTAGGCAGATGTGTGATTTAATTCCCATGGTAACCTAACCCAATACTGTCCATCTTTATACTTGACAGTGTCCAATATTGGTTATAAGTCTGCGACGATCTGTGGGTCTTGGTATTTATCAATCAATACCTATCGCGTCTAAATCCACAACTTATCAACTGGTTCGTTTCATTTCTTCCAGTAGATAAGTTTTTGGCTGTGGTAATGATCAGCGGTTATTCCACGTAACTAGTACATTTTCCACTGAATCAATATCATCTCTTTCCACTCTGAGAGGGAATGGGACCTCAACATATCATGTGGCGTCCTGCTGTTTTTCAGCAGTGAACATACATGTATACTTACTATATTTTGCACAAACAGTGATAATAATCACTTCCAATGATTAAATCAATTGGACAAATTGTGCCGCTGTAATGGTCAGGACAGGCTAACTTGACCTTAGCTGCTTTCAGAGCTGCAACTGTTTCCTTTTAATCCGAGGATCTGGCACAAACTTAGGCAAATCTCTACTAAACCACACTTCTACTGTCTTTTTCTGTTTCCTAGACCAACATGATTCTGGCTAGGTCATACTGTCTGTTTAGCCATAATTGTGGGAAAAAAACCACAAGCTATATTTCCCTAACTGTACTTTTGGCATAGGGTTGTTTATATCGGTTTCTTTCTGCAGCACTGTCTTCTTATGAAAAAGACCATTGTGAGCCTAGATCAAATAGTGTTAGCACACTGGTTTTTGTGTAATTTATTAATTAACACAACACGATCTATCGAAGAGCAGTTTGCTTTTAAACTTATCTCTCACATTGATGCTGTTGCTTTGTTGACTTCCTGATTCTGTGGAAGTCGCTGCAGTTCAGGCAAAAGTATTTGGGCATATGCTGATGATACATACCCTTGCATTTAAAAACACTTTTCTTCAGTGAGCATTTTCCTCCCTTGTGTTCACCTAAAACTTGATTGCACCTTTCCAGGTGAGAACACTTGTTTATGGACGGTGCCTCCATAGATGTGTATTGACTACAAATACTGTGCCCAAAGTGTTTCCGTCACAAGTACACATTATGGAGTACGTTTATGTGTGACAGTCTGTTACTGACTGTTGTATTCACAACTTATAAATGCCTATATGGGATTTCCCATTCTGTGGTTTAGTGGGAATAGTATACTCTTTTTATACTGAGTTGAAGGTTTGTTAACCACTGATTTGTGGATACTTCATCTTACTCGTTGCTTGCATGGATTGAAACTATTGTTTTGTAAACCATGCTTAATTTCTTCACAAGGGAATAGTGTTTATTGAACATAAAAAATTAAATCGTTCATAGTTAGTGGTGTCACTTATCTTGTTACAATACCACTGATTAACCAATCACATTGCCTTAGGTCATATTTAGCACCTAGAGATCTGAGACATTGTCTAATGTGATTCTAAATGCCTGTAAGTCTGAAAAACAAATTTTGGGTGGCTTCAGCTTGATATTAAGACTGCATGTGTCTAACTCTAGCCTTGTCAGCCAACGAAGTATTTGTCTGCTAGACACGTAAGGCAATTTGATAATTACCTTTCACCACCGGAATGAACTTAATCAGTTCATAGGGTTCTCCCTTCACAAGACATTTAAGATAATTGAACTTAGCAATCTCATCTATGTCAGTTCGTGAATTTACTATGGATTGAAAACCACTAATGAATTCTCATAATTATGGCTGGGAAAATAGGTAAATGACAATGAAGGAAAGCTTGGTATAGGACACTTTTGTTGTACAGTTTAACAGTGTTTGACCACTAGTTTACAGTAGGTCTCTGTGACAGAGTTTTGCAGCAGATAGCCGTACTCCTGTCCACCTTAATTGTTGATTACTAAAAGTATCCAAAACATTTTTAATTTCACCTCAGATGGATCGATTCAAGAAATTTAATTTCATAATGTGTATAGTACCATGAATTAATTATTTTTCCGACGTTGTGTAAGTAATTCAAAAATTGACCTCAAGAACATCAAAAACTATGTTATATCTTTGAGTTAATCCTATATAGACTGACATAAGTTTTCTAATGTGCCAATCTTAGTCTGTAAAGACAAACTGATTTCCTAACAACCCATTTAGTGGTATACTACGAAAATTCTAGCACCATACACTTAGTGTGTTTTTAAAAAACACTGACTGCTATAAACAGCTGATTTTTTTGTGCTTAAGTCAGCAATAAATCGAGTCAGACACTTCTGACCCACTAAGCTTAAACCTCAGGGTCAATGACCATGAAGGGTACAGGGTAACATATAGCTGTGTATAATGGCTTGAGTTGCTGTGTAGCCTGACTACGATGATTAATACATAAATAACTTACAACACTTCATCACTAACACTATAAATGTCGCTGTATAACAGTAAATCACACAAGAATATTACTGACACTATATAAATGTCACTTTAATATATATTGGAAGCTTACACTATATAAAGATCCCTTTAATATAACAGGCTATCTATAAGAAACAAACTTCAACACAATCTTGTCTCTTAATTTCTGTTTATAAACATTAAAAACACATGTTGTATATACACTCAGACAACCTGAAATCATCAGTTTGGGTTTGTTGCTGTCTTAGTCAGCGCTTTTTCGAGATGGAGGCAGTGAACAGGTGCATCCCCGCGTTTTCTTGTTGGGGCGAGTCACTCAGCTCCTCTTTTTCTTTGGGTGAACGCTGGGTAACGCCCGTTTTCTTTTGGCTGCCATCTCTGTGATTGAGTCTGAGGGGGCTCATTTATAGAGTTTCCGATTTATATGTAAAACACTAAGTTTTACAGCTTTTTCACGAAGGACCTTGGCCGTAGGTTATTTGTACACTGATACAACATATTTGGCCCACAGTGTGGCCTTTATATCAATCCGGTTCAAGCACGACCCAAAATGTGAAAATGGCATTACCAGCGAATTTTAAAGAGTTTGTATTTAACTTAGAAAGACAGCTCATCGCCTGCACAGCCGCCCCTCAGACAAGGTCCTTTGAGAAGCAGTCGAAGTCATCTCTCAACGGGCTTGTAAATTAGTTATAAACTGTAAGATTATAAAAATACCCCTAGGGGGTTTGTTATGTTCAGATATTTCATTCACAGATGCTGACAAACTTAACTTTGTGGACTTCAAAAGTCCCGCACCAAACTGCCGGATTATAGGTTGATTACAAACTCCTTGTGACTCAAGAACTGTGCAATCCCCCATACTACAAGAAAATTCGTAACCTACCTTGCTCTTGTAGCGTGAGCTATGGTGTTCTTCACACCTTCGACCAGTTAATCGGCGACTGATAGAAAGCAGAAGTGTCCTTGGATGTCCACGTCTCCAAAGTCTAGAATACGCACACGGTACACTATGTTCCACAAGATTAGTCTTTAATTGTTCCCCAATCTTATCACTAAAGAAGCTGATCACACTTCTCTTAAGTGTTTATTGTGTTTTATGAGACACATTGTTCACACTAACGCACAGATATTTTTGTTGGTTATCCCTGGCGTCAGAGTCACTCCAGTCGAGTCAAAGTAATCTGAAGACGCCACAGCGCCACACGCTGCCGTTCTGCGCCCAGCACAAAGGAAAAGCTGACATAGTACCTTTTGCTTCCATCCACTTCGCTCTATGAGGCAAAACTAATGTTTGATTCTTGCTGTCTAAGCCTAGACCACAATGTCCACAATCTTAACTATTGTAATAAAGTGGGAGCCGGATTTCCTTAATTTTCCTGCTAAGGTTAAGAGATGAACTGTCCTTTTATTAATCTACACTTTGCAACACAGAGACTGCACGAGCGTCGAGCCACGTCACATACTGGTACTGCATCTGGGTCCAATTACTCACTGTACAGTAAACAAGAAAATTGCCCCTTCTGAGAGGCTGGACCCTCAGGCTGAAAGGGGCGAAGGGCTGAAGGGGCTGAACCTCCCCTCTCTGAGAAAATTTGTCCACAACATTTTTCTCTAGCCCACTCTTCTCATCCCTCCCTCCTCCAGCAAACCCGTGGAAATTGACGGCGCTCCCCCACCCTTACTGTCTCGCTCTCTCTCTTCCCACAGTCCTTTTTCCCTTCTTCCCCCCACCCTCTTCTCCAGCCGTCTCTCTCACCTCTCCCTCTTTCTATCTTTCTTCCCCTCCCTTGCATTTCTCTCTCTCATAGCCTTTTTCCCTCACCCTCCTCTCTCTCTCTCTCTCACTCCCATAGTCCTATCCCCCACCCTCCTCTCTCTCTCCCTCTAGGCTTCTCTCTCCCTCTCCCTCTTTCTATCTTTCCCTCTTTCTATCTTTCTCCCCCTAACACATTTCTCTCTCACAGCCTTTTCCCTCACCCAGGTTACAACCTATATAGGTGCGACAGAGTGAACAGGCAAAAGGGGGGCAGGGGGTTGGCCTGTATATTGCAGAGTCATTTGCTTGCACAGAACTGCTTAATGCCTCAAATGATGTAGTGGAAGCTTTAGCAGTAAAGACCGAGAATCATTGTGGTAGTCTACAAGCCTCCGGATGCAACGTCCCAGCAATTCCAGGAACAGCTGTTAAAAATTGACCACTGTCTGGAAAATCTGCCAGCCCCTGCCCCCAACATCTTGCTCCTGGGGGATTTCAACTTAAGGCACCTAAAATGGAGGAATATAGCAAATAATGTTGTTGCAGTAATAACACCGGGAGGCAGCTCTGACGAGAACTCACGCACACACGAGCTTTTAAATCTCTGCACAAAATTCAATTTAAACCAGCAAATAATAGAGCCTACTAGACTGGAGAATGCACTAGACCTCATCTTCACTAACAATGATGATCTGATAAGAAATGTCACCATATCAAAAACAATATACTCAGATCACAACATAATTGAGGTTCAGACATGTATGCGCGGAGCCCCAGACCGACAAAATGAGATTAGTCACGAGGGAGCATTCACCAAATTCAACTTCAATAACAAAAACAAAGTGGGACCAAGTAAACCAAGTCCTAACCGATATAAGCTGGGAAGATAGACTAAGCAACACAGACCCCAACTTATGCCTAGAACAGATTAACTCGGTGGCACTCGATGTATGCACAAGGCTTATTCCTCTAAGAAAAAGGAGGAGTAGATGTAAAATAGAAAGAGACAGGCGCTCCCTTTACAGGCGACGGAAAAGAATAACAGAGTGGCTAAAAGAGGCCAATATGTCTGAAATGCGTAGGGAGTCACTGGTCAGAGAAATAGCAAGCATCGAACTTAAGCTAAAGGAATCTTATAGGAGTCAGGAACCGCGGGAAGAACTAAAAGCCATAAATGAAATCAAAAGAAACCCAAAGTATTTCTTTTCCTATGCCAAATCAAAGTCGAGAACAACGTCCAGTATTGGGCCCCTACTTAAAACAAGATGGGTCCTACACAGATGACAGCAAGGAAATGAGTGAGCTACTCAAGTCCCATTATGACTCAGTTTTTAGCAAGCTGCTAACCAGACAGAGTCGAAGATCAAAATGAATTTTTTGACAGAGCCACAGAATTTGGTTAACACAAGCCTATCTGATGTTATCCTGACACCAAATGACTTCGAACGGGCGATAAATAACATGCCCATGCACTCTGCCCCAGGGCCAGACTCATGGAACTCTGTGTTCTTCAAGAACTGCAAGAAGCCCCTATCACGAGCTTTTACCATCCTATGGAAAGGGTACATGGACACGGGGGTCGTCCCACAGTTACTAAAAACAACAGACACAGCCCCACTCCACAAAGGGGGCAGTAAAGCAATAGCAAAGAGCTACAGACCGATAGCACTAACTTCCCATATCACAGAAATCTTTGAAAGGGTCCTAAGAAGCAAGATCGCCACCCATCTAGAAACCCATCAATTACACAACCCAGGGCAACATGGGTTTAGAGCAGGTCGCTCCTGTCTGTCTCAACTATTGGATCACTACGACAAGGTCCTAGATGCACTAGAAGACAAAAAGAATGCACATGTAATATATACAGACTTTGCAAAAGCCTTCGACAAGTGTGACCATGGCGTAATAGCGCACAAAATGCGTGCTAAAAGAATAACAGGAAAAGTTGGTCGATGGATCTATAATTTCCTCACAAACAGAACACAAAGAGTAGTAGTCAACAGAGTAAAGTCTGAGGCAGCTACGGTGAAAAGCTCTGTTCCACAAGGCACAGTACTCGCTCCCATCTTGTTCCTCATCCTCATATCTGACATAGACAAGGATGTCAGCCACAGCACCGTGTCTTCCTTTGCTGATGACACCCGAATCTGCATGACAGTGTCTTCCATTGCAGACACTGCAAGGCTCCAGGCGAACATCAACCAAATTTTTCAGTGGGCTGCAGAAAACAATATGAAGTTCAACGATGAGAAATTTCAATTACTCAAGTATGGTAAACACGAGGAAATTAAATCTTCATCAGAGTACAAAACAAATTCTGGCCACAAAATAGAGCGAAACACCAACGTCAAAGACCTGGGAGTGATCATGTCGGAGGATCTCACTTTCAAGAACCATAACATTGTATCAATCGCAGCTGCTAGAAAAATGACAGGATGGATAATGAGAACCTTCAAAACTAGGGATGCCAAGCCCATGATGACACTCTTCAGGTCACTTGTTCTATCTAGGCTGGAATATTGCTGCACACTAACAGCACCTTTCAAGGCAGGTGAAATTGCTGACCTAGAAAATGTACAGAGAACCTTCACAGCGCGCATAACAGAGATAAAACACCTCAATTATTGGGAGCGCTTGAGGTTCCTGAACCTGTATTCCCTGGAATGCAGGCAGGAGAGATACATGATTATATACACCTGGAAAATCCTAGAGGGACTAGTACAGAACTTGCACATAAAAATCACTCACTACGAAAGCAAAAGACTTGGCAGATGATGCAACATCCCCCCAATGAAAAGCAGGGGTGTCACTAGCACGTTAAGAGACCATACAATAAGTGTCAGGGGCCCGAGACTGTTCAACTGCCTCCCAGCATACATAAGGGGGATTACCAATAGACCCCTGGCAGTCTTCAAGCTGGCACTGGACAAGCACCTAAAGTCGGTACCTGATCAGCCGGGCTGTGGCTCGTACGTTGGTTTGCGAGCAGCCAGCAGTAACAGCCTGGTTGATCAGGCTCTGATCCACCAGGAGGCCTGGTCACAGACCGGGCCGCGGGGGCGTTGACCCCCGGAACTCTCACCAGGTAAACTCCAGGTCACCCTCCTCTACCCCCTCTCTCTCTCTCTCTCTCTCTCCCCCTCTCTTTACCCTTTCTCTCCCCCGTCTCGTTTCTCTCTCCCCTAGTCTTATCCCTCACCACCATCCTCCCTCCCTTCTTATTCTCTCTCTCTCTTCCTCTAGCCTTCTCCCTCCCCCCACACACACAACGCCCTGAAAATAGACATAAACTTCCTCTATGTGGTAAAATTTCATAAGCTCTGTCTGTTTACCTGGAGGAGAGTCGCGGGGTCAACGCCCCCGCCCTCCGGTCCTGAAACCAGCCCACCTGGTGAATCATAGCCTGATCAACCAGCTGTTACTGCTGGATGCTACGCAAACCAACGTATGAGCCACAGCCCGGCTGGTCAGGAACCAACTTTAGGTGCTTGTCCAGTGCCAGCTTGAAGACTGCCAGGGGTCTATTGGTAATCCCCCTTATGTATGCTGGGAGGCAGCTGAACAGTCTCGGGCCCCTGACACTTATTGTATGGTCTCTTTACGTGCTAGTGACACCCCTGCTTTTCATTGGGGGGATGTTGCATCGTCTGCCAAGTCTTTTGCTTTCGTAGTGAGTGATTTTCGTGTGCAAGTTCGGTACTAGCCCCTCTAGGATTTTCCAGGTGTATATAATCATGTATCTCTCCTGCCTGCATTCCAGGGAATACAGGTTCAGGAACCTCAAGCGCTCCCAGTAATCGAGGTGTTTTATCTCCGTTATGCGCGCTGTGAAGGTTCTCTGTACATTTTCTAGGTCAGCATTTTCACCTGCCTTGAAAGGTGCTGTTAGTGTGCAGCAATATTCCAGCCAAGATAGAACAAGTGACCTGAAGAGTGTCATTATGGTAAGAAAAAAAAATGGGTGGCCTTAGAGATCTGGTGGACGAACCAGGGAGGAAAGACTGGGAGTTAGAGCTCCAAAAAAGGGAGGAAGAGTGGGGAAGGAAGATAGAAGAGCTTGGCAAAATAATGGAGGAGGGGAGGATAGCTGAAGAGTGCAGGAAGTGGGAGCTACAGGTCTTAGCAGCAGAAGCTAGTATACAGTGCTTAGAAGAGAAACTAAAAAACCTAAAACAGAATAGAGAGACAAATGACAATTCAGATGCGACATCAGGAAATTCTATGTCAGGCACAGACAAGAGGACAGTTTAAAAAACAAAGGAGATATGCCATATGCCAAGGCCCTATCAGACCCACGTGGGGCCAGGAAAAAGACGAGGAGCACACTAAGATCAAATGACAGGTCTGAAGACAATGAAGGTATGTTATATGCTGAGACTAACAGCCAACCGCAGTAGCAAGGAACAGCTAATCATGAAAGACAGTTCACTGAGCATAGAAGTTTCAGAAAGGACAGGGATTGAAGTCAAGAACATTTCAATGGAGGGAACTAAAACACCTCAGAGGATGGAAATGGAGACTCAGTGGGAGGAGGAAAGGGAGAGGTCAGTTTTTGTCTATGGGCTCCAAGAAGCCAAAGGGGAAAACTTCAAATAAAATAGGAGGAGGAAAAAATGATTGAAGGCATCATGAAAACAATAGGTGAGGGTGATATGACCCAGGTGACAAATTTTCGAAGAATTGGGTGGTTTGCGAGTGGAAGGAAACGGCCTGTCAAAGTAATTTTCAAGGAAGATTCAGCCCAAACCAGGATCCTGCAAGAGAAAGCACGACTGAGGGACAAACCGGGGTACCAGGGAGTATACCTTGATCACGACAGAACACAAGAAGGACTACACTGAAAGAGAGGGTACAGAGATGCAAGGAGGAACGAGAGGCAATGATGAAGATGAGCAGGACCCAGACACAGGAGGAAGGGCAAACACACCCACAGAAACTCCCAGAGAAAGACTCCAATTGCGACAATCCCAACGCAACTGAGCAATCTAAACAAAACCCCCACACTGTTCCCTCTGCCACCAACCCCCACATCACAAACCTCACCCCAACAGCTGCCCCTTATAGGCATTCTGACCCCACCCCCCTCATCACAAACCCCACCCACACCACAGCCCCCAATAGGCCCCCACCAAGGCTCTCACTCCCCCAGCCCCAATATTCTCCCAGGACCACAGTGATAGAAAAGAAGCTGAAAGTTTGGTACACAAATGCGGACGGAATAACGAATAAATATGAGGAGTGGCACGAAAGAATCAGCGAGAAATCCCCAGACATCATAGCAGTCACAGAAATGAAACTCGCTGAGACAATAACAGACGCAATCTTCCCACCGGCATATCAGATCCTGAGGAAAGACAGAAGGAGTAGAGGGGGAGGAGGGGTTGCACTGCTCAAAAAACTGATGGGTATTTGAGGAAATGAAAGGCATGGACGTGATTGGAGAAAGGGACTACCTAGTAGGTACAATTCAGTCTGGAGAACATAAATTAGTCATTGAAGTGATGTATAACCCACCACAGAACTGCAGGAGGCCAAGAGAGGAGTATGAAGAATGCGATTACACTCATGCGATTGCATTCATGTGATTACACTCATGCGATTACACTCATGCGATTACACTCATGCGATTACACTCACGCGATTACACTCACGCGATTACACTCACGCGATTACACTCACGCGATTACACTCACGCGATTACACTCACGCGATTACACTCACGCGATTAGACTCTCAAGCGATAACACGACTTTTTTGGAATGATTGGGGCTTTCAACACTCCGCAACAGTAGAAAAGTTGGATGAGCAGTCATATGGAACTTCGATACCACATCCACTGGATAGAAAAGTACGGGATTTCCCCGAATTTTTGGAATGACTGGTGCTTTCAACCCTCCGATGAGCAACTCTAACTTAACTTCTGTTGACATGCTGTATGCAAACCGATGCTCCTTGTCTACAGGAAACTACGCTGATAACAGCTAACTTAAACATCTTTAGTAAAAGGACACAAGTGCAACTAATGTGACATTTGATTATGGCAACGTGTCGCTCTCCTGGAGAGCGAAACGTTGCCAGAATATTATGTCGCATTAGTAGTATTTTGTTTCTTTTTACATACCATAATTCGGTAATTTCAACATTACAACCTGAACATCAACTTACGTTAGTGATGCTGTCATCTCTCCCTCGACGATCTGTGAAGGTTCACCTACCTGTAATGTGAACACTACGTATTAATACACAGCTCCCAGATGCATGTATACCGGATCCATGTATTCCAGATCCATGTATTCCAGATCCATGTATTCCAGGTCCATTTATACAAGGAACTTGAGTACCATTCAGCCTACATTTACAGAAAGTATCACAGTTATGCCTCCTTTCACGCTCAACTTATTTAATATTACAAATCAGATCTTACTCCTAAACCAATATTATTTCATAGTGACTATCTGTCCATTTAACTTGTTTACCATTACTCAATTGTAGTCCCTTATATATTTTATGTCCTTTATTTTAGCTCTATGTAAATACCTTAGATCATATATTCGCAATTGTTAAACTAATCAAGGTGCTATTCTCAGGTGCTAAAGTTAATAAGTTCACTATTTTGCCATTATACTCCAAAGCTCATTTATTTGATTACCACTTTATTGTTCACCACAACTTATATTAGTCCCTTTTATATTATAATTTTATATTATAATTCTAACTTTAAAGAATTACCTTTAAAGTACTACCTACTATCATATTCCCAAGCTCCATTATTTGATCATCACTTTATTTGTTCACCACAAATTATTTTAGTCCCTTTTATATTGTCTCCTTTATTTTAGCTTTAAAAAAAATACCTTAGCTCATTATTTTTTTACATTTGTTAATAATTCAGGTGCTATTTTTTTTAGCTTTAGAATATTTACTTTATTTTTTACTTAATTCTTAACTATAGATCCACTCA
>NC_069399.1:95917787-96070615 GCF_026875155.1 Cherax quadricarinatus
GGGCCATCCACCTGTTCATCCTCAACAATTTGGGGTATGAAAATTTGGGTTTTTTCCCTAGAACACCCCCCCAAAAAAACGCCCGCGATACATCTCGCGATTCACTTCCGCGATTCACTTCCGCGAAAACTCCCACAATAACACCCCGGTAACATTTCGCGGAACACCCGCGGTAACATTACCTCAAAAAACATACCGCGATAACACGATTTTTTGGAATTTTTTGGGGCTTCAACACTCCGATTGATAGAAAGTTGGAGAGCATCACTGAAATTTCGATTTCACACCCACGAAAGAAAACTTCGGGAATTCCCCGAATTTTTGGGAATGCGGGTTTTTTAAACCCCCCCGTAACGTTAAAAAGGTAATGACAATCTTCCTTAATTTCTGTTTATGCGCTTACAAAAACCCGATGCTCCTTGACGAAGGAAGCTAGGGTGAAAAGAATCTCTTAATTTAAAACCCTTTGAAAAAGGGAAAATGTGCAACTCTTTTGACTTTTTTATTTGGGAAAACGTTTTTCTCTCCTGGGAGCGAAGCGTTCCCCAAAAAAAATTCGCTTAGTTGTATTTTCTTTTACCTCCATATTGGGGGAAGTTTCAACAATATTTCAAACTGAACATCAACTTACTTAGTGAGCGTCTCCGCCTCGACGATCGGTGGGTTCCCCTCCGAAAATTTCGAGAATACCAGTCATTGCCCCCAGTTTTCCCATTCCTTTTATCCCGGGAACGGGGTACCATTCGCCTACATCTTGGGGAATCTCAGTTATCCCTTTTCACTTTCACGCTATACCCCCACTACACGTTTTTCCTCCTCACACACTCGTTATCCTCCCTCTCCTCACACAAATAAAAGTTTATACCGCCCCCACACACACACCACAATGTAGGGGGTCCCAATGAGCTCTGAAAATCTCAGTTTTTTTTAGGGAGGTTTAGCTTTTAAAGCAACCAGTGTTTGATATCAGTGAACAACCCTACAAGTGATAACCAAAGTTTTATTTAAAAAAAAAATAAAGAAAAGATAGAGAAGCCTATTTTACAACAAAATTTCCAAGTGCCAGTTTGTTAGAAACCTAGTAGGCACTTGTTGCCACACAGTTACAAATATACAAGTACAAAGGATTTTCTAAAACAAAAGATCAGAAAGAATTAAAAGAAGAGGTTAAAAAAAACGTGGGTAAAAACAGCAGTTGAACAAGCTAGCGGGGGGAAAAGGGAAATTTATATAAAAAATATATATTAAAAAAAATAAAAAAATAATATATATATTTAAAAATATATTATTTTATATTATATATATTTAAAATAATTTTAAAAAAAGCAAAACAAAATATCTAAAGAAAAGAGAAATTCCAAGCGCTTTCTGACTACAATTATCCTGATAATGTGGTACACGAAAGCCTTGGAATTTTTCTATTCTTTCAGATGGTTGTTTTGTATTTGAAATCACCGTTTTTCTGTGATCTTATTTTCATATAATATATATATATAAATATATATATAATATAATAAAATATATTATATATATATATATAAATATATATTAAAATATATATATATATATTTTAAAATATAAAAAAAAATATATTTTTTATATTTATATAATATAAAAAATATATATTATATATAATATATATAAAATAAATAATATATATATATATATAAAATAAATAATATATTTAAAATATATAATTTATATAATATATAATATATATAATATTTTTGTTGTGTGTGTGTTGTGTGTGTTGTGTGTGTGTGGTGTGTGTGTTTTGTGTGTGTGTTGTGCAAAAAAACCATGGAAAAAGTGTAAATTCCAAGCGCTTCGGCTACTCACATGTTCCTTACAATGGATAGTCACGAAAGCGCTTGAATTTCACTACCCTTCCAGTGTTTTTTTTGCATATTTTAAAATCCCTTTTACTGTAATCTTATTGCTTATTAATATATATATATAAATATATAATATATATATATATATATATATATATATAATATATATATATATATATATATATACATACATATATATATTTTTTTTTATCACACTGGCCGATTCCCACCAAGGCAGGGTGGCCCGAAAAAGAAAAACTTTCACCATCATTCACTCCATCACTGTCTTGCCAGAAGGGTGCTTTACACTACAGTTTTTAAACTGCAACATTAACACCCCTCCTTCAGAGTGCAGGCACTGTACTTCCCATCTCCAGGACTCAAGTCCGGCCTGCCGGTTTCCCTGAATCCCTTCATAAATGTTACTTTGCTCACACTCCAACAGCACGTCAAGTATTAAAAACCATTTGTCTCCATTCACTCCTATCAAACACGCTCATGCATGCCTGCTGGAAGTCCAAGCCCCTCGCACACAAAACCTCCTTTACCCCCCCTCCAACCTTTCCTAGGCCGACCCCTACCCCGCCTTCCTTCCACTACAGACTGATACACTCTTGAAGTCATTGTGTTTCGCTCCATTCTCTCTACATGTCCGAACCACCTCAACAACCCTTCCTCAGCCCTCTGGACAACAGTTTTGGTAATCCCGCACCTCCTCCTAACTTCCAAACTACGAATTCTCTGCATTATATTCACACCACACATTGACCTCAGACATGACATCTCCACTGCCTCCAGCCTTCTCCTCGCTGCAACATTCATCACCCACGCTTTACACCCATATAAGAGCTTTGGTAAAACTATACTCTCATACATTCCCCTCTTTGCCTCCAAGGACAAAGTTCTTTGTCTCCACAGACTCCAAAGTGCACCACTCACTCTTTTTCCCTCATCAATTCAATGATTCACCTCATCTTTCATAGACCCATCCGCTGACACGTCCACTCCCAAATATCTGAATACGTTCACCTCCTCCATACTCTCTCCCTCCAATCTGATATCCAATCTTTCATCACCTAATCTTTTTGTTATCCTCATAACCTTACTCTTTCCTGTATTCACCTTTAATTTTCTTCTTTTTGCACACCCTACCAAATTCATCCACCAATCTCTGCAACTTCTCTTCAGAATCTCCCAAGAGCACAGTGTCATCAGCAAAGAGCAGCTGTGACAACTCCCACTTTGTGTGTGATTCTTTATCTTTTAACTCCACGCCTCTTGCCAAGACCCTCGCATTTACTTCTCTTACAACCCCATCTATAAATATATTAAACAACCATGGTGACATCACACATCCTTGTCTAAGGCCTACTTTTACTGGGAAAAAATTTCCCTCTTTCCTACATACTCTAACTTGAGCCTCACTATCCTCGTAAAAACTCTTCACTGCTTTCAGTAACCTACCTCCTACACCATACACTTGCAACATCTGCCACAGAGAAATATATTTTTTTCGTTAGGTTCAGAATGATTTTGGCGAAATTATTACATACACAAAATTTCGCTTGTCCTATATGGCAAGATGAGAGTTGCTATTTAAGCCAAGATCGCAAGTTCTGCCTATTCGGCACGACATTATAATATATATATATATATATATATATATATATATATATATATATATATATATATATATACATACATACCAGAGAAGGTGGAAGCATAGGCCTGCAGGAAGTAGCGCCGCCATAACAGGTTGGGTGTCATCACAAATAAGAAGTGTACTTACAAAAGTGAAGTGTAAATTATTAAAGTAGAATATACAAGTGATAAGTGTGGTAAATGAGGACTCAAATGGGCAATGAGAATAGAATAATTGAAGAGGTCAGAGGCGGAAGGGCCAGGAGCACGAGAGTCATCGTGCAGCGAGCATCGTACAGCGAGCATCGTACAGCGAGCATCGTACAACAGGCATCTGGATGGACGTCCCCTCTGAGTAGTAACGTACAAATCATCTGTTTGTGGTTAACGGGGAAGTTGAGTGATAGAGCCGGCCCTAGATCACTGGTAGCTGGCTGTCACAAACCCTGCTTTAGAGTGATTATCATACACACACAACCTAGCAGTAATAGGAGGATAAAATTTGTACGAGCAAGGAATAGGTGACCTTGGTAGGAGGAGTAAGTGGGGGCCAATAGGACTACAGACCTGACAACAGTTTTTAAGAGAAGTTTCTATGACACAAAGGCTCGTCAACACACACTAGTATTATAATTATTAAAATTACTCTCATTATTAATGGCATTTTATTAGTATTATGGATACATAGAAGTGAGGTGCATTATTTCTGGGACATATAAACAACTGGCATGCTCACACTCGCACACGGGGCCAGGAGCTGAGTCTCGACCCCTGCAACCACAATTAGGTGAGTACACACACGCTCCCACCCTCCTCTCACACCCACTCATTCACACAAACACAAACATACAAACAACTATGCACTCATTCACTCTCACTCTCTCTCTCTCTCCCCTCTTTCTACATTTTTCTCTAGCCCTCTCTCCCTCCCTCAGCCAGCAAACCTGGCATTACCAGCTAAGTTTAAAGAGTTTGTACTTAGAAAGACAGCTCATCGCCTGCACAGCCGCCCCTGCAGACGAGGTCTTGAGCTGTCGAAGTCATCTCTCAACGGGCTGTAAATGAGTTATAATTTGTAAGATTATAAATTACCCCTAGGGGGTGTTATGTCAGCATATTTCATTCACTGATGGCTGACAAACTTACTTGTGTGGACTCAAAAGTCCACACCTAACTGCCGACTATAGGTTGATTACAAACTCCTTGCGACTCAAGAACTGCGCAGTCCCCTGTACTACAAGAAATTCGTAACCTACCTTGCTCTTGTAGCGTGAGCTATGGTGTTCTTCACACCTTCGACAGGTATCGGTGACTTGATAGAAGCTTAAGTGTCCTTGGATGTCCACGTCTTCCATAGTCTAGGAATACGCACACTGGTACACTATGTTCCACAAGATTTGTCTTTGTTCACAATCTTATCACTAAAGAAGCTGATCACACTTCTCTTAAGTGTTTATTGTGTTTTATGAGACACTTTGTTCACACTAACGCACAGATCGTTCTTTGTTGGTTATCCTGGCGTCAGTGTCACTCTCAGCAGAGTCAAAAGTAATCTAAAGACGCCACAGCGCCCCACGCCGTTACTGCCCCCAGCACAAAGGAAAAGCTGACATAGTACTTTTGCTTCCTTGCCACTTCTTCCATGAGGCAAAACAGAATGTTTGATTCTTGCTGTCTTAAGCATAGACAACAATGTCCACTATCTTTACTATGGTAATAAAGTGGGAGCAGGATTTTCCTTAATTGTCCTGCTAAGGTAAGAGATGAACTGTCTTTTATTAAGCTACACTTTGCAACACAGGACCGCATGGAGCGTCGAGCCACGTCACATACTGGTACTGTATCTGGGGTCAATTACTCGCTGTAGCAGTAAACAAGATATTTGCCCCTTCTGAGAGGGCTGGGCCCCTCAGGGCTGAAAGGGGCTGAAGGGGGCTGATACCCCCTCCTGGAGAAAATTTCTCCACACTGGGGGGCGGCAGAGGTTCACTGCAGGTGAACTATTCATCACTTAACATTAATTTGATTTTCTCACTCGCCACCATTGCTGCTTGTCTTTTCTGAACAGCTTTAGTCGGTGTGGTTTCTGGAGAATCACTAATTTTGTTTTCAACACTGTGTAATTCTAACGGCACTAGTTTATTTATTGTCCGCTTATTCACTACACCTTTGCTGAAAACATCAACTGTCCTGATGATTCCATTTGCATCAGGATATATGGTCACAATTTTTCCAATTGGCCACTGGGACCTCGGACCATCATTGTCAATAATCATTATGTCACCAGGTCTTAAGGACTTATGATTTTCAGGAACACCAGCTCCATAGAAGTGTTCTCTCAATGAGGTGAGATAGTCTTCTCGCCAAAGTTTCTCCCAACGTTCAATCACTTTATTAAGGTGTTTGAATTTACGTCTGAGTTGCTCAGGTTCGAAATAAGTAGGATCCTCTATGATTTCTTTATCATTCATGGGAGGAACAGGTTCGAGCCTTCTGCCATGGAGTAAATGAGATGGACTTAACACTTCTAAATTGTCCAGAATATCGGTAACATTAGTTAGAGGTCTGTCGTTGATTCTATTTTCTATTTCAGTCACAACTGTACGGAATTCTTCTAAGTCGATTCTCTGACGATGAAGAGTCTTCCTTAAACGTTTTACAATGCCGATCATTCTTTTAAAAAATCCGCCGTGCCATGGAGATTTAGGAGGAATGTATCTCCAACGACAACTGCGTTGATTCAGCATCTGTTGTACTTCTGGTTGATCAAAGATCTTGCTTATTTAAGCAGCACCAGCAACAAAGTTCGTTGCATTATCTGAAATCATCAGTCTGGGACATGCCCTTCTGGCTGCAAACCTTCTGAATAATTTGATAAAGGTTTCAGCAAACATGTCAGTGGCTACTTCTAGATGTACTGCCCTAGTTGTAGCACAAGTGAACAAACAGATGTACACCTTGATGGGAACTTTGTCAACTGTTTTGGTTAAATTTATTGGTCCAGTGTAATCTACACCTGTCACCTCAAATGGAGTGACATGACAAACTCTTTCAGAGGGATATGGAGGTGGACCTGGATACTGACATACTCGCATATCATAGTGACGACAAGTAATACAGTCCTTTATTTGTTGTTTCACACTTTGTCGACCTTGAGGTATCCAGTAGGATTGTCGTATATGACAATGTGTCAAACCATACCCCGGCCGGGATTGAACCCGCGGTCAGAGAGTCTCAAAACTCCAGCCCGTCGCGTTAGCCACTAGACCAGCTAGCCACAATAAGATTCGTCCAACTAGGTATATTTCTACACCATAGGAAGGTTAGCACAGGCACCACTGTGACCACAAATGCAAGTTTTTACAGACGAATCTCCAGCTAGCATGGCTGTGACGAACTCTAGATCAAGTCCCATCACTGCCGCGGGTTCAATCCCGGCCGGGGTATGGTTTGTTTGCAATCGTGTCATTACGATTTCGTGAGTCATGACAATGTGTGTCAGCTACCCCACCATGTAACACGTTACCGTGGGCGTTTTGCACAATCAATTTTGTTAGCCAATGATTCTTGGGGATCAATATTGGATGTATGGCTTCTTTAGGTAATGAAGAATTATGAATTCTTCCTCGACATCTTATAATCTTTTCTGAGTAGAGATAAAGTCCTAAAGAATTAATCATGACAGGTTTCTTTGGGGATTTATCTTGTGTTTCCAGAAATTTATATTCTGTAGAGAAAACATCTTTCTGTATTAGTTTCACCCAGTATTTAATGGGTTCAAGACATTCATAATCAGGTTTTATTCCTTTAATGAATTTAAAGACAAGAGTTGTAACTCTTAAGAGTTTACCCAAAGATGAGTATTTAGATCCATCAATGATTATTTCTGTTGTGTCTGCAGTATTTACACAACCTATTTCTGCTGTGTTCAAGCAGACTGTTTCTTCTGGCATAATGTGAGCTTTTTGCTGAGGCCAGTTATTTTCATTAGAGAGCCAGCTCGGTCCGTGGAGCCATAATTTATTATCCACAAATTTATTGAGTGGGACACCACGTGACAACATGTCAGCTGGATTCTCTTGGGTAGAGACGTGGAGAAAGAGATAATCTCTCTGCATCTCTTTTATTTCTGCTACTCTATTCTGTACATAGACCACCTTACTCTTATTATTTCTTAACCATTGGAGAACTGCTTCATTATCACTCCAGATCACGGTTTTTTCAATAGTGAGATGATCAAGTACTTTGTTGAGATAGACAGCTAATTTTGTACCTACATAGAGTGCTGTCAGTTCCAATTGTGGTACTGTTCTGACCTTCAAGGGTGCTACCCTGGTCTTTGAAGTAATTAGTGTACTTCCTTTAGCATTACTCATGTAAGCTACAGCGCCATAACCTCTGGTTGACGCATCACAGAACACATGTAATGTGTAATTGTTTCCCTCTTGACCTATTTGTCTGGGAAATGTAATTTGATGAAGTTGCTTAAACTCCCTGGATATTTCATCCCATGCTTGACTCATTTCTAGAGGCAATTTCTCATCCCATCCAATTTTGAGTTTCCATGCATCTTGCATAAGCATTTTACCCTTTATGGTAATTGGTGAGACGAGTCCTAGAGGATCAAAACATTGAGATACCTCTGACAGTAAAGTACGTTTAGTGAGTGTACTGCATGATTTATTGTTTATCATTTTGAGACTCAAAGTATCTTCCTGTGTGTTCCAATTAAGTCCCAGCATATTGTTGCAATCAGGAATTTCAGCTTCAGGGAAATCTTCCTTGATAAGTTCCCTTAATTGCATTGAATTTGTATTCCACATCCTTAGAGGCATATTTGCTTCTTTCATCTCCTTGTTAGCTTCTCTGTGTAAGGATTTCAAATCCTCCTCTTTATTCAGAGTACCTTGAAGATTGTCCACATAGAAACTTTTCTTTAAGATTTCTTTGGAGGAACTTTCAGATTTCTTCAAATGTGTATTTAGAGTAGCTTCTAGTAAGAATGGAGAGGATGTTGCACCAAACAATACTGACTTGAAACGATAAGTTTTCACAGGACTTTGAGGATCATGTGGATTTTCAGGCCACAAGAATCGAGTATTATCTCTATCTATTTCTTGTAGTCCTACTCTTAAGAAAGCTTTGGAAATATCAGCAGTGTAGGCATATGGGTTTGTGCGAAATTTCATAAGCACGTCTCCAAGCTTCTCAGTTAGTGAGGGTCCGGTCAACAGACAGTCATTAAGACTTGCTACATCTTTATTTGCACGTGCGCTGCAATTGTATACAACACGTAGTGGAGTGGTTTCAGAATCTTTTCTGACTCCATGGTGCGGAAGATAATGAGCTTCTGTCTTCAACTTATCTTCGACTATTTCCTCAATGAATTTATTGTCCAACTGTTCTTGTATGATATTATCATAGACAGTCAGTAGCTCTAGATTCTTCCTGAGCTCATGTATTTGTGCTTTCATTTGTCCGAATTCATGCGATAATTGCTAGGCAGATGTGGTGGATTTAATTCCCATGGTAACCTAACCCAATACTGTCCATCTTTATACTTGACAGTGTCCAAATATTGGTTATAAGTCTGAGACTCTTGTGGGCTTGGTCTATTTACATCAATACCTATCGCGTCTAAATCCCACAACTTATCAACTGGTTCATTCATTTCTTCCAGTAATGATAATTTTTGCTGTGGTACATGATCAGCGGTTATTCTCATAACTAGTACATTTTCCACTGAATCAATATCAGCTTCTTTCCCACTTTGAGAGGGAATGGGACCACATATCATGTGGCCTCCTGCTGTTTTCAGCAAGTGAACATCATGTTTACTTACTATATTTTGCACAAAACAGTGATAATAATCACTTCCAATGATTAAATCAATTGGACTAATAGTGTCCGTCTGTATGTCAGGACAGGCTAACTTGACCTTAGCTGCTTTCAGTGCTGCAACTGTTTCTTTTAATCCCTGGATCTGCACAGACTTAGGCAAATCATCTACTACCACAGCTTCTACTGTCTTTTTCCTGTTTCCTAGACCAACAGTGATTCTGGCTAGGTCATATGTCTGTTTACCAGAATTGTGGAAAAAAAACAGCTATATCTAACTGTACTTTGGCATAGGGTTGTTTATTCGGTTTCTGCAGCACTGTTCTTCTTATGAAAGACCTTTGTGAGCCTTGATCAGATAGTGTTAGCACATTGATTTTGTGTAATTTATTAGATAACTCAACTCGAGCTATCGAGAGAGCTGTTGCTTTAAACTTATCTCTCACATTTAATGCTGTTGCTTGTTGACTTCCTGATTCTGTGGAAGTCTTCTGCTGTTCAGCAAAAGTATTTGGGCATAATGCTGTATGATGCATACCCTTGCATTTAAAACACTTCTTCAGTGATGCACCTTTTCAGCTGATGAACACGTTGTTTACGTGCCTCCATTGATGTGTATTGACTACAATACTGTGCCCAATGTGTTCCGTCACAAAGTACACATTTTGGAGTACGTTTATGTGTGACAGTCTGTTTACTGTCTGTTGTATTCACAGCTTGATAAATGCCTATATGGGATTTCCCATTCTGTGGTTTAGTGGGAATAGGTATACTCTTTTTATACTGAGTTGAAGGTTTGTTATCCACTGGATTTGTGGATTCTTCATCTTGTCTCGTTGCTTGCATGCATGAAACTATTGTTTGTAAACCATTGCTAATTTCTTCACAAGTGAAATAGCGTTTATTGAACATAATATTTAATCATTCAGTAGTTTGTGGTGACAACTTATCTTGTACAATACCACTGATAAACCAATCACATTGCCTTAGGTCATATTTAGCACCTAGAGATCTGAGACTATTGTCTAATGTGATTCTAAATGCCTGTAAGTCTGAAAAACAATGTTTGGGTGGCTTCAAACTTGATATTAAGACTGCATGTCTAACTCTAGTCTTGTCAGCATCGAAGTAATTGTCTGCTAAGACACGTAAGGCTATTTGATAATTACCTTTAACCACCGGAAATGACTTAATCAGTTCATAGGGTTCTCCCTTCACAAGACATTTAAGATAATTGAACTTAGCAATCTCATCTATGTCAGTTCGTGAATTTACTATGGATTGAAAACCACTAATGAATTCTTCATAATTATGACCGTGGAAAAAAGGTAATGACAATGTAGGTAAGCTTGGTAATGGGACACTTGTTGTTACAGGTGTAACAGGTGTTTGACCACTAGTTACAGTAGGTCTCTGTGACAGAGTTTTGCAGCAGATAGCCTGTACTCCTGTCCACCTTAATTGTTGATTACTAAAAGTATCCAAAACATTTTTAATTTCATCCTCAGATGGATCTGATTCAAGAAATTTATTTTCATAATGTGTATAGTCTGAATTAATTATTTTCAGACGTTGTGTACGTAATTCAAATTTGACCTCAAGATCATCAAAATCTATGTTTGTATCTTGAGTTAATCCTATACAGACTGAAATTAGATTTTCTAATTGTGTAATCTTAGTCTGTAAAGACTGAAACTGAGTTTCCAAACAAGCCATTTTAATGGTATACTGAAAATTCTAGAACCACACTTAGAGTGTTTAAAAAACACTGTACTGCTATAAACAGCTGAGTTTTTGTTGTGCTTAAGTCAGCAA
Source organism: Cherax quadricarinatus (assembly GCF_026875155.1). Lineage (NCBI taxonomy): Eukaryota > Metazoa > Arthropoda > Malacostraca > Decapoda > Parastacidae > Cherax > Cherax quadricarinatus. The sequence continues at coordinate 95,928,917 of NC_069399.1, forward strand.
TAATCGAGTCAGACACTACTGACCCACTAAGCTTAACCTCAGGGTCAATGACCATGAAGGGTACAGGGTACATATAGCTGGTGTTTATGGCTTGAGTTTGCTGTGTCAGCCTGACAACGATGATTAATCGTAAATGTTATACACTTCATTCACTATACACTATAAATGTTGCTGTATAACTGTAAATCACAAGTGAATATTACTTACACATATATAAATGTCACTGTTAATATATATTTGGAAGCTTACACTATATATATAAGTTCCTTTAATATAACAGGTATATCTATAAGAAACAAACTTTAACACAATCTTGTCTCTTAATTTCTGTTTATAAACATTATAAACACTATGTGTATATACACTCAGACAAACTGAACATCAGTTGGGTTGTTGTTGTCTTAGTCAGCGCTTTTCGAGATTGGAGCAGTGGATGCAGGGTGCCATCCCCCGTTTTCTTGTTGGGTGAGTCACTCAGCTCCCGTTTTCTTTGGGTGAACGCTGGGTGAGCGCCCGTTTTCTTTTGGCTGCCCATTCTCTGTGATTGAGTCTGGAGGGACTCATTTATACTGATTTATATTGTAAATCACTAGTTTTACAGCTTTTTTCGAAGGACCTTGGCTCGTAGGTTATTTTTACACTATAGTACAACATATTTGGATCACAGTGTGGCCTTTATCCGGTTCAAGCACGACCAAAATGTTGAGAAATGGCATTACCAGCGAAGTTTAAAGAGTTTGTACTTAATTTAGAAAGACAGCTCATCGCCTGCACAGCTGCCCCTGCAGACGAGGTCTTGAGAAGCTGTCGAAGTCATCTCTCAACGGGCTGTAAATGAGTTATAATTTGTAAGATTATAAATTACCCCTAGGGGGTGTTATGTCAGCATATTTCATTCACTGATGGCTGACAAACTTACTTGTGTGGACTCAAAAGTCCGCACCTAACTGCCGACTAAAGGCTGATTACAAACTCCTTGCGACTCAAGAACTGTGCAGTCCCCTGTACTACAAGAAATTCGTAACCTACCTTGCTCTTGTAGCGTGAGCTATGGTGTTCTTCACACCTTCGACAGGTATCGGTGACTTGATAGAAGCTTAAGTGTCCTTGGATGTCCACGTCTTCCATAGTCTAGGAATACGCACACTGGTACACTATGTTCCACAAGATTTGTCTTTATTGTTCACAATCTTATCACTAAAGAAGCTGATCACACTTCTCTTAAGTGTTTATTGTGTTTTATGAGACACTGTTCACAATAACGCACAGATCATTCTTTGTTGGTTATCCTGGCGTCAGTGTCACTCTCAGTCGAGTCAAAAGTAATCTGAAGACGCCACGGCGCCCCACGCCGTTACTGCCCCCAGCACAAAGGAAAAGCTGACATAGTACTTTTGCTTCCTTGCCACTTCCTCCATGAGGCAAAACAGAATGTTTGATTCTTGCTGTCTTAAGCATAGACAACAATGTCCACTATCTTTACTATGGTAATAAAGTGGGAGCAGGATTTTCCTTAATTGTCCTGCTAAGGTAAGAGATGAACTGTCTTTTATTAAGCTACACTTTGCAACTGCACGGAGCGTCGAGCCACGTCACATACTGGTACTGCATCTGGGGTCAATTACTCACTGTAGCAGTAAACAAGATATTTGCCCCTTCTGAGAGGGCTGGGCCCCTCAGGGCTGAAAGGGGCTGAAGGGGGTTGAAGGGGGCTGATACCCCCCTCCTAGAGAAAATTTCTCCACAACATTTTTCTCTAGCCCTCTCTCCCTCCCTCAGCCAGTAAACCCGTGGAAATTGACGGCGCTCCCCACCCTCCTGTCTCGCTCTCTCTCTCCCACAGTCCTTTTCCCCCACCCTCTTCTCCAGCCGTCTCTCTCCCTCTCCCTGTTTCTATCTTTCTTCCCCTCCCTTGCATTTCTCTCTCTCATAGCCTTTTTCCCTCACCCTCCTCCTCTCTCTCTCTCTCTCTCTCTCTCTCTCTCTCTCTCTCACTCCCATAGTCCTATCCCCCACCCTCCTCTCTCTCTCCCTCTAGGCTTCTCTCTCCCTCTAGGCTTCTCTCTCCATCTCCCTCTTTCTATCTTTCCCTCTTTCTATCTTTCTCCCCCTCACACACGTTTCTCTCTCACAGCCTTTTCCCTCACCCAGGTTACAACCTATACAGGTGCGACAGAGTGAACAGGCAAAAGGTGGGGGGGGGGGGGTTGGCCTGTATATTGCAGAGTCACTTGCTTGCACAGAACTGCTTAATGCCTCAAATGATGTAGTGGAAGTTTTAGCAGTAAAGATCGAGAATCATTGTGGTAGTCTACAAGCCTCCGGATGCAACGTCCCAGTAATTCCAGGAACAGCTGTTAAAAATTGACCACTGTCTGGAAAATCTGCCAGCTCCTGCCCCCAACATCTTGCTCCTGGGGGATTTCAACTTAAGGCACCTAAAATGGAGGAATATAGCAAATAATGTTGTTGCAGTAATAACACCGGGAGGCAGCTCTGACGAGAACTCACGCACACACGAGCTTTTAAATCTCTGCACAAAATTGAATTTAAACCAGCAAATAATAGAGCCTACTAGACTGGAGAATGCACTAGACCTCATCTTCACTAACAATAATGATCTGATAAGAAATGTCACCATAACAAAAACAATATACTCAGATCACAACATAATTGAGGTTCAGACATGTTTGCGCGGAGCCCCAGACCGACAAAATGAGATTAGTCACGAGGGAGCATTCACCAAATTCAACTTCAATAACAAAAACATAAAGTGGGACCAAGTAAACCAAGTCCTAACCGATATTAGCTGGGAAGATAGACTAAGCAACACAGACCCCAACTTATGCCTAGAACAGATTAACTCGGTGGCACTCGATGTATGCACAAGGCTTATTCCTCTAAGAAAAAGGAGGAGTAGATGTAAAATAGAAAGACAGGTGCTCCCTTTACAGGCGACGGAAAAGAATAACAGAGCGGCTAAAAGAGGCCAATATGTCTGAAATGCGTAGGGAGTCACTGGTCAGAGAAATAGCAAGCATCGAACTTAAGCTAAAGGAATCTTATAGGAGTCAGGAACCGCGGGAAGAACTAAAAGCCATAAATGAAATCAAAAGAAACCCAAAGTATTTCTTTTCCTATGCCAAATCAAAGTCGAGAACAACGTCCAGTACTGGGCACCTACTTAAAACAAGATGGGTCCTACACAGATGACAGCAAGGAAATGAGTGAGCTACTCAAGTCCCAATATGACTCAGTTTTTAGCAAGCTGCTAACCAGACTGAGAGTCGAAGATCAAAATGAATTTTTTATGACAGAGCCACAGAATTTGGTTAACACAAGCCTATCTGATGTTATCCTGACACCAAATGACTTCGAACAGGCGATAAATAACATGCCCATGCACTCTGCCCCAGGGCCAGACTCATGGAACTCTCTGTTCATCAAGAACTGCAAGAAGCCCCTATCACAAGCTTTTACCATCCTATGGAGATGGTACATGGACACGGGGGTCGTCCCACAGTTACTAAAAACAACAGACATAGCCCCACTCCACAAAGGGGGCAGTAAAGCAATAGCAAAGAGCTACAGACCGATAGCACTAACATCCCATATCACAGAAATCTTTGAAAGGGTCCTAAGAAGCAAGATCGCCACCCATCTAGAAACCCATCAATTACACAACCCAGGGCAACATGGGTTTAGAGCAGGTCGCTCCTGTGTCTCAACTATTGGATCACTACGACAAGGTCCTAGATGCACTAGAAGACAAAAAGAATGCACATGTAATATATACAGAATTTGCAAAAGCCTTCGACAAGTGTGACCATGGCGTAATAGCGCACAAAATGCGTGCTAAAAGAATAACAGGAAAAGTTGGTCGATGGATCTATAATTTCCTCACAAACAGAACACAAAGAGTAGTAGTCAACAGAGTAAAGTCCGAGGCAGCTACGGTGAAAAGCTCTTTTCCACAAGGCACAGTACTCGCTCCCATCTTGTTCCTCATCCTCATATCTGACATAGACAAGGATGTCAGCCACAGCACCGTGTCTTCCTTTGCTGATGATACCCAAATCTGCATGACAGTGTCTTCCATTGCAGACACTGCAAGGCTCCAGGCGAACATCAGCCAAATCTTTCAGTGGGCTGCAGAAAACAATATGAAGTTCAACGATGAGAAATTTCAATTACTCAAGTATGGTAAACACGAGGAAATTAAATCTTCATCAGAGTACAAAACAAATTCTGGCCACAAAATAGAGCGAAACACCAACGTCAAAGACCTGGGAGTGATCATGTTGGAGAATCTCACTTTCAAGAACCATAACATTGTATCAATCGCAGCTGCTAGAAAAATGACAGGATGGATAATGAGAACCTTCAAAACTAGGGATGCCAAGCCCATGATGATACTCTTCAGGTCACTTGTTCTATCTAGGCTGGAATATTGCTGCACACTAGCAGCACCTTTCATGGCAGGTGAAATTGCTGACCTAGAAAATGTACAGAGAACCTTCACAGCGCATAACGGAGATAAAACACCTCAATTACTGGGAGCACTTGAGGTTCCTGAACCTGTATTCCCTGGAATGCAGGCAGGAGAGATACATAATTATATACATCTGGAAAATCCTAGAGGGACTAGTACAGAACTTGCACATGAAAATCACTCACTACGAAAGCAAAAGACTTGGCAGATGATGCAACATCCCCCCAATGAAAAGCAGGGGTGTCACTAGCACGTTAAGAGACCATACAATAAGTGTCAGGGGCCCGAGACTGTTCAACAGCCTCCCAGCATACATAAGGGGGATTACCAATAGACCCCTGGCAGTCTTCAAGCTGGCACTGGACAAGCACCTAAAGTCGGTACCTGATCAGCCAGGCTGTGTCTCGTACGTTGGTTTGCGTGCAGCCAGCAGTAACAGCCTGGTTGATCAGGCTCTGATCCACCAGGAGGCCTGGTCACAGACCGGGCCGCGGGGGTGTTGACCCCCGGAACTCTCTCCAGGTAAACTCCAGGTCACCCTCCTCTCCCCCCTCTCTCTCTCTCTCTCCCTCTCTTTACCCTTTCTCTCCCCCCTCTCGTTTCTCTCTCCCCTAGTCTTATCCCTCACCTTATCCTCCCTCCCGTTCTTATTCTCTCTCTCCTTCCTCTAGCCTTCTCCCTCCCCCTCTTATTCTCTCTCTCTCCTCTAGCCTTCTCCCTCCCCCCACACACACACGCCCTGAAAATACATAAACTTCTCTATGTGGTAAAATACATAAGCTTCTTTCTGTTTACCTAGAGAGAGTTCCGGGGGTCAACGCCCCCGCGGCCCGGTCTGTGACCAGGCCTCCTGGTGAATCAGAGCCTGATCAACCAGGCTGTTACTGCTGGCTGCACGCAAACCAACGTACGAGCCACAGCCCGGCTGATCAGGAACTGACTTTAGGTGCTTGTCCAGTGCCAGCTTGAAGACTGCCAGGGGTCTATTGGTAATCCCCTTATGTATGCTGGGAGGCAGTTGAACAGTCTCGGGCCCCTGACACTTATTGTATGGTCTCTTTACGTACGTGCTAGTGACACCCCTGCTTTTCATTGGGGGGGATGTTGCATCGTCTGCCAAGTCTTTTGCTTTCGTAGTGAGTGATTTTCGTGTGCAAGTTCGGTACTAGCCCCTCTAGGATTTTCCAGGTGTATATAATCATGTATCTCTCCTGCCTGCATTCCAGGGAATACAGGTTCAGGAACCTCAAGCGCTCCCAGTAATTGAGGAGTTTTATCTCTGTTATGCGTGCTGTGAAGGTTCTCTGTACATTTTCTAGGTCAGCAATTTCACCTGAATTGAAAGGTGCTGTTAGTGTGCAGCAATATTCCAGCCAAGATAGAACAAGTGACCTGAAGAGTCATCATGGTAAGAAAAAAAAATAGGTGGCCTTAGAGATCTGGTGGACGAACCAGGGAGGAAAGACTGGGAGTTAGAGCTCCAAAAAAGGGAGGAAGAGTGGGGAAGGAAGATAGAAGAGCTTGGCAAGATAATGGAGGAGGGGAGGATAGCTGAAGAGTGCAGGAAGTGGGAGCTACAGGTCTTAGCAGCAGAAGCTAGGATACAGTGCTTAGAAGAGAAACTAAAAAACCTAAAACAGAATAGAGAGACAAATGACAATTCAGATGCGACATCAGGAAATTCTATGTCAGGCACAGACAAGAGGACAGTAAGAAACAAAGGAGATATGCCATACGCCAAGGCCCTATCAGACCCACGTGGGGCCAGGAAAAAGACGAGGAGCACACTAAGATCAAATGACAGGTCTGAAGACAATGAAGGTATGTTATATGCTGAGACTAACAGCCAACTGCAGTAGCAAGGAACAGCTAATCATGAAAGACAGTTCACTGAGCATAGAAGTTTCAGAAAGGACAGGGATTGAAGTCAAGAACATTTCAATGGAGGGAACTAAAACACCTCAGAGGATGGAAATGGAGACTCAGTGGGAGGAGGAAAGGGAGAGGTCAGTTTTTGTCTATGGGCTCCAAGAAGCCAAAGGGGAAAACTTCGAATAAAATAGGAGGAAAAAATGATTGAAGGCATCATGAAAACAACAGGTGAGGGTGATATGACCCAGGTGACAAATTTTCGAAGAATTGGGTGGTTTGCGAGTGGAAGGAAACGGCCTGTCAAAGTAATTTTCAAGGAAGATTCAGCCCAAACCAGGATCCTGCAAGAGAAAGCACGACTGAGGGACAAACCGGGGTACCAGGGAGTATACCTTGATCACGACAGAACACAAGAAGGACTACACTGAAAGTGAGGGTACAGAGACGCAAGGAGGAACGAGAGGCAATGATGAAGATGAGCAGGACCCAGGCACAGGAGGAAGGGCAAACACACCCACAGAAACTTCCAGAGAAAGACTCCAATTGCGACAATCCCAACGCAACTGAGCAATCTAAACAAAACCCCACACTGTTCCCTCTGCCACCAACCCTCACATCACAAACCTCACCCCAACAGCTGCCCCTTATAGGCATTCTGACCCCACCCCCCTCATCACAAACCCCACCCACACCACAGCCCCCAATAGGCCCCCACCAAGGCTCTCACTCCCCCAGCCCCAATATTCTCCCAGGACCACAGTGATAGAAATGAAGCTGAAAGTTTGGTACACAAATGCGGACGGAATAACGAATAAATATGAGTGGCACGAAAGAATCAGCGAGAAATCCCCAGACATCATAGCAGTCACAGAAATGAAACTCGCTGAGACAATAACAGACGCAATCTTCCCACCGGGATATCAGATCCTGAGGAAAGACAGAAGGAGTAGAGGGGGAGGAGGGGTTGCACTGCTCAAAAAACTGATGGGGATTTGAGGAAATGAAAGGCATGGACGTGATTGGAGAAAGGGACTACCTAGTAGGTACAATTCAGTCTGGAGAACATAAATTAGTCATTGAAGTGATGTATAACCCACCACAGAACTGCAGGAGGCCAAGAGAGGAGTATGAAGAATGCGATTACACTCATGCGATTGCACTCATGCGATTGCACTCATGCGATTACACTCATGCGATTACACTCATGCGATTACACTCACGCGATTACACTCACGCGATTACACTCACGCGATTACACTCACGCGATTACACTCACGCGATTACACTCTCAAGCGATTACACTCTCAAGCGATAACACGACTTTTTTGGAATGATTGGGGCTTTCAACACTCCGCAACAGTAGAAAAGTTGGATGAGCAGTCATATGGAACTTCGATACCACATCCACTGGATAGAAAAGTACAGGATTTCCCCGAATTTTTGGAATGACTGGTGCTTTCAACCCTCCGATGAGCAACTCTAACTTAACTTCTGTTGACATGCTGTATGCAAACCGATGCTCCTTGTCTACAGGAAACTACGCTAAATAACACTAACTTAAACATCTTTAGAAAAAGGACACAAGTGCAACTAATGTGACATTTTATTATGGCAACGTGTCGCTCTCCTGGAGAGCGAAACGTTGCCAGAATATTATGTCGCATTAGTAGTATTTTGTTTCTTTTTACATACCATAATTCGGTAATTTCAACATACAACCTGAACATCAACTTACGTTAGTGATGCTGTCATCTCTCCCTCGACGATCTGTGAAGGTTCACCTACCTGTAATGTGAACACTACGTATTAATACACAGCTCCCAGGTGCATGTATACCAGATCCATGTATTCCAGATCCATGTATTCCAGATCCATGTATTCCAGATCCATGTATTCCAGGTCCATTTATACAAGGAACTTGAGTACCATTCAGCCTACATTTACAGAAAGTATCACAGTTATGCCTCCTTTCACGTTATACCTCCTCACTCGCACGCTAATACTCCTCACTCACATGCTATACCTCCTCACACACACACACACACACACGCACCCCTTATCCCTCATAAACACGCTATACCTCATGTTATTCCTCTTCATACACACTATTCCTCCTGAAACACGTTATGTTATTCACACAGATGCTATACCTCCTCAAAACATGTTATACCTTAACACACGCACACACACACATGTTATTTCTACCCATGTTATACCTACACACGTTATACCTACCCCTCACACACAAACACACAAACACACACACACACACACGTTATACCTCTACACACACGTTACACCTCCACACACACACACCCCACACACACACACACACACCCACACACACACACACACACACACACGTTATACCTCCACACACACACACACACGTTATGCCTCCACACACACACACACACACACACACGTTATACCTACACACACACACTACACACACACACACACACACACACACACACACACACACACACACACACACACACACACACATTCTGTATATAGCCTCACAATATATCGTAAAATCTTAGACTTTCATTAAACAACTATGGAAAAAAATTATTATGATGAGGTGGAGGCGAGATAATCAATTGTATAACTGAAACTGACCATTCATGATGAAAGATGGTCTCTGGATGAGTGTAGCCAGCTGATGCTGGGGTAGTCAGCTGATGCTGGGGTAGCCAGCTGATGCTGGGGTAGCCAGCTGATGCTGGGGTAGCCAGCTGATGCTGGGGTAGTCAGCTGATGCTCAGGGTACCTAGCTAGTGCTGGGGTATTCAAATAGTTCTTGGGTATTCAGCTAGCGCTATGGTAGTCAGTGCTGGGGTAGCCAGATAGTGCTGGGTGAGGCAGCTGATGCTGGGGCCATGCCACCTGTTCTATCCTCAACAGTTTTGAGGTAATGTAAATTTTTTGTTTCCTGAGAACACTCCCGGAAAAACACTACCGCGATACCACTCCCGCGATATCACTCCCGCGATATCACTCCCGCGATATCACTCCCGTGGTAACACTTCCGCGGTAACACTCGCGCAGTAACATACTTTTTGGAATGTTTGGGGCTTTCAACACTCCGCATTGGTAGAAAAGTTGGATTAGCAGTCACATGAAATCTCGATACCACATCCACTGGAAAGAAAACTTCGGGAATTCCACGAATTTTTGGAATGACTGGTACTTTCAACCCTCCTTAACGTTAGAAAGAATAAATGAGCAACTCTTCCTTAACTTCTGTTTACGCGTTGTACGCAAACCGATGCTCCTTGACAACAGGAAACTACACGGATAACAGCTAACTTGAACATCTTTAGTAAAAGGACACATGTGCAACTCGTGTGATATTTTATTATGGCAACGTTTTGCTCTCCTGAAGAGCGAAACGTTGCCCAAATAAAATGTCGCATTAGTTGTATTTCATTTCTTTTTACCTACCATATTGGCGGAAATTTCAACATTATCACAACCTGAACATCAACTTATCTTAGTGATGCTGTTCATCTCTCCCCGACGATCTGCGAAGGTTAGTAGTGAAGTTTTCTTCTATACGGTGTACACAGAGCGGTGTATCACAGAGCGGTGTATTCCGCGCCCACCCGCGCCCGCCCGCGCCTGTGCCGCCCCTGCAGCGCCTTCTGCAGTGCCCGCCGGGATCGCCCCAGCTCCCCGATTTTTTCCGTTTTTTTTCGAATTTTTTTTGAATTTCATTTTCTTGTGCTCTCTATCTCCTCGGATCAACACTCTCCCCCCACACCTCCCACCATCCACTTCTACCCTCTATGTCCAAATATTCTTGCTCTACTTCCTTGGATCAAGACCCCCCTCTCCATCCCCCCCAAAAATTTTTCATTTTCTTATATTCTCCACTTCCTCGGATCAAGTTTTTAGGTTCCCCCTATGGGTACCCCTCCCACTTCCATCTCCCCATAAACTCTAAACCCAATATTTCTCCTCCACTTCCTTGGATCAAGACCTCCATCCCCCCCAAAAAAAATCCATTTCCTTGTAATCTCTTAACTCCTCGGATCAAGTTTTTGAGGTTACCCCCTGTGGTACCCCTCCCACTTCCATCTCCCCATACCCTCTAAACCCAATATTTCTCCTCCACTTCCTTGGATCAAGACGTCCATCACCCAAAAAAAAAAAATTATTTTCTTGTATTATCCAACTACTCGGATCAACTTTTTCTCGATATTAATAATATGAATATTTGAGCTACCCTCCTTCTCCCCCCACCTCCCACCACCCATTTCCATCTCTCATACCATCTAATCCTGCTCCATCTCCTTGGATCAACGCCTCTCTCTCACCCACACCTCCCAACTGCACCCCCATCCCAAAATCCCTGCTCCACTTCCTCGGTTCAAGATCACCATCACCCTCTCAATCCCAATTTCCCTGCTCCAACCCCTCAGATCAAGAACACCCTCTCCATCTCCCCACCCCCCCAAAAAAATCCATCTCCTTGAGTCAACTTTTTCTCAATATCAATAATACAAAGATTTTCCCTTCACTTTCTTGGATCAAATTTTTGGGTCTATGCAGGTCTAAACAAGTAACTTCCTCACATGCATGACGTCACCCCACCTGTATTTACTCAGTGGTCAGTGACGTCACGTGATAGCCTCACTCAGGACACAACAGGATTGATCAAGCTAGGTCATTCTGTGTCCCCTTATTAACTTAAAATCAACTAAGTTACTTTTTTTGTTAACTTAAATGAAGTAAACATAGGATAACACTAATATTTTCCATTTTAAAGTATTACATTTTCTTCATTACATAGGGAAAACATTACACATTTTCACTCTTAACCCAGGATAACCCAAGTAATTCCTCATTTTCGTTAATACACACAACAATCTGCAATTTTTTACAAAAAACAACAAAAGATTCACTCTCCTCACAGTTTACCTGGAGTTTACCTGGAGAGAGTTCCGGGGTCAACGCTCCCGCGGCCCGGTCTGTGACCAGGCCTCAGACATCTGCCGACTGGCAAAGACTGCTTGGCGAATCTTATCTGATTTACCTTCAGATTAAAATCTCATGTCAGTCCCCACCAAGAAACCTTCTCTCTCTACCTGAACACCAACACTCATTTCTACCATAGAGAGAATTTAAGCATAGATATACTACTCAATCCATTCTTTTAAAATATATTCACACAATACCTTTAATTTCAGTAAAATTCACATATTTCATTAAAATTCTAATATAATCCTCTTCTTACCTCTTCTCCCCACCCCTCAAACCTTACCTCCTCACATCCACCCACCCATCTCCCAACATCTCTCTCTCCCACCATCTCACAACAAGGCACAATTTTCACTCATAACCCACAGTTTTTCTCGTTTTAACTATTTCATCAGAAAAAGTCGCCACAACACTTACAACTTATAACCACTTTTCGATAAATTCATTAGTCACAATTTTACATATTACAAAGTTAATACCGACACACACACACACACACACACACACCACACACACACACACACGCACACAGAGACACACACACACACACACACACACACACACACAGACACACATGCACGCACACATGCACGCACACACACTTTTTCTCAATAACTGTGAAGAAATATTCTGTCATCAACATCCTTTAACTCACTACAGAACAACCCCAGATTACTTTGAGCACCATCAAAACACACCCATACATCATTTGAAGACCGCCAAATCACCACTGAATACTCCCAGAACACCTTCATAAATACTCTTCCACATCATTTGAACAGCTTCAAAAACACCGTTGAATAGGCTCAAACACCATTTGAGTACTCCCAAATGCACCACTGAATACTACTAAAACACCACTGAATAAAGTCAATACACCACCAAAATCACCATAAACTAAGATCAGTATCACAGACTAACACCCATTTTCACACAAATCCCCTCAAATCACTATAACCAACATGATTACCAATTTCTATGAGTACACTCAGCTCCAGCTAAGATATAACATGAGTGCAAAAAACGAACACAAACCAAACACACACAAACACTTACAACAGAATCACCTCTTTTTCGGCATCTCTAGTTGTACAACAACACCCACAACCCACAACACCCACATCCCACAACACTCACAACCTGTGGAAAATATGGTATATTTTCCGAAAATAGTGTATTTGTATGTAAATTAATAAAATATATTGTATTTAATAAAAATTATGTTATAAAAAATGGGAAGCTCTGCGCCTACACAGACGAGGACTCGCCATTGTCTTTTGAACTGGCCAAGAAAAACGTTTGTGAAAATAGGAAGAATTTTCGTCGCTCTTGAGGTTATATTGGGCGTAAAACCTCTCAAATAGGAGCCGAAATTGTTGTATGTGCAGCCCTGCATGACGTGAAAAATCAGGCGAAAGGAGAGGATTCTATTTAGACGGAAACAGGATATTACTCCAGCTAAGTGTCTTATTTTATGTTAGATTCTGGCCAGTTTCTTCACAAATTTTATACAGGAGTTAGACATGACACACAGTAATCTCCAGACTAGTTGGCGAGTGGTAAAGATATAAATTCTCCTTCTGTTATATAAATGTGCATATGTAATCATTTATTAATTTTAACATACAGTCCACAAAATTATAATAATTTTACCAGAAATCCTGGTGATGTACATTTCATTTGTAATTAATATAGGTCTAGAGCAACTTGTGGATATGACAGTGGTAGGTATCGAAGAGGGACTTTTTTTGCGACCTAGGTGTTCCAAAATTCCTACTTGTGTCTATAACTTTGATAAATAATAATCTTTGTTACCATTTACTGGTATGTACCTTATGAGTTACATCCAGATAAATGTAATTTTCCACAATTTAAAAGCCCGTTGGTCCTTGATCGAACTGGATGTAATTAGTGAAGTCATTAATTAGTGAACTAATTACTTAATAATTATATGTGAAATGACAGAAGGAGGTGGATGTTAGGTCCCAAATTTACTTAATGTGTAGTGGATTATAATTATTACAATATTAAATTTGCTAAGCTAAGTCTGGCTAACATTATTGTGTATTTAAAATTTATATTATAATTTTCTTACATGGGTAATTACTAAGCTCATGTGTAGCTAACATTATATAAATGTATATTTAAAGTTTATATTATAATTTTCTTACATGTAATTGTTAAGCTCAAGTGTAGCTAAGATTTATTCAAAGGTAAGTTGTGATATTTACATTTATGAAGTGCATAATTTAGTACATAATCAGTGTTATTAATTAAGCTGAATTTAATACATTGCATCATGGCTGAAAATGAGGAAATTAATGTAGAAGACAAACATATGGAATATAGAGCAAAAGAAGCATCACTACAGGCTAGAAAAGGTCATGTAACAAAAGCATATAATAAATGTTTGGAATTAATGAATCAAGAAATTGTGAATACTGATGATTTAAAATTGTATTTAGATGCTTTAGGTAATAGATATGATTCATACAAATTATATTACAACAAATATGAAGGAGATTTGTTAGTAAACTGTGTAGATGAGACTGAAGTGGATCTCATGATTAATCAGCATTTTGAATTAGAAGAAAAGATTCTTTCTTGTAAAAGTCAGGCTTTGAAATTAAAATGTGTAAATCAGGCAGTTAATCAATCTGCTCCAACAAATAAGATGTCTTTGCCAAAACTCCCAGAATTATGTTTACCTGTATTTAATCCTGGAGAAAATTGGGAGGAATTTTGGTAAATTTTTAAAGCAGCTGTGCATGATAGGAATGACCTAGCATATGAAACTAAATTATTTTCCCTCAAAGGACAGATAAGAGGAGATGCTCACATACTCATAGAAACCTTTCCCAATGTAGCTGACTTTTACAAGGAAGTAGTTGACTTGTTGAAGGTCACTTATGGTAATATAGAACAAAGTATGTTGGATCTAGTGAATATCATTGTTAATTTAAAATCTCCAGATCACACAAAGGTTTACAGCAGCTTAGAGTTAAACTGGAGAGCACTCTCAAAATTTTAAGTAATAAACATAATCTGAAGGAATCAGACTGGTTATTGAGTGCCATTGTACAGAATAAATTAAGCTGTAAAACACTTGAATGACTCTCGAACAAGTATCACAAAGGTTATTTTGGTCTGGAGGAAATAAGACTAGGTCTACAAGAATTAATTGTTCAGTTGCAGACCAGCCAACCAACTCATTTTAAAGATGCAACACATAATAACTCTGAGGTATCTGTCAAGTTTCACAAAGGGAAAAATTATCCCAATGTTAATAATCTGAATTCATCTACTAATAAGAGTTGCATAGGTACATATCAAGTATCAGGAATCAGAAATAATGATTCTCCACAAGGTAAGAAGAACAAGTACCCTCCTAAGAGGAGCCCAGTTAATAAGAAACCAGTCAAAGAAAAGAGATTGTCTTTTCTGCAAGGGTACTCATTTTTCTAAGAATTGCAATGCATACAATTTGTTTGAACTTATTCAGTCCGAGAAGTCCCAACGGGGAAAAACACACTGTTCAAGGGCCCTTACACCCACCCAAAACACAAACACACTCACCCGGGTTGGCGAAGGTGGTTGGAAGGTACTTCTTAATTTATAGATTTACCCTTCAGGTAAGAAGTAGGTAGTTTATACTGTTAGTACACTAATACTAGGATTATTGAGGCAACTGTAGATAATAATAATGTAGACCTAAGACCTTAACATAGGTAGTAATAGGCTGAATGTAGGCAAACACTAGGTTATGTTAGCTAGGGAGAACTGGCAGCCCAAGTTTGAACGATGAGGCGTGGGTCTCGAAGACGCCAGAGCTTCCTTCTAAGACTAGACACCATTTGAACAACATGTGCCGTGATCAGCAGGTGGCACCCCCACGTGTCTTCACATATTAGACCTGGGGAAATCTGGTGGAGGCACCTCGATGTACCATAGATGACCTCCTCCATCAGGCCGATACAGTAAGACAAGACCTCCACTCTTTCTTAGGATTCTGGCCAGTGTCTGGGGAAAGTTGTGAGTGAGTTGAGCTGTGGGCCTTTGTGCAGTTGGCAGTGCATGCCCAGTACGTACCAGCGTCTCTTGTCAGCCTGGAAGCTGGTGTCACTTTCTGCATAGTATTCTAGGGGATTCACCCCCCCCCTTGAAAATAGGAATTTCTGAGGTGCAGGCAGGTCACTAATATCGATTGAATATTGCAGGAACTAAGGCTCCTGGTTGCACATGGTTTCTGAGGGGAAGTCCAAAGGGGCTAAGCTTAGGGAGGTTGAAGACCAGAATAGATTCTACATCACCAAGTTAGTTCTTTAAACGTGCATGCAGGCAAGATTTCTTGCAACATCAGTCATTTATGAAAATCTGTCCTATAAGCCACTTGTGAGGCTGAGGTACCGACCTCAGAGCTTGGTGTCAACAGAGCTTGCCAGGGTAGGCGACTCACTTGGAGGCAGTCCAGACAAATTTTCACAAGTGGTCCTTTGAACCATGATGTGGAATAGCTAGGTTAAAATTAACATAGCTAGGCAACAGTTAGGAACCAGTTTAACAGAGCTAGGTTAAGTTAGCACCCAGGCCCAGAGTTAACTCAGAGGCTAGGCCAAGCTGACTATACACAAAAGTTATTTGCAGTAATTTACAGGCAGGCCAGGTAGGCTAGAGAAGCTTGTGAATTTAATTATTTACAGTGATTACAAGTAATCCAGAGTAGGAGACTTGTGTGTTAATTACTTAGAGTGGATTTGCAAGGTAGCCACAGTTAGGCTAGGCTTGTGCAATATTTACAACAGTTATAGTAGCTAGGACTGATTTAACCTAGTTATTATTTTATGTGTATTCTAAGCCAGGTTTAGGCTATGGCACATTAGTTAGGTAAGGATTTACCTTATCCAACCATCCACGCTGGACTGAGTAAGCTGGGCACAGTTAGGCCAAGCTGTTTACACACATTTTTTATTTACTGTTTCACAAGTTGAATTGTTGAATTTATTTGTGCTAACCAAGTGATTTTAATTTGTATACTGCATTTTTGTGCAATTTTCATTGTCTTTGATTCATTTTAATGTGGGATTTGTGACTTGTACCACAGACTAGGTAGAGTCCTGTAATTATTTGCTTACATTGTACAGGAAATTGCTAGGTTAAGCTTTCACATTGGTATACATTTCAGTTGGGGTTGAGAGCTAACAGTGTACATTTTAAGTCAGAGTAGAGTCAATATATTATTATTATAATCAAAAAGAAGCGCTAAGCCACAAGGGCTATACAGCGCTGCAGGGTAGGGAAGGAAGCAAGGGAATTGGATGGCAGAAGGGAGGGGTGATGATCAGCAGGTTACAGAAAACAGCGGGGCAGGGGATAGTACGGGGGTAGAGGGTAGCAAGAGATTGAAGTAGAAAGGGCTGAAGGTATCAGAATTTGTGAAGTCAGTCGTTGTCAAAAAGTCAATGAGAGAGTCCGGATGAAAGGTGGGTCCATCAGCGAGAAGGGAAGGTAAAGAGAGAGCAGCGGAGTGAAGACGACGACAGAGGTAAATTCTGCGTGCTCGTTGATAAAGTGGGCAGTCCAACAGAATGTGGCTGACTGATAATGGAGCTTGGCAATTTCTCACAGAGGAGCAAGGACGCCTCTCCATGAGATATCCATGAGTAAGACGAGTATGGCCAATGCGAAGACGGAGAGAGTAGTCTCCCAACCTCGACACTGGTGATAAGAAGACGGCCAGTAACCTATACTCGATTTAATAGATTGAAGTTTGTTGCCGAGCATAGTAGACCAACGTTGTTGCCAACGGGTGTGAAGGTGGGAAGATATTGCAGCAAAATAGTCCGTAAATGGAATACCTCTATAAGAAACTGGTAGGTCATGTACTGCTGACCGCGCAGCAGTGTCTGCCTGTTCATTGCCCTGTACGTCAACATGACCAGGGACCCAACAAAAAACAATATCTTTATGCTTGGTAAAGATGCGGCGTAGCCAAAGTTGGATACGGAGGACTAAGGGGTGAGGTGTATCAAATTTTTGTATAGCCTGTAAAGCACTAAGGGAGTCTGAGACAACCACAAATGATCACACAGGCATAGATGCAGATGCAATACGGATAAGTGCTGTAAGGATGGCATATAATTCAGCAGTAAAAATACTAGCCGAAGATAGTAAATGCCCTTGTACGACGCTGTCCCGGAAACACTGCTGCGAATCCTATGCCGTCAGAAGACTTAGAGCCATCTGTGTACACAGCAATGGCATGAGAATGAGAGTGAAAGTGGTCAAGAAAAAGAGAGCGGGATGCGACCGTAGACAGTTGGGCTTTCGAGCAAGGGAGGGAGAAAGAACAGACTCGAACAGCTGGAATTCCCTGGGGGGTAGGAAAAGTGAGATGCTAACATGTACATAGAAAGGTGGGAGATGAAGGAGTAGACAAAGCGCGAATGAAGGCGAAGAGAGAAGGGACAGAGTAAACAGGGGCGGCGGAACAAATAAAAAATGTCTACTAATATCAGTGACACATTCTATAAATGGGAAGGATTGCGGAGATCTTGAGAGCATAACATAGTAGCGCAGGCAATGGGCATCACGGCGATCGGATAAAGGGATGGAAAGTTCGCTTCTGCATAGAGGCTCTCGACAGGGGAAGCGCGAAAAAGCACCAAGGCTAAAAACGTAATCCTTGTGTGAATGGGGTTAAGGGGGGGGGCTAGAGAGAGGAGTAGCAGGAGATGCGCCCGCTGAATAGATCTGGTCACCATAATCTGTTCGATGTAAAATAAGGGTGGAATGTAGGCGTAGGAGGGGTCGGGTTAGTCCCCTCGAAAGATGAGCATGGGTTTTAGAAGGTTCAGCCCGGCTGTGACTAAGTTGCTTCAGTGAGAGTAATGTGAGTTTCCAGGATTAACCTACGATCAAAGAGGAGGCCCAGAAACTGACTGTTACGTTCAGGAATTACGGGAGCATAGGAGGTACAAAGGATGATCGGAGACGACAGAGCGTCTAGGAAAGTGATTGGGGGTTTTAGTGCTGGAAAATTTAAACCCATGTGTGGTGCCCAATTGGAAACTCGGTTCGATGCAGGTTGTGAGAGAAATGTAAGGAGGTGACAGTCAGCGCCTGCCAGGCAATAGCGAAGTCATCAACATAGAGTGATGACCAAAATTGATGGAAGGACTAGAGGCAATTCATTAATAGCAAGGAGAAAATGTGTTGTGCTCAGAACCACATTCTGGGGGACCACCGTCAGCTTGATAAAGTCCGGGGAGAGCACATTATTAACCCGAACACGGAAATGCCTGTCAGTTAAAATGTTCTTAAGGAAGGATGGTAGATTGCCTCGAAGGCCTAAGGAGTGGGCCTTGGGCTAAAAATATTTATACCTCCAAGTAGTGTCATATGCTTTCTGCAAGGTCAAAAAATATGGCAATAACTGAGTGGTATCGCAAAGGAATTTACGAAATACGTATCCAGCGTTGTAAGGGGTCTTTATAGAACGTCCATTATGAAAGCCATATTGGACGAGTGGAAGAGACTGTCGTGTGTCTCTAAATACCACCACTAAACGTTCTATTTACTAGGCGGTTCCATTAATTTGCAAAAACTGCACTGGTAAAGAGCATTGGGACGATAGTGGTGTGGTTTCATGTCCCGTAGTGCCTGGTTTGCGGAATGGGAGGGAGCACAATTGGCGGATTTTCCAAGATGTGGAAGTGAACTCCTTGTGACCAAATATGATTGTAAAGGCGTAATAGGACTGCAAGGGTGACTGATGTAATGTGGTAGCATACGAATATGAATGTCGTCGGGCCCAGCTGCCGAATGATCGACAAGCTGAGAGTGTTGCCTCAGTTCTTGATGAAGTGTAAAAAGGCAACATTATACTGTTCTTCTCTGAGAGAAGAAAAAGTCCAAGGGGGGATGCTAACTCTCGGTAGACTTTGAGGAAAGAACTGAGGGGCATAGATGGAGTCCCTGAGAAATACGGACCAGATGATTGCCATTGCATTGGCAAAACATGGTGGGTTTGCTATATCACCACGGCAACCGCTGATCAGGGAGCCGGGTCAGGAGAATATTTACCACCAGTTTTCTTACTTTTTTTCCAGGACTGCACTCATAGAGGATGCAGAGGTGATGGTGGAGGACATATCTCGCCAGCAAGTGCGTTTAGCGTCACGGATGACATGGGCGAGCGATCGCTACGCTCTGTTTAAATTTCAAGGAGTCGCTCTGTGGTTTCTATTGTTCCGGTACTGCCCATGCAGCGCTGTTTCAACGTATGCACGGAGCACAAGCAGGGACAGACCACCCAAGGCCACGCCATTTCTTGAGAATGCCTGCCTCCGAAGTTTGGGGTATAGAATGAGAAGACTGTGGTGAAAACGGAGGACGAGAAGAGGGTAAAAGCTCATCGATGGAGGACGAAGAAGGAACCTCTTTAAAACAGTTAGGTGGTAAGGTTCCAATTTGCGAGTAATTTGCCAGAGTGGGGTGTGCGAAGAGGTGGCGAATATGAAGGGGAAGGTAAGAATGATTGGGAAATGATCACTGTCCATGTAAGTCCGGGAGACCAGACCAAGTGAAGTCTAATGCGGCGGAGAGGAAGAGCAGATTGAGAGATCGATGCAAGAGAGAGGAGAGTATGAGTCCGAGGATCAAAATGGATGTGAGTAGTACCTGTATTTAAACATGGAGGGGGTGGGTGGCAAAGAAATGCCTCTAACTGGAATTCCTCGGGAATCACAGTGAGACCCCCCCCTCAGAGGATATGGTGGCATTAAGTAAAATCACAAAGTAAACAGAATCGGTGGCGGTAATGACGAAACAATGAAGGCAAAAATCCGGGAATAGTATATGGCCCGAGAAGGAGTGAGTATAAAGAACTGAGCGTTATACCACCTATGTAAGTGGATACGGGCTGCCTGTTTATGCAGCGAAGTATGAACAAATAGCTGATGGTGGAATATCAGTGGCAAAGAAGAAGGGCATTTCATTAAAGTCCATCAGAAAAGGATCTGAAGAATACAAAAATTATAGCCTGAGATGTGGAAATAAACAGCAGAGTGTAATTTTGGTTCTGTAAGCAAAACAACCAACAGGGGCAAATGGGGAGAGTTAAATCTGAATGCTCACCCCAATTACCCCTGAGGCCGCGTATATTCCACTGTAAATAGGCCATGATTGGCATTGATAAAGATAATTGAAAGCCGCAGGTAAGGGTTCCTCGGACTAGAAGGGTTAGAAAAGTCACATGCGGGGCAGTGGAAAAACGTTCAAGCAGGAAGGAACGGCATGCGTGTGAAGGAAAGGAGTTGCGCAGAGGGAGCAGAGGGAGAGAAAGAGCGGAAGGTGGATCAGTGTCCATTGATGGTTTGGTTCTGACAATATTTTCAGAGTTGCTTCAAGTTGTTTCGGAATTTCGGATGTCGTTTGGGGAGGACAATTATTGGGAATGTAGGGGGAGATGTGTAAGATTGGAACTGTATTGGACTGTACCAAGTAGGGGGGGGCCGAAGGGTGGAGGGAACTGGAGAAGCGTAGGCAGGGGACAGAAAGAGGCAGGAACTGGGAGGTGGCAGAAGAGGAGAATATTGGGGAGGGAACAGGGGTGGAAGGTACATTACGAGGAGGAGGAGTGATCCGCTGCTACTTTGTAAACTGAGCCAGTGAGGGGGGAAGAACAGGGACAGAGACAGGGAGGGTTAAATGAGGTGGAAGACTGGGTAGGAGGTGTTAACGACTTTTTTTGACTTTTTGAGAAGTAGAGGGTCGATTGGGAGGAGGTGTCGTACGAGGTCTCGTCGATACTGAGGGGCTTGCGATGTGAGAACTCGAAGAAGCGAGATTAGACTGAGCGTTTTTGAAGTAGGGACCACGTTCTGAGCGAGGGACAGCAAAAGGATTAGATACAGGAGTGATTATGGGAGAGGTAAACACTGAGGTGGTGTAGAAGATGGAATACCAGAAGTGGGGGACGTTTTGAATACAGGGAATAAGAAACACGTGGGAGTCTTTCCCTTGGAGGCGGGATGAGAATACGGCCCATGGCATAAGGGAGACCTTCTGTCTCTTTGAGGTATCGGGGGATTCCCGCTCTTTTTAATAGACCTGACAAGGCGCGTGTGTTACGAAGGGTGAGCCTCATGTCAGTTTAGGGCATGAGGGAGATTCGATTTTGCAAAGACGTTTGAATGGTATCGGCACCACTGACTGGGCATCGGCGATAGATCTGCATATATTTCGCTGGTGGGCCAAATACGCCAGCATTTTTCACATGTTGTGGTGTAGGGATCTCCTTTCGAATCTTGTAACGAATGTCCTGCTATATAAACTGTGGATGGGAGTTCTCGGCTGTCAAAAGTTAAACGAAGCTACATTTGCTGGGTTTCGTCTCCGCCCACAGGCAGGCAAGAACGTAAGTGTCTACCTTGAGATTGGGAGATCTTGGAAGTTCAGCCTGTTCTAGAAATGTCGTGCCACATGTCTGGAAATTTTGTTGAACTTTGGTTATGGGGCAGAAGACGGTACCACTTACAAAGGAATTGCAGGGGATGATGTTTTTCAAGAGTGACTGGAACAGTATCGATTATGGGAAAGACGAGAGAGCTCAATGAGCCTGGGTAGCATTTCTGTTACCGGTAATGATGCGCGTACCGCTCTTACCACTCTTAAGAGCATGAAAAGAAATATCTTTACCAACATGGCGTAAGGAGTGCCTTGCCAATTTTACTATGGTCAGAATGATAGGCAGTAGAGGAGTTGGTCGTAAAGTGAAGAATTTAGTCCACGTTCAGTCTGAAAATCAGAGTGTGGGAACGGTTGAAGGACGTGTCGACGTTTCTGAGAGAACGAGGAGGTGGGGAAGTACTCATCAGCAGGTAATTGTCGTTGGCGTTAGGCGTGGGACCAGAGTTGGTCCGACGTGGAACGGGTCGGCGATTTGAAAATTGCCGCACACGTAGAGGGAGAGGCCGGAAGGCATAGTCAGAGGAGAGCGAGGAAGGTCGATAAATCGAAGGATGTCTGTCGAGGCCTCAGTACTGAAGCGGGATGAGGAAACAGCACCGGCAATAGGTACAGAGGCATGTGCGAATGTCTGAGAGAGTGGTCTCCAAAGACGAGGCGGGGTCAGAACGGGGTGGCGGTATCAAAGAAGGGGCCGGCGGTTACCAGGTTCATGGACTAGGGCTTGCCATGGTTAGGTTACTTCATTTCTTTTTGTTTTTAAGAAAAAAAAGAAGAAAAAAGAGAAAAAAAAAAGGGGGACCGGGGGGAGGGATAGGTCCTAGGAGGAATGAAAGGGCCAGCAATCTCCCTCCGCGCCCAAGGAGAGACCTTCAGCACCGCATGTAGCGCAGATTGCAGCAGCAGGGGAACCCGTGCCGTACCTCTACCATCATTGCTAGATAAACTAACAATCCGGGATAGCAACCTCACATCCGCCGAGCTAATGCTACCTGGGGGACAAAAGACGAGGGCGCCCCGGATATCCGCCACAAAGCTACCTCCTGCGGCACACCCCCGGATTCCAAAAGCGTGGCTTCCAGAGATACACTCCGTCGCCCGAAAGACCACCCAAAGCTACTCCGGGATACCGGAGGAGAGGGAACGGACATCCCCTAGGCGATCCAGATTCCACGGCAAAACTACGCACACTGCTAAGAACCTCAAACAGAATGGGATGGACCCCGGTATCCTTTCCTCTACCTAGGAACTAGCGCGCTGTGGGGAGAAATCCCAAAGGACAAAAAGGAGGAAGGGCAATGGGGGGGTGGGAGGAGGAGGAGGAAAGGAAAAAGGGGGAGTATGGGGAGGATGGGATAGGGGAGGGGAGATTGGCGGGGTAATTAGGTTCGGTCTGAGGAAGGTAGACCGATAGGTCTAATTCCTCAGACCAGGCATCTTCACCACGCCAAGGAAGCCCCCTTGAAGGAAGGAGAGTCAATATAACAAAGGAAATCGTTAAACTTGTTGAGGGCTTGAGACTCAGTTCATTCTTGATTTAAACACCGGGGACGTACTGTGGGGTGGACTGAGTAAAGTACCAATTAGTGTCAAACTCCTAATTAAACCTCGACAATGGCAGATGGGAGTTCAGAAGAGGTCTGGTTCAGTTTTAAGCAAAAATTAAACATGATCAGTGGCGGCATACAAAGGGCATCGAAACAGAAGCGCAACAGTGCAAGGCTTACTAGCCAACGCAGTACGTAGACTGCGATGATTTGCAAGGACTGGCTTGAAGGTTTGGAGGAAACATGGGAAGCCCTACGAACGAGCATTCTCAGATATGAGCTACAGGCTATTGAGAGATGGTGTAATCCAGGATAGTCTTCAGCAGGCTCGGGACGAATTCACTAAGGATGATGTAGATTGTCAACAGGAAATGAATACGTACAAAGATAAGTTAAGCACAGTAAAGGCTAGTATTCTAAGTGTGGTGTCGAACACCGCAGGTACCACAAACAGCCACACACCTGTCAATATGTTGCCCAGGTTGCCCCAGTTGAATTTACCGACATTTGACGGAACCCTAACAGAGTACATTGCTTTCTGGGATCAGTTTAAAACCCAGAGAGATGACAGGAACGATTTGTCAGATGCAGTCAAATTTGCAGTATTTGCGATCATATTTGCGATTGCAGTATTTGTGCCTTAGACTTGGTCCGGCACTACCAGATTACTGACACTAATTACCAACATGCCAAAGACCAGTTAGAAGGCATGTTTGGCAACAATGAAGAGATAAAAGTGGCCATACTTTATCGGTTGATGGATCTAGAGGCTTGCCGACATGACCGTCAAAGCCTAGAGAAGTTCCGTATTGAAATTATGAGCTTGACAAATAGTTTCAGAGATTTTCTTGATGAGGATGATTCAGAATGGGTCCTTCGCCAGGTGATTCAGAGGAAACTGGCTAGCACTACAGTGCATGAGTTACACTTAAAATATCTAATGAATAGGTTCACGATACAACAAATTGTTGAGGGGTTGGCGAGATCTCGTTTCTCCATTTGTGTATAGGTGTGAAAGATTGAGTCACCACCATCACCACATAAAACCCTGACAGTTACTCAAAGTTCTCGAGAGATCAGTCTAAAGCTCATACGGACTAACGTTGAGTGTACTATAGTAAAGAAGTGTTCTAAGGTAAGAAACCTCCTAACAGATACCTCATGGCACTCATGCCAGAATATGCATGTTTCTGTGAAGGCGAACAGGCTAGCATGAGTTGCTCGGTGTATACAACATGAGCAGTAGGTCAATAGTGTCTAAAGGAGTGGAGACTGCTCAAGTGTTCGTGGGGAACATACTTTGCGAGATTGGCACCCTAGTCAGTGGAGTGCCGAAGTCTTGTTGCAAAGGTAGCTCCATCCTGCACCTATGTCCCAATAATTTAAGGGGAAACCCCAGGCTAGTAGGATATCTTCAGGTTAGTGATAGAAAGTGAGTTTGAGCCTGAAATGGTTGTCAGCGTGATTCTGGGAGTGAAGTCTCTAATCCGAGTAGTGAGAATCAGGGAGGTGCTGCCCTACCTACAGTCTTGGCAAAGGTTGGTGAAGGGCACAGATCCCCGAAAACAAACCCGATTATTCTTTATGACTCGGAGCACATGTATCCTTGATATACAAAGAGTTGGTTGGCTAAATTAAAGTGAGGCCACAAGGAAAGTTAGTGTGATGTTGGTAGGGGCTCTTTTGTCAGGCCCACCAGATCTTATGATTGTGGTGGATGGTCACAGTCAAATTAGGTGGACATCGCAGAGATATTACAAGCCTTGTGGTTGAGACGTTACCATGGCAATTACAGTGAGAGGTCTTGCTGCAGCCAGCTAAAGCGTATGGAAAGGACTTGACGTGAAGCTGGCAGACCAGGGAATTACCCTCTGGACACAGAGTGTGGTATCCTGGTGGGAGCCAATAAGATAGGATGGACTTCCTGTCTACACGATGGACCACTTAGAGAAGGAATAATTGGTTTAAACAAGATCCCCAGTAGGGACTACATCATAGGCGCAGGATTCCACCCCTGATTCCCTGACACGCCAGTATAGAGAAGAAAACTGTCCCAATGATAGCTTGGGTGTAGGATCAGTACCAGTATACACGATGAAACCGCCAGGGAAGCTGATATCCAGGTAGGGATGTGTTGAAATCTCAGTCAACCTTGGGAAAAACACTTTTACAGGGGGAACTCTCGGCCACCTTGGGAAAACACTTTACCGGTACATAAAGAGGGAGATAGATTGCCATTAAGTCCAGGGATCCTCGTAATCAGTGGGAGGAAAGGCTACCAGGGCATTGTGGCCACTTGGTGTGGGAAAGTATCAGAGCACTCAGTCAAGGCTGACATATGAAAGATGTTAAAGGAAAGGGTGCTAAGACCCTGAACAACAAGTTTACACCCCAGAAGGTCCATGCAAGGGAAACTGGACGTTGAAGTTTGACTGGAGTCTGCCGAGAGAGTGGACGGAGGCACTCATGTCCTGGGTCCGCCGTGGGGGCTTGCGGAAGGTGAACTTGATTTCGACTTAGCGCCTACCTTGCCGGCGGGTGGATGGTTGGAACTTTTTCGGTCTGAGAAGTCCCAACGGGAAAAAAACACCGTTCGGTGGGCCCTTTCACCCACCAAAACATTAACACATCCACCCGGGTGGGCAAAGGTGGTTGGAAGTACTCTTTAATTCATAGATTTACCCTTCAGGAGAAAGTAGGTAGTTTATACTGTTAGTACATAATATTAGGAATTATTGAGGCAACTGAAGATATTAATAATGTAGGACCTAAGACCTTAAAATAGGTTAGCTAATAGCGAATTGTAGCGCAAACACTAGGTTATGTAGCTAGGTGAGGAACTGGCAGCCCAGTTTGAACGACGAGAGGCACGAGTATCGGAGACGCCTAAGGTTCCTTCTAAGTTAGACACCATCTGAAACAGAGTGCCATGATCAGCAGGCGGCACCCCTCGTGTCTTCACATATTTGACCTGGGAAATATGGTGGAGGGCCACCCGGTGTACCGTTGATTACCTCCTCCATTCAGGCCCTTACAGTAAGACAGACATACTCCACTTTTTTCTTAGGATTTGGCCAGTGTATGGGGTAAGTTGTGAGTGAGTTGAGCTGTGGGGCCTTTGTGACAGATGGCAGTGCATGCCAGTACATACCAGCGTCTTGACAAACTAGAGCTAGTGTCACTTTCTGATAGTATTCTAGGGATTCACCCCCCCCCCTGGAAGTAGGAATTTTGAGGTGTAGGCAGGTCACTAATATCGATTGATTATTGCAGAACTAAAGCTCCGGTTGCACATGGTTTCGGAGGGGAAGTCAAAGGGAGCTAAGTTTAGGGAGGGTGAAGACCAGAATAGATTCTAATCACCAAGTTAGTCCTTTAAATGTGCATTAGGCGAAGGATTTCTATTGCAAACAATCAGGTCATTTTATGAAAATCTGTCCTAATTGCCACTTGTAAGCTGAGGTACCGACCTCAGAGCTCGGTGTCAACAGAGCTTGCCAGGGTAGGCGACTCACTAGGAGGCAGTCCAGACAAATTTTCACACAATTCATGGAATGATAAAGTTGAAGATTGGAGGAACTTGCAGATGTATCAGATGTCTAGGTAATCACAATGTAAAGGATTGTCATGCCAAATTAAACGACTGTTATCAATGCCACAAAGGAAGACACCATATAGCCATGTATAAGGCGTCTATATGAAAATGTTGATAATTATGATAAATGTGGGACAAATCCTTAAAAAAACAGTAGCTAATGTAATATAATTGCTGCTAATAATTTAATAATGATGGTGTTGCTGAAGTAGCCTTACCTGTGTTACATGTAAAAAATGATGATAAAAAGGGCATAATAAAACAAATGTAAACTGGATTATTAGACAGGGATCCCAATTGTACTTTCATTTTAAAGTTAATGTCTTGATGGGATGAAAGTACAAATGGGGATCTCCACTCTTAAAATTACCTGATTTTCTCTCAGATTAAAAGGCTCAATTGTATGCCCACTGTTTATGTAACTGTAGGTTGGGAATGAGAAAAAATAACGTTAGTTAATGCAGTATTTGTAGATAGACTCCCAGAGAAAATATCTACAATGGTTAGGTAAAAGCTACAGTAGACTTTTACATTAATGTAATTTAGCACCTTTGGTATAAATGATGATTCTGTAGGGCCCAATAAAATATTTTGAAGGTAGTGACTTTTTTGCCTCCTTTGATAAAGGGTATGAGGTAAAGAAATGTGTCACCTATTAAAGACTGCAGGAGGCCATATTTATGTATGGTAGGATTTCGTAAAAATAATGCATGACTGAAGAAACTAAAATACTATAAAACTGTGTTCTTATCATGATAATCGTGCCCCAGTATAATTCTTCCCATTAGAGGATGGTGTTTAGCCAGTGCATAAATTGTTGGAATAAGACAGAATTGAGAATTAAATATAAATGAAGAAGTCCAGATGATTTCTTTTCTCAGGGTACATTACCTGAGGAGATGTCAAAATTTCATCTGGACAATACTGGGTGCGACAACTTCGTGGAGACTGAACAATCAGAATTGCCAACTAATTACAGAATGGCCATATGGACAATGAAAGGCTTTAGCTCGGCGAAAACTTGAGTATGACACCAGAATTGTTAATTGCCTATAATGATATAATTGCTGAAACAATTAATAATAATTTATAGAAGGAGGTACCCTCCCTGAGCAAGCCCAAATTTATGCGTCACTATTTGCCACATACAAGAGTGAGAAGGATTGTGTTTAATTGTTGTGAGGAGCAAACAAAAAAATGTACCTAGTTTAAATGACCTGATGACAGGTCCGTCGTTGACGGAAAATTAGAGAATCTTCTTTATATTCTCAGGGTGAAGACTATGCCTTAATGGTGACATAAGTAAGCTTAAAGCTTCCTAAGAGTGGGTTTACAAGAGGCTGACCGGGATTGTACCCGCTTCTTATGGCTGGAACTACTAGTGACCCACTAAGTCCTGCTAAAAACCTTTCACTTTAGGAGTGTACTATATGGTGCTACATCCAGTCTGTTCCTACTTCCAGCGACGATAAATGCACACCTTAAATGTACGGGAGGTCCAATGAGTAAAGTAATGAGCAAACAATTTTATATGGACAATTTCCGGGGGCGTGACTTCAACTGAGGAGAATGTTAATGACTTATGCAGAGGTTAATAAAATAATGCAAAGTGCAAATATGCCTGTAAAGGAATGGAATAGTAATTCATCCAAATTAAAGGACAAAATAAGTAAAGATTTCCCTGGAGATGATATTGATATTGAGAGAGATTTGTTAATGTTAAAACCTAATAATTACAGTACGCCCAATAAATTAACTAAGAGAGTTTTGCTTGCTGAAGTTTCCAAATGTTTTGATCCACTAGGTTTAGTGTCACCCCTTACTATAAGAGGGAAATTATTAATACAGGAAGCATGGAAACTTAAATGCGCTTGGGATGAAATTCTACCTGAGGAATTCATTAACAGGTGGGATGAATTAATTGGTGATTATGAAAAAATTCCAATGTTGGAGTTCCCACGCCAGGGGGCCCAAATCCAATAGAAAAATTTATACTCCACATTTTTTGTGATGCTTCAAAAACTGGCATATGGAGCAGTTGTTATCTTCAATATAATAGCATTATTTCTCTTTTTATGTCTAAGGCTAAAGTGTCTCCAATTAAATCATGTACCTTACCTCAGTTGGAATAAAACGCCCTTTATGTGGGTGAAAAAATTTACTAATTATTAAGAAATAATTGCAGGAGATAAATATAAGCGACACTGTAATTTGGTCTGATAATGAGGTATCCTTACAATGGATTCATAATGGAAACAGTAAAATTGTGTATGTACAAAACAGTCGCTGAAATTAATCAGATGCAAGAGAAGTATAATAGTTTGGGTCAGCATATGTTAACATTTAATCATATACCTGGTGAGGAGAATCCAGCTGATTTCTTGTCTAGAGGTTTACCTTATGCTAAATTTGTAAATGCTGTATCATGGTTTAAAGGACTGAGCTGGTTGGTAAATGAAGCTAATTGGCCTGTATATTGCTCCTGTTGAAATTACTGTGACCACCGCTCCAATAGTTTGTCCTCCCTTAGCCATTGATATAAATAGGTATTCTTCTTTACCCAAAATAATCAATGTAACTAAGTTGGTGTTTAAATTTCTAAACAAGACGAATATCTCATATAAGTTTTCACATCCTCTTGAATATTGGATAAAGAGGGTACAGGGAGAAATCTATCTATTGATGATGGAAAGAAAAATTGTGAAAGATTCCATAATAGAGAAATTGAGGCTGTATTTAGAGAACAATATAATTAGGTGCAGAGGTAGGTTGCAAAATGGTGAATTGTATGATTATGCTAAACAACCTATCTTACTGCCCAAAACTCATCATCTAACAAATTTAATTGTTTTAGATGACCATAAAAATGTAATGCATGGTGGGGTACAAGATACCTTAAATTGTATTAGGGAATCGTTCTGGATTCCACAAGGACAGCAAAGTGTAAAAAGGGTGATTAAATGTTGTGAAATATGTCACCGTGTGGATGCCAGATCCTATAAGTACCCGGGTCCTCCACCATTGCCAAAAAGCGTGTACAATTAGTGAAACCATTTGATGTAACAGGTGTAGACTATAGTGGTCCAATCATTTTAACCGGTACTTCAGATGGTGTTCCACTGAAAGTGTATGTATGCTTGTTCACTTGTACTGCTACTAGGGCAGTTCATTTAGAAGTGGCTCAGGACTTGTCTGCAGAACAGTTTATACAACTGTTTCGAAAATTTGCAGCTAGGAGATCCTGTCCGAGATTGTTGATTTCGGATAATGCCACAAATTTTGTAGCAGGTGCTCAACACTTGATAGAATTAAATAATAGTAATGATGTTCAATCTCTGTTAACCCAACGAGGGTGTACCGGGAAAATTTTTAAATTACTCCTAGACCCCTTGCCAGAGGGGGCTGTACGAAAGACTGATAGGCACAGTGAAGAAGTGTCTCCGTAAAGTACTACACCGGAAGAGAATTAATTTGGAAGAATTCCGTACAGTGTTAGTGGACGCGGTTAGAATCATATAAATAATAGGCCTCTCTTGTACATGAGTGATACACCTGATGCAGATGTATTAACACCTTCTCACCTAATATGTGAAAGGAAATTGGAAGCTGCCCCTGTCTATAGAGATGATCCAGAAGAAAGTGATGAAGATTACAATGATGCAGCAGTGTTGTGTGATAAATTTAAAATGTTAAATAAAGTAATTGATCATTGGTCTAATGTGTGGTGTAAGGAATATCTTCATACACTACGTGAACACTTTTATGGTGCGACAGAGGCAGTAAATCGACAGAACATTCAACCAGGCGACATTGTGTTCATTGATACTGAACAACATCGAACATTGTGGCCTCTGGGCAAAGTATTGAGATTGTACCCAGATGCACAAAGTGTTGTCCGGAATGTCAAAGTGTTGTGCCATGGCCAAGAAAGTTTACGCACAATTAATAAATTGATTCCCTTGGAATTAAATGGCATTCAATCAAATGTAAATGAAAATCTAAGGGAAAGTGACACGAGTGATACGGAAGGTAATGCTGACCAAGTGATGCAGGAAGATGAAATCATAGTAAGACCTACTAGGAGAACAGCCACTCAAGCCAGAACCGGCTGGAATCATCTCCTAAAGGAAGGAGTAATTTGAGTCGTTTAGCAATGAACTCCACCCGGCCACAGTGTGGAAAATATAGTATATTTTCCGAAGATAGTGTATTTGTATGTAAATTAATAAAATATATTGTATTTAATAAAAATTGTTGTAAAAAATGGGAAGCTCTGTGCCTGCACAGACGAGGACTCGCCACTGTGTTTTGAACTGGCCAAGAAAAAGTTAGTGAAAATAGGAAGAATTTTCGTCACTCTAGAGGTTACATTGGGCTTGAAACCTCTCAAATAGGAGCTGAAATTGTTGGATGTGCAGCCCTGCATGACGTGAGAAATCAGGCGAAAGGACAGGACTCTAATTAGACGGAAACAGGATATTACTCCAGCTAAGTGTCTTATTTTAGGTTAGATTCTGGCCAGTTTCTTCATAAATTTTATACAGGAGTTAGACATGACACAGTAATCTCCAGACTAGTTGGTGAGTGGTATTAAGATATAAATTCTCCTTCTGTTATATAAATGTGCATATGTAATCATTGTTAAAATAATCAAGGTGCTATTCTCAGGTGCTAAAGTAGAATAAGTTCACAATTTTGCCATTATATTCCAAAGCTCATTTATTTGATTACCACTTTATTGTTCACCACAACCTATATTAGTCCCTTTTATATTATAATTTTATACTATAATTCTAACTTTAAAAAATTACCTTTATAGTACTACCTACTATCATATTCCCAAGCTCCATTATTTGATCATCCTTTATTTGTATTAGCCCCTTTTTTTAAAATTTCCCCTTTTAAATTTTAGCTTAAAAAAAAAAAAATTTCCTTTAGCTCTTTATTTTACATTTTTAAAAATTTCAGGTGCTATTTTTTAGCTTAAGACATTTATTTTTTTTTATATTTTAATTTTAAAACAATAGATTCACTACAAATTTTTATGATTACAAGTTTGTCCTGTTTTACCAACCTCTTTTTTTTAATAAATTAAAAATGAATCAAACGTTACTGTAATTACAAACACTCAGAAAATAAAAGGAAATTTTCCATTGCCAACAACAACATAACAATCTTTAACTACAAAATCAGATTTTTAAAAAGGAAAGCATTTGATACCCATGGGCTTTACTAAATTCCTTACATCCCAAATAGCCCCCATAAATTAAACACTAACTAAAACCCGGGCCCAAAACCTGTTTGTAAGATTTTCTATGCCTTTCCCAGGTTTAAACGACCCCCATCCCACAACTGTAGGCCAGACCAACAAGGGGGGGGCCAAAACCATATCCCCTTCTCAGACCAACTAGAATGTACCCACTAATATTTTGCACAAGGGATAAACAGGGGGAATATATAATAGCAAAATTCAAATCCAAATCCCTAAAAAAACCCTTCTCACTTTTATAAAAAAAATCTAAAATATTTCCCCACATTCAAACATTACCCAATTTAGCCAAAACCTGGGAAAGTATGATAACTGATGCACCCCCTGAACAAAGATCACTTTTACTCTCAGGTGATTTCCCAAATATAAATCTCCTGAAAGGGACCGCCCCACACGTTACTGAATTAAACCAAACAAAATTTGAGTAAACTTTTATGTTACAAACCAAACAGTAAAAAAATTTTTTTACAATTTTTTACAGAGACTATTTTTTCCCTATTTTGCCCCACTTTCGGGCCCAACACCATATCCCCTTTAAAATCAGGCATAAAAAACAGATAATACCACGGACCATACCCTACTTTCCTCAAAAAACAACCCCTTGGGGAAAAACTCCCCCAAGACACTACAAAAGTCACCTTCAGACTTCAAAATTGAGGAAAGCCATTAAAAACTTCACAACAGCATTAGCAAAAAATTGTTTTGGCAAAACTGAGCTAAAAAATTTTTAAGAAATTGACAAGGGTTTTAAAAAATTTTCTAAAAAAGACCCAATCCCTCTATAAAAAAGCACTGCCCAAAAAAAAAAAAAACAGAGAAGCAAAGAGACAAACAGTCTCTGGCAAACCCCCCAGCTTTTCTCAAATCCATAAATAAAAAACCCCAATATGAAAAAAAAGTACGGGAAAGGGGTCAAATAACCAGAGACCAAACAAAACGTTACTCTTTAAAGCCCCTAACCAGCCTGTAAGAAGGGAAAAAAAATTTGTTTTATGAGAACAGATTATCCAACTACGAGGTGTTTATAAAAAAGACCGGAAAACCCCTTATCAAAATTTCTGGGAAAAAAAAAGAAAATCACGAAATAGCGAAATAAAATTAGCAAAATCAAAAATAAACCCCAAACTCCCCCCAAACAAAAACACCCCAATGATTTTTTCCCTCCCTATAGTGAAAAAACCCCTTGCCAAAAAAACCCCAAAGGGCTCAGAAAACTCCCCAAATGACTACCTCCCCGGCAACTACCCGAACACACTTTTCCAGCCCCGACTAACCCTTACGAAGTCCCCCTTTATTATAAACCCGCACTAAAAAAAAAGGGCAGGAGATTTAAAATACCTTCCAAACCCTTTATATACAAAAAACTGTCACAATTGCTATCCCCCAATCATTGAAACACTTTTTAAAAAACCCAAAAATCATCCACCTTCCCTAAGTCCCAAAAAAATAGAAAGGGTCCCCCCACCCCAAAAGGGAGGAGACCAAACAGAGTTGAATAACAAAGGGCCCAAATTTTCCCAAACTTACACCCTCTCTCAAAAATCTTAAAAAAAATTAATTCAAAAACAATCTACTCCAAACCTTATCTCCCAAAACATACTCAACCCCTGTTTTTGGTTTTCAGGCCCTAATAAAAAAAAAAAAAATGATGCTTTTATACACATGTTAACATATATAAAACTGAAATAGAGAAAAAAAAAAAGTCCCCTGGGGTTTTTCCCATTGACTTACGAAAAGTTTTTTGATACAGTTGACCATAAATTGCCCACGAAAAAATTGGGTCACACATTTTTTTAAGAGGGCCTCCCTCAACTACCTAAAGTCATACCTCAGCAACAAAACCCAAAAATGTGTACGAAAATTGGGGAAAACCTCTTCCCCAAAAAAATTACATTGGGTGCCCCAAGGGAAGTGCCCCTTGGGCCCCTTTTCCTCTTTCCCCCTATACATAAATGACCTTAAAAAAGCTTCGCTTTTATCAAACCCCACTTTTTGCAGATAACACTACAACGTTTCTCCACCCGGGCCCAGTCACGCTACCAAATACTTTTAAATCCCGAATTACAAAAAAAACTACCTGGATGAGGACTAACAAACTTACATAAACATTTTACAAAAACCCACCCTTTATTTGTTGGTAACAGAGCTACAGAAGTCCCCCCTTAACATAATGAAAAAAACGGGTCACCTATCACAAAGCTAACGAGGGGAAAAATTTTTAGGAAAACCCCCTTGATAATAACCCAAAAATTTTTAACAAAATACAAAAAAAATTTTTAAGAAAAATTTTCCCAAAACTGTAGGCCCTACTATCGAAGATACCCGGGACTATGGGTTCCCCAGTCAGCCCTCCTGGCCCTATTCCCCCCTCTTATTTACCCCATCTCAACCAAAGGAAATTTTTGGGATGGGGCTCAACCAATTAACCCTTCGACCCCAAAATTTCCCAACAAAAGGGGTGCAGTTTGAATGATAAAAAAATTCTCACTTTTCAGGGAGCACACTCCAAACCCAAAATTTTAAAAAACACTAAAACCCCTCACCCTAAAAAAACATCCATACTTATTACTGCACCTATTACAACAAAAGAACACTTTTAAAAATTTTTTTTTAACCCTCCCTCAAACATCCCTTGCCAAACCCCAAAAGAAAAATTGGGCCATAACACCAAACACAGGGTCACTCTTTGATGTTCCTTTGTGTCCAAACTCAAACTATGGGAAAAACTCAAAAGCCAAAAAAAAGGCCCCAAAATCTGGAATTCTTACCTGGGAAATTTTAAAAAAAACTAACCCCGTTTTAAAAATTTAATTTTTTCCAAAGATCCTTTCTTACTCACCCAAAACCAAAAAAAATACGAATAAATGAAACCTTTTTAAATTGTATATCCTTTAAATTTCTCACAATTATATCACATAAATTTTTAAACCCAAAACCCAATTAAAATTTAAATTTTTTTTAAATTTTTCTACCTAACAGAATACTCCATACGACTGAAAGTACAAAAAAATGCATGCAACCAAATGACCTGTCTTTTTTAAAATCATTTGTGCTTTAAAATTTAAAAAAAAAACAAAATTTTTCAAAAGATTTCATTCTATTTTTTTTTAAAGCCCCGCCCGAAATGCAAAGCATAGTAAAAAGGGCTTTGGCATGCGCCTTAAACGTATTTTTTGAAACCTCTAAATTTGGCTCAAAAAATAAAAAATAAAAAATAAATAAAATTAAAATTTTTTAATTTTAATAAACATCCACAAAATTAAAAATAATTTTAAACCCAAAAACCTTTGAATTTACATTTCAATTTTTAATTAATATAGGGGCAGAACAAATTTGGATATGACAGTTTGGTTTGGTATCGAAAGGGGGGCATTTTTTGCGACCTAGGGTGTTCCAAAATTTCCCATTTTCTTTTGTAAAATTTGATAAATAATAATTATTTTTTGTTACCATTTAAATGGTTTGTACCTTAAAGATTTTAACCCGATAAATGTAAAAATTTTTCCCCACAAACCCCCAAACACCCACAACCCTCAACACCCCAAAAAAAAACCCCCCAACTTATAACCACTTCTTTGGGAACTCTACTTCGACAACACCCACAAAACCCCCCCAAACCCACCCCACAACACCCACACAACAACCCCTTTAACCCTCTTTTTTTTTGGGATCTCTAGTTCGACAACCCAAAACCCCCAACCCCCATCACTTTCTATTTTATTCACCAAATTTTTTCCCTTTTTCGATACAAATTTTTTCCCCTTTTTTTTACGAATCTTAAATTTTAATGCACATTCCTCCCAACCCTTATCAAAATTCAAAAAAAATCCTCTCCATTTCCCATCTCCCCTTTTATCCCCCAAATTAAAAATACTCAAAAACAACTAATCCCTCCACTACCCAATACTGCGGGATGTTTTTTACACCCTCCAACCCTTTTTAAATTAATAACCTTTTTTACTTCTATAATTTTTTAAAATATTCCCCATTACCTTTGTTTTCAGTAAAATCCCCCTTTAAATTTATTAATTTTTAAAAAACCCACCCCATACCCCTCTCCCTTCACCCATAATTCTTCAAACCACTCAACCCCCTCTCCCAAAACAGCTCTTCAGAAACACACAAAAATCACATTTCACATCCAAAATTTCATCTCCACCCCTCCCAGTTTATTGTAGCATCTTTCCTAGACAGGGAGTGGGCCCAAAGAATGGATTTTCTAGGGCAATTTTTATATATTGCTGGCTAGACAGGTACTGCAAGGAACTTGCAATCCCATTCATTCATAACTGGGACCTATTCTTTGGCCAACGTGATATGTATGCATGGGATGGGGTCCATCTCTCTGTGGCTGGAGTGGCTGCATTAGCCAATTCAATTGAGAGGGTAATTGATGACTTGTCTAGGAATTTAAACTGATAGATTTTAGAGGTATGGGTGTTTGTGGGAAACAATCAGACTGCAGCATTAGGGTTAAAATCAGCAGTTATTACTGGGATACCTCAGGGATATATTTAAAAGACAATATTCAAAATAAAGTTGCTAGTAATGGCAAATCAATTGATCAACAAACAAGAGATAGCAGAGGGCAAAGAGTGACTAGCTCCCTTAAGGTTTACTATACAAATAGTAGGAGTCTAAGAAATAAGATAGATGAGCTAAAATTACTTGCAAGTGTAGGTAATATAGATGTTATTGTTATAACAGAGACCTGGTTCAACCTGAAAGATAGAGAAATGCCTTCTGAATGCACCATACAGGGTTATAAACTATTCCACACTGATAGGGTCAACAGGAAGGGTGGTGGTGTGGCGATGTATGTCAGAAAATTTAAATTGTTGTATTAGACATGATATAAGATTAGAAACATCGAACACAGAATCGGTTTGGCTACAGTTTCTCAAGGGACGTGACAAATTTATTTTGGGTGTGATTTATAGGCCCCCAAACCTTGATGGGGAGGGCAGTAAGCTGTTATGGGACGAAATTCATAAGGCATCTAGATATGAAAATGTTGTGATAATGGGAGATTTTAACTTCAGACGAAATGATTGGAACAATATGACAGGAAATCTTGAGTCTAGTGACTTTCTTGATACGGTTCAGGATTGCTTTTTAGAACAGGTTGTGACAGAACCAACTAGAGGAAACAATCTGCTTGACTTGGTTCTTGCCAACAAAGATTCACTAATTAATAATCTTGAGGTTAATGATGAGCTTGGGGAAAGTGATCACAAATCACTTAGTTTCAGTATATCATGGAATTACCCAGATAACTGCAATCAAATCTCTGTCCCAGATTTCGCTTGGCCGACTTCATGGGACTGAAAAATTACTTGGGTGAGCTAAATTGGGATGTCCTGACTATGGGTCAGGTAGGTGATCTTGGTTGCCAATATGACGTTTTTCAGAGCATAGTTCTAGCTTCCCAGACAACTTCTTTTCCCAAGAGGGAAATTAGATCTAACAAAAATAATCCCCAATGGATGAACAATAGATTAAAACATTTTCTTTGGGTCAAAAGAGAGCATATATAGACGTATCCAAAAAAGGGAATGGGCAGTTAAGAAATCAAAATATTCAAATTAAAAAGAGAAAAAAAAAAAGGAATAAGAAAGCAAAGAAGATTTTGAGGGTAAGTCGCAAGGGATTCAAAGACTAACCAAAAGGGGTTTTTTCAAGTATACAGAAGTAAGATTAGGGACAAGATTGGCCCACTTAAGAGTAACTCTGGTCAGATCACTGACGGTGATAAGGATATGTGTGAAATTCTAAATACCTACTTCCTCTCAATTTTCACCCAGGAAAATACTAGCGATATTCCTGAAATAATATTTTATGTAGAACAGGATGATGATAAACTATGTACGATTGCGGTAACTAGTGACTTGGTCCTCAGACAAATAGAGAACCTAAAACCTAACAAATCCCCAGATCCTGATGAACTGTTTGCAAGGGTGTTAAAGGAATGTAAAGAGGAACTTAGCATACCTTTGGCTAATCATTTTAACATATCACTACAAACTAGCATAGTGCCTGATAAGTGAAAAATGGCTTCGAACTATAGACCAATAAGCTTTACCTCCATAGTGGGAAAATTTATGGAATCAATAATTGCCGAAGAAATTCATAGCCATGTTGACAGGCACAGATTGATTAATGAATCTCAACACGGTTTTACAAAGGGACATTCCTGTCTTACGAATTTACTAACTTTTTTCACTAAGGTATTTGAGGAGGTAGATCATGGTAATGAATATGATATTGTGTATATGGACTTCAGTAAGGCTTTCGATAGAGTTCCACACCAGAGGCTATTGAGGAAACTTAGGGCACACGGAATAGGAGAAATTTTTTCCTGGGTAGAGGCATGGCTGACAAATAGCAGAGAGTTTGCATAAATGGGGAGAAATCAGAATGGGGGCACGTCACAAGCGGTGTTCCTCAGGGGCAGTGTTGGGCCCGTTGTTCACAATTTACATAAACGACATAGATGAGGGAATAAATAGCAACATAAGCAAATTTGCTTATGACACCAAAATAGGCCGTCCAATTCATTCTAATGAGGACACTAGAGCACTCCAGGATGATTTGAATAGACTGACGCAATGGTCGGAGAAGTGGCAGATGCAGTTTAATATTGACAAATGCAAAGTTCTAAATGTTGGACAGTTAAATAACCATGCCACATATAAACTAAATAATGTAGATCTTAATACTACTGATTGCGAAAAGGATTTAGGAGTTCTGGTTAGCAGTAATCTAAAACCAAAACAACAGTGCATTAGTGTTCGCAATAAAGCTAACAGAATTCTTGGCTTCATATCTAGAAGTATAAATAATAGAAGTCCTCAGGTTGTTCTTCAATTCTATATATCCTTGGTTAGGCCTCATTTAGACTATGCTGCTCAGTTCTGGTCACCGTATTACAGAATGGATATAAATGCTCTGGAAAACGTACAAAGGAGGATGACAAAGATGATCCCATGTATCAGAAATCTTCCCTATGAGGATAGACTGAGGGCCCTGAATCTGCACTCTCTCGAAAGGCGTAGAATTAGGGATGATATGATCGAGGTGTATAAATGGAAAACAGGAATAAATAAAGGGGATGTAAATAGCGTGCTGAAAATTTCCAGCCATGACAGGACTTGCAGCAATGGTTTCAAGTTGGAAAAACTCAGATTCAGGAAGGATATAGGAAAGCACTTGTTTGTTAATAGAGTTGTGGATGAGTGGAACAAACTCCCGAGTACAGTTATTGAGGCTAAAACGTTGTGTAGTTTTAAAAGTAGGTTAGATAAATACATTAGTGGGTGTGGGTGGGTGTAAGTTGGACCTGACTAGCTTGTGCTGCTGGGTCTGGTGCAGTGCTCCATCCTTGAGTGGAGATGACCAGGCTGGGTGGGTCATTGGGATAATCCGGGGGTGGGTCATTGGTCTAATCCGGGGGAGGACATGGACCTGCTCCGCATGGGTCAGTAGGCCTGTTCAGTGTTCGTTCCTTCTTATGTTATCTCAAATCCACTAAAATCATTGTAACCAAGATATTCACAAAATTCTATGACCACCTAACACACACAGACACCACACTTTACTTTGAACACCTTCAAAACACTCTCATACATCATCATTTGAGACCACCTTTTCTCAATATCTCTTAAGAAATATTTTCTCATCGACAACCTTTATCATCTCACTACAGAACAACCCCCAGATTACTTCGAACACTCTCATAAATCATTTGAATACACACAAAAACACTTTTGAACATTTCCAAACACTAAAATACTTCCAAAATATAATTTTGAATACTCCCAAATAAGATTTGACATCTCTAATTTATCTACACTTATACATTTCATTAACTAAAATTACAACTCATCCGCCATACTACTCCCTCAGTCTCCAGACTTTACAACATTATCACAAAAACTAACTCATACACTTATGACATGAGACATTTTACCAAAACTAACACAAACACACCCACACACACACACCACGCTTTACTTTAAACACCAAAAACACCATCAATTACCTTTGATTGCTCCAAAAACGTCATTTGAACACATTCAAAAACATCATCAAACTCCTTTGAATACTCCCAAAACACCACTGAATACTACCAAAACAGCATTGAATACTGCCCAAACAACACTAAAAATCACTAGAAACTAAGATCAACACCACCAACACCCATTTTATAGAAATCCCCTCAAAACACTATAACCAAGACGATCCCACTCACCTCAGACTATTATATAACATGAGCGCTAAAAAAAACAGTCTCATAAAATATTTGAATACTCACAAAAAACACCTTTAAACATTTCCAAACAACACCGAAACACAACAGGATCACCACCAACTGAAAAAAACATATCTTGTACACACAAAAACACCACATCAAACACACACAACAACAAAACAAAAAAAAAAAAAACTAAGTCATCCATCAACTTTCTTCCATGATCATTCACCTCAAAACCACTAAGATCGCAGAAAACAATCATTTTTATAAACATTCACACAAAAAATCACAATCACCAACTCCATACAATATCTAATACACTCACCTCACTGCCACCAACACATGCCAACACAAACACTTAGTACATGATCACCATCAACTGAAAAATCTAAGACAACCACCACCAACAAACACCCATGTTCACTTACCTCAAAAACCACTAATATCACAGACAACACTCATTCTTTATAAACATTTGCACAAAAAATCGTATTTGCCAATATCTAAGCGCACTCACCTCACTACCACCAACACACGATGTCACACCCCACAGGACTGGCGAGGCCACCTCCAGCGACATCACACTCCCATCTGTGTTTACTTGGTGGTCAGTGACATCACACCCAACCCACTTTGTTTCACCCTGTTGTACCCACAATATCTAAGAACACTATAACCAAGACGATTACCAGATTCCATGACACCACCACTAAGATCACAGAAAACACTCATTTTTATAAACATTCACACAAAAATCTTAGATTTTTGTGTGTACAAGATATTTTTTCAGTTGATGGTGATCATGTACTAAGTGTTTGTGCTGGCATGTGTTGGTGGTAGTGAGGTGAGTGTATTAGATATTGTATGGATTTAGCGATTGTGATTTTTTGTGTGAATGTTTATAAAAATGATTGTTTTCTGCGATCTTAGTGGTTTTGAGGTGAGTGATCATGGAAGTTAGTTGATGGATGACTTAGTTTTTTTTTGTGTGTACAAGATATGTTTTTTCAGTTGGTGGTGATCCTGTTGTGTTTCGGTGTTGTTTGAAAATGTTCAAAGGTGTTTTTTGTGAGTATTCAAATGATTTATGAGAATGTTTTTTTGCACTCATGTTTTATAATAGTCTGAGGTGAGTGGGATCGTCTCGGTTATAGCGATTTGAGGGGATTTCTATAAAATGGGTGTTTGTTGGTGTTGATCTTAGTTTCTGGTGATTTTTAGTGTTGTTTGGGCAGTATTCAGTGGTGTTTTGGGAGTATTCAAAGGAGTTTGATGATGTTTTTGAATGTGTTCAAATGATGTTTTTGGAGTAATCAAAGGTAATTGATGGTGTTTTTGGTGTTGTTCAAAG
Source organism: Cherax quadricarinatus (assembly GCF_026875155.1). NCBI lineage: Eukaryota > Metazoa > Arthropoda > Malacostraca > Decapoda > Parastacidae > Cherax > Cherax quadricarinatus. The sequence goes on from NC_069399.1 coordinate 95,970,753, forward strand.
TAAAGTGTGGTGTGTGTGGGTGTGTTTGTGTTAGTTTTGGTAAAATGTCTCATGTCATAAGTGTATGAGTTAGTTTTTGTGATAACGTTGTAAAGTCTGGAGACTGAGGGAGTAGTATGGCGGATGAGTTGTAATTTCAGTTAATGAAATGTGTAAGTGTAGATAAATTAGAGATGTCAAATCTTATTTGGGAGTATTCAAAATGATATTTTGGAAGTGTTTCAGTGTTGTTTGGAAATGTTCAAAGGTGTTTTTGTGAGTATCCAAATGATTTATGAGAGTGTTCGAAGTAATCTGGGGGTTGTCCTGTAGCGAGATGATAAAGGTTGTCGATGAGAAAATGTTTCTTAAGAGATATTGAGAAAAGGTGGTCTCAAATGATGACGTATGAGAGTGTTTTAAAGGTGTTCAAAGTAAAGTGTGGTGTCTGTGTTAGGTGGTCACAGAATTTTGTGAATATCTTGGTTACAGTGATTTTAGTGGATTTGAGATAGGTGATGAGATGCATTTATGGATGTGAAATGTGATTTTTGTGTGTGTTCTGGAGAGCTGTGTTGGGAGATGGGTGAGTGGATGTGAAGAAATGTGGGTGAGATGGAGAGGGGTATGGGGAGGGTTGTATCAGAAATTTAATGAAATATGGGGGATTTTACTGAAAATAAAGGTAATGTGTGAATATTTTAAAAGAAATTATAGAAGTGAAAAGTTATGATACATTGGAAAAAATTGGAGGGTGTAGAAACATGCCGCAGTAGTTGGGTAGTGAGATGATTAGTTGTTGTGAATATAATATTAATCTATGTGGATACAAGGAGATGGGTATGAAGAGGATTTTATTAGAATTTTGGTAATGTAGGGAGGAATGTGCATTACATTTAAGATTCAGTAAAAAGAAGGGGAAAAATTTGCATCGAAAGAGGAAAAATTGTCAATAAAATGGTAAGTGATGAGGGTTGTGGATATTGTTGTCGAGCTAGAGATACCAAAAAAGATGTTATAAGTGGTGTTGTTGTGTTGTGGGGTTGTTGTGGGGTGTTGTGGGTGTTGTGGGTTGTGGGTGTTGTGGGATGTGGTTGTGTGTGGGTTGTGGGTTGGGTGATGTGGGATTGTGTTGTGCGAACTAGAGATGCCGAAAAAGAGGTGATTCTGTTGTAAGTGTTTGTGTGTGTTTGGTTTGTGTTCATGTTTTTTGCGCTCATGTTATATCTTAGTTGGAGGTGAGTGTACTCATAGAAATTGGTAATCGTCTTGGTTATAGTGATTTGAGGGGATTTGTGTGAAAATGGGTGTTAGTCTGTGATGTTGATCTTAGTTTATAGTGATTTTGGTAGTGTTTTGACTGTATTCAGTGGTGTTTTAGTAGTTTTCAGAGGTGTATTTGGGAGTACTCAAATGGTGTTTGAGCCTATTCAAAGCTGTTTTTGAGGGTGTTCAAATGATGTGCAAGAGTATTTATGAAGGTGGTGATTTGGCGGTGTTCGAATGATGTTTTTGGAATATTCAAAGGTAATTGATGGTGTTTTTGTTGTTAAAAGTAAAATGTGGTGTGTGTAAGTGTTGGTAATGACTCATAAGTGTATGAGCTAGCTTTTTTTGTGCTTGTGTTGTAAAAATCTGGAGAATGAGGGAGTAGTATGGCAGATAAGTTGTAATTTAATGAAATATGTAAGTGTGAATGAGAATGTAAATCGGTGGGTGAGTTAGAGATGACAAAATGTTATGTGATCTTTGTAAAAGTATAGGTAGGTTTAGTACTCTTCGTTATGTTTTAAGAGAATGTGTACAAAAATGTGTGATCTTAGTGGTCTAGTTATAGAATTTGGTAAACGTCTTGATTGTGGTGATCTTAGATATTGGAGATATAACAGGTTGAAACAGGGTGTTTGGGTGTGACGTCGCTGATCGCCAAGTAAACACGGGTGGGAGTGCGACGTCATGGGAGGTGCCCCTATCTGTGCTGGCATGTGTTGGTGGTAGTGAGGTGAGTGTATTAGATATTGTGTGGAGTTGGTGATTGTGATTTTTTTGTGTGAATGTTTATAAAAATGAGTGTTTTCTGTTATCTTAGTGGTTTTGAGGTGAGTGATCATGGAAGTTAGTTGATGGATGTCTTAGTTTTTTTTTTTTTTGTACAAGATATGTTTTTTCATTTGGTGGTGATCCTGTTGTGTTTTGGTGTTGCTTGGAAATGTTCAAAAGTGCTTTTTGTGAGTATTCAAATGATTTATGAGAGTGTTTAGATTGTGTTCGAAGTAATCTAGGGTTGTTCTGTAGCGAGATGATCAAAGGTTGTTCATGAGAGAATATATTTCTTAAGAGATAGAGAAATTGTTGTGTGTGTGTGTGTGGTGTGTGTGTGGTGTGTGGTGTGTTGTGTGTGTGTGTGTGTGTTTTAACTTCGTAATATGTAAAATTGTCACTAGTAAAATTACCGAAAAGTGGTTATAAGTTGTAAGTGTTGTGGTAACTTTTTCTGATGAAATAGTTAAAACGAGAAAAAAATGTGGTTATGAGTGAAAATTGTCTTGTTGGAGATGTTGGTGGGAGAGTGAGGTGTTGGGAGATGGGTGGGTGGATGTGAGGAAGTAAGGTTTGGGAGGTGGGGAGAAGGGGTAAGAAGAGGATTGTATTAGAATTTTAATGAAATATGGGAATTTTACTGAATTTTACGGCAGATGTCTAGACTTGAGGAGAGTGAATCTTTTGTTGTATTTTGTAAAAAAATTGCAGATTGTTGTGTGTATTAACGAAAATGAGGAATTACTTGGGTTATCCTGGGTTAAGAGCGAAAATGTGTAATGTTTTCCCTAAGTAATGAAGAAAATGTAATACTTTAAAATGGAAAATATTAGTGTTATCCTATGTTTACTTCATTTAAGTTAACAAAAATAGTAACTTAGTTGATTTTAAGTTAATAAGGGGACACAGAATGACCTAGCTTGATCAATCCTGTTGTGTCCTGAGTGAGGTTATCACGTGACGTCACTGACCGCTGAGTAAATACAGGTGGGGTGACGTCATGCATGTGAGGAAGTTACTTGTTTAGACCTGCATACACCCAAAAATTTTATCCAAGAAAGTGAAGGGAAAATCTTTGTATTATTGATATCGAGAAGAAGTTGATTCAAGGAGATGGAATTTTTTTTTTGGGGGGGGGGAGATGGAGAGGGTGTTCTTGATCTGAGGAGTTGGAGCAGGGAAACTGGGATTGAGAGGGTGATGATCTTGATCTGAGGAAGTGGAGCAGAGATTTTGGTATGGGGGTGCAAGTGGGAGGTGTGGGTGAGAGAGAGGTGTTGATCCAAGGAGATGGAGCAGGAATATTGGGATTAGATGGTATGAGAAATGGAAGTGGGTGGTGGGAGGTGGGGGGAGATGGAGGGCAGCTCAAATCTTTATATCATTAATATCGAGAAAAAGTTGATCCGAGGAGTTGGAGATTACAAGAAAATTGATTTTTTTTTGGGGGGGATGGAGGCTTTGATCCAAGGAAGTGGAGGAGAAATATTGGGTTTAGAGGGTATGGAGAGATGGAAGTGGGAGGGGTACCCATAGGGGGAACCTAAAAACTTGATCCGAGGAAGTGGAGAATATAAGAAAATGAAATTTTTTTTTTGGGGGGGGAAGGATTGGGAGGTCTTGATCCAAAGAAGTAGAGCAAAAATATTTGGACATAGAGGGTAGAAGTGGATGGTGGGAGGTGTTGGGGGAGGGTGTTGATCTGAGATGGAGAGCACAAGAAAATGAAATTCAAAACAAGTTCGAAATTCGGAAAAAATCGGGGAGCGGGGGCGATCCGGCGGGCGCTGCAGAAGGCGCTGCAGGGGCGACACAGGCTCAGGTGGGTGCAGGTGGGCACGGGCATGCGGGCAAAATATTTAGGGGGATGGAGAGGGAGGTCTTGATCCAAGGAGATGGAGCAGGAATATTTGGACAGAGGGTAGAAGTGGATGGTGGGAGGTGTGGGGGTGTTGATCCGAGGAGATGGAGAGCACAAGAAAATGAAATTAAAAAAAATCGAAAATTGGAAAAAAATTCGGGAAGCGGGGGCGTTCCGGCGGATGCTGCAGAAGGCGCAGGGCGTGGGTGGGTGCGGGTGGGCGTGCGGGCTGCGGGTGGAGGCGTGGGCAGGCGGCAGTAACACTTCACATTAATACACAGCTCCCATGTGCATGTATACCAGATCCATGTATTCCAGGTCCATTTATACCAGGAACTCTGGTACCATCCAGCCTACATCTTCAGGAAGTATCTCAGTTATACCTCCTCACTTTTACGCTATACCTCCTCACTCACACGTTTTCCCTCCTCACATACATTATTCCTCCTGAAAAGCACGTTATACCTACAAATGTTATTACTCCTCACACACACACACACACACACACACACACACTAGTAGCGATCAGTGAAGAGGTGGGGCCAGGAGCCGAGTCTCGACCCCTGTAACCACAATTAGGTGAGTACACACCTTCTGTAAGTATACTCACAATATATCGTAAAATCTTAGACCTTCAATAAACAACTATGGAAAAAGTTATGATGATGAGGTGGAGGTGAGATTATCATCAATTGTCGATGTGAGGGAAAAGTTCAATAGATAGGAGTAGCGAGGGAGTATATAGTAACAATAGTTTCAGTGCCGGCTACTTGTTAAGGTAGGGCAAGTCCACTCCTCTAATTTCCCCTCCCCCCCCTTTTTTTCCCCCTCCGGAAGTGAAAATAGTTTGATTGCCGGCTACTTGTTAAGGTAGGGTAAGTCCAGCTCCCGCTATTCCCCTCCCCCCCCTTTTTCCCCCTCCCCGAAAGTGATAGTTTGATTGCCGGCTGCTTGTTAAGGTACTGTCAGTCTAGCTCCAGCTATCCCTTCCCCTCCCTCTCCCCCCCCCCGAAAGGTGACGTGTGGGGCTCCGGTCAAACAGTAAATCACTCGACTCACAGCTCCCAACACTGCTCTTGGAATGACAGAGAGGGTCACCTGCCAACCAACGAGAAGAATAGGAGGAGACGGACTAACGTCCTGAGACGTCCCATGTTTAACCTACTTACCTGTTATGTAAGCTAATTCAGAACCTAACCTCTCATCATAGCAGTGGTAACGAACCTGTTTTCCTGTCATCTGAAGTAATTAGTCACGGCTATACTCTGTGAAGAACGAGCCGGTGGTGGTCACCAACACCTGCTACCCCCCCCCCCCACATCAGCAATGGCTACGATTTCAACAACACGCAGTGTCACCAACACCTGACACCCCATTACCACGATATACCTATATTAGCGTTGAGTTCAAATGTAAGTTTTTTCATTTTTCTTTCAATTAGGATACCCATTCATGTTTTATTGTTTTACATTTTCCGTTTCTAAATAATAAAGTGTTTATCATTGTCTGTCATTATTTCTTTTTCTATTCATTAATTTTCCTGGAGGAGGAGCCAGTCTTGGTAATACTGACTGAAGTTGTTACAGGGCTGAGTAAGCCTTCACAAATGGCGACCTTGCCAGGATCAACTCTACTGAATCAAGATTCAATTCCATCTCGAATCTACCAATGGAACTTTAACGCCGCATACCACAGACGGTTACCACCAGCCATGAGTAATCATTCTCTATGGTAGGACTACGGTACAGGTATTTAAAAGATTTGGTGATTGTTAGTCTCAATTTATTGTAAGTCAAGTCAGGCAGGATATAATATGTAATTCTGCCACCTTTTCGAGCTTGAAGCACTTTGGAGGATTAGACTCTAGGGACCCGAGATTTTCCAGTGACAATTTGTTTCATTGAGCTCTTTATTATATCAAGGGAACTGTCGTATGGACACTCTTGATTTGTTGGTGAGAAGATTGGATGGTCAAGTGACCCCATTCTACTTGCTGTTTGCTCGGAGCCGGCATAGAACCCATCGTTTTAATTAATACATATTGTTTAATTGAAGTAGGGATCGAGCCCTCTGGTTTATTTACAGTTTGAGCAGAGCAGGAATTGAACCCTCCGTTTTCTTTAATACCCATTTCATTTCCCCTGATAGTTTAAGTTATTCTTGCAAGTATGGAGGAATACCAGTTTTGGATGAATGCTGGAAGTTAGGAATAACAGGGAAAAATTTAGAATCTTTCATTAGTGCTAAGATCCAGGAAAGACTTGAAAGAGAGAGAATCGAGAGAAGAGAAAAAGGAGAGAGAGAGAATTGAGAGAGAAATCCAAGACAGAAAGAGAAAGAGAAGACAAAAAGGAGCGTGATAGACTTGATCGTGAAGAAAGAGCTAGAGTACGTGAGGAACAAGCTAAAGTACATGAGGAACAAGTTAAATTAAGAGAACTTGAGGAAAGAGCAAAGGATAGAGAAGTTGAGGAAAAAGCTAGAGAACGTGAGGAAAGAGCTAGAGAATGTGACGAAAAAGCTAGAGAGCATGAATTAATAGAGAGAAAAGGATTGCGAGCTCGAAAAATCTCGCCTTGAATTAGAGAATAAAAAGTTAACTTTTACACAACAACAATTAGAGGAAGGAGTAATGGGAAAAAGAGCAGTCAAATGCACATATTCCAACACCTAATTTACCACTCCTTCACAGAGGGGATACATAACTTCATACATTATCAGGTTCAAAAATACTGCTACCCTCTGTGAATGGCCTGCTGACACCTGGGCTATCAGGTTAGGAAATGTTATTTTCCCGTACAGCCTTGAATCAGGCAACCCTTTGTCGCAACCTTTAAAGCCCTATCAAAAAAACCACTAATTCTTTCAGAAAATTTCAGGATCCACCTTACAGCCTGGCCAGAAAATTTCAAGCATTACAGGTAACACTCTTCGTTGTTCCGACTTTTGCATAGAGGAGTTTTTCAGTTGATCACGTTTGGCTCATAGAGACTTCATGGGTTTTGACCAATTCCAGACAGCTCTTCCCCAACCAGATAAAACATTCATTAGAGAACGTAACCTGATTAAGCTGAGGAAGTTGCAGAGACCGCTGAACTTTGTATGCTGAGCTCACAATTCTTATAAATGACCTAAAGGGATCGAACTCTAAGGGCAAGGTTCATCAACCTTAAGAAATCAAAACCTCTAGTGGAAACTAAAGTGACTTCTTTATCCTGTTTGTCATTTGTGTGGTGTTAAAGGACCCTAAACGTCCCAGATTGTCCTTCTAAGAAGGTCCAGAAAGTTGGAAGATGTTTTGTTGACGGTAATGACCAAGCACCCTTCTGCTCAGGAGCAGTTAATGGTATAAAAGTCTCAGATATATTACGTGACACTGGATGTACATGCATCGTAATTTCGGACAAACTGTTCCCTTACTTTAAAACCTCTCGTGTGTCCTCTATTCTTTCAGATTACTTGGGTCGTGAAAATACTTTCCCTACAATACGTTGTTACTTGAAAACTAAATGGTTCACCGGTTGGACTAATGCGGTACTAGCCCCAATTACTTGTTCTATAATAGTGGGTAACATTAAAGGTGCCGTTCTTCCTTCAGAGGTGGATCTTTCGTCACCACCCGTGGATCTAAGTTTTCCAGCTCCTCTTCCTTGCAAGTTAAATAATCCCCTTAACAATTCTGCACCGGAAGCTGCATTGTCTCGTACTGCTCATTTGGGGGTGGAAACAGATGATTCTGCTCTCGATAGCGAGGTAGCAGGATCACCTGTCCACTCGTCAGGTGAAAATAAGGGTATTGCCTCCAGCACTCTCAATTTCTTGACTAGGACTCAGACCATAACCCCGGCTTCTCCTACCTCCTCTTCTCCCACCGTAAGTCCTTTTATTTTCCCAGATTTTATGTCCAAGAATGACTTTGTCAATATACAGCGCAATTGCCCTTCACTTCGGGATTGTCATAACCAAGCTTTTAACAACAAAGTTATCCATGGGAGATACGTATCTCATAAGTTTGAATATATTAATGGTATCTTATATAAATCGGTCTTTAAATCTCATTCTTCAGTGATAGATTATTCCCTACTTGTTCCTAAACCATGCCGAGAGACTGTTCTTCAAATGGCTCATGATTTGCCAGTGACCGAACACTTGGCTCAGTGTAAGACGTGGCATAAACTCAAGCACACTTATTTTTGGCCAAGCATGTAATTACAGGTTACAAAGAAGTATAGTTCTTGCAATAGATGTCAGGTGCTTACTGCACAAAATACGCACACTCCTAGATCCTGTATATTTAAATCTAAAACTTCCCTCCTGCAGAAACGAGATATGCCACCATAGAAAAGGAATGTTTGGCCCTTGTGTGGGGTATCTCCAAGCTTAAATTTTATCTACTGGGAAAAGAATTCATTTTAGAAACGGTTCATCTAATTATTTCTCTGACTGGTTAAGTCGTGACAGTCAGTAGAAGATTTGTTGCCTTACGCGACTTCCACATGTTAGAACTTTTTCCTCGCCTATTCTTCTTATACTCCTTGACTATAAGTCTTGGTATGGGGGAGTGTAGGAAAAGTTCAAGATAGGAAAGTCGAGGGTATATAGTAACAATAGTTCAGTGCCAGGCACTTGTTAAGTAGGGTAAGTCACTCCTGTATTCCTCCCCCCTTTTTCCACTCCCCGAAGGACATTTGATTGCGGTGCTTGTTAAGGTAGGGTCAGTCTAGCTCCCGCTATCCCTTCCCCTCCCTCTCCCCCCCCGAAAGGTGACGTGTGGGGCTCCGGTCAAACAGTAAATCACTCGACTCACAGCTCCCAACACTACTCTTGGAATGACAGAGGGGGTCACCTGCCAACCAACGAGAAGAATAGAAGGAGACGAACTAACGTTCTGAGACTTCCCATGTTTAATCTACTTACCTGTTATGTAAGCCAACACAGGACCTAACCTCTCATCATAGCAGTGGTAACGAACCTGTTTTCCTGTCATCTGAAGTAATTAGTCACGGCTATACTCTGTGAAGAACGAGCCGGTGGTGGTCACCAACACCTGCTACCCCCCCCCCCCCCACATCAGCAACGGCTACGATTTCAACAACACGCAGTGTCACCAACACCTGACACCCCATTATCACGATATACCTATATTAGCATTGAGTTCAAATGTAATTTTTTTTCATTTCATTTTTCATTTTTCTTTCAGTTAGGATACCCATTCATGTTTTATTGTTTTTCATTTTCCGTTTCTAAATAATGAAGTGTTTATCATTGTCTGTTATTTCTTTTTCTATTCATTAATTTTCCTGGAGGAGGAGCCAGCCTTGGTAATACTGACTGAAGTTGTTACAGGGCTGAGTAAGCCTTCACAGTCGAACTGAAACTCGCCTTTCATGGTGGAAGATGGTGTCCGGATGACTGTAGCGGGGTTGCTGGGGTAGTCAGCTAGCGCTGGGGTAGTCAGCTTGTGCTGGGGTACTAACCAGCACTGGGGTAGCCAGCTAGTGCTGGGACAGTCAGCTGGTGCTGGAGCCAAGCCACCTATTCTATCCTCAACAGTTATGAGGCAATGTAAATTTACCGTTTTCAGACAACACTCCCGCGAAAACTCATCTGAGAAAACTCTACCGCGATAAAACTCCCGCGGTAACACTCCCGCGGTAACACTCCCGCTTGCTACCCCAGCTGGTGCTGGGGTAGCCATCTAGTGCTGGAACCAAGCCACCAGTTCTATCCTCAACAGTTTTGAGGCAATATTAACTTGTTTTCTGAGAACACTCCCGCGATAACACTCTAGCTGATAACCCATCTGGTACTGGGGTAGCCAGCTTTTGCTGGGGTAGCCACCTTTTGCTGGGGTAGCCAGCTGGTGCTGGAGTAGCCCAGTTTCTCTTGGGTAGCACTGTGTTGGAGTCCACGGTGCTGGGGTAGCCACTCTGCTGGAGTAACCACGTTTTACTTGTGGGTAGCCGCTGCCACGGGAGTCAGCTGGTGCTGGGGTAGCCAGCAAGCGCTGGAGTAGCACTGGTTCTGGGTAGCCAGCAAGCGCTGGTTAGCCAGCTGGTGCTGGGGTACCCAAATAACGCTGAGACAGTGTGCTGAGGTAGGCCAGCTGGTGCGGGGTTTAGCCAGCTAACGCTGGTTAGCCAGCTGGTGCTGGGGTAGCCAGCTAATGCTGGAGTAGCCAGCTGGTGCTGGGGTAGCCAGCTAGCGCTGGAGTAGGCAGCTGATGCTGGGGTAGCCAGCTGATGCTGGGGTAGCCAGCTGGAGTAGCCAGCTGGTGCTGGAGCCAAGCCACCTGTTCAATCTTCAACAGCTTTGAGACAATGTTAATTTGTTGTTTTGAGAACACTCCCGCGAAAACAGTTCGGCGAAAACTTTCCCGCAAAAATACTCCCGCTATAACACTCCCGCTATAACACTCCCGCTATAACACTCCCGCTATAACACTCCCGCTATAACACTCCCGCTATAACACTCCCACTATTACACTCCCTCATAACACTCCCGCCATAACACTCCCGCCATAACACTCCCGCCATAACACTCCCGCCATAACACTCCCGCCATAACACTCCCGCCATAACACTCCGAACTCATAACACTCCCGTCATAACACTACCTGTCATAACACTCCCGTCATAACACTCCGTCATAACACTCCGCCATAACACTGTGAACTTAAAATCCCTTAACCACAATTACACTAGATTATACCATTATTACAAATCGTTTACGATTTATAAATCGATTAATAATTACTGCATTAATTACTGATTTTGATGCGCTAAATCCCTTAGGACCATACACGTGTACACTGAAATATACCAGTATATACACAGATGTATATAACTGTAAATACATTGATGGGTATACACTTCTTAAAGAATTGCCTTTTGATACCTTAAATTGATTTTTTTTTATATTTTATTTAAAACGTAATATTTCAACATAAAAAAATAAATATATAGAAAACCACCATTCCCATTAACAAACAGGTATCCAAATGAGAATTCCCTAAGACGGTACACCATATAATTTGCGCAACATTCCGACAGTCGCTATATACACTTGGATTCACCTAGGATGTTTATCATGCATAAATAAAAATCAAATAAGAGCTGTGTAAAACCCACATATGTCATCCTACTACAAAAATGCACTAAAAGAGATGCTATAATAAATCATATACCACTATCTCCTCCACCACAATAGATATATATAATCACATAGCTAACCTATAGCATATATGTTTAGGAACATATTTTAAAACTTAAAACATTATGACAATGGTAAAATACAAACATTCAAACCCCAATGTTACATTACAGTGGTTCAAACCCATGATAACAATATATAAATGAAAACAAAACATAGAAAGTAAATTGCAACACAAGAAGCATATAGTTTAACATGCAGACATAAAAACAGATGCTCATGGAAAACAAAGAAATGAACATTATAACAACCCGTATGCAACACCCCTGTGCAAATAGTTACTATAAGAATACAGCACACACACAACCCCCCCTCCCCCCTATTCCCAAGAGCTGTATCTGCCGTCACCATCATAACCAAAACTATAAAGTAACATTAATTAACATGGTTGAAAATAGAAACATTCTGAAACACGCTTCATACATAACCACATTCCTGCATAACCCAGGAAAGACAAATGCATAAACACATATATAACATGCATACAGAAACCACAATGAATACAGCGGTATACACAGACACAACATACCTCTCCAAAAGCGTAATTAAACCCCTACATAACAATACAGCATAATAAAACAGTTTACGGAAACATACCATCACTTCATAGAAGTACTAAGTATTAATAATAATATATAAAAATTAAAATCCAATAAAATCCAAAAAAAAAAAAAAAAAAAAACAAAAATCAACATATCTTAATACAGAAGCTTTCTTAAACATGTTTCATACATAGCCACAACCCTGCAAGACACAGGAAGTACATTTGTTAAAAATGATACATTAGCATAATAAGAACCTTCACAGTAATCTTGCACACAAGAGGCTCACAGTCACATAAAGTACCAGACTTCATACCTTGCTAAATTAAAGCTCCATCTTACTCATACCAGTTTCTCAACCTCTCACTTCGCCTAACACATGTCATTAAAAAGTCCCTGACACCAAAAGCCAGCCTCGTCACGTCCCCTGAATTTGTAATGCCCATAAGTCCTCCACTCGAAAGCTACGATATCCATCTGAAAATTTGAAATACCATCTATTCCCAGTGATATCCTTTTATTCCTCCTTTGTTGTCCATAAAATATCGCTGCCATGCCCTAATTGGGCTCCCCACCCGTCGCTCTCTGTAAAACCCACGAAGTATACACGAAGTCGGCTACCAGTAACCCATCGCATTTTGTCCCGGGCACCCCCCCCCCCACACCCAAGCTTAATGCACGTAAAACACAAATACCACCCCCACCCACCATACGTAAAACCCTGCTAAACCACTCTCTCACTGGTTCCAACCTTTCACAAAAATATACTGCATAGAAAACAATGTCAATACCCCACACTCACAACATTCCGTCCCTTCTGCACACGCCCATTACCTAATACCTTTCCCCCCACGGCAATATATTATGGAGAAATTTAAACATTACCTCCCGCACCAAAGCCTTCAATCGCAACCCTTGCAGGCGCCCCCATATATCACTCCATGCATACATCGGATACAAACCCACAACCCTAGCAAAATACCTCCCCCCCCACCCACCCGAACCAGTGTACCTAACCCGCAGGGTTCCCTTGCATAACACAACCTCAAACCCTTCCCTCACACACCTGAAAAATCCCTACCCCTCGCCAACGTACCAAGTCCCCTTTTCATCCAGCCAAACCTGTACTGTGATTCTTGCCCTTCCCTCAAATAACTTGTTTAAAATACATACCCAACAACCTTTGATGCAGCGCCATTAACCCCAGCCCTCCCTGGCGTACCGGGAAACACACAAATTTTTCGACAACCATTCACAACCTGAACCCCAAATATAGTGATACACACGCTTCCAACAGACGCTTCTCATCACATGTTTCCAAGGGATATATACCCGCCACATGCCATAGCTTACTATACAGTTCACATTCACCACAATAGCACGCTGGTGCAGCGTCAAAACCCTATCTACAGCTTCTTTCGAATTCACCTTCCGTGCCCCCAGGATATTTTCCATGTGAACAACCCCACATACCTTAAGTCTACTTACCAGGGACCAACCTTCACCCTGTTGTATACCCCACCCAACCATCCCCCCCTCAATAACATCGACTTATCTCTATTAAAACGTCATCCCTGTTGCCATGCCAAAACACTCCACCAACTCACTAGCCCTAGGTAGATCTTCAGACCTTCTAATAGCACTGTGGGTCATCAACATATCCAACGATCCCCGGTTCCACAGACAACCCCATCCCACACCATCCCTTTTCCCCTACGCCCCCAAAGCACAGCCCTACAGAACAGGTCCTGGGAGTAATGCAAAGAGAAGCTGCAACACAGGCATCCCGCCCTTTAAACCCCTTCCATCCTAACAGGTTGACCTAATCTACCATTCACTTGTACCCTAACCATTGCCTTCTCATACAAACAACCTTAGTCCAACTGACGATTTTTCCTCTCAAACCCCTGCCACTGCATAAACTTCCACAACGCCTCACGCCCACACAGTCATACGCTGCATGCCAATCTAATCTAAAAACCCCACCCATGATGTTTCCCCCACTGTCATCTATAAACCTATGTATAATGCCCTGCCCACACACATCGAACGCCCAGGCACTCCATGTCGTCCAAAACGCTGGCAAGAACACCTTTCAACCTATTTCCCAACACTTCAGCAAAGATCTTGTAATCGCCACACATTAAGGGGATTGAACGGTAGTCATGCACACATTCACAAAACTTTTTTTTAGGGACCATGACCACTACACCCATTCTCTGCTGTTCCCAACCTACCCCTGGTTTTTCATGGCATTAAATAACTCTACTAAAAACCCACGCAAAACCCTCCCCGTTTTTCCTATAAAAAAACACAAGGGATACCATCAATACCAGGCGGGTTTACCCTGCTCATCCCGTCCACTGCCACCCTAATCTCCTCCTCACTTATAGGCCCACCCCCAAACTCAATCGATCCCTTTTGACTAGATACAGATTTCCCATTCGCCCATTGCGCCCAATGCCTCACAATTAACCCCAACACTTTAACCATTCTTCTCGTACCATGCATCCACATAAAAACCCCCAAACCCCTTTTAAAATTACAGCCCCCTGCCCCTGTTTGATATCCCCCCAAATTTGGGCTCCTGTCCCGGGCAAACTCACCCACCTCTTTTTGCCCAAACGACGGGTCCCCTGCCCCCCAAACAAAACCGCCGACGGATGGCCCCCCCCATAAGCCCTCATCAAGGCCCCCTGAAAACCCGGGCCATCAAATTGCGTTTTTGAATATCCCTAATCTGTTTTTTTAAAAACCCAAATCTCACCCATGGGATACCCAACCCCCCCCCCCCCTCCCATAAGCTTTCCGGTGGGTTTGACCCTAAAGGAAATTTAAAAAACCCCATATTAAAACCCGGGCCCCCTTTTCCCTTTTCCCCCCCTTCTGATAAAAACCCCTTTCACCTTTCCCTTACCGACCGATCCCACCACCCAAAAATCAACCCCCCCCCCCTCCATCAGCCCCCCCCCTTTTCCAAGAAAACGCAAAAAATTTTCCCCTCCCCTCCCTTTTTTTCAAAACCCAACTTTAAACTTCCGAAACCTCTGAAACGCTTCAGAAAACCCCCCCAAATTTTTAAACCCAAACCAAACCCCACGATATCACCCCCCTCAACAGACCCCCAAAAAAACCCAAAAAAAAACCCCCCCCGCTAGGCTCTACACCCTTTACTTCGGACAACCCATTTCCAATCACCCCCTTAATTGAAAACCTGGCAGCGATCTGAAAGGGAAGACAAGGACATCCCTAAAAAAAACATTTTTAACACCCAGTCCCCTTCCGCCGTCCCATAAACCCCAATGAAACCCCCCCGAACCCCCCCCCCACAACCCTCGCCCCTAACCACCCCCCCCCTCCCCCCCTACCTTTCACACCAAAGCAAAAGAAACGGTTGGTTTCCCTTTAAAAAAATTTTGCACCCCCAACCACCTTTCATTGGGTGAGGGGAAACCCACTTACACGTCTATGGGAAAATTGACATTTCACCTAAATTTTTTAAAAATTTTTCTCCTGCAAAACACAAAAACGGCCCACATATCTCCTCAAAAAAAACCCTCCAAATTTTAATTTTTGGGCCCACTCCCTTCAACCCATTAACATTTAAAGACCCCCCTGAAGGCCGAAAAGGGGGGCTTTCCCTTAAAAAACCCTAACACACTTAAACCCCTTTGGCAAAAACCCCAAAACTCCCCCCCCAACCCCTTTCCCACCCCCTTTCCCCTTTGCTCAGCTCTACTTTTCCCCCCCCATTTAAACCCCCTTTCCCTCTCTGGCGTTAGACCCATGCCGGGGTTTTTTTCCCCCGCCCTTTGCCCAGCACAAAACATCCTCACAATCAGAAATGACAGCTGTCCTCTTGCGAGAACCAAACCCTTTTTCACGCTTCGCCTCCTCCTGGGCACTTCCCCATAACCTCCACTGCCACACTCGGAACCTCGCCCCTTTAACACTCACAACCTTTTTCATTTAGGCCCCCCCACCTCAAACCTCTACACTCACATCATCCAAGCCAGCATTGAAACCCAAACATCCAGTAAGCCCTCAGGGGCCTTTCCCGAAATTTTACTTTCCAAAAAATGGTGTGCAATTGCAGACTCCTCACCCCTCCTTTTGCGACACCCAACCCACGTCCCCCGTCAAGTCCAGGGGTTTTCACCCACTCAGGGAAACGACGCCTTTCCCCCCCTTTTTCCCCCTCCACACCCACGCCCCCCGTGACAAAGGGTTACGTTGAATTGCCGTTTTATAATTTAGTTGGTTTCCTAGTAACCAAACAGATCCCGCCTCAGCTTCAGGTTTTCCCCCGTCTCGGGGTTGGGCAAGTCGGTGCATGTGGTCGAAACCCCCCCACACATGGCAAAGTACCCTCTTTACCTGTGGGAGTTACGTACACCGAGTCCCCCAAAAAGGGCCCCATTCCCACATAAGATGGAATAGGGTTTCCTTAGGGAAATTTTTAGGGAAAAAAATTCCCTTTAGGGGAAACCCAAATAGTGGGGCCCCCCCCCGCCCAAATCCCAAAAGTCCCATGTGGATCGCCCCCTATCGTTTCCCAAAAACCTGCCGTAAATCACTTTCCCAAAGCCCGAAATTCAATACCCCACCTTGACCCAGGGGTAGAAATTTTTTGAAACGTTTTATGAAGACGGACAATAAAAGCCAGGGGAACCGTCTTAACCACATCCTGATACTTGGGCCCCCCATGTTGTCATATGTACTGCCACCGGGAAATTACGAAAATGCGTGCCCCCACAATTCAGTGAACTCCATAAAGATCTTTATTTTTGCGATGGCCGTACGAACCCCGCAATATTCCGGGCCACAACATGTGGGTATTCTGGGGAGTTTAAACACGCCCCCACTAATTCCAAACGAAAAGTGTTCACCCCTTTTTGCGGCCCTCTCCGCCATGATTAAAAACTGTCACCCCGCCACCAGGGGGCCGAGGGGGGCAGTTTCCCAAATACGTCCTCTCTACTCAAGAGTTGAAGACGAAAAAATGAAAACGCGGGAGAAAGTCAGATGATTCGGGAGCCCACGCCACCGTCCCCCACGGCCCGAGAGCGATGTGGACAATGAAATTGAAATTAAAGGATATACACTTAGTTACACACCGATGTACACATCCTTATATGTATATATACTGATGAATATACACATTTCAGCGTATTTTACCTGTAGGCAGGAGAGCATAGTGAAGGGACCATTCTGTTGTAGCTGCTCCAACCACAGTAAGGGAAAATAAGCTTCGTCAAGCTCGCTTCGAGGCTTCGAAGCTTCTCATGAACCCTTCGGATGAGTCGTTTCTTCACGGAGTTTTTAACATCTTCATGAACACGGAATTCATACACCGAGAGGTGTATGTTTCTCGATGTATACTCCGAGAATTTAATTCCAATTCTAGGTATTATAGTATTCCTGACTGGTGGGATATGGGTTTGTTGATAGAGTTTGAAGCCTATCGACTACACAAGGGTTGTGCGGTTTCCTATCCACCGCCAGACAAGAATTTTTCAATACCCAAAGAATTCAAACAAATTCCTATCATAAATACCTTGAGATATGCAGCTGTCAGGGTATATACCCGGTAGGTATACAGGTGACTTGTGGCCCTGATAACCCTGGTGTAGTAGACTTTAAATAACAAAAAAGGCACAATACCGTGACTGGAACGATACACAAATAACCCGCACATGAAAGAGAGAAGCTTACGACGACGTTTCGGTCCAAGTCGGACCGAAACGTCGCCGTAAGCTTCTCTCTTTTATGTTCGGGTTATTTGTGTATAGGCTTTAAACCCCACTAACCAACCAATCAGCCTTAATGACCCTCATCGAATAGACAGACTTGAAACCTCTTATTAAAAATATTAATAATTATAATTTATATTTCTACAAGTAGAGGCCTAGCTGACATCAATGACATACTACTTTATAGAAAGCCCTTTGTTATGCAGAGCATTTCGGGCAAATTTTGTTTTTATTTTATTTAAAACATTACAATACATTAAATAGATAAAAGAACATAGTATCAGTTCTTACCCAGAATTATAAATTACATTGTCAAAATACACACAGACGTTTAACTCTGTGCTGACACAAACTGTCCCTCATCCCCTTTACATTATATCCCATGTACCTATGTTAAGCAAGATTACACAAGACTACATACAATAAGCATTATAATTATTATAAACAAAGAAGCACCAAACCTACAATAGCATTATTTTCCCAAATTTTTTAGTTATTGTTATTAATCCTTTATACATAAATGTACATAAAAAAAGTACATGTATAAAAAGAAAAAAACGCGAACTATAAGGAATGGTTCAAGACCAATCTACTGTGTTACACACAATGAGACAAACATGACAGTATAAAAGCTTTCTTTAACTTACACAACCGTATCCCCACACCTGTGAGCAATTATAAGAATGAACAAAACAAAATTACAGTAAACCCCCCAAAAAGTATACTTTCACTGACCTGAATATACAAATAAAACTCCGTTCTTCTGACCTTTAAATACACACAACACACACCTCACGATTATGACATTGTCCCCTCATACATTGAATATTAACAACACATGCAATTTTACACTTTTGATTACAAGGAAAATGTGTGTTTCTGACTCGATTGCCATTACATCCTACACAACACCATTCACAACTCGCTACTGACGATTATATCATCCAATATAGACATTCTTCGTATGAATCTAGATAATTCGGTGCACACCGCCGACCACCCTGCCCGGGTGTGAAGTGTGCTGCTCCCTGTTATCCCCCAGAAACCTAAAGGTAATAGACACTAATTCAACGCTCTAAAACAAGTGGCACCTTTTTACACAGAAATGTAGAATAAAAAACCTAAATTCAGTACCTACATGACACAATAATGTTAACTACTAAATACAGCTAAAACACATACACCTCAACAGGCATTACACTTAAAATTTATAATATATGCCAACAGTCACGTTACAGACATTTGTAAAAATTTAAAACTCTAAATCCAAAATAATTATTATGATAATCAAAAAGAAGCGCTAAGCCACACGGGCTATATGTATATTTGGTAATCATCTTATGACTAAAATGCCACACACTGTCACCCACCATATTCTCCTGTTCAAATATGCACTCACACACACGTGTATACATTTATAAATACATCTATGTATATTCTGTACATATGCACACATATATATATGCACACTCACGCACCTACATATTTATGTAAAAATACGTTTCCATCACTGCCCCATCATAGCCAAGGAAAAAAATCTTAAATCAAACAATTGTGTCATACAAACAGCGTAATTCGCTTTCCCCCCAAGCACTCTTCCATTTTTTACTCAATATTATACTACCTCACCCACATCTTGCCCACTCACACCCCCACGCCTCAGAACGGGAGGTTAGCCCGTTGCTCCCATTGGACCTACAAAGCCCATAAATCACACAGCCGAAAATTCCTATAACCCTCTGTAAATTCAGTGTTCCATCTCCTACCATATACTTCCCGATTGCGGCACTTAGATCTGTAAATTGTCGCTGGCCAGCACTTTATCCTTTCCCCCCGCTCCAACATCCTCATTGCCCATGATGTGAACACAAAATCAGTTACCAATATGCCCCTGTGTTTTTAACCTGCGCTCCCACCCATCAATATCTAAACTTAACACTCGCAATACCTGCAACCCCCACCCCCCCCCATAAATCAAATTACCCTTCCAAACCCCTTCCCTGACCCTTTCCTATGCATTCACAAAATATACAACATGAAAAATGGTTCTACTTCACCACACGCTCGACACTCCCCGCCTTCCCTGAGTTTTCGATTAAATAAGACGATCCCAGACGGCAGAATCCCGTGTAAAAAACGATACATCACCTCTCGTACACCCGGACTAATGCGTAACTTCCGGAGACGTTCCCATATGTCGCGCCAGGCATACATCGGGTATGCTCCTTCCACAGGAGCCAACTCCAACCCTCCCCCCCACTCTCTCGATTATGCGCAGCTTGACTCGATCTGGATCCCTCGCCACCATCAGAAATCTCAACATCGCCTCCCCTACTCGCAAATCCTTCCCCGTCCACCAACGTTTTATGTCCGCATGCACTTTCTCGATCCTCCCCCTCCTTATTCCCACGCTCCCGCAGAAGACTCCGTTTCACGTAAATACTCATAATCCTTCGTTCCAGCGGTATGAGCCCCAGCCCTCCTTGGCCAATCGGCAAAGTAATTACCCCTCTGCTTAACCACTCACAGCCAGATCCCCAAATCAACCGATAAACCGTGCGCAACAATTTCGTGACCTCTCGGCGCATTAACGGATTGATGACCACCACATGCCATAATTTACTATATAATAGTACGTTTGTCGCAATGACTCTTTGGTGCAACGTTAGATTTGCAGACCTCAATCAACCTAATCTTTTTAACACACTGTCCACGGCCCTCACCGAGTTCACCTCACGTGCCACCAATGGATCACAAACATACACAATCCCACATATCTTCAGCTGATCCACCTCGCTCCACCTACCCCTCATGTCCCAATTCATTTGGTCCCAATTTCCCACTGCCGTGAACTTAGTCTTCGTAGCATTAATTCTCATCCCTGTCGCCTCACCAAACACGTCCACGATTCCTTCCACCTGCTGCAGGTGGAAGGAACTTCAGGAGATAATATCTTATTACTACACTATCAATGAGATATACTAGGAATAAGGAAAGAGTACATGTGTGTTAGCTAAAAAAATAAAAATCATTCTCCTCCCTTTGTGTCGCTACATTCATTAGTCACCTTATGGCACTCTTCTAGAACTGGTTCATGCTAGACTGGCTTTGACATGTACAGGCAGTCTGTTCCATTCCTTTATTGCTGTACAATAAAAGGTGTTTGAAGCCTGGCCACTGACTGTGGGTACTACAAAGTTGTGCTCTCTTCCCCAGGTACTACGATTGATTCGGTTCCCAGCCTTGACAAAATTGGCAGCAAGATATTCTGGACACTGTTTGTCAGCAATTTTATGAACTTGATTTAACTTCAATTGTTTTGCTTTGTCTTCAACATTCAGCATATCCCATTGTTGTAATTCATCCTGGCCTACATGTTCTCTTGGACTCAGGTCCAGGATGAACCTTATTTTTGTTCTGGGTGATTTGCAGTCTATCTTTCAGTTTTTTGGTCAAGGCAGAGTACCATGAAGAGCAAGCACAGTTCATATAACATTGTATAAGGGCTAGACATAAGGTCCTACGAGCCTCCCTAGGTAGCCACTGTGCTTGTCTGTAGAGGAACTTCAGTCTGGCATTCGCTTTCTTTACTACACATTTCACTATTAATTCTCCTAACATGCATGGGTTCAAAGGGGATTCCCAAGAAACGTACTGAGGAAAAATTAAATGATGGGCTCCCAGGACATTAAAAATTATTTACCCTTCTCAGTTTATGTTTCGTGCCAAAGGTATGGCTTCAGTTTTCCGAAGGTGTAACGATAGTTTGTTGTCTACCAACCATTTACTGCATGACTCCAGTTTCTGTGTTAATACATTAGCTATATCATGTAAGTCTTTACCTGGCACTAACAGAGCACTGTCATCTGCATGCAGTAGGAGTTTGCACTTAACGCTGATGGACATGTCATTAACAAAAAAAAGGAATAATAAGAGACCCAGAATGGCCTTGGGGATTTACATGCATCGGCAGGGGCCTGATCCTGTTTTTTGATTTTTTGACAATTTTTTTTTCCCTGTTGCAAAGGGTTTGGGGAATTTAAAACCCAGTCTACCGTTACCTATGCCGTTTCGCTTTGAAGTTTCTTACATAAATATTGTGTTTGGACAGTATCAAAGGGCCCTTTTTTGCAAGGTAAGGGTTCCCTTTCCCCTGGGGTTTCCCGGGTATCGACTTTTCAGTTCTCATGAAATCCGTAAGTTTAAATTTGGGAAAGGGGGTCGGTTGGGGTTAGATCTTCTAAAACTTGATTGTTAACAAAGGAGAATTTTTTGTGGGCCATTAAGGTATTAAATACTTGACAGAAACACCCGCCCTCTCAAAAAATTTTGGATTTACACTGAATATACTAACGTATTATTTGGGGGTTGGACTAATTTATTAGTGAGAAAAAGGGGTTTTTTAAAATATTCAGAAGCACCATTTTTTAGGAACTTTGAGGGGGATGTTACCCAGGGAATGTGCTTTTAATTTGGGGGTTTAAACCCCTGTTTAAAATTCGTTTTGAACAAAATTTCTTTAATTTTGAAATTGCTGGGTTAAACAACTGGGGGGGGGTTACCCCTTAAATTTTGGTTTTGAAAGTTTTAAATTTTATCGGGCCCGTTTTAAAAAGAAATTTGATGCGGGGGGGGGTAGTTTACTTACTAGGGGGTTGATTCAAACAGATGTGTAGTGGGAAATTTTAAAACAATTTCCCACTTTGGGTTTGTTTCGTGGCTTTCCTCGTTATGGGATCTTTAGAAACTTGTTCTTATCTATACCCCAAACCCAAATTGTAGTTGCTCCCAAAATTTTTTGGGGGGGGGTTTTTTCTTGTACTTTTAAATTTTGGGGCAGTATTCCCCTGCTCTGTTCCTCACCCTTTTGAATTTTTTAGCGCTAATTATTTTTTAGAACTGATCTCTAAATTTTTCATATTTTTCAAATATCTCAGTAGTCTTTCCGGGTTGGGTTCCCCCCTTTTAAATCCAACCCCTTTTTTAACTGGGGAAATTTATTTTTCAAAAAGGGCAGTGAACAATTTTGAATTTTTCCCGGGCCCGTCTTTTACGTCCGTCCCAAATTTGTTATCACGCCCAAAGCACAAATGTGTGCCTATTTACCGGTACCCTATTTACCAGTTTTTCATTTTTTGTCCAGTGTAGGCCTATCCTTTCCCTGTGATTTTTTTTGGGTGCAGCAAAGATGAAATGATAAATTAGACCTAAGGGCCCCTGATTTGAAAAATGTTTCAAAGGGGTTAAACAAAGTATGGGGGTTTAAATTTTGGGGGGTTTAACCTGTGGGGACCCGGGGTTTTTTTTATTAATTAAAGTTGAGTGTAACTTTTTAAAACCTAGAATTTTTATACTTTTTCCCTTACCCGCTATTTTGTTGCTGAAAACAGATATTAAGTCTCTAATTTTTACTGTTCGCAACTTTTTTCAAGGGCCCCCGGGAAAAGACTCGGGAAAAGGTCTTTCAAAGAACTGATCATGGGGGGGGAGGGGGGGAAATTTTTCCTACTAAGAGGGGTTTTTGTTTTGGGGGGAGGCAGCATTTTAAAAACCATAGAACTAAAATTTTTTTTGTCTTTTAAAAATCGGTCGGGGAAAAGCAAAATTTCCATTTCTTTTTGGAGGCACATACCCCAACCCCCTTTTCTTTTTCCTTTTAAAGCGTTTTATATTATAACTTTCTATTTTGACCTCGTTGCCAGTCACCGTATCATCCAACCAGGATTCAGAGATGGATATAACTGCCACCCTAGTTCTGTTAGCTAGAATCCTAATCTCTGCCAATTTTGGAAAAAGTGATCTTGCGTTGACGTGATTAAAGTGAAGGCATGTTTTCACAAAACAATTATAATCATCAGTATATGGCAATGGGTCATTTGTATTAAAATTAGGTAAATCAAATTCGTCACTGCTCTAAGGTAACTGTGCCAAAGTGCATTTGTTACAAACTAAATGAATTCTGGCACTTTACCACAATGGAACACACATCCATTATGCACCCACCCCTTACACGTTTTACATAATGTGCATTTACTGTTCTTTATCCCTTTCAGGGTCCAAGGCCCAATTCTGGAGTCACGCTCCAGTGTCCAAGAATTTTCAAAAAAAAAAATTGTTATTTTTTCTTATGAAATCGTAGAGAATCTTTTTGTGAAGGTAATAAAACAAAAAGTACGAAATTTGGTGGAAAATTGACGAAATTATGCTCTCGCGAATTTTGATGTGTCAGCGATATTTACGAATCGGCGATTTTGCCGACTTTGACTCCCATTTTAGGCCAATTACATTATTCCAATCAACCAAATTCTTAGCTATTTCACTAGTATTACTTCTATTCTATCGATTGAGCACAAGAAATCGCCAAGTCAACTGTTTCAACTACAAAATAAAGTGATCGGAAATTGTTAATTTGGCCAATTTAACACAAAGTTCAAATATTCCAATTTCAAAATATTGTCCAGAATGAACAATGTAGGCATTCCTGGCACTAAACTAACATTTCCTCTGTTCATTAGTTATGTTTTGAGGCTTTACAAATAAATTCCATTTTGATTTTTTATTCACATAATGAATTTTTATTCACACCAAAAAATAGAAGATTTACTGTTATGCAATACTGTAATAATTGTATAATATCATCACCATATTTGTGAATGTATATTAGACCCACCAGCTGACGTGTATTAGACGTGTGAGGTCGTTTGTTTACTCTTGAATATCGGCAAAAATTTAACATTTCTGCTACTTTGAGCTCAGTTTCAAGCCATTTCCAGTGCTAAAACCAATCAAAATCATCTCTATTTCTGTAATATGTCTTGCATTCTATCAAATGAGACCAAGAAATCGCAAATACAACTATAAAAAACATACGAAAAAACACTGCAAAGTTGCTGTTTTAATCGAAAAATCATGATTTCATTTTTTTTTCTCTCATTATACACAGTGTGCTGCAGGATCTGTTTTATGTGGTGCACACATACCACATAGATGTATTCTCTCATATCTAGGCCCAAATGTACCACTCACAGTTTATCAGAGTGAGCTGAGCTCATGGCGTAGATCTACAGTTTGGACCCTGAAAGGGTTATAGGACCTTAGTACAGTGTATACATATTTCTGGCTGTGTTTGAGATAATAAGAATGGCTGTATTGACTCACATTGACTTATGTATGCATTATATAGAGTTAAGGTTATCATTCCAAGCTACTAGACCAACATGATACCGTCACTTATCTGCCTGTTTTGTCCCTGCACAAGAGCTTGAGGTCCTGGATTAGTTTGGATATCGCCACTTAACTGTACCACTACAACAGCTGTGCACCACTGTTTGTGTTTGGGTATGCAGTGTTGCCATACCTTGCTGCGATTGTGGCATTTTACGTGTCTAGTAGGATGGCAACTGTTGTGTTTTCACTGTCCAGGGTATGACCCCCATTCGCCTTTTCCAGTACCCATGACTGATTTCCTTCTTCACAGAACTGAAGGATAAAGACTTACATAATTATGGCAGCAGGCCATTTTCACTTTTCACTGTTTTCATTATACACAACAATAATTTTTCTTATTTTTTTTATTTTCTTCCAGTTTCCTAGCAATGGCCTAGTAGCTACTCTAACAATTACCACTGATTACTAGTAAATTTCCTGATATCTTCCTTCACAAACCCTTTTCACTCCTCATTTATCCCTTTCTTCACACACCCCCTTCACTTATCTCCTTATTTCACACCATCTTTCACTCCTCCCTCCACAATCCAGCTTCACCTATCACACTTCTAACTCACGTCCATCCCAGCTCTGAAGTAAAGTACTGGTTACTCTGATACAGAATTTGCAGGTTCAAGTCCTGCTGTGGACGTAGAGATAAGGTTTGTAAATAATTTCGCCTGTTTGCGAATTGTTAAGCATTTCTAATCTGTTTTGTTCTCTACTGCATGTGGCAGGATTTGATGAAATAATTTTCAAAACGAGCTTAGTGCCCCGGTGTATGGGGAAACATCGTCTGGCTCCCGCCAGATGCCCATACTTTCCGGGGTCTAGCTCCGTGGTAAAGTACTGGTTACTCTGATACAGTTTGCAAGTTCGAGTCCTGCTGTAGACGTAGAGACAATTTTTATAATAATTTCTCCTGTTTGCGAATTAAGCATGCATATATATATATATATTATATATATATATATATATATATATATATATATATATATATATATATATATATATATATATATATATATATATAATGTCGTGCCGAATAGGCAGAACTTGCGATCTTGTCTTAAATAGCAACGCTCATCTTGCCATATAGGACAAGTGAAAATTTGTGTATGCAATAATTTCGCCAAAATCATTCTGAACCTAACGAAAAAAATATATGTCACTGTGTTTGTGTAATCTTAACTTATTGTAAACAAATCTAAAATATATTTAGTTGGGTTAGGCTAAAATAAATTGCGCTTGTTATAATAAGGTTAGGTAAGTTTTCTAAGATTCTTTTGGTGCAAAATTAAAATTTTTTAAATTAACATTAATGAAAAATATATATCTTTAAACGTATAAAAGAAAATTTCAGAAAGGACTTAATTTTAAATGAGTTTTTGCTAATTGACAAGTTTTACATATTCGGCACGACATATATATATATACGATCCCCGTTGGGGAGGGGAACATCTACCATCTCCACGATGTCACATCGTGTGCAGATTACCCAAGACTGCTGTCATCAACGATAACACGAAGCTTGAGCTAGCATCCTCACTCAACACTTGTCTTCAGGCCAAGTTCTCGAAAATCACTTCTCTGAGAGAAACTTTCATCGTCACCCTTCTTGATGATGCAGAAGCTGACAAAGTACTCACACCTACAACAATAAAGACATCAGAAGACCGTGGCTTTACCATCTCCACCTACCTCCACGAATATGTCTATCGAGGAAATTAAGTCATCACTTGAAGACCTCAACACTTGGGCCAAGACTGACTCTGTTGTGAAGATCCCCAAAGCTTACTCGATGCTTATGATCACGTTTCTTGACGTTATCATGGTGACCAGTGCACTGTCTGATGGCCTGGCCATCTCTTACTACATTATCAATCCTCGACAAATTGAATCAGAACGCTTTAGACACACAACACCTTGTTGGACATGCTACTCATGCAATCAATCAGCTGCTGACTGCCATGTGAAGAACAAGAAGATATGTTCAACCTGTGGATCTGAAGGTCACGACTCTCGTTCCTGCACTTCTACTGCTACTACCACCTGCTTCAACTGCACGAGTGACCACCATACTCTTGCAGCTAAATGTCCAGTTCGAAAGGATGTCCTTTCCATGATGCTAAAAGAAGATATTAAGAAGTCATCTGGAAACTCCCCTACTTACGCTGCAATTGCAAAGATTCAGTGAACAACCTCAAAGATTTTACAAGCCACTCAACAATTGCAACCGACACCTCTCACTACCTCTCCTCTACCCGACGATATCTCAATAAAAGTCTACTACTGCATGATGTTTGCTCACATGCAAAATGCTGCGAAACCTGGCTCCTTCAACAAAGACTATTAATGAACTTCTTGCACTCAACATCATGCCATCATTCACCTTCCCTGACAGTCCACCCTCAGCTGATAATTTGAAGATTATCCCGAAGATCGTCAGTTTCGAAGCGCCAGATGACTTGCAGGAATTGATATTTGAAGAAGACGCCTTCTCTTCTGCATCCTTCAATCAAGATTCACCTGTGCCTCTACCCACCACTACACCAATGGACCAATCAGAAGCCGCGATTCCACCACAGTCTCCTCTCCACTCTGCAGCTGAGACACTAACACTGTCTGCTCCTATCCTACAACCATCACCAGCCATCACTAGACGCCACCCTGATTGCTACCTCCACTGGAAAGACTAACTTTTGTACAACTCCCGACAGAGTCCACCATGAATGTCGACACCTTGTGCGAGAACATAACTGACAGGAGAGTCAAGTTTACTAATCGTAAAGGAACCCACTGCTCCTCATCACTCATCGAGACTTTGGACCTGATACAAGCCGACCCAGCCCTTCAAACCATGCTCAGAAGACTACTCATCGTCTCCAACAAACAACTGCACAACATTAAAAATGCCTCCACCCCTGAAGACGTGAAGTAACTCCTGACTTTCACTTCAGCATTACCTCGACAATCAAGAAGCAGCCTCCCTTGACCTCGCCTTCTAGTTATGTGTTGCTGTTCCCGTCTGCTTCCAAGGCTTAGCAGTTGGGTCTAGTCCCGACTCTTCTCTCTTCGTCTCAATTCCTCTCACCGTCTATTTATTCATCGCCCTGTCCCCACTTTCCCCTCCCCCCTAGGGGTTCTTACCTATGAGTCCTCTGTTCTGTTCTGTTCTGTTTATATATATTATATAATATATATTATATTATATATATATATATATATATTATATATATATATATATATATGAGTGTCTCGTGCCGAATATGTAAAACTGGTCAATTAGCAAGAGCTCATTTAAAATTAAGTCCTTTCTAAAATGTTCTCTTATACCTGGAGTTTACCTGGAGTTTACCTGGAGAGAGTTCCGGGGGTCAACGCCCCCGCCCCGGCGGCCCGGTCTGTGACCAGGCCTCCTGGTGGGTCAGAGCCTGATCAACCAGGCTGTTGCTGCTGGCTGCACGCAAACCAACGTACGAGCCACAGCCCGGCTGATCAGGAACTGACTTTAAGTGCTTGTCCAGTGCCAGCTTGAAGACTGCCAGGGGTCTGTTGGTAATCCCCCTTATGTGTGCTGGGAGGCAGTTGAACAGTCTTGAGCCCCTGACACTTATTGTATGGTCTCTTAACGTGCTAGTGACACCCCTGCTTTTCATTGGGGGGATGGTGAATCGTCTGCCAAGTCTTTTGCTTTCGTAGTGAGTGATTTTCGTGTGCAAGTTCGGTACTAGTCCCTCTAGGATTTTCCAGGTGTATATAATCATGTATCTCCCCCTCCTGCGTTCCAGGGAATACAGGTTTAGGAACCTCAAGCGCTCCCAGTAATTGAGGTGTTTTATCTCCGTTATGTGCGCCGTGAAAGTTCTCTGTACATTTTCTAGGTCGGCAATTTCACCTGCCTTGAAAGGTGCTGTTAGTGTGCAGCAATATTCCAGCCTAGATAGAACAAGTGACCTGAAGAGTGTCATATGGGCTTGGCCTCCCTAGTTTTGAAGGTTCTCATTATCCATCCTGTCGTTTTTCTAGCAGATGCGATTGATACAATGTTATGGTCCTTGAAGGTGAGATCCTCCGACATGATCACTCCAAGGTCTTTGACGTTGGTGTTTCGCTCTATTTTGTGGCCAGAATTTGTTTTGTACTCTGATGAAGATTTAATTTCCTCATGTTTACCATATCTGAGTAATTGAAATTTCTCATCGTTGAACTTCATATTGTTTTCTGCAGCCCACTGAAAGATTTGGTTTATGTCCGCCTGGAGCCTTGCAGTGTCTGCAATGGAAGACACTGTCATGCAGATTCGGGTGTCATCTGCAAAGGAAGACACGGTGCTGTGGCTGACATCCTTGTCTATGTCGGATATGAGGATAAGGAACAAGATGGGAGCGAGTACTGTGCCTTGTGGAACGTTTAAAGATATATTTTTTTCATTAATGTTAATGTAATTTTTTTTAATTTTGCACCAAAAGAATCTTAGAAAACTTACCTAACCTTATTATAACAAGAACAATTTATTTTAGCCTAACCCAAATAAATATATTTTAGATTTGTTTACAATAATTTAATACTAAACAAACAGTGAAAAATATTTTTTTTCGTTAGGTTCAGAATGATTTTGGTGAAATTATTGCATACACAAATTTTTGCTTGTCCTATATGGCAAGATGAGCGTTGCTATTTAAGCCAAGATCGCAAGTTCTGCCTATTCGGCATGACATTTTAATATATATATGTATATATATATATATATATATATATATATATATATATATATATATATATATATATATATATATATAGGGAAGTACCACCTCTATAGCTGGAATGGGGACAGACCCTCATCCTTAGAGAAGACAATAAACGTACCTCAGGGATAACTCAAGGTTCTCCTCGGAGCTGTTTGAATATTTTCTTCTCCTACCACCCCCTATATATTTTTATTCTATATGAACATTTATTAATAAACAAAATACATTTACAGAAAAAAACATAAACATGAATACAATGGCACAATGTATCAAAGATCATGAATTTCCTCCAGCTCCTCCGAGGCTGGACGTGAGCCAAGTATGCAGCAAGCATTTCCCCTCTGGATGGCGACGCTGAGGCGCTGGAACATGAAAGTGGCTGCCCTTGGGTCCCTGGTGGTGTCGATGAGTCTGGAACCCAATTCTTTAAGGAAACGTGTGGCATTTTTTCCCCATGATCCCAAGGTCTCTGATCCCACTGGGACAAATTGATACTGTTGGCTAATGTCCCTGTACTTGCTGATCTTGTACTCCTCCCTGTGGTCAGCAGCTCCTCCCTGTCGCCCCGCACTGTGATGGATACAGGTGTCAGCCAGTGTGGACACACAGGTATAGTCCCATGCTAAGAGCTTGCCATTCTTCCAAGGATAGATGGTGATCCCGTCGGGGCGGTTTGCTGGGTTGTGGGTATTGTTTGCTGCAAGTGATCGTGGTTCCCTCTCGGCAGGGCATCCAGCTGTAGCAAGGGTTCTCTTAATGATGTCGTTGACCTCATTGTGTCTTGCATGCCAGCCCTTGGTTTTGGACCATGTAGACCGTACTGGTCTGCTTGCACTTCGCCGCAAATACAGGTATATTCTGTGTGAATTGGGGCAGCAAGGCGCAGAGCCACTGCAATACGGAGGTCTATAGGTCAGTCGCGTTCAGTGCCGATATGGGAACTGTTTGGAGGAAGTCCCCGGAGTGAGGTGCACTCACAGCCTGGAGACGGGCAATCTCCCTATCTGATGTTACAGCCCTAAGCATGTTGGCAAGCACCTTTTCAGCAATTGGGCCATCCCAGCTTGACTGTTTGTGAGCCAGTGCTGCACTAGGGTTTGGGGCTGGAGCAGCAAGAGTCTCCCATTCGGTGATGGCACTGGCATAGCTAGGGTCTTCTATTCCTGCTGAGTCACTGAGGGTGTCAAAACAATCGCTGTGAACTAGTGAAATTCCAAGCGCTTTAGTGACTACTCACATTGTCAAGGAACTATGAAAGTAATACATCAAAGGAAGGCAATTAAAGGGCTAAGATCACACCTCACAGTCAACTCCCACAACAAAGAAACACCTGACGCACGACAATACCGGACTCATAAGAAAAGAGGAACACTGCAGTAGGTCCGCTGGTCCAACTAGACAGGTCCTCACGACATCCCACTAACTAAATATTCTACCCAAGAAATAAGGTTTATTATTTGTCCAATGTATTATTAAATTCTTCCCAAATTTTATTTACTATAAATGAATCTAATTATATAAAGCATAGGAAATATTCATATTATTTTCAAAACTGCTTTTTATGAAACAAGATTCAATTATATTTCTCTCAACCATGGACTTGCTTGAAACAACTTTCTCAACTCTTTGAAAATCAATTGGATGGTTAAAATCTCTCACATCAATAAATAGAGCATTGGAATCTTGTCCAGTTCTAATGCTACATTTATGTTGTTTTAATCTAAGTTCGAGACTTTTACCAGTTTGACAGTAATAAACTTTATCGCAAATTTTACAAGGAATCTTATAGACACATCCGTCAGCATTTTGGGAGGAATTCTTTATCAAAAGTTTTTTTTACTGTATCAAGATTTTTAAATACAACTTTAATATTAAAAGTCTTAAGAAGAGAAGGCATATCAACCAAGTTTTCATGGTAAGGGAGAACCAACATATTTTTAGTTGAATAAGGTTGGTTGTCCCTTTTTGGGTTGTAAAAAGTATTTCTAGTAATTTTAAATGATTTATCAATTACATTTCTCGGGTATTTCAGATCACTGGCTATTTCATAAATTTTGGATATTTCTTCATCTATGAACTCTGGACTACAAATACGTAAAGCTCTCAAAAACATTCACGATAAAACAGCTCTCAAAAACATTGAGAGCTTTACGTATTTGTAGTCCAGAGTTCATAGATGAAGAAATATCCAAAATTTATGAAATAGCCAGTGATCTGAAATACCCGAGAAATGTAATTGATAAATCATTTAAAATAATTGAATCTTGTTTCATAAAAAACAGTTTTGAAAATAATATGAATATTTCCTATGGTTTATATAAATTAGATTCATTTATAATTAATAAAATTTGGGAAGAATTTAATAATACATTGGACAAATAATAACCCTTATTTCTTGGGTAGAATATTTAGTTAGTCATATGTGGTATTTTGCCCCTGTCATATGTGGTATTTTGCCAAGGAGAGGAGTTGGAAATGAATGGTTGTCCAGGGCAATTGGTGTCAATTGCTGGCTGGACAAACACTAAGGAAAATGCAGTAACATTCGTTGACAACTGGGACCTCTTCTATGGCAGAAATGACATGTATGTCAGGGATGGGGTTCACTTATCTAGGTCTGGGGTGGGGGCACTGGCAACTGCAGTGGAGGGAGCTGTTAGGACTTTAAACTAGGAATAGTTAGTGGTATGGGTTTTGACAGGAAAACAGTGAAGTCCCAGTGTAGTAATATTATGAGTTCTAGGGGAACTAGTAATAAGCACAACGAGGTAGATATTGAAAAGCCAGTGACACTAGGTGATAAGGACAGTAATAGGTATAGTAAAAAAAACAGAAATGAGCAGGAAGGGTAAAGAGAAAGGAGAGTCTTTCAATGTTTATTATGCTAATTGCCGTAGTGCTAGGAATAAGATGGACGAGTTGAGATTAGTTGCTAGTGCAGGTAACTGAGACGTGGTTTAATTAAAAAAGTCGGGATATGCCTGCGGAATGTCACATTCAGGGTTTAAATTGTTCCAAGTAGATAGAAGTATTGGGAAGGGGGGTGGGGTGGCATTGTATGTCCGAGATCGCTTGAACTGTTGCATAAAAACTGGTATTAAGTCTGAAGTAACACATACAGAGTCTGTTTGGATAGAATTTTCAGAGGGGCATGAAAAATTGATTTTAGGTGTGATATACCGTCCCCCAAACTTAGAAAGGGACCAAGGGAGACTACTATGGGAGGAAATTGTTAAGGCCACAAGGCACGATAATGTAGTAATTCTAGGAGACTTTAATTTTAGTCATATTGATTGGAATTTCTTGACTGGGAATTTAAAATCATACTTCTTAGTAGTAGTTCAGGATTGTTATTTGAAGCAATTTGTGACGGAGCCTACAAGGGGAAATAACCTGCTTGACTTAGTTCTGGCAAACAATGAATCCTTTGTTAATAATTTAGAAGTTTCAGAGGAACTGAGTGCTAGCGACCACAAATCAATTACATTTAGCATTGAATGGAAGTATGATAGTAGGGATAACTCAGTAACAGTCCCAGATTTTTGCTTAGCAGATTACGATGGGCTTGAGAACACTTATCATCTGTTGACTGGGGTAACGAAGAGAGCTATCAACATGGCAGTTTTCTGAACACTATACATGCTGCTCAAAGAACGTTTATCCCGTATAAAGAAATTAGATCAAATAGAAATTACCCAAAATGGATGAATAATAGGCTGAAATATCTACTAGGGCATAAGAAGGGAATTTACAGGCGTATCAAAAGAGGTAAGGGTCATCTTATGAATCAGTATATTGACATTAAGAGGGACGTTAAAAAGGGGATAAGAAAAGCTAAAAGTGACTATGAAATTGAAGTTGCTAAGGATTCGAAAACTAACCCAAAAAGCTTTTTCCAGGTCTATAGAACAAAAGTTGAACATTAAAATGGTATAAAATACCGACAGGTTGTTAGGTAAGACACATATGAAAGAGTTAGGTATCTTTATTTCGAAACGTTTCGCCTACACAGTAGGCTTCTTCAGTCGAGTACAGAAAAGTTGATAGAAGCAGAAGATATTTGAAGACGATGTAATCAGTCCATCACCCTTGAAGTTTTGAGGTGGTCAGCCCCTCAGTCTGGAGAAGAGTATTGTTCCATAGTCTGAAACAATATGGAGTTGAAGTACGAACGAACAAAAAGTTCAGTAAGATCCAAATGGGATGAGCGGGGAAGACGGGACAGACGAAAAATAGTGCTGGAGAGGAGTTTTCCCTTGGGTCGTAGAAATAGAGCCGGGCTTACACCAGCAGCGAAGGCGATCGGGGGACAGATATTGAGAAGAGAAATTCAGCCTCTTCTGTTGGGACTCCGGTGGGATGACGGGGGGAAGGGACATGCGACGTTAGCGCTAGAGAGGAGTGTAGAACTGTGCCTTGTCTTAACCCAAAAGCTAAGGCGAACGTGGGTCAGAGAATGGTATCTGTCATAGACGGTACCTGTCAGCGAATCCAAGGTTATTTGTAAATAGGGTTAGGAGCAGGATCATGCAAGAGAAGAAAAAGTTGTGTTGGTTTGTGGGTCTACAAATGTCTTCGTCAAGGAGAGAGGTCCAGTAGTCATGTCGTGTCTCAAGTTTGTCTGTCTGTCACTGAGCGTCTTCCAGTACGATTCACTCGGGGATGTCTAATTGGGCATGGAGAGATTCGCTTGTGGCGAAGTCCTCCCATCTGACATCAAGCACCCAGCGCAGCGCCTTGTTCTGGACACGCTGCAGTTTAAGAAAGTTTGTTTTTGCTGCAAGAGAGAGGGCTAGAGGAGAGTAAGTTATCAGAGGATGTATTAGGGATTTGTAGAGGTGTAGTTTGGTGCGCTGAGAGGCATGTTTCAGCTTGTAGAGGCCCTCAAGGGCCTTACTAGCTATTGCATGCCTTGAGTGAATGTGTCAGTGTAAACGAAGAAGGTAGTCAAGATTAACGCCAAGGACAGTGACAGATTGTGTGATGGGGATCTAAGTGCGGGTGTCAGCTGTTCCGAGCTCGACAGGTAATGGAGGATCACGTTTCCTGTAGTTAAAATACGTAATGCTGGATTTAGCTGCATTGGTTTTTGATCCTCCATTTTTGTTCCCAAATGGCTAGCCTGTCGACTTCATTTTGTGTTTTGTGTGCGAGTGTATCTATATTGGCATGAGTGATAAGTTGTGTAATGTCGTCTGCATAGGCTAGTGTGATGGAGTTGTGGTATACAGGTGTTGGAATGTCGTTAGTGTATAAAATGTAGAGGGTGGGGGAGAGGACAGATCCCTGGGGTACTCCGGCATTTAGTGTGAAGTAGTCAGAGTAACAGCCTTGGAATTTGATTCTCATGGTACGGCCGTCTAGGAAGTTGCAGAGGAGTTTACGAGTATTGAGAGGCAGGTTGAAATTAGTGCAGAGTTTGTATCTAAGCCCTTCGTGCCAGACAATGTCAAAGGCTTTTTCAACGTCTTTTGCAACCAGGGCTGTCCTGTTTCTTTGTTTTGTGTTGTTGTGGATGTATTTGAGAATGATGTTAATGGCATCCTGTGTGGATCTGTGTTTTTGAAGCCAAACTGGCCATCAGAAAGTAGAGAATTGTGTTCCAGGTATCTGCGAAGGCGTTGATTGATGAGTTTTTCAAAGAGTTTTCCTAAATTTTCGAGGAGGCTGATGGGGGCGATAGTTTCTAGGGTCAGATTGGTCTTTTTTTGGGTTTGGGAAGGAGGATAGCGTAGATAGCTTTGAAGGGGGAAAGGGGAAGCATCCAGAGGAAAGGGAGGCTTTGAGGAGGTTTGTGTAGGCAGTAATGATAGAGTCGGGAAGGTGTTTCAGATAATATGGTTTAGGCCAGAGGAAACCAGGGGCCTTGGGGGGAAGGTGTCTGAGGGAGTTTTAACGTCTGTTTTGGGTAAAAGGAGTGTCAAGCTCTTGGGGGGAGGTAAGAGGTCCAGATGGATGTGGCTGTCTGGTGTTGTTTCCTGTGTGTGTGTTGTGTTCCAGTGTTCTATGTTCCGAATGTGTTGAATAGCGTTAGGGTGGGGTGGGTGAGGGTGGAAGATGTTCTCCCAGACGTGTTTGAAGATGTTGTAGCAGCCTGCGGGGCTTTAGATGTGTGTGTTGTTGTGGGTGATGTGTTTGAATTTGTTGGTGGGATTGGTGCCTCTGATTTTTTCTGATAAAAGTTCCAGAAGGCTTTGGTGTTTTTCATACGCTGTTTGTCCGCTTGTAGTATGAGCTGTGACCAGTGATTGTTGTGGTCTTGGTCTATACTGTGTAGAATGTTGTTTCTGAAGTGAGATCTAATCGGACTTGATTAAATCTATGTGTGTTGTAGAGAAAGCGGTTGTGGTAACAGATAATTAGTCTTCTTGCTCTGATTGAGGGTTTGAAGGAATAACTAGTGGTGTGGGTTTTCTTTGGTATTGCGGTGTTGGCTGCTTGTGTAATGGTGTCTTGGACGAGAGCAAGTTGAGTGTCAATGTCAGAGATGGGTTTGTTGTTGTAGTCATAGGTGAGGTTAGTATTATCTATGTGTTGTTAGAAGGCATCCCAGTCAGCATTCTTATAGGAGAAGGTGTGGTCGGGATGAGGATAGGGTTGGAGGAGATGTACAAGATGACAGGAATGTGATCAGAGCCTGTAATAGGGCCAGGTGATATGTAGTGTTGAAAGAGAGAGCTGGCTCGGTTTGCCAGAATGATGTCGGGTTTGCCTTGGCCAGTGTGATTGTAGAAGTGTTGAAGTCTGGGCCGAGGTGAACTAGGTGTTTGTGGTTTGTGAAGTTGAGTAATTGGTGACCAAGTTGGTTGTTACTGGTGTGATGAAAGGAGGTGTGTTTGGCATTCATATCAGCTAGTAGGTATGTTGGTGTAGTTGAAGACTAAGGAAAGGTCGTGTACGTTGAGAGTAGTGTTTGGGCGAGCATAGGTGGTGAAAAAGATAAAGAGGCAAAGGTGGGTGTGTATTCTGACCGCAAGACAGTGTTGTTGTATAAAAGGGATTGGGAGAAATTCGTGTTTTATGTTGGATTTGACAAGGATGGCAACCCCATCGTGGGGATCATAGGGAGACTGTAGTGCAGTATAACCATAATGGTGGATACGTTGAGGGGCTTTGAGGCAGGTACTGTTTAACAAAACAATATCTGGCCTCTCTGCTTCAAGGAGCTCGGCCAGTAGGTGTCTAATTATAAAGAATGTACGTTGAACTGAATCACCTTAAACATGATTTAATGGTTTCGTCATAGCAAAGTTATTGTCGGGAGTCAGTGGATGTGTGTTTGTAGGTGCTACGGACCCGTTTCCTGGAGGAGGAGGAGGAAGAGACGGATCTGTTTTTATGTTCTTTGGTCTGTCTGTCAGAAGTTGGGGTAGGTTTAGGTTTGAGTGGATTTTGTCTGGAGGAGGTGGAGTTGGACCTGGATGAAGTTTTGGTTGTGGTGGAGGAGTGGGCGAAGGTGAATGCAGAGGAAGTGGAAGCTTTGGTAGGGGATGAGGAAGAGGAAGCTATGGTAAGGGATGAGGAAGTGGAAGCTAATGTAAGGAATGAGGAAGTGGAAGCTTTGGAAGGGGATGAGGAAGCGAGTAGGGAATGGGGGGAGGGGTGGTCATAGCAGCAGCAGGGAGGGGTTGGTGGGAGGTGTAGAAGTGTGAAGGGGGTAGGGGGGAGGGAGTGGTGTGGAAGTAGGAAGTGGGGGGGGGGAGAGAGGAAGGAGGGAGAGGTTGTAGGAGGCTTAGGAGAGAAGCAGGAAGGAGGGGTAATTAAAGAGGGAAGATTGTTTGCAGACAAAATTAGGTTAAGGACAAAGTGAGTAGTCTGATTGGTAAGCTTGAGAGATTACCATCGCAGAGTGGGCAGCAGTGGCGAGTTGACAGTTAGTTTTGTAGTCTAGTGTGGGGTGTAGGTGTAGAAGGAGAAGTGCTTGTAGCCTGTGTGTTGGTGCCTGATGTGTGTAGAGTAGAAGAGGTTAGACCAAGTGCGTGGGGAGGCCCAGGCATTGGGGGTAGGGGAGGGAGGTATGGAAGGGGAGGGGAGGTGATGGAAGGGGTTGGGGAGGGAGGGAGGTTGGCTTGCTCTGAGGGAGGGAGAATGTGCTTTCGAGGGCAGGAATTTGCAACGGGAGGTGTGACCCCCGCAGTTAGAACATTTAAGGGGGAGGTTTCAGTATTCAGAAGTGGCCAGTTGCTGAACATCTGGAGCAGACTTGTGTAGATGTGAAAGTGTTTTGTCGTGGGGCGAATTTGTGCATTAAAAATTGTGTGAAAGTTCGGAGTGAAGAGTGTGTTTGAGGAATGCCGATGGTCTTGGCAAAGATTTCCCTTGAACTGAAGAGAAATAAGGGGTCAGCAGGAGTAGAACACGTAATTTTGAGAAAGGAGAGTTTTCGGGTCTGTAAAAAATCGTTCAACAGAAAACTTGTTTTTAGTAATGATATCTTTTATTAAGTCTTCTTTGTCTGGCCATAGGCTGTCAGGAGAGAGTAGTCTTTCGGTTTAGCAATGGAAATTGCTTTTGCACGGTGCTCAGGAGTTTCCAATAATGGTGAAACCTGCTTGTGAAGTTTTTTGTCTGGTTCGCTTGAGGTGTACGCTTCTAGGAATGTTGTCAGGAGTTTGGAAGCCTGGAGTTTGGTTTTGAAGACTAGTTGAAAGGTGTACCAGTGTCTGATATAATAAATTTTTCGGACAGATAGTGGCATCAGGGTTAGAGAATTTGAGGTTTTGCGAGAAGGAATTGGATTTTGAAGAACAGAGGCAGGTGTGAGCGGTTGGGGGAGAGTGGAAAAGGGGGGTGGGGGGTGGAAGGGGAAGAAGGGATCGTCTAATTACGAAAAGATGTAATTGGCGGTGACAATCGGCCAAAAAGTGAGAGTACTCAGCTAGGCAAGTACGTGTCTACTTACACGTACTTGCCTGGTGCAGGACACTGAGGAGGTGAACTGTAGCTTGATGGAGCACTGTATATCTTTAGTGGCGGCGAGACTGGCTGTATGGCGTGCAGTCAACAGGCGAAGAGAATTCAGGCAGCAACAGGCTTCCTGCCCTTGGGTAGGCAACCTCCGACGCACCAATCCTGATGGTGGAGAGGAAGACGAAGGTCCAGCAAGCACTACTCTAAGCGAAGTCTCTCTCAACACGGGGTAATTCGAGAGAGGCGAGATCGTCGATGTGTGAGTGATGTGTTGAGTTGAAGTGACAAGATGGAGCCTTATATAACGCCAGGAGGTGAGATGTAGGCCACTAGTAGAGGTAAGAATGTTGTCGTTGGAAGGTCAGATCCCTCTCAAATCCAGCCATTCTCACTAGCAGAAGTTGACAAAGTTGATTTCAGGTCTGTACCAAGATACCCATGTGTTGCAGTGTCTGACAGAGTGAACATTAAAATGGTATAAAATACCGACAGGTTGTTAGGTAAGACACATATGCAACAGTCAGATATCTTTATTTCGAAACGTTTCGCCTACACAGTAGGCTTCTTCAGTCGAGTACAGAAAAGTAGAAGATATTTGAAGACGATGTAATCAGTCCATCACCCTTGAAGTTTTGAGGTGGTCAGCCCCTCAGTCTGGAGAAGAGTATTGTTCCATAGTCTGAAACAATATGGAGTTGAAGTACGAACGAACGAAAGTTCAGGTAAGATCCCAAATGGGATGAGCTGGGGAGACGGGACAGACGAAGAATAGTGCTGGAGAGGAGTGTTCTTAGTCGTAGAAATAGAGCCAGGGCTTAACCCAGCAGCGAAGGCGATCGTGGGACAGATATTGAGAAGAGAAATTCAGCCTCTTCTGTTGGGACTCCGGTGGGGTGAGCGGGGAGGAAGGGACATGCGACGTTTAGCGCTAGAGAGGAGTGTAGAACTGAGCCATGTCTTAACCCAAAAGCTAAGGCGATCGTTTGTCAGAGAATGGTACCTGTCATAGAAAGTATCTGTCAGCGAATCCAAGGTTATTTGTAAATAGGGTTAGGAGCAGGATCATGCAAGTAGAAAAGGTTGTGTTGGTTTGTGGGTCTGCGAATGTCTTCGTCAAGGAGAGAGGTCCAGTAGCCATGTCGTGTCTCAAGTTTGTCTATCTGTCTGTCACTCAGCGTCTTCCAGTGCAGATTCAGCGCAGGGATGTCTAATTGGGCATGGAGAGACTCGCTTGTGGCGAAGTCCTCCCATCTGACATCAAGCACCCAGCGCAGCGCCTTGTTCTGGACACACTGCAGTTTAAGTAAGTTTGTTTTTGCTGCAAGAGAGAGGGGCTAGAGGAGAGTAAGTTATCAGAGGACGTATTAGGGATTTGTAGAGGGCCTGGGTTCGATTTCTGGCGGGTGGAAACATTTCGACACCTTTCCTTACACTATTGTCCTGTTCACCTAGCAGC
This sequence comes from Cherax quadricarinatus, assembly GCF_026875155.1. NCBI lineage: Eukaryota > Metazoa > Arthropoda > Malacostraca > Decapoda > Parastacidae > Cherax > Cherax quadricarinatus. Next base: position 96,010,463 of record NC_069399.1, read on the forward strand.
AAATAGGTACCTGGGTGTTAGTCGACTGGTGTGGGTCGCATCCTGGGGGACAAGATTGAGGACCCCAATGGAAATAAGTTAGACAGACCTCGATGACGCACTGACTTTCTTGGGTTATCCTGGGTGGCTAACCCTCCGGGGTTAAAAATCCGAACGAAATCTTATCTTATCTTATTCTCACTGTACAGAGTTTTGATCATGGTGTCTTGTCTCAGTAGTTGATGTAGCATAATTAAAAAACAAAATCCTTTGGCTAAAGCTTTTCCTAATATCAAATTCACTGATGTTCACCTATGTTAATTTTATTCACAATACTCTTGATTCATATGGACTTAGTATTTTTTTAAATATGATGATATAATAATAATAATAATAATAATAAATAATAATAATAATAATTTATTTCTATGAGTACACGTACAAAGTATACAGACAATAGTTGACATCAGTGACATACTACTATAAACAAAGCCCCTTGTTATGCACATTTCAGGAAAATTAAGTCAATTTTGTCCCAAGGATGCAACCCACACCAGTCAACTAACACCCAGGTACCTACTTTACTGATAAGTGAACATAGACAGCAGGTGTCTTAAGGAAACACGTCCTAATGTTTCCACCCGTATGTGTGGTTCTCTCATATCTGTTTGGTATAGACTGGTCAAGAAAAGTAAACACTGTAGATTCATAAATTATCTTTTTAATGAGCCAAATTTCAGAATTTATCTTCTTTATTGTTTTTCATTATGTGCATTTTATACACAATGAAAAGTCACATGCACATAATGAAACACCTAATTTCTTTGTTACAAATTGGTCGTGAAATGGGGGGTTTTGTTTTACAGTGTTACTTATTATGATTTTTTCTGTATTTTATTTGAGTAAACTACACTGATATATATGGCATCAAAATACTCACATTGACATGTTCTACTGAACTAGTCTAGAAACTTTTAGACAAATTTCCAATCACTTAACCAAATTTTTATTATTCCACTTTGCCCCTGCCTCTTCATAAAGGATAATTAAAGATTAACTTCCTTGATACTTTCCAAATACAGTATACAAATACAGAATTTAATTTATGATTGTTAATAAAACTGATATTAATCTTACCATGCTAGTTTGGATTAGCAATAGTTTTTTGCAAGATTAGATTGCTAAGTTAGTTTTGATGCAAATATTAATCATTCCTGCCATATTCACATTAATTTTTTTAATACAGTATATACCATGTGTAAAGATTTTAATAAACTAGCATTTGTAAGAAAAATAAACTTGTTTGGAAAATCTAAAAAAAATATTATTAATTTACACAAGCTGATTACACTATTTTGCGGCCCCTCCCAAAAATAGCGGTTAAATAGTTAACCTCCCGGCCGGCAGTACCCTGGGTGCGTAAAACCCAATGGGGGGGTGCTGAGCCGGGCCCCTTAGGGGTAAGACCCTGATCCCTCAGGGTACACACCAAGCAGTAGGTCCCTCCCAAAACAAGGGTACACGTCTACTGGCTTTAAAAAATATTTTTCCCTGAGCGCCTGCGTACCCCCTAAGAGAGGTACCTGACCACCGAGGTTTTTCAGTCTCGGGCTTTGAAATATTTGTCCCTGAGGCCTCGCTGTCACACCTAAGCAGTAGGTACCTGACCACGAAGGGTCCCGTTACGGCTTCAACTTAAATCCCGAACTCCCCAGGGTACAGTTATGCAGTAGGTCCCTGACCACCGAATCGTACCTATTATGGCGTGAGAAGAACCGCCACCGCAGCCACTGGTCTGTTGGCCCAGTTACTTGACGGCCGCATTCAGTGAGCTTGCAGCAGGTGTTCGGCTAGCGGTGTGCAACCGCCTTTGGAGAGGATTTCGGATACCGGGTGTGTCTTTGGATACCGTCTACGTTGATCAATTGGGGGCCCGAAGTCGTCGATGCTGTTTAGTGGGCATTACATGAAGAAAAGTTGGAGTGTTACCTAAACTGGGCCAGGACCGTATGTGACATGAGGGAGTACGATGGAGGGGAAAACATGGAAGCACGGACCGTAGGGGAAACAGAGATAAAAGGGTGTCGTGGGACAGAAGAGGCCTGGTTGTATGTACACTGAACAGGTCGTGGACTGACTTCGTGTCGTGGGGGCATTTGATTGTAATTTATTATTTTTAAAATGTTTTTTAAATTTTATTGTTTTAGCATAGGTATTATATATTTGTGACAGTAGTGCAAGAATTGTACCCTGTGTAGGGTTTTAAATTTATATTTTAGTAAAAATGCTGTTTAAAATTTTATTATATAACATGACATATTATTATTATATCATTTTCAAATACCTTTAGCCAAAGATAGTTGATTTTATATATTAAAGATTAATTTAATTTTTAAATGGTGTATTTATGTACCCCAAACTCTTTTTTAAAAAAAGGAGTAAATTTAATCCCATGTTTTTTAAAAATTATTTTTTTGTAATATAGGGGGGCCTGCCCGGGTATAATGATTATCTAAAATGATTTCTGGACGATCTATCCGGGATACGGTTTGGGTACATATTACATTGATTTTGGGCGGTCCTTTTGTGGGGGGGTGTTTTGCGGCCCCTGCCAAAATAGCGGTTAAATAGTTAACCCGCCGGCCGGCAGTCCATGGGTGCGTCATCAAACCCAATGTGGGGGTCTGAGCCGGCCCTTGGGCAGTAAGAGCCGAGTGCTCACGTACACACCCAAGCGTAGGACCTGACCACCCCAAGGGGACCGTCTACGGCTTTGAAAATTTTTGTCCCAGGCCTCGCTTACACACCCAAAACTAGGTACCCGACCACCGAAGGGTACACGTTTTCTGGTTTAGAAATATTATGTCTGAGCGCCCGCTGTTTAAAACCAAACGTAGGTACCTGACCACCGAAGGGTACACGTCTACTGGCTTACATTAAGTCCCTGAAATCCTCAGGGTACACGTCTATGCAGAGGTACCTGACCACCGAATCGTACCTATTACTGGCGTGAGAGAACCCCTCACCGAGTCACTGATCTGTTTGGCCCAGTTTCTTGACGGGGCCCCATTCATGAGTTGCAGCATGGTGTTCGGAGCGGTGTGTCAACCGCCTTTTGGGGGATTTAGGACTCCGGGGATGTCTGTGGGGCCACCGTCTACGTTGATCAAATGTGGGGGCCCAAGTCGTCAATCGTTTAGTGGGACATTTCTGAAGAAAAGGTTGGAGTGTTCACTGAAAAGGGCCAGGACCCTAGTGTGACACTGAGGGGGCGTACGATGGAGTGGAACACTGAGATATGAAGGACCGTAGTGGAAATGAGATAAAAAGGGGGTGTGGGAACTGAAGATGGCTGGTTGTAGTGTACACTGAACAGTGGGGGTGTGACTGATTCGTGTCGGAGAGGGGTTGATTGTAATTTTTATTATAAAAAAGTTATTTATAAATTTTTTGTTTTGTAGAGATATATATATATTTGTGACGTGTGTCAAGTTGTACCCCGTGGGGTTTTAATTTTTTTAGTAAAATGCTGATTATAAATTTATTTTAGTAACATGTACATATTATTATTATATCATGTTCAAATACCCCTAGACCAAAGATAGTTGATTTTTATATATTAAAGATTAATTTTTTTTTAATGGGTATTTATGATCCCCAACTCTTTATTACAAAAAGGGTAAATCTTAATACCATCGTCTTTTAAAAAATTTCTTTTTTTTTAAAACATACATTACCCAAAAAATTTGATAAACAAAAAAATTTTATTAAAAATATTTTAAAAATTTTTTATGACAGTATCTTAATTTTTTTTCAAGAGTGCTCATAATTTTGTTAATAATTGAAAGTAAAAAGTTTTTAGAAAAAAAATATAATTTTCAGTGGACCCCCCCCTTTCGATATTTTCCGTTCCTGAGAGTATTATAAGCCGAAATTATCATTAGCCCAAAATTTAATTTTTCCCCTAGAAAAAAGGGGAAAACAAATTAATCCCTTCTAACCCAAAGTATGAAAAAAAAATTATCACATGAAATATTAATTTTAATACACACAAACTGAAGAAGACATGCACAATTACTACTTTACTAAGAATAGAATACATGACACTTACCTTTATTGAAGATCTGGTGAAGATTGATTGGATGGGAGGAGGGGAGAGTGTGGAAGTTATTGTTTAGAAGGGAAATCTCCTTCCATTAGGACTTAAGGTAGCAAGTCCTTTACTGGGGTTACTTCCCTTCTTTTAATGTCACTAGGACCAGCTTGAGAGTCACTGAACTTTTGTCACACAACAAATCTGTCCATAGAGCTCTGTACCTCCCATTCCTTTAAGACTTTCCTAAAATGGGCCATAACATTGTCATTGTATAGGTTGCCAACACGGCTTGCAGTAGCTGTGTCAGGGTGATTTTCATCCATAAAGGTTTGCAGTTCAACCCACTTTGCACACATTTCCTTAATCTCTGAAGTAGGCAACTACCTCAATTTCTCTCTCCCCTCCTCTGAAACAGTATCCTCAGGTCTGGCCTCTTGCTGTTGAAGATGATCTTGCAGCTCATTAGTGATAAGTTCTTCATTGTCCTCCTCCACCAACTCTTCCACATCGTCCCCACTAACCTCCAACCCCAAGGACTTCCCTAATGCCACAATGGATTCCACAACTGGCATACGCTCCTCAGGGTTAGCCCCAAACCCTTCAAAATCCCTTTCTTCTACACATTGTGGCCACAGTTTCTTCCAAGCAGAGTTCAAGGTCCTCTTAGTCACTCCCTCCCAAGCCTTACCTATAAAGTTTACACAACTGAGGATACTAAAGTGGTCTTTCCAAAACTCTCTTAGAGTCAATCGAGTGTCTGATGTCACTTCAAAGCACTTTTGAAACATAGCTTGTGTAGAGTTTTTTGAAGTTTGAAATGACCTGCTGGTCCATGGGCTGCAAGAGAGGAGTGGTATTAGGAGGCAAATACTTGACCTTAATGAAGCTCATGTCCCCAGAAAGTTGCTCTGCCAAGTCTGAAGGATGACCAGGAGCACTGTCTAATACCAGGAGGCACTTAAGGTCCAATTTCTTTTCCATTAGGTAATTTTTCACAGTGGGGGAAAATGCATGGTGTAACCAGTCATAGAAGAAGTCCCTAGTGACCCATGCCTTACTGTTTGCCCTCCATAGCACACACAAATTAGCCTTGAGGACATTGTTTTGCCTGAACACTCTGGGGTTTTCAGAGTGAACACCAATAAAGGTTTTACTTTGCTATCACCCAGCATTAGTCACACATCAAAAGAGTAAGCCTGTCTTTCATAGGCTTAGTCCGGGAGTGCCTTTTCCTCCTGAGTAATGTGGGTCCGTTGGCATTTTCTTCCAAAACAGGCCTGTTTCTTTGCAATTAAACACTTGTTCAGGTTTCAATTCTTCACTGTCTATGTACTCCTAGAATTCCTACACATTTTTCAGCCGCTTTTTGGTCCGAACTGGCAGCCTCACCATGCCTTATCACACCATGTATGCCACTACGATTCTTAAATCTCTCAAACCAACCTTTGCTGGAATTAAATTCACTCACATCACCACTAGTTGCAGGCATTTTTCTAATTAAATCGTCATGCAACTTCCTAGCCTTTTCACATATGATCGCTTGAGAGATGTTATCTCCTGCTATCTGTTTTTCGTTTATCCACACCAATAACAGTCTCTCAACATCTTCTATCACTTGCGATCTCTGTCTCGAAAACAAACTTGCATCTTTTGCAAGAACAGCTTCCTTGATTGCCGTTTTGTTGGCCAAGATAGTAGCGATGGTTGACTGGGGTTTGGAATACAACCTGGCCAGCTCCAAGACACGCACTCCACTTTCGTACTTAGCAATTATATCTTTCTTCATTTCCATAGTAATTTTCACCCTTTTTACCACAGGGTTGGCACTAAAAGCCCATGGTGACTTATTTTGCAGTTACAAGCACTAAAAACACTGTGATAAAATGAAATGTACCGAATGTATACTTAGATGCGACCGCACTGGCTGGCTTGTAAACACTGGCACCCACGGGGCAGCTGAGGCCACATGTGGGACGCATCCTGAACGAATCACGTAAGGCGAGGCAAAAATTTTGCGTTCAAATGCTTCATATGGCAGATTTAACGTAACGCGATGCGTTCGTAAGGTGGGGGTCCACTGTATTTTATATATTGAAACCTGTGTATAATGAACATTTGATAATGGTAAGATACTTTGTTAGCTTGAAAAACTTTGAATAATTTTCATAGTTACCACATATTCCTTATTTATAAAGCTATAATCTATGAATTAGGTGCACTTCATCATCCATGTTGTTGAATTAGGCACATGTGCAACTCTTGGGTATCTTTATTGAGGAAACGTTTCGCCACACAGTGGCTTCATCAGTCCATACAAAGGAGAAACTTGAAGAACAGGAGGAGAATGAGGTAATCAGTCCCTCAGCCTTGAGTCGATGTGGTCAGTCCATCAATCTTGAATAGAATACCGCATATGAGCGAAGAAGCAGCTTATAAACCGTAGACAGGTGAGGGGCAGCAGTCGTAGGTGGTGTCACATTTGTCCAATGTGGACAAATGTGACATGTGTATGTAACATCATACATTGCTACCTCATTCTCCTGTACATTTAATTTTCTCTACAGATCGAACATCTGAAAGTACTATTATTACTATAACCTGGAGTTTACCTTGAGAGAGTTCCGGGGGTCAACGCCCCCATGGCCTGGCCTGTGACCAGGCCTCATGGTGGATCAGAGCCTGATCAACCAGGCTGCTACTGCTGGCTGCACGCAAACCAACGTACGAGGCACAGCCCGGCTGGTCAGGTACTAACTTTAGAGATAACCAAGTTAAACCAGGTCAGTACTATGTTGACTAAAACAGTGATAAAGTTGTCTATACCTTGTAAAAGGTTTCCTTGTGAATATTAAAGACTTAGAAATGTGAAATGTGTTACCTTAATTGTATTGGATTACACAATATCAGTAAGATTTCTTTTATCGTTTAATTAATATATTTTCCAAAGGCCTTACTATTGTCACTGTTTCAGCATGGACTACTTTATTTAAACTACAACTGTGCAGATTTTCTTCTTGTCATCAATCTCATACTTCATCAAGGTCTCTAGTCTGAAACTGACTAAAGCAGTACTGTATATTTGTGCCATTTCTTGACCATCTTGAAAGAAATGTTCATCCTAACCTAGCTAACAAGACTTTAAGATTATCTTCTAACAAGACAGCTACTGGAAAATGCTGTAGCCTTAACTGAGGCCTTTAATATAAAAATATCCCAACATTAAGAAAGTCGTTAAAATGAAAATATTTAGGAATGTAATATGTAATTTCAGCATTATGTTCATGAAAATTTAATTATTTTTTTTTATTTTATGACTTAATATTGTGTATTTCCATTAACACCATATTTTTATTGCTATTCTCAGCCAGTGAATAAAAACAAATATAGGATTATACAATAAGTTTTCTTTCAGTGACTTGCAAAGCATGTTAAGTACAGGTACCATGTACATTTTATTTGACCAATTTTGAATTTTATTAATGTTAATTTTTATCATATAAAAAATTTTAGATAACAAATATATATTGAAATTATACTTGTACTTTTGTCCTTTTTATTGAAAAAATGCAAGGCTTTGTAATTACCTACTGTATATATCATGTAAAGTCTTCTCTAGTTTTTGAGGGAATTTTATAAAAGGTCAAATGGTCCTCATGCTAAATATATGCTAACCAAAACTTGAGAGAAAATAATAATAAACACATTATTTAATGAACAAAAATAAAGGAGTATTATACTGACCTATTTGGGCTTATTCGAGTCAGGTCCTGTTTTACACCCACCCATTCCTGTACATGACAATAGAGCATTGTTGTAGGCTACTGGGCCCCTGCTAGGCAGGTTATACTCAAACCCAACCTTTCTCACTAATATATAATTTGTGCAACCTATTTTTATACCTGCCCTAGGTATTAGCTTCAAGGATCAAAGGAAAGCAGAGCAGGGTAGTGTAGGCAACCAGGACAAGGGTAGATGGGCAAGGCAAGGAGGAAGGACAGGTCAAGGCAAGTTGGTTTAGGCCAAGGCAAGTTTCACAAAGAAGGCAAGGCAGGTTGGGCAGAGAAGGCAAGGCAGTGCAGGACAGGCAATAGGGGAGTTGGGCAAGGGGGGGCTGGGGAAGCAATCAGGGGCAGTGCAGGGTAAGGAGGTGAAAGTTGCAGAATAGGGCAGGGAGAACAGACCAAGTTGGGCAATGAAGGGAAGGGCGGGCCTACTGACATTCCACAATGTTTATTTTTATTTTCCTAAGCAAATAATATTTATAATTCATAAATTTAAAAAACTAAAATGAGAATGAAATATTGGTTATTCTATAAGATAAAAGAAATCCCCAGAGAGCTTGGCAACAACTAAAATTATTAAATAAAAAAGAAGTGCTAAACTACAAGGTCATACAGTGCTGTCAACAACTAAGAGAGATGGGATAAGTAAGTTTTTATTCAGGTAAAGGTACACATAAATACAGTTATATAGATTAAATTACATAGCAGCCTGTGTAGAATACCTAGGATAACCCAAAAAAAAGTCAACTTCCATTGGGTCCTAGTGATAAATATTTAAATTTCATTTAAAAATTAAAACTGGTAAGTATCTTAACTACATGAATAGTAGTTATAATGAGAGGAGATATGCTTCCACTTCTTCTTATGACCAGAGTCTTTGGTAAGATGAGTAAGGAAGGATGGGTAAAAGGGTAGAAATATTTGAAAAAGGGTGGGAGGGGAAGAGAGGTAGGATATTAAAGGTAAAGTGGCCCAACCATTTTGGTAGGAGATATGCTATGGTTAAAGTAAAATCAGATACTGTATTTACACTGACATTAAAGATATGAAAAACTTGAGGAAATTAAAACCTTATTAGTATAAAACAAATTTAAACCACACAATAGAGCAAAAACTACTGTGAAGGACCCGGGGACGAGTGTGAGGTGGCTGGAGTGGTTGAGAGCAATGAGGCTACCAGCAGTAAGGTGTGTCTGTCACTCGATGCGAGGAGGTTTTTGGGGGGGGAGGGATGGAAAAAACTACCTGCAGTGAGGTGCCGTCCAGCACCTGCTACAAGTGGCGAGTGGTTCCCAGTAATGGGAGATGCATCAAATTAAGGAAGTTAAGAGAGAAGATTTGAAGGTAGGAAATTGCTTTTGTTCTTCAGGATGAGTGCACTTCAGTGGCCAGTGAAGGGAAAGATACTACTGCCCCTGCTAATAGAGGTAAACGAATTCTTGTGGTTGGTGAATTACAAAGGGAAGATATATGGACCATGCTTTCTGTAATAGGAATAAGAAGGTGAGAGAGAGTGTGTGCTTCCCTCGGGGGTTTTTTTGGATTTTTTCTTCACTATGAATTTTGGACTACAAATACGTAAGCTCTCAAAAACTTTCCGATAAAAAGCCTCAAAACTTGAGGCTTTACGTTTTGTAGCCCAGAGTTATAATGAAAAAATTCCCAAAATTTATGAATAGCCAGTGATTGAAATCCCCGAGAAATGAATTTTGATAAATCATTTAAAAAAAATTGAATTTTGTTTCAAAAAAAAACAGTTTTGAAAATAATTGAATTTTCAAATGGTTTATAAAAATTAATTTCTTTAAAATTTAATAAAATTTGGGGAAGAATTTAATAAAAATTTGGGACAAATAAAAACCCCTTATTTTGGGTAGAATATTTTTTAGTCATTTTGGGGTATTTTCCCCCTGTCTAGTGGTTTTTTCCCAAGGGAGGGATTTGGAAATAAGGGTTGCCCGGGCAATTGGTGTCAAATTGTGCGGGACAAAAAAGGAAAATGGAAAACATTCGTTGACAACTGGGACCTCTTCTATGGCAGAAATGAAGTTGTCGGATGGGTTCACTTATCTGGGTGGGGGGTGGGGGCACTGGCAATGCGGGAGGGAGCTTTGGGACTTAAATAGGAAATTTAGTGGTAGGGGGTTTTGCAGGAAAACTGAAGCCCCATGTAGTAATATTATGATTTCTGGGGGAACTGTAATAAGCACAACGGGGTAGTATTGAAAAGCCAGTGACATGGGTGATAAGGACAGTAATGGGTTTAGTAAAAAAAAAAATGAGCGGGAAAGGGTAAAGAGAAAGGAGAGTCTTTCAATGTTTATTAGAAATTCCCGTAGTGTGGGAATAAGATGGACGAGTTGAGATTAGTTTAGTGAGGTAATGGACGTGGTTTAAAAAAAAAAGTGGGATAGCCGCGGAATTCAATTCGGGTTTTTTAAATTTTTCCCCAAGAAGATAGAAGTTTTGGGAAAGGGGGGGGTGGGGTGGCATTGTATGTCCGAGATCGCTTAAACTGTTGATAAAAATGGTTTAAGTCTGAAGTAACACATACAGAGTCTGTTTGGATAAAAATTTTTAGAGGGGCATGAAAAATTGATTTTAGTGTGATTACGCCCCCCAAACTTAGAAAGGGCCCAAAGGGGAGACTACTAGGGGGAAATTTTTAAAGGCCCCAAGCCGAAAATGTATTTTTCTAGGAGATTTAATTTTAGTCATATTGATTGGAATTTTTTGACTGGGAATTTAAAATCATATTTCTTGAGTTTTTCGGATTGTTATTTGAAGAAATTTGTGAGGGGAGCCTAAAAGGGAAAAAACCTGCTTGACTTAGTTTGCAAACAATGAACCTTTGTTAATAATTTAGAAGTTTCGAGGAATGAGTGTACGACACAAATAAATTACATTTAGCATTGAAGGAAGTATGTGTGGGATAATCAGTAACAGCCCCCGATTTTTGCTTAGCAGTTTTACGTGGGTTGAGAACACTTATCATTGTTGACTGGGAAACGAAGGAGCATAAACATGGCAGTTTTCTAACATATAATGCTGCTAAAAGAACTTTTAAACCCCGTAAAAGAAATTAGATCAATAAAAATTACCCAAAAGGGTGATAATAGGCTGAAATTTTAAAGGGGCATGGGGGAAATTTTTACAGGGTTAAAAGAGGTAAGGGTCATTTTAAATCGTATATTGATTTTAAGGGGGACGTTAAAAGGGGATAAGAAAAGCAAAAAGTGACTATGAAATTGAAGTTGCTAAGGATTCAAAAACAAACCCAAAAAGTTTTTTCGGTTATAGAAAAAAAAATTTGAAAATTAAAATGGTATAAAATCCCGACAGGTTTTAGGTAAGACCATATGAAAGGTTAGGTATCTTTATTTAAAAACGTTTCGCCTACAAAGTAGGCTTCTTCATCGGTACAGAAAATTTTAAACAGAAGAATTGAAGACGAGAATCATCCATCACCCTTGAAGTTTTGAGGTGGTCAGCCCCTCAGTCGGAGAAGAGTATTGTTCCATAGTCTGAAACAATAGGGAGTTGAATTTACGAACAACAAAAAGTTCAGTAAGACCCCAAAGGGGGGGGGGAAAGACGGGACAGACGAAAATAGTGTGGAGGGGATGTTCTTAGTCGTGAAATAGAGCCGGGCTTACCCAGCAGCGAAGGCGATCGGGGGACAGATATTGAGAAGGAAATTCACCCTTTTGTTGGGATCCGGTGGGATGAGGGGGGAGAAGGGAATGCGACGTTAGCGCTAAGGGAGTGTAAAAACTGTGCCTTTCTTAACCCAAAACTAAGGCAACGTGGGTCGAAAATGGTATTGTCATGACGGTCCCGGGTCACGAACCCAAAGGGTTATTTGTAATGGGGTTTGGGAGCAGGATCATGAAAGGGAGAAAAAAAAGTTTTTTGGGTTTTTGGGGGTTAAAAATGTTTTCGTCAAGGAGAGAGTCCAGTAGTCATGTGTGTCTCATTTGTCTGTTTCATGAGGCTTCCAGTACTTCACTGGGGGATGTCTAATTGGGCATGGAGAGATTCCTTGGGGCGAAGTCCTCCCATCTACATAAAGCCCCAGCGCAGCCCCTTGTTTGGACACGCTGCAGTTTAAGAAAGTTTGTTTTTGCTGAAAGAGAGGGGCTAGGGGAAGTAAGTTATCGAGGATGTATTAGGGATTTTAGGGTGTAGTTTGGTGCGCTGGAGCAGTTTCAGTTGTAGGGGCCCCCTAAAGGGCCTTACTAGTATTGCATGTTTGAGTGAATGTGTCATGAAACAAGAAGGTAGTCAAGATTAACCCCAAGGACAGTGACAGATTGTGTGATGGGGATCTAAGTGGGGTGTCCTTTTCCCGGCTCGACGGTAATGGAGGATCCTTTTCCCTGTAGTTAAAAAACGTAATGCGGATTTAGCTGCATTGGTTTTTGACCCTCCTTTTTGTTCCCAAATGGTCCCTGTCGACTTTTTTTGTGTTTTGGGCGAGTGTATTTATTGGCATGAGTGATAAGTTGTGTAATGTCGTTGCTAGGCTGTGTGATGGATTTGTGGTTACAGGTGTTGGGAAATGTGTTAGTGTTAAAATGTAGGGGGGGGGAAGGCGACCTGGGGTACCCCGGCATTTGGTGAAGTAGTCAGAGTAACAGCTTGGGAAATTTTTGATTTCATGGGGGCCCCGTTAGGAAGTTGAGGGGATTTTACGAGTATTGAGAGGCAGGTTGAAATTAGTGCAGAGTTGTACTAAGCCCTTCGTCCCAGACAATGTCAAAGGCTTTTTCAACGTCTTTTGAACAGGCTGTCTGTTTCTTTGTTTTGTGTTGTTGTGGATGTAGTGAGAATGATTTTAAATGGCATCCTGTGGGATCTGTGTTTTAAACCCAAAGGCCATCGAAAGAGAGAATTGTGTTCCAGGTATCTGCGAAGGCGTTGATTAAATTTTTTTTAAAAGATTTTTCCTAAAGTTCGGGGGAGGCTGATAGGGCGAAGTTTCTGGGGCAGTGGTCTTTTTTTGGTTTAGAAGGGGTTTACCCTTAGAGCTTTGAAGGGGGAAGGGAAGCATCCAGGGGCAGGGAGGCATTGAGGAGGTTTGTGGGGCAGAAATGTAATCGGGAAGGTTTTTTCAGATAATAGGGTTTGGCCAGAGGCACCGGGGGCCTTGGGGGGAAGGTGTCTGGGGGGGAGTTTTAACGTCTGTTTTGGGTAAAAGGGTGTCAACTCTTGGGAGGAGGTAAGAGAGTCCCCAGAGGGAAAATGTGGCCCCTGTCTGGTGTTGTTTCCTGTGTGTGTTTTGGGTGTTCCCAGGTGTTTTTTTTATGTTCCGAATGTGTTGAATTTTAGCTTAGGGTGGGGTGGGTGAGGGTGGAAGATGTTTCCCAGACTGTTTGAAGATGTTGTAGCAAGCCGCGGGGGTTTTGGATGTGGGGTTGTTGGGGGGGTGATGTGTTTGAATTTGTTGGTGGGAATTGGTGCCTCTGATTTTTTTTTGATAAAAAGTTCCAGAAGGCTTTGGTGTTTTTTTCATACGGGGGTTTGTCCGCTTTGAAAGTATGAGCTGTGACCAGTGATTGTTTGGTCTTGGGCAATCTTTAAATGTTGTTTCTAAGGGAGATTTAATCGGATTGTTTTTATTGGTTTAAAAAAAGCGGGGAACAGAAATTATTTCTTGCCTGTTGAGGTTTGGGAAAAATGTGGTTGGGTTTTTTTGGGGGTATTGCGGTGTTGGTGTTGTGAAGGGGGTGTCTTGGACGAGGAAGGGGGCAATGTAAGGATGGGGTGGTAGTAAGGGAGGAGTAACTTGGGTTAGAAGGATAAGATTCATGGGAGAAGGTGTGGTGGGGGTTGGAGGGGTTTGGGGGGGAGATGTAAAGAAAGGAAGTAAAGGCCGAAAAGGGAGGGTTTTGTAGGTTGAAAGAGAGAGGGTTTTGAGAAAGATGTGGGTTTGTTGGCCAGTGTGATTGTGAAGGGTTTAAGTCTGGGGGGGTGAACTAGTTTTGTGGTTTGTGAAGTTGAGAATTGTTGACCGTTGTTGTTACGGTTGTGTTGAAAGGAGGGTGTTTGGACCAATGCTGGGGGAGATTTGGGTAGGAGAAAAGGAAAGGGGGTGTAGTTTGAAGGGGTTTTTGGGCGGCTAGGGGGAAAAGTAAAGAGGCAAAGGTGGGGTGACCCCCGCAAGACATTTTGTTGATAAAAGGGATTGGGGAAAAATTTTCGGGGGAAAGTTTGGATTGAAAGGTTTTGCCCCCGGGGGGTCGGGAATTGTGCATTTAAAATGGTATTCGTGAGGGGTTTGAGGCAGGTACTGTTTAACAAAAAATAGGCCCTCCGTTAAAGCTTTTGGGAGTAGGTGTCTAAATTATAAAGGGAATGTCTTGACTGAACCCCTTAAAATTTTTTTGTCTAAAAAAGTTTTGTCGGAGAGGAGTTTGGTTTAAACCCCCGTGTTTGGTCCCACCTGGATGTGTGTTTGTGGTGCAGGACCTTCCCCGGAGAGGAGGGGGAAGGGCGGATTGTTTTTAGCTTTTGGTTGCCCCTGTCAGAATTGGGGTAGGTTAGGTTTGAGGGTTTTTTGTTGGAGGAGGATTGGGGCCGGTTTTGGGGGGGGTGGAGGGAGGGGGGAAAAGGTGAAGAAAGAGGAATAAAAAAAGGTTTTGGAAAAATAGGGGGAATTTGAGGGGGGGGTGGAAGTATGAAAGGGGGGAGGAAGTGGAAGCTTGAAGGGTGAGAAGGGAAGTTTGGGAAGGGGGGGGGGAAGCAAAATTAGGGAAGGGGGGGGGGGGGGGGGGGGGGGGGGGGGGGGGGGGGGGGGTTGGTGGGAGGGGGGAAAAGTAGTAAAAGAGGGTAGGGGAGAGGAGATGGGGGGAAGTAGGAAGTGGGGGGGGGAGAAGGAAAGGGAGGGTTTTTTAGGGGCTTAAAAAGCGGGGAAGGGAGGAAATTAAAAGGGAAATTTACGAAAAGTTGGTTTAAGGGGAAAATTGAGTAGATCTTTTTTGGAATTGAAGATTCTCGCGAGGGGAATGGAAGTTGGACAGTTAGTTTGATTAGGGGGGGTGTAGGTTTGGGAGAAGGTTTGTTTTTTGGGGCCTGAGTTAAAAGGTAGAAGAAGAAAGTCGGGGAGGCCCAATGGGAGGGGAGGGGGAGGAAGGGGAGGGGGGTGAGAAAGGGGTTTTGGGGGGGGAGGGAGGGGCTTCCGGGAGGGAGGGGGAAGGTTTTTGAAGGGGGGGAATTTTAAAACCTGTTGGACCCCCGGTTAAAACGGGGGGAGGTGCAGTTTCCAAAAGGGAGTTGCTAAACATCTAGCGGGCTTGTGTAGATGTGATGTGTTTTGCGTGGTATTTGTAAATTTAAAAAATTTGGTAAAGTTGGTGGGGTTTTGGGTCCCGTTTGGGTTTGGCAAAGATCCTTGACTGAAGGATAGGCCCCTCAGCGGAGTAAAACGAATTTTGGAATGGAGATTTTGGGCAAAAATATCTCCAACAACCCCGTTTTTTGAAATCTTTTTATTAAGTTTTTTTCTTCCCAAGGCTGAGGAGAGAGTATCACGGTTTAGAAGGGGCTTGTTTTGGGCCGGTGCTCGGATTTCCAAAAATTGTCCTGCTTGGAAGTTTTTTGTCGGTTGTGGGGTTTCCTTCTGGAAAGTTGCCAAAGGATTTGAAGCCTGAAGTTGGTTTTTGGGCAAATTGGGTGTACCGGGCGTTAAAAATTTTTCCCGGACAATATCTTTCAATTAAAAATTTGGGTTTTGCGGGGAAAAATTGGATTTAAAAACAACTGTAGCTTAGATAAGGGGGGGGAGTAAGGAAATAAAAAACTCTAATTCAAAAGATGTAAAATTGGGGAAATAAAAATTAATATATAAATATTAATTAATATTCCCCTTGTGAACACGAAAAGAAAACTTAGTTGATGGGGACTTATATTTTTAAACCAAAAGGCTGTTGGCCATAAAAGGAAAAATTGGGCAAAATTTTGCCCGGGAGGAAACCCCCCAGCACCAACCCCTTTTTGGGGAAGGGGAAAACAAGGGCCAGAAAGTTTTTAAAGCCGAAGTTTCCCCAAACCGGGGGAAAATTCGGGGGGTCTCATTGTGGTGATTTTTGGATTTAAAAGTGACAAAAAATTTTAATAGCCAATTTAGATTACCCAGTAAGGTGAATTTTTCGGGGAAGGTCAATCCCCCAAATCCACCATTCTTACAAATTGAAAAGTTTTTTTCAGGTCCCAAGATTGTTTTTTTGGTCTACAGATAACTTTTAAAATTTAAAAATACGACAGTTGTTAGGGAAAAATTTTCAACATCAAAATTTTTATTTAAAAATTTCGCCTCAATAGGTTTTCTGATACAAAAATTTATAAAAAAGAATTTAAAGATGTAATAAAAATAAATTTTATTCACCCCTCAGTTGGAGAAAGGTAAATTGTTCCTTTAGTTAAAACAAATTTAATACCGAACAACAAATTATAAGATCCCAAAATGGGTGAGTAAAGGGGCAGAGAAAATATGGGAAATTTTTATTAAAATAACCGGGCTTAACCCCGCCCCCCGAAAAGGGGGGGGGTTAAAAAAAATTAACCTCCGGGACTCCTTGGGGGTGGGGGAAAACATGGGGGTTAGCGCTAAGGGGTGTAAATGAGCCGTCAACCAAAAAAGCAAGGATTTTTGCAAGAAGGTACCGTCTAGGTTTGAAAATATTTTTTTTAAAATAGGGTTGGACAACTGCAAGTAGAAAAGGTTGGTTGGTTTGGGGTTTTGAATGCTTCGTCAAAGAGAGGTCCGACCAGGGTTTTAAATTTTTGCTACTGTCGTCCTCAGGGTCTTATGCGATTCGCCAGGGATGTCAAATTTGGGTGGAGAGACCGCTTGTGGGGCCCCCCATTTTAAACCCGCACAAGCGCGGGGCCGTTTGCTGGAAAACCCCTTTAAAAGTTTTTTTTGGCTCGGGAGGGGCAAAGAAGTAATTATGGGAAGTTTGGGGATTTGTGGGGGCCCGGGTCATTCTGGCGGGGGGAAAAATTTACCCCTTTTCCACCTATTGTCCTGAACTAAAGGGGAAAAATGGGTACCTGGGTGTGGACTGGTGGGGTGTCCTGGGGGAAAAGAAGAGGCCCCTGGAAATAAGTTTAGAACGACCTCGTGACGCATTGATTTTTTTATTTTTTAAAAAGGGGTTAAAAATTTTTTGAAACAAATTTAAATTTTTATCTATCTTTACCCTTTGTAAGGTTTTTATGGTTTTTTAGTATTATGTACATAATTAAAAAAAAAAATCCTTTGGCAAAGTTTTCCTAATATAAATTAAAAGTTTATATGTTAATTTTTATTCAAAAATATCTTGATTCAATGCTTTATTTTTTTTTAAATAGTGTGATGAAAATTTTAATTTAATAATTAAAAATAATAAAAAAATTTATTTTTTGGTCCGTGTTGTTTGCCGAATACTTTAAAAAAAGCCCCGATTCCATTTCGAAAAAACAATTTGTCCCAAGGATGCAACCCACACCACAACTAACACCCAGGTACCTTTTTACTGTTTGAAATACAGAGTTGCTTAAAAACACGTCCTGCCCCCCGATTGGGTTTCCTTATTGTTTGGATAAGGGTCAAAAAAGGTCCTTTCAAAAATTTTTTTAAATGGCCAAATTTCAGTTTACTTTTTTATTGTTTTTTGTGCATTTTATACACAATGAAAATCACTGCCTAATAAAACACCTAATTTTTTTTGTTACAAATTGGTCTGAAATGGGGGGGGTTTTTTTTTACTTTTCTTTTTGTTTTTTTCTGTATTTTTTTTTTAAAAACTACTGATAATTGGCCAAAATCTAAATTTGCAGTTTATGACATCAAAAAAAATTTTAAAATTTTTCCAGCATTAACAAATTTTTTTTTTCCCACTTTGCCCGCCTTATAAAGGATAAAAGTTAAACTTCCCTTGTATTTTCCAAAATTGTTAAAAATCCGTTAAATTTATGATTTTTAATAAAATGTTTTTAATTTAATGTAGTTTGAAAATTATTTTTTAAGTTAGATTGTAAGTTAGTTTTTATAAATAAATCATTATATTTTTTAAACTTTAAATTTTTTTTAATAAAAATATTACCGTGTGTTTTTTAATAAAAGATTTTAAAAAAATTTGTTTAAAAAATCTAAAAAAAAAAATTTAAATTTACACGCTTTTAAAATATTTTTTAAACCAAAAAAAATGATCAAACAAAATTTATTTTAAAAATTTTTAAAATAAAAATTTTATATATGACAGTATCTTAATTTTTTTTAAAGGTGATCATAATTTTGTTAATAATGGGGAATTAAAAGTTTTTAGAATAAAAATATAATACAGTGGCCCCCCCGCCTTACGTATTAATCCGTTCCTGGAGCTATTTAAGCAAAAAAATATCATTACCCAAAAATTTAAATTTTTCCCCATAAGAAAAAATGGAAATCAAATTAATCCTTTCCCTGACCCCCCAAAGTTTTAAAAAAAAATTATCACATGAAATATTAATTTTTAATACCACAAACTAAAGAAGACATGCACAATTACTATTTTCTAAAAATGAATACAGGGGACATTTTACCTTTATTAAAGTCTGGTGAAGATTGATTGGATGGGGGGGAGGGGAGAGGTGGAATTATTTTTTAAAAGGGGAAAACCCTTCCCCTTAGGATTTAAAGGTACAAGTCCTTTTGGGGTTATTCCTTTTTTTTAAGTCACTGGACCAGCTTGAGAGTAAATAAACTTTTGTCAAAAACAAATCTGTCATAGGCTCTGTACCTCCCATTCCTTTAAGACTTTCCTAAAATGGGCCAAAAACATTGTCATTGTATAGGTTCCAACAGGCTTGCGTAGCTGTGTAGGGTGATTTTCACCATAAAGGTTTGCAGTTCAACCCCTTTGCACATTTTTCCCTTTAATCTCTAAAGTAGGCAACTACCTCAATTTCTTCTCCCTCCTCTGAAAACAGTATCCTCAGGTTGGCCTTTGGTTGAAGATGATCTTGCATCATTAGTTTTTAGTTCTTCATTGTCCCCCTCCCAACTTTTTCCACATGCCCCCCATAACCTCCAACCCGGGACTTCCCTAACCACAATGGATTCCACAGGCATACCTCCTCAGGGTTACCCCCCCAAACCCTTCAAATCCCTTTCTTTTTCTCACTTTTTTGGCCCATTTTTCTTAAACAGATTAAAGGTCCTTTAGTCCTCCCCCCAAACCCTTTACTAAAAGTTTACACAACTGAGGATCAAAGTGGTCTTTCCAAAAAACTCTTTGGGTAAATCGAGTGTCGATGTCACTTCAAAGCACTTTTGAAAATAGTTTGTGTGATTTTTTTGAAGTTTAAAATGACCTGGGGGTTCCTGGGGCAAGGAGGAGTGGATTGGGGGCAAATCTTGCCCTTTAAAATAATCAGCCCCCAGAAAGTTGCTCTGCCAAGTCTGAAGGATACCGGAGCCGCTAATCCCAAGGCATTTAAGGCCCAATTTTCTTTTCCATTAGGTAATTTTTTACGTGGGGGAAAATGCATGGGTAACCATCAAGAAGAAAATCCTAGTGACCCCCGCCCTTCTGTTTTTCCCCCCATGCACACACAAATTAGCCTTTGGGCATTTTTTGCCGAACCTCGGAGTTTCAGAGTGAAACACCCCAAAAAAGGCTTTTCTTTTCTATCCCCCTGCATTGCACCATCAAAAAGTAAGCCGTTTTTCAAGGGGGTTTTGTCCTGGGGGTGCCTTTTTCCCCCTGAGTAATGTGGGTCGTTGGGCATTTTCTTCCAAAAAGGGCCTTTTCTTTCAATTAAACACTTGTTCAGGTTTATTTTTCACTGTTATTACTCCGAATTCCTTCACATTTTTCAGCCCCTTTTTGTCCCAACTGGCAGCCTCACCATGCCTTATCAACCATGTATGCCACTACATTCTTAAAACTCTCAAACCAACCCTTTTCTGGTTAAATTTACTCACATCACCACTTTGGGAGGCATTTTTTTTAATTAAATCTCATGCAACTTCCCCAGCCTTTTCTATGACGTTGAGAGAGTTATCTCTCATTTTTTTCGTTTATCCACACCAATAACAGTCCTCAAAATTTCTACATTCGATCCTTTTCTCGAAAACAAACTTGCATCTTTTTCGAACAGCTTCCTTATTGCCGTTTTGTTGGCCAAGATATACGATGGTTGACTGGGGTTTTTGGGAAAACAACCGGCAGCTCCCCGCACCACTCCACTTTCGTACTTAGCAATTATATCTTTCTTCATTTCCATAGTAATTTTCCCCCTTTTTTCCACAGGGTTGGCACTAAAAGCCCCCTGGGGACTTTTTTTGCGTTACAAACACTAAAAACACTTGATAAAATGAAAGTACCGATGTAACTTAATGCGACCCGCACTGGCTGGCTTTTAAAAAACTGGCACCCACGGGGCAGCTGAGGCCACATGTGGACGCATCCCGAAAAGAACACGTTTAAAGGCGAGGCAAAATTTTGCGTTCAAAAGCTTCTTTTGCAGATTTAACGTAACGGATGGGTTTGTAAGGTGGGGGTCCACTGTATTTTAATATTGAAACCCGTGTATAATGAAAATTGAAATGGTAAGATATTTGTTAGCTTGAAAACTTTGAATAATTTCATAGTTTCCACAAATTCCTTATTATAAAGCTATAAACTAGAATTAGGTGCACTTCTCATCCCTGTTGTTTAAATTTGGCACATGTGCCAAATCTTGGGTATCTTTTATTGAGGAAACGTTTCCCAACATGGCTTCATCAGTCTACAAAAGGGGAAAATTGAAGAACGGAGGGGAATGAGGGAATCAGTCCTCAGCCCTTTAGTCGATGGGCAGTCCATCAATCTTGATTTGAATACCGCATATGAGCGGAGAAGCAGCTTATAAACCGTAGACAGGTGGGGGCAGCAGCGTAGGTGGTGTCACATTTGTCCCAAAGTGGACAAAAATTTACATGTGTAGTCATAACATTGCACTCTTCTCCTGTAATTTTTTTTCCTACAAAGAAAATTTAAAGTACTATTTTTACTATAACCTGGGTTTTTTTATGGGGGGTTCGGGGGTAACGCCCCCCTGGCCCGGCCGTGACCAGGGGCCTCAAGGTGGGCAGACCTGATAAAACCAGCTGCTACTGTGTGCCGCAAAACCCAAAGTACAAACACAGCCCGGGTGGGCAGGTACTACTTTAGAATAAAACCCAAGTTAACCAGTCGTACTATGTTGACTAAAAAAGTGATAAAGTTGTCTATACCTTTTAAAAAGGGTTTTTTGTGAATATTAAAGACTTAGAAATGTGAAATGTGTTACCTTAATTGTATTGGATTACACAAAAATTTAGTAAGATTTCTTTTTTTGTTTTAAAAATTTTTAAAGGCCTTACTATTGTCACTGTTTCGCATGGACTATTTATTTTAAAATACAACTGTGAGATTTTTTCTTTTCATAATCTCATCTTCTCAAAGGTCTAGTCTGAAACTGACTAAAGCAGTACTGTATATTTGTGCCATTTCTTGACCATCTGAAAGAAATGTTCTCCTAACCTAGCTAAAAAGATTTAAATTTTTTTTCTAACAAGACGCATGGAAAATGCTGAGCCCTTTAATGAGGCCTTAAAATTTTAAAAAATATCCCCCATTAAGAAAGTCTTAAAATGAAAAATATTTAGGAATGTAATATGTAAAATTTGCTTTTTGTTATGAAAATTTAAATTTTTTTTTTTTATTTTATGACTTAAAAATGTTATTTCCATTAAAAACCCCATATTTTTATTGGGTTTCTCAGCCCGTGAATGAAAAAAATAGGATTTTTACAATAAGTTTTCTTTCAGTGAATTCAAAGATGTTTTTACAGGGGACCATGTAATTTTTTTGCCAAAATTTTTAATTTTATTAATGTTAATTTCATATAAAAAATTTAGATAACAAATTTTATATTTTATTATACTTGTACTTTTTCCTTTTTTTTGAAAAAAAGCAAGGGTTTTTAATTACCTATGTATATATCTGTACAAGTCTTCTCTGTTTTTGAGGGAATTTTTTAAAAGGTAAAATGGTCCCCATGCTAAATATATGCTAACCAAAAAAATTTAGAGAAAATAAAAAAATGAAAACATTTTTTTAATGAAAAAAATAAAGGAGTATTATAGCTGACCTATTGTTATTCGCCCTGGTTTAACTTGGATCAAAGGAAGGCGAGCGGGAGTTACAACCAACAAGGCAAATGGGAAAACAAGGAGGGAAGGACAGGTAAGGAAGTTGGTAAAGGGCCAAAGGGAATTTACAAAGAAGGCAAAGGAAGGGTTTGGGCAGAGAAGGCAAGGCAGTGCGGAAGGCAAGTAGGGGAGTTGGGCAGGAGGGGGCTGGCAAACAATCGGGGCTGCAGGGTAAGGAGGTGAAATTTGCAGAATAGGGCAGGGAACAGACCAAGTTGGCAAGAAGGGAAGGTGGGCCTTTCTGACATTCCAATGTTTATTTGTTATCCTAAGCAAATAATTTATAATTATTTAATAAAATAAAATGAGAAATAAATAGGTTTTTTAAGTAAAAGAAATCCCAGAGAGCCCCGGCAACAACTAAAATTATTTAATAAAAAGAATGCTAAACCTAAAGGGGGCATAAGTGCTGGCAACAATAAGAGGATGGGGATAAGTAAGTTTTTATTTGGTAAAAGGTACACATAAATACAGTTATTAGATTTAAAATTACATGCACCTGTGTAGAAACCTAGGATAACCCAAAAAAAAGCAACTTCCATTGGGTCCTAGTGATAAAATAATTACATTTAAAAATTAAAATGGTATCTTAAATACAGAATAGTATTATAAAAAGGGGATATGCTTTCCCTTCTTCTTATGACCAGAGTCTTTGGGAAGAATAAGGAAGGATGGGTAAGGGTAGAAATATTTTAAAAAAGGGGGGAGGGGGGAGAGAGGTAGGATTTAAAGGGAAGTGCCCAAACCCTTTTGGTAGGAGATATGCTAGGTAAAGTAAAACGATACGTATTTACACTGACTTAAAGATATGAAAAACTTTGGGGAAAATTAAAAAACCTTTTTTTATAAAAACAAATTCTAACCACACAATAGAGAAAAAACTACTGGAAGGCCCCGGGGAGCGAGTGTGAGGTGGTTTGGGGTGGTTGGAGCAAGAGGCTACCAGCAGAAGGTGGTTTTTTTACTCGATGCGAGGGGGTTTGGGGGGGGGGGAGGATGAAAAACTACCCGCGTGAGGTGCGTCCGCACCGCTACAAGTGGCGGTGGTTCCCCTAATGGGAATGCATCAAATTAAGGGAAGTTTAAAAGAGAAAATTTGAAGGTGGGAAAATTTCTTCCTTTTTCTTCGGAGGGGGTGCATTCAGTGGCCAGTGAAGTAAGATACTACTGCCCCCCCTAATAAGGAAGCGAATTTGTGGTTTGGGGAATTAAGGTAAGATATATGGACCGGGTTTCTTTTAATAGAATAAAAAGGTGATGTTTGGGTTCCCTGGAGCTGGTGTTGGGGGGACATAGTAAAGGTTGGTAATATGTCGGAATGGGAACAAGAATATTGTCTCGGGGCTGGGGGAAATGATATTGGGGGAAAGGGTAGGGGAGAAGAGTGCACATAAATAAAGGGGAGGGTATGATTTAAATTAAGTTTTAAGAGAGGAGCCCAAACAAGAAACATTGCCCAGAAGGGGATGGGCAAGAAGGTTTGTCTAGGGGAATTGGTGTAAATTGCGGGTAGACAGTACTGAAGGAACTTGCAATCCCTTCATTGAAACGGAAAAACTTTTATGGCAAACATGATAGTATGCAAGGGATGGGGTACATCTCTCTGGGGCAAGGGTGGTACACTTGCAAACCGATCAGAAAGGCCCTTGTGAATGTCAGGATTTTAAATGATAAAAGATGAGGTTGGGTGTGTGTGGGAAAGGTGGGTTGCAACATTAGGGTTTAAAACAGTAATGTATAAAACTTTATCATAAAGTTATAAATAAAGACAATGGGTCAGGTCAGAAACAAAGGGGGACCAAGAGACAAATTCCCCTTTAAAGGGTTTTCTTTTCTAATAGCGGGGTGTAAAAATAGATAGAGAGCTAAGATTAAAAGCAAATGCAGGGAAAAAGATTTATTTAACAGAACCGGGTCATTGAGAGAGAAAAGCTTTGAATTACTACAAGGCTATATACTATTCCACCTGAGGGGGCAACAGGAAGGGTGGTGGATTACGATGATGTCAAAAATAAAAATAAAAAAATAAAGATGATTTAAATTGTTTTGTTAAACAAGATATAAAATTAGAAGCGTCAGCCACTGAATTTTTTGGTTACAGCTTCTCGAGGGGCCCTGAAAAATATCTTGGGGGGGATTTTCAGGGCCCCCCAAACCTTTACAGGGAGTGCAGTAAACTTTTCCCTGGGACGAAATTAGTAAGGATCTAAAACGAAAAAAGTTGTGTTTAAAGGAGATTTCAACTTTAGACATATTGATGGAGCAATTTGAAAGGAAATTTAGAGTCAATTTATTTCTAGATACGATTTTAGGATGTTTTTTTAAAAAGTTTGTGACAGAACCCAAAATGAGGTGGACTGAACTGGGGTGACCTGATATGGGGGAGGTAGGTGGTGATGTTTGGCAAATACATTTTCCAGAGCATAGTTCTCACTGCCGTAATTATGTTCAGATAACTTATTAGATAAAAAAAAATGGGCTAAAAGGATGAACAATAGATTAAACATCTCACTGGTGAAAAGAGGGATAAGTACAGACAAATCAAAAGGGAAGGGGGAATTTAAAAATCAACATACGTGGACCACCGACCAACAGCGGCATACTAATGGAAATTCGTCTAACGGGGCTCTTTGCCGTAAAAAAAAAAAGGGTTACCAACCCCCGAAAAACTCATTAACGGGTTTTGTCCCCAAGTTTCCATGCGCCAGAGCAGTGGAATCGACATTGCGGGCGGTTTCCCCGTGTACCCGCGATATATTTTGTATTTTCCATTTTTTTTTTGCTTGTAACCAAAATAAGCCACCCATGGGGCCCCCAAAAAGCTTCTAGTCCAAACCTGTGGAAAAAAAGGGGGAGAATTTCTATGGGAAAGAAGAAAGAGATCGTTGAAAAATATGAAAGTGGAGTGCGTATGTCCCAGTTGGGAAAGGCTAAAAACAAACCCCCCTTCAACCATCACTATATCTTGGTGAACAGAAAGGCGATCAAGGAAGCTGTTTTTGCGAAAAGGGCATGTATGTTTTCAAAAAGGAGATTCAAAAAATTGAAGAGGTGGGGGAGTTGTTGGTGTTGGGTTAAAAAGAAAACAATTATTAGGGGATGTCTCTCGGTCAATAAAAAGTGAAAAGGCAAGGCAGTTGGATGATGATTCAATAAAAAAATTCCTCAAAATAGTAATGATATTTATGAATTTTAAAACCCCCAAAGCTGGTTTGGGGAATTTTAAAAATTTTAGTGACATACACAGTGTGGTAGGGATGGTGAGGCTGCAGTTCAGACAAAAAAACCACTGAAAAATAGCACGGGCTTTAAAGGGGTACATGGGATGAAACTTTTAAAAACCCGAACAAGTGTTTAATTTTTGACAAAACAGGGCCCGTTTTGGGAAAAAAATGCTAAACAAGACCTATATTATCAGGAGGAAAAAGCACTCCCAGGGGCATAAGCCCATGAAATCAGGCGAATTAATGTTGTGTAGTAAGCTAGTGGTAAATTTCAAAATGAAGCCTTTTTTGGTGCATCACTTGAAAACCCATGGTTCAGGGGAAAAAATATGTCAAGGGTAATTTGTGTGTGCTGTGGGGATCAAAAAGTAAGGCATGGGGCCCCAGGGAAAGTTCATGGATGGTTTTTTTGGGGTTTTTGCCCCCCCTGTGAAAAATTTCCCCCTGGAAAAGAAAATTTTCACTCAAGTGCCCCCTGGTAAAGGGAATGTCCTGCCATCTCATGACTTGCAAAAGCAAAAAGCAGGGGGAGTTTTGGTTTTGTTAAATTGAAACTTTCTCCCTAATACAAAACTCTCCCCCAGCCAAAGGTCGCGGTCATTTCACACTTTTAAAAAACTCTAACAAAGTAGTGTTTTTAAAAATGTTTGGAAGTGCCTCAGGGCACTCAAATTTACCCTAAGGAGTTTTGGAAAGTCATTTCAATATCCCAGTTGTAGAAATCTTTTAGGGAGGGCTTGGAAGGAGTGACTTTCGGGCTTTGAACTCTGCTTGGGGGAAACTGTGGGCCCCAATGTGTGCAAGAGGAGATTTTTGAAGGGTTTGGGGCTAACCCTCAGGACTAGCCAGTTGTGGAAGTATTTTTGTATTGGGGGAAATCCTGGGGTTGGAGGTTTGGGCGAGGATGTGAAAAAGTTGGTGCAGAATGACGTGAAAACCCAACCCCGGAGACCTGCAAGGTTGATTGCAACGCAACAGACACAGTCAGGGAAAGTGCTTCAAAAGGGAGGGAAGGAGATGGAGGAAGTTCCTTTGTAAGGATTAAGGGAAAAGTGTACAATGTTTACAAAGGTGCAAAAATTTTTTGGGTGAATTTTTTCCCGTCCAGCGTTTCAAGCCCAAATTTGGGAAAATGTCAATGACACCTTGGGTTCCCATTTTTGGGAAACTAAGGCAGGTGAGAACAGAGCTTTGGGGCAATATTTTTTGTGACGGGGTCCCGTGGTCTCAAGTGGGCCCATGGCATTAAAAAAACCAAGAAGGGAAGGGAACCCCCCCAAAGGCCTTTGGGACCTGGAAAGGGTTTTTTTTATTTTTTGGGTGGCAATACTATCGCAACTCCCCAATAAAAGGGAAGTGGCATTTTTTGTTTAATTTGCATGTAGCATTCGTTTTTTTGTGGGAAATTTCATTTCCTGTAAAAAAAAATTATTTTGTTTAATACTTTTGGGGGTCTGGAAAGGGTTAATTCTATTTCCCTTTTTTCCTTTTGGGGAAAATTTAAACGGGGTAACAGTAATTTGACTAAAGGCTAGCTCTCGGGAAAGATTAAAGAAGTGGGGCGAGGGCCACCGTTTTCTGTTTAAAAAGAAAAAAAAAAAAGGGGAAAAAGGAAAGCAAAAAGAGATTATGAGGTTAAAGTTGAAGAGAAAACGAAAACTAACCCCAAAAAAATTCTTTCAGGTACAAGAAGTAAGATTGGGGGCAAGATAGGGCCCCCTCAAAAGTTACTCGGGTCAGCTCACGAACAGTGATAAGTAAATGTGTGAAATTTTCAATCCTACTTCCGTCATTTTTTCACAGGAAGATACTAGCGATATTCCCGAAATAAAAAATTTGTAGAAAAAGGATGATAGTAAACTATACAGATTAGGGTCACCAGTGCATGGCCCTTAAACAAATAGATAAATTAAAAATAACAAATCCCCAAGCCCTGATGAACTGTATGCAAAAGGTTCTAAAGGAATGAAAGAGGAGCTTAGAAACCTTTTGGGAATCTTTTCCCAAAATATCACAAAACTGGCATGGTGCCAGATAATAAAAAAAATTAATACCTATTTTTTAAAGATAATTTAGCTTCGAACTAAGGGGCCCAAAAGCCTAACCCCCATAGTGGGGGAAAAATTTTTTAAAAACAAAAATTGCCGGGCAATTCGAGCCATCTTTTAAAAGCATAAATTTTAAACAACGAAATTCAGCACAGTTTTTCAATAGGGTTCCTGCCCTTTTGAATTTTTTAACTTTTTTCATAGGGTATTTGAGAAGGGAGATCATGGTAATGAATAGATTTGCGTAAATGGACTTCAGTAAGGTTTTGATAGAGTCCCACATCGGAGACATTGAGGAAAATTAAAGGGACATGGAAAAGGAAAATTTTTTTCCCGCATGAGGCATGAATGACAAATAGGGGACAGAAGTTTTGCTAAATGGGGGGGAAACAAGTGGGAAGGTCATGAGCATGTTTTAAGGGTCATGTTGGGCCCCGTGTTCACAATCTACATAAACGAAATAATAAGGAAAAAAATAGCGACATAAGCAAGTTTTTTGATGACACCAAAATAGGCCATCGAAAACATTTTGAGAGGACATTTGAGGCCCCGGAAATTTTAATAGATGATGCATGGTCAGAGAATGGCGATCAGTTTAATATAGACAAATCAAAAATCAAAAATCGGACAGGAAAAATCCATGCCACTATAATAAAAATTTAGATCTTAATATTATGATTGTGAAAAAGGACTTGGGAGTTCTGGTTAGCAGTAATCTAAAAAAAAAGCACGTGCAAAATGTTTGCAAAAAAAGCAACAGAATCCCTTGGGTTCAACAAACATAAATAATAGGGGTCCTCAGGTGTTTTTTCAACCTATATCCTTTTTAGGGTCATTTAGATTATGCTGCACAGTTTTGGTCACCGATTTCAGAATGGTATAAATCTCTGAAAAATGTCAAAAGGGGGATGATAAAGTTGATCCCCTGTATCAAAATCTTCCCTATGGGATAGACTAAAAGCCCCGAAACTGCACTCCCGAAAGGCGAGAATTAGGGGGGTATGATTGGGTGTATAAGGGAAGACAGGAATAAATAAAGGGGATTAAAAATGGCTAAAAATAACCCAACGGGGCTCGCAGCAATGGGTTTAAATGGAAAAAAATTTAGTTCGGAAGGATATAAGAAGACGGTTTTTAAAGAGTTGGTGGTGAGTGGGAAAAAACTCCAGAGTGCAGTTTTAAAAAGGCTAAAACATTGTGCGAGTTGGACCTGACTAGCTTGACTATGCGTCTGATGCCGTGTTTTTTTTAATGAAAAGTGACCCACCTGACCGATTGGGGCTTTTCTTAAGCGGTAGTTTGACTTGGACCTGCCCCGCATGGGGGAGTGGCCTGCGCGTGTTCCTCCTTTTTATGTTCTTATGATTTCGAGGTTTGCTTTAAATACCACAACAAAGCATCTACCCATCCACTAGAAAAAGATAGAAAAGGATAATGAGAATCTTCAAAACAAGGATGCCAACCCAAGAAAAACTAGGACAATATCAATTTCTTATGTTTATTTTGGGCTAACTATATACCAAAGTGCTTTAGCAGTATACTTACCCAAACCCCCCACCATACCCAAAATCAAAAACTCCAAACATAAACTTAAACAACCATTTTTAAACCAAAAATGATGATCCGGACCCTGATCAACCCCTTTTTCCCCAATCAAAATTATTGGGAAATTAACTCCTTTATTAACACATCACAAGCCACACTATCCCGAAAACTCTCAAATCTCCCGTTTTAACTAATGGTTTAAGAAAATATGAACCTTTGGGATTTTTGTACTAAAAACACTTCTCCCTGCATATTCCGGACCCCAACACAATTGAATCTAATCAATTACACAGCAACCCCAAATCAGACCATCCAAGCTGGGGGGGGGACTCAATTTTTTACTTAACCAATATCGATTTAAATAAATTCTTTAAATGAAAAAACATTTTTTTAAAATTTTTGTAAAAAACCTCAAGACGCCTATAAAATCGGTGCCAAATAAGGATACCCCAACAAACATCCCAAATTTCAGTGAAAATTTAAAAGTCACTAATAACAAAAAACAAATGAAAAAAGCACCCCCTTCTTTAGCTGGAGACTTCAATTCAACCTTGGCCACGATGATCAGATGAAATGATTTCATCAAAAAATATGAACAACACACTTCTCATACCAACAAAAACTAAACCAACCAGGCGATGAGCAAGTGCAACCACAATAGACCACTATGGACAAATTACTAGCCCTTTAAATCAGGGATAATCACAGACGGGACTACTAAACCACTACCCAACCTTCCTAATGACAAAACATTAGTAAGCCACCCTCGAATACAACAAAGTTCATTTAGCTCCATGACGGGGCCCCTCAAAAAGGAATTTCACAGCGACCAAAGGGGACTGTTGACGGGCCCTACAGAATTCTCCAATCCCAAATAGTATTGACGTTTGGGACAGAATTTTTTTTAACAAAATATTTAGCCCATACAACAAACATTCCCTATAAAAAGAAACAACCCCGGGAATAAACGGTTTGGTTCCCAGGAACAAGCAGCTTTTAAAAATCCATTGATAAGAAACACCAATATGAAAAAAATATAGACAGGACTTTACACAAAAATATTCTTAAAAAATTTCACAGTTCTCACCAAAATTTAAAAAAGAAAGCCAAACAAAATGTACTACCCAGCAGATTCACTACACAAGAGTAATATAAAAAAGCCTTGAAAGCACTTTCCCAATTTTTGGGGGCCCAAAACTGAAAAAACCCAAAAATTTGTTTTTAACTAAACCCAGAAACACCCACTGCATCCCATGATACAGCTAACAAGATAAACGCTTCTTCTCAAACATAGGATCTAATCTCGCCAGTAAATCCCGTCCCAAAAGGGCCCGTGCCGGGGATCCCAAATGGGAATTTCCCCAAATTCCCTTCTTCTTGTCCAATGACCCACGGAAGTCACCGCGATCATAAAGCACTTAAAAAAAAATCGGGGGAATCTGTCTCACTCCCCCCTTTATTGTAAAACAGCGGGCCCCCCATGTCCTTTTGCATGCATTACATTACTTTTTAAAAGTCCTAGAAACTAACTTTCCCGACACTACTCAAGACAGCAAGGGTTACCCAATACATAAAGGGGGTGCCCACTGACGTGAAAAAACTATAGGCCTAATATCAAATTACCATTGCTATCCAAAATTTGGGGAGAAACTGTGCAAGGAGTTTTATATCCATTTATAACGTCACAAAACATATCAACCCCCTGCCAATTTGGATTCGGGAAAAAATAAAAGCACTATGATGAAATTATAAAAATGCTAGCCTGCTTTACACGCATGGAAAAATTTTTAAGGAATATCTGCTAGGAATTTTTGCCTAAGAAAAGGTTTGACACAGTAGACCACGGTCCTACTCACAAATTGACCACTATGGTATAAGGGCCATGCGCTGATTTTTAAATCCCCACCCTTTCTAATATTTTCAATATGTCACCATTAAAGACACAGCCCCATCAATAAGGCCATTTTATACTGGGTCCGCAGGGAATGTCCTTGGGCCCCTCTCTCCCCATTTACATCAATGATCTTCAAAATATCCAACCCTGAAAACCCATTCCTTGCTGACGACACGATTATGTCATCTCCCACCCTAATCTGCCACCCTCAACAATTGTTAACGAGGAGCTGCTCAAAAATATCGACTTGGTGACAGCAATAAAACTTACATTAACACTGGGAAAACCTATAATTATGTTTGGTGCAGAGCGGTGTTGGCAACTTAACTTTAAGATCGACACCACACAATTACCAGACATAATAGGGCAAATTCCTTGGCCTATCCCTCGACAACAACAAAATTTCAGCACCCATATCCAAAACAAAAAAAAAAGTACCCAAAAGGGTGTGATCCTCCGGGATACGATACTACTGCGAAAACTGCCTTCTCACACTATACCATTCACTTACTTGCATACCTCCCCCTATGCTATCTGTGTTGGGGGTTTTCAAATGCAGCAAAAACCCCTAAACCCAATAATAAACCCAACAAAAACCGAGGAAGAATAATCACTAAACCCATCCCTGCAACACCCCCCTCTTCACAGAACTAAACTTACCCCCTGTCCAGAAACATCCACACTTTAGTGAGCAATCTATATCTACAGGACCTTAAATTCAATATTAATTTTGACCAAAAAATGCTTTCTTGATAGTTGTGAAAAAATCCCGGGGATAACACCAGACATAACTCTCTATGACATTCCCCGTGTTCGCTAAACCTTTAAAAAAAGTCAATGTATTTTTAAGGACCAAAAAATCTGGAACACCCACCTGAAAACTTTAAAAAACAGCAGACACATTCTCACTTTAAAAAATAAGTTATAAAAATCTTATCTCCCTGATCCACCCGACAAAAACTACATGATAACCACCTGGGGGTTTTCAAAATTTACTCCCCTCTGACTAAAAAACCCAGAAATGCTAATTTAAATCTTAAAATAAACCCTAACTAGTCTAAGTTCCCTTATGACTCCATTATAGACATTTGTTTGTCCAAAAAAAAAAGCATTACATTGCAAAAACTCACAAATTATGATTAGTCACTTAGCCTTTAAATACCATAATATGTAAGGTTTTTAATGTAAAAAATTTAAAAATCTAAGTTGCCCCAAATGTTAGCCAGGCTAGGTGTCCAGTGGCCTCCTCTGTAATTAGTAATTTTAACATGTAAACCACAAAATACCAAAAAACCTGTAAACCCTACATTGTAACCCTTATAGAGAAAAAACTTGAATTGAATTGAATGATTATTCTCTTCAAATCGCTTTTCTCTCTGGGCTTTAAAAATGCTGTACAAAATTTGCCCCTTCAGGGGGCAAAAAATTTGCTGACCTGAAAAAGTAAGAAACTTTCACAGCACACTTAAGTACGATAAAGACCTAATTACTGGGAACAGTTGAAGACCCTTGACGGACCCCTGGAAAGCAGGTGAGACAGACATAAATAAAAATAATAATAATATAATAATAAAAAAATTAATAAAAATAAAAATAATAATAAAAATTTAATAAAATATCTTTTACTACAATACACGGTACCATGTACATGGTATACGGGCCCTAGCTGACATCTTCATACGTACTACTGCTTGTTTGCTGGGGGGCATTTAGGGCAAATTAGGTCATGTCCCGGGAGGGCGACCCACACCATCGACTAACACCCAGGTACCCATTTTATGATGGGTAAATATAGAAAAAGGGTGAAAAAGAACACGCCCAATGTTTCTAACCTGGCTGGGAATCGAACCCGACCCTCGCCGTGTAAACTAAAAGCTTTAGCCCCCAAAGCCTTGGAAAACCCTGAGGGATTAGTATCAAACCTACCAAAAAAAATCACCCCTACAATAGCAAAAGACGTCAGGAGAGCAACTTTCCCCCAACCCCCAAATAAGTGTCAGGGGCCCAAAATGTTCAACTGCTCTAAAGTGTACCTGATAACCAGGCTGGGGTTCGTACTTTGGGTTATTAGCCAGCAGTAACATTTGGGTTTGACGGACCCGATCCACCACGGGCCTAGTCTCGACCGGGTTGCGGGAGTTTTGACCCCAAAAAACCCTCCCCAGGAAAACTAAAGTATCAGACATTGTCTTACAATAGATTACATGAAATCACTCTTTTTTTCTGTAGCATATTCCTGAAACCCAAACGTAGATCTACGTTTTTTCAAATTTGAAAGTATGTAAAAAAGTAATTTTTTTTTTTTTTTACATTTGAAAACGTGTATAAAAAACTTTTATCTATTTTTTTTTTGTTTGTTATATTTAAAAATATGTAAAAACAAACGTAGTTTTATTTTGGAGCACTACCATGTGAACGTGTTTCGCTTGGACTTTTAAGGGGTTAAGAAATTTTTGGGCCCTCTTCTTAAAACTGGCTCTGCTTAAAGGCTATGACATTGCTGTAAATAAAATGTTTTAGAAAAAAAGGGCGTATTAATCAGTGAAGTGTTTTTGGGTATCCCCAAATGAGATCAATCTGGGACAAAAATCACATTGTATCAAAAAGGATAACATAAAAGCGCCTTCATAGAAAACCTGGAAGCATTCTATAACAATGGGAAATAAAAATCTGGGGCCGGATGGTACCGCCTGGTCGGGCCCATGTAGTCAGAAACGGCAAAGCGGGAGGTGCTGCCCTGGTAGACCGTAAGTGAGGCGGAAGTGTGTCCGGGTGACAGTAATGGTGAAGGGGAATTTTGCCCCTGGGAGACAGAAAATGTCGCTGAGGGAAGCATAAAAATGGCCTCGAGGGAGACAGGAGCTGTAGTGGGGAAACAAGTGTAGTCAAGGACGAGATAAATCCAATTTACAAACTGTAATACCACAGGTGATAGCAAAAAAGGGGGACTCCACTAGCAATAGTGAGGATATATTACCAGAAACAAAGGGGTGGGACTCCATTTTTATACTAGTGAGGATGGAATGAGAGGGTAAACATGCCCCAACGGAATACTGTCACAAAAACCCAAGGCAAGGGGAAACCCAAAGCTGTGGACATGCTATGCACGGGGTATTGCAGGATGGGAAAATCTGGAAAAACAGATGGGACTTGCAACTTTGATCACCCTAGAAAAAAGCCGTGCCCATAGGCCCCCCCCCGGAAAAAGCAAACTCCCTTCCTGTAAACCTTTTCAAAACCCCGAAATGTGTCCCTCTTCAGTACAGGAAAGACTGTGCTATAATTAAATTGCCAGGCACACCATCTAAAGGGACAAAAAGATACAAACATCCAGGCCATGGGAAAAAACCCGGGTGCCACAGCCACTCAAAGGGGGAAAGCTTTTTGTGCAGGAAAAAGGAAAAAAAAAACTGGCAGGAAATGGCAGAAATGTCCCAAATCCAGTCATTTCCGGAGTGGGAAACCCCAGTCGATGGCCCTTTATCCAAAACCCAAAAGACCAGATAATAGTGCCGGAAAAAAGTCCCCCCCCCCCAGTACCACCAGTCCGAAGCATTCTTTTTTGCAAATATACAGGGTTAAAAACCGCAACAAACAAAATACCTTTCATCCGTGGACTCTTGCAGAGGCAAATGCAATGTTCGCGGCTTTCCAGAGACCCACGTAAAGGATCACTAGGACAACGAAATATGGATCCCCGGTTACAACCCCATACAATGCGACAGAGTGAACAGGGGAAAAAAGGGGGGGGGAAGGGTTGGGCCCGTATATCGCAGAGTCAATATTTAACAGAACTGCTTAATGCCCCAAAAGATGTGGTGGAATTTTAGCAGTAAAGATCGGAACCAAAACCCAGTCATTGTGGTAGTTACAAACCTCCGGTGCAACGTCCCGCAATTCTAGGAAAAGCTGTTAAAAATTGACCACTATCTGGAAAAAACTTCCAGCCCCTGCCCCCAAAACTTGCTTTGGGGGGTTTTAACTGAGGCACCTAAAAAAGGGGGGAAAATTTGCAAATAAGTTTTTGCAGTGTAACACCAGGAGGGAGCTCTGACGAGAACTCAACCCCACACGAGCTTTTAAATCTCTGCACAAAATTCAACTTTTAACAGCAAATAATAGAGCCCACTAGACTGGAGAATTTCCTAGACCTCACTTCACTAACAATGAGATTGATACGAAAAGTTTTACCATTCAAAAAAAAATACTCGAAACACAACAAAAAGAGGTTCAACATGTATGCGCGGAGAACCAGACCCACAAATTGAGATTAGCCACGAAAGGGGCCTTCACCCAAAATTTAAACTTCAATAACAAGAACTAAAGCGGGGGGCCCTGTAAACTAAGACTTAAAAGTATAAGTTGGGAAAAATAGACTAGCAACAGAGACCCCAAATTATGCCTGAACGATTTAAATCGGGGGCACTCGATGTATGCTTAAAGGCTTTTTTCTTTAAGAAAAAAGGGGGAGTAGATGTAAAAAAGAAAGAGACAGGCGCTCCTTTACAGGGGAGGAAAAAGAATAACGAGCGACTAAAAGAGGCCCAAAATATCTGAAATGCGTAGGGGACATGGGCAGGGGGAAATAGCAAACGTCGAACTTAAGCTAAAGGAATCTTATAGGGTCAGGAATCGGGGGAAGAACTAAAAACGAGGCATCGCTAGAGTTTTGTCACCTGGGGGGGGAAAACATTGGTGCACCCGGGGTGGATTTTGGTGTCACCCCCTGAATCCAAGGGCGGAGGATGGGGTAGTAAACTCCAGTTACATCACTGCTGCTGCCAGTGACTAATGTTTGCAATGAGAACGTTTTAAAGGCCTAAAACGAAATTCATTAATGTAAAATAAATAATTAGTAAAATTTAGGAAAATAAATCAAAAACCACTTTTTAGTACAGCCAACAGATCCTACATTTATTCATCTTTCAAAAAAAAAAAAAATTGAAAAAATAAAGAAAAACACTAGTTCCAATTTGACCTTGAGTACAGGTAACACTCAAAGAATCTGATATTTTTATTTCCTTGCCCAAATCCTGCAAAATCATCATCACATCATCAAAAACAACGATTTTCCCTATATAGAACTATTTGTACTTGTAAACCTATAATGGCTATATAGAAGCGAAGTATTTTTCTCTTATGTTGCTGAGCCCTGGTTTTTGGTATTAGGTCACCTTCTTTGAGGATCTATGGGTCACCCCTTAAATGGTGTCACCCGGGGCGCCCCCCTCCGCTTACGACGCCCCCTTTACTAAAAGCCATTAAAAGAAATCGGGAAACCCCAAGTATTTTTTTTTAAGCCAAAACAAAGTCGGACCAAATCCATATTGGGGGCCCTACTTAAAAAAGATGGGTCCTACCCCAGATGACCAAGGAAAAGAGTGAGCTACTCAAGTCCCAATTTGATCGGTTTTTTTGCAACCGCTAACCAGACTGGGTCGAAGATAAATTTAATTTTTTATGAGAGAGGGCCACAGAATTTGGTTAACACAAGCCTATCTGATGTTATCCTGACGCCAAATGACTTTGAACAGGCGATAAATGACATGCCCATGCACTCGCCCCAGGGCCAGACTCGGGGGAACTCCGTGTTCATAAAGAACTATCACACCTTTTTACCATCCTAGCCTAGCCCCCACTCCACATAGGGGGCAGTTAAAGCAATAGCAAAGAACTACAGACCGTGGCACTAACATCCCATATCATAAAAATCTTTGAAAGGGTCCTAAGAAGCAAGACCACCACACATCTACATACCCATCAGTTACACAACCCAGGGCTACATGGGTTTAGAGCAGGTCGCTCCTGTCTGTCCCAACTATGGATCACTACGACAAGGTCATAGATGCAATAGAAGAAAAAAAGAATGCAGATGTAATATATACAGACTTTGCAAAAGCCTTCGACAAGTGTGACCATGGCGTAATAGCGCACAAAATGAGTGCTAAAGGAATAACAGGAAAAGTTGGTAGATGGATCTATAATTTCCTCACAAATAGAACACAAAGAGTAGTAGTCAACAGAGTAAAGTCTGAGGCGGCTACGGTGAAAAGCTCTGTTTCCCCAAGGCACAGTACTCGCTCCCATCTTGTTTCTCATCCTTATATCTGACATAGACAAGGATGTCAGCCACAGTACCGTGTCTTCCTTTGCAGATGGGCACCCGAATTTGCATGACAGTGTCTTTCCCTTGCAGACACTGCAAGGCTACAGGCAGACATCAACCAAATCTTTCAAAGGGCTGCAGAAAATAATATGAAGTTCAACGAGAGAAATTTCAACTACTCCGATATGGTAAACTGAGGAAATTGAAACTTCATCAAGAGTACAAAAGAAATTCCGGGCCCCAAAATGAGCGAAAAACCAACGTCAAAGATCTGGGAGTGATCATGTCGGAGGATCTCAAACCTTTAAAGATCATAACATTATAACAGTCGCATCTGCTAGAAAAATGACAGGATGGGGGAATGAAAACCTTTAAAACTAGGGATGCCAACCCCAATGACACTTTTCCCGGTCGCTTGTTCTATCTGGGGGCTGGAATATTGTTGCACACTAACGGGCCCTTTCAAGGCGGGCGAAATTGCTGACCAAACAAAATGAAACAGAGAACCCTTCACGGCACGGCATAAGGGAAAAGATAAAACCCCTTCTTTTACTGGGAGCGCTTGAAGTTCCAAAAAACTGTACCCCTGGAACGCAGGGGGAGGGTTTGGCATGATTATATACACCTGGAAAATTTAACAAGGGAACTAGTACCGAATTTGCACACACAATCACTCACAACAAAAGGGAAAAAAGACTGGGGCAACGATGCAAACCCCCCCCCCCAAATGAAAAGCGGGGGTGTTCACCAGCTCTTTATGAGAAAAACAAAAAAGTGCCCAGGGGCCCGGGCTGTTCAACTGCCCCCCAAAAGCATACGAAAGGGGGGATTAAAAATAGACCTTGGCTGCCTTCAAGCAGGTACTGGACAGCACCAAAAATTGGGTCCCTTTAAACCACCCCGGGTTTGTGGTTCGAAACTTTTGGAAAGGGGCGTGCAAGCCAGAAAGTAACAGCCTGGTTTACAGGGCTGATCCACCATGAGGCCTGGGTCACAGACCGGGCCGCGGGGGCGTTGACCCCCCGGCCCCCTCTCTCCAGGTAAAAACTGCCCATTAGGTACAGCAAAATTGTTTCCCCCTTCTCTTAGAAACGGTAACTTTTTTTGGGTTCCGGGGCCTTTAACAAAAATCAGCAGTAACATATTCGGGACACGGGAAAACAATTTTTAAACGAAATTTAACTTTAATTGTTTTACTGTCTTAAACATTCATTATATCCAGCTTTTTGCATTTCTTTTTTTGCCTACTTTCCCCTTTTGGGCCCCAAGAACAGAGGGGAAAGAGGGCTTATAAAAGGGGGAAAAGGGCAAAGCACTATTGCTAAAAAATCGAAGAGTACAAGAAAACCCCTTTTTAAAAGGGCTTTTGGCAACAACAAAAAATTGTTGGGGTAAAAGCCAAAAAACCCGTAAGATAGATCTAACAGTACTAAATATGGGATAACGAGGTTTTGGCCACGAAACAACAAAAAAAGGCAAATTGTTATAATTCATATACACAACTGTGGCATCAATACTGGGGGAAAATTTTGGCTTTTAAACTGAATGTATCATTATATACATAAAAAAAGTAAAAAAAACAAAAGATAAAAATTATTTTTATCATTTAACAAGTGGGAATTTTGGGAAAAACCTGGGTCGCAAAAAATGTCCCCCTTTCCCGATACCTACCACGTCATATCCACAATTTTGCTCGGGCCCCTATTAATCATGATTAAGAGGAATCCAAACCAAAACATTACAGGCCCTCCGGGCAGTCTTCAAAAGGGTGCCCACCAAAATTTCTTTCCCAAATTACCCTTTTAACAAAGGGGGCCCCCTAATAATCCACCTATCTAAAAAAAAATTTTTGGGGCCTACAGAATCTTTCATTTTCCCCTGAAGGGGGCAAAATTTACTTTATGTAAAAAGTCTTTCTGTGGTTTTAAACAAAGGGGGCCCTACTGTAGCTATTTTCTCTGGAAGTCTATCTACAATTATTTGCATTAACACTTTTTTATCTTTCCCCAAAACCTAAACAGTTACATAAACAGTGTCATACAATTGAGCCCTTT
This sequence comes from Cherax quadricarinatus, assembly GCF_026875155.1. Classification (NCBI taxonomy): domain Eukaryota; kingdom Metazoa; phylum Arthropoda; class Malacostraca; order Decapoda; family Parastacidae; genus Cherax; species Cherax quadricarinatus. The sequence goes on from NC_069399.1 coordinate 96,049,394, forward strand.
TTTTTCCGAGAAAAAACCCCATTAAATTTTAAAGTTGGGGGAAATCCCCCAAATCTGTATTTTTTCATACCACCCAAGACTTTTAACTTTTTATAAAAAGTACGCGGGGAATCCCCCTGGCCAATAAGGGCAGTTTTAACTTTTTTTTTGATTTTTTTGCCTTTTATCTTTAAATTTTTTTGCATGTAACACAGGAAAGGGCAAATTTCAGCCAAAACCATAAATTATTAACTTTAAAGGCGGGGCTTTTTACTCCCACTTTGTACCCGGGATTGTCAACATTATCATTTTTTATCAACATTATCATATAGACCTTTACCCCGGGACAAATTGGTGCCCTTCCCTTTGGGTGAATTGAAACAGAATTTTAAATTTTTGGGCCCATAACAGTCATTTACATTGTGATTACCCAAACACCTGATAAAACCCTGCCCAAGTTCCCCCCAATCTTTCAATTTTTTTCTTTCCCATAAATTGAAAATTTTTAGAAAATGAGTACCCCTTGGCAGAAGACAATCTCCCCTTTTCCCTTTTTGACTGGTTTTTTATTAACTGGGCAAACTTTTTAGGGGGGAAACTTATTTTTTCCCTTCCCTTTGTGGAAAATCATTTTTTTCTGATTCCTGCTACTTGTTTTGCACCAAATGCAACTTTTTTTTTTGGGAAAAGGGAATTTTGATTTTTAAACTTGGGAAATTTTTTCCCTTTTTAAAACCCTTAAACAGATACCTAAAAAGAGTTATTAGGGTTGTTGCATCTTTAAAATGAGTTAGTTGGCGGGTCGGGGCAACTGCACAATTAATTCCCTTGTAAACCTAGCTTTTTCCCCCAAAGCCCAAAAAAAACCTTTTTTATACTTGTTCGAGAGCCCATTCAAGTTTTTTTAACTTTTTAATTTTTTCTGTCTAGGGGCATTTCAATAACCGGGTCTGATTCCTTCGATTATATTTATTACTTAAATTTTTTTGAGAGTGCTCCCCATTTAATTTTTTAAAACGTTTGAAAAAACCATTGTAAGGTGATTTTAAAGTTTTTTAAATTAACAATGAATTAAACTAGTTCCAACCTACTTTGTTCAAATATTACCACAAGTGCCCTTTCAACAAGTAAAACCTGCTTCCTTGTAAAAAGTCATCTACTTTGGGGAAAGGTTTTGAATCAGTATGTGGGGCACCCTCCTTTTTCCCTTTTCCCCTTTTGGAGGTAAAAAAATTTTGTTTACACGGGCTAGGTCACTCCTGTCATGCACGGGGCTTTTTAAAAAAAATTGCCCAAAAAATTTTCCTCCCAATTTTTTCCCCAAAGATTAAATACATTTAAACATTTTTTCTGGGATTTTTTGGCAAAGACATATTATTTGGGGAGCAAAACTGATTAACTGCCTGGTTTACAAAATTTTAAATTTTAAATTAAAGGGCCTGATTTTTTTAAAAGAAAGAATCTTTTTTTTTAAAATTTAAAAATAATAATGTTTAAAATCATGAGACCCTACTTCAGTCTCACTACACATTTTTACTAACAAATTTTCCTTCATTTTTTTGAAAATTAATTTGTAGAATCATATCAAATTACCAAAAGGCATCTAAATAAAATTTTTTTAAAAATCATCAAAATTCACTTTTTCCTTGATTCTTTAAATTTCCCAAACATTTATTAAAAATGCCTTGGTTACATGACCCTTTTTTAGCTTGAAAATAAACGTTTTCCCTTTTCTCTAAAATTCTATATTTTTGGGTCTTCTATTTTAATTTTCCCCTTTTTTGGGCCAGGATGCAATTTTTAAAATTCAACTTAAAAAAACACTGATTAGGGTACTAAATTATGCATTTTTTAAAAAGGTTAAATAGTAAAAAACTTCCCTTTTAAAATAAATCCTAGCAAACTTGACTTAGCAACTTAAAATGTAAGAAAAATAATATAAACTTCAAATTTTACAAAATAAAAACCCTTTTAACCCCCCTTAGGCTTATCAAAATTATTTACAAATTAATATAAATCCTTGCCAAAAATTTGGCATAGCCAAAATTAATATTTACACAATATAACCCTTTGGGGCCACACTTGTTTTAAATAAATTTAAACACAACACGGGGTAAAAATTTCTTGGCCAGAATTGCCCTTATAAAATTTAAATTTTAATACAAATACTTTTAATAAAAACCTAGCCACTTTGGTTTTGCAAAATTTTTTAACACATTAATAAATTACCCTACCGGGGGGGGGCTTTCAATTACACAACATTTAAATCCCACATTAATTTTAATTTTTGGGGCCAACACTTGACTTATCCAAATTAATTTTGTAATAATTAAAAAATCCACTACACTTTAAAGGGAAAAATTTGTAAATTTAAACATCCACCTTTCCTTTTTTTGTAAATTTCACATATAATTATTAAGTATTTAACAAATTTAATGACTTCACTAATTCCCTTTCCGGGGTTTCAAAAAAGGACCAACGGGGAAAATTTAAAAAAATGGGGAAAATTGCATTTGGGCTAATGTATCATTAAAATCATAAAAAGTAAATAAACAAAGAAAATTTTTTATTTATCAGTTAGAAAGTGGGAAAATTTGGGAAAACCTAGGTCGCAAAAAAGGGCCCCCCTTTCCGAAAACCTCCCCACTGTAAATATCCAAAAATTTGCCCCTGGCCCTATTAATCAAAAATGAAATAACATCACCAGGAATGCTGGTAAATATAAAAATTTTGGGGGACTGTAAAATTAAATTAAAAAAATTTTTATAAAAAAAAATACACATTTATATAACAGAAGGAGAATATATCTTAATAAAACCCCAGAAATTTTGGACGTGAATCAAGGTGTTTTAAATACTCAGAAAACCTGTCTATACATGAAAATAACAATTTGGCCCAGTTTAAACATAACAGATTTATCTGGGGGTTTCCCCCTGGAGCTATCTTGCCCACTCGCCTGATATCTAAAGTTATGAAAGGAAGGGCACACCCCAAAAAATTTTCGCCTCCCTTTTTTAGAGGGGGTCAGCCCAATTTTAATTTTAAAAAGGGGCACAAAAATTCCTTCCCTTTACACAAAGGGTTGTATCCAATTAAAATTTAAAAAATTTGGTGCCCTGTTCTCTTTTAAAATACACGTTTATTAAATACAATTAGGGAAACTTTTTAAACCATAAATTACCGTTTTTTCCGGAAAATATACATTTTTTTCCAAAAATTACTATTTAAGAAAAACTACCAGAAGCTTTAAATTTCCCCTTCAGCACAAAAATCGATAATTTTTTAAAAACATACAAATTTTCCAAAATTAAAGGGGGTTTAACCCCAAACAGTTGAAAAACAGTAAGTGTATCTCATGACTTCGTGTAAAAAAAAACCGGGGGGGTTAAAACCCAAAAAACAAAGGGAGCCCCGGGCCCCAATAAAAACCCTGGCAAAGGGCTCCAAAAAGATAGTGGTGAGGGCTCTTGACTAGGGAATTGGTTTCTGTTTTTCAGTTCGCGGGATTGACCCAAAATTTTTCCCTTCCTTTTCCCCCCCCCCAACAGGCGCTTTTATAATCCTACCCGGGTTTTTAGCGCTCCCCAAATGATTATATAATCCTAAAAGATGGTGTCTTTTAAATTTTCCCAATCACCTTTGCCCCACATAAAAATCTCCCCACCACAAATCCCTTCCCCGGAAAGGGGTTCAAGGAGGCCAGATTTTACTGGGGGGTTTCAAAAAAATATAGTTATGATTTTTAACAACTAAGGCCTTTTTACATGGCGGCTGGGTCAAAAAAATAGACTGGGGGGGGGAGACTGCATAGAACAGCATAATAAACGTTTTTAAAAAAATAATTTAAAAAAAAAAAACCCAAAATTTTAAAAATGACAAAACGTTACAATATAAAAATACCCGTAAGGTGGGCACGTCCTCTGGTGGGGACTTGGCTCCCAAATGATGTTACAACTTGATAATAAAATCCCCAAACGCGATTTTTTTTGGGTGTCGCAAAAAAAGTTTTTAATTTTTTTCATTAGGAGCTTTTATTTTTGTTTTTCAAAGTTTTCATCGATAAAAATTGCTAGAGGGATCAACTGTCATGCGCAAAAAAATTTTTGATTCTTTTCCCAAAGGTTGAAAAACATCTTTCTGCGGGGTTTTTCATTTGAAATTTTTTTAAAAATTTTTTCACTTTTAAAAGTTTTTTTGAAATGTTTAAATGAGTTTTTCTTAGTTTTCCAACTGCCATCGTTTACAAAGGGGAAAAATTTAACGCCCCTGAAAATAAATTTTAAAAGAACACCAAAACCGGGCCCCGCGTTACAACCCGCACACCCCCCGGGGGAAAGGGCAGAGTACAACTGGTGGGGACTTCGTCGAATGGGAGGGTCCTCGCGCCAGATTTTTAATGCCCTTTTAAATGTCGGGGCCGCATCAAACTTCTATTTTTTTAAAAATTTTTTTATCTCGTTTTTAAAACAAAAAAAAATAAAATAAAAATTCGCCTTTTAATTCAAATTTAAAACAACATACCCAAAAGATTTTTTTCCTTAATTATTTGTCACTTGCCAAAATTTTTTTAACCTTAGGGTTTATGGGAAATCCCTACTCTGGCATTGGGGCAAACTGCGGTCTGCAGCTCCTGTGGGGCAGCCCCTAAATTTCCCGTTAGTATACTTTTTGGGGGAATATTAAAATTCTAGGGGAGGGGGGTTTCGTCCCAAATTTTCCCGAAACTTAATGACAAAAAAATTTTTTCATAGTTACCCAATCAAACTTTAGATCTTCCTCAAGGAAAAAGGAAACCATACCTCCTTTTTTTAGGAATTATATACGAGAATGGGGGAAAAAATTTTATTGTCCGGTTAATGGGGAACCCATCACTTCAGTTTCTTCAGTAAAATATTTTGAAATCCCCCTTTTATTTCCACGCATGACCCGGAAAACCGGGAAGAAAATATAGGGAACAAATGTAAATAAAAAGGAGTGAATGCCAGGATTAAGTTCCTCCACAACAAACACAGTGTCTTTCCTACTGAGGCCTGCAGACCCTTTGTCCAAGCCTTATACAGTGTCATATGGACTTTTCGCTTTTTTCCATGGTACTCAGTCTTTAACAAAAAAAAAAAAAAAAAAGTGAAAAATAAAATGCAAATCACCCCGAAAAAAAATGGTAAGATTCATCTTGGGCCTTGGCCAAGAGAAAATGTAGGGGGCCAGGATGAATTAAAAACAATTGGGTATGGGTTTAATGTTGAAGATAGAGCAGAAAAAACTGAAATTTTAAATCAATTTTTTAAAAAATTTCTCACAGTGTTTTAGAATATCTTTCTGGGGTAAATTTTTTTCAAGGCGTTAACAAAAAGCAATCATAGTACAAGGGGGGAGAGAACACAGCTTTGTAGGGGAACCCCCAGTCAGTCACCAGGCTTCAAACACCTTTTTTTGTTTCCGGGGAATAAAGGAATTTGGGAAAAGGGTTGTCTGAACTTTTTCAAACCCGTCTTTGAAAGAACCAAAAGGTACCTTAATAATGTAGCGGTAGAAAAGGGGGGAGAACGATTTCCCCATTTTTTTTTGCTAACAAAATTTTAAATGTAAAAACTTTTTTTTTTTGGGGGGGGGCCCTATTATTAGGGATAAAACACCTTTTAGAATAATAAAAATATTAAACTCCTTCATAGTAAAAATAAAAAATGTATTAAAAGGACCCCCCCTGAAAAAAGTCCCCTTTTGATTTTTTTGGGTTTTGTAGGTTTTCTACACATATGCTTTTATGGGATATAATCTATGTAACTGTATTTGGTGTACTTGAAAAATACTTAAATTTTCTAGAATTTAATTTTCACCATTTTGTTGAGGATATTAAAATAACTTACCTTTCAGTTTTCTTTTTTGGGAGAATGCCAAAAAAGGGGCAAGAAATACTCTATAATAATTTTTTAAGAGCTTGACATAAAGGGCCTGCGAGCTTTGGAATAGAAAAACTGTGCCTGTCTGTAGAGGGGGAAATTCAGTCAGGCATTCTCTTTCTTTAAATAACAAATGTTTCGCTATTAGTTCTCCTAACATTCCGGGGGCAAAAGGGATTTTCCCGATATTTTTTCTGAATAACTGAAATAATGGTTTTGGCCCTTACACCGGCCCTTAGAATTATTTACCCTTTTTTAATTTTTTTTTCGGGGCCAAAGAGTATGGTTTTTCCGGGGGGGGGGGCCCATGTGTAGTATAAAGGGGGCACGAACCATTTGGGTACGGGCTCTAGTTCCTTTTTTTCATTAGTAAAAATTTGAATTTTCTTGTGTGTCTTTTACCTGATTAACAGAGCACTATCATTTTGCATACAGTATAGCTTTTTCCCTTTGAACACTTTTAAAGGGATGTTTTTTAACATAACACAGAAACAGTAGAGGGCCCCCACAAAGTTTTTTGGGAGGGGGCCTGATTCGGTGGGGTTTCTGAACTTGAAAAATTTGTTTTCCCGTTTGGGGTCAGGTAAGGGGGCTTTAAAAAAGTCTTTTAGAACCCCATGCCGATATCTTGTAGTTTCATACATAAAAATAATGTAAGAAGGGAAGGTTACCAATTTGAAGGCCTTTTTTTCAATCTAAGGGTTTCCATACCTTTTAATTCCCCAAGGGGGAAAATTTCAGTTCTCAGGTAGTCTTATCAAATTATTGAGGGAAAGGGGTCGGGAATGAGAAAACTCCCCAAAACCTAAAAAGGGGAAAAGTTTTTTTTTTGGCCCCCTTTAAGGGTACTTTAAAATACTTGACAGTATAAAACCCTCTTTTCTAGAAAATTTTTTTGATATCACACTGAGTATACTAACAATTTTAAGCTCTGGGGGGGGGGGGGGGGGGCATAGACCTCTTTTTTTTCTTGAATATAGGAGTAACCTTGGCCTCCTTGAATTTCCCTCCGGAACAGTATTTGTGGGGTTAGACAAAATTTTTTATGTGTGGGGAATGGGGGTTTGGGAATTCCCGAGGCAAACCATTTTTTTTTTGGGAAATCACCAGGATTTTCTTTCTGGACCAGTGCTCTTAGTTTGGGGTTTTAAATTTCCTTTTGTTCTTTCAAAACTAAGTCATGAGATACACCTACTAGTTGGAACTGTTTTGTGACCCCCTTTTTTAATTAGTAAAGTTTTAAAATTACCATACCACGGGTGGGGGGTAAATCCCGAACAGAGGCTCGCTGATCGCGGGGTTTTATCCCCCCCGTGGGATGGTTTGTTTGGGAATTGTGTCATTACGATTTTCGTGAGTCATTTTTTTAAACTTATCAGTCTGTGTTTTTTAAAAAAGCGTAATTTCCCCCTTTCCTTGGGTGAACCCCTACAAGGGACGTTTTATTTCCGTCCCCCGAAAAATCCTAACATATCTCATAAGTGGCTTTTTACAACCTTTTCAGGGTAAGAACTGTAAACTGTTTGTAAAAATCATTTACAAAATTTCCAGATCGTTATCATGGGGATGCTTATTAACCCTTAAATTAACTATCCCTGATTTCTCCACCACTATTGGGGGCTTTTATGAATAGGGGGGAAAAAACAGTAACACCTGGATTCTGGCGCAGAGACTCGTATCCACGTTCGTTTTAAGGGCCCCCCCTGAAGCACGTTTTTTTTAAATCTAGGTAACGCTTTGGGGGGAAACCCTTTTGGGGGGAGAGCGGCGCTAGGTTTGGGCACCCGGGGTGGCATTTTGGTGTTTGCCCCCATGAAATCCCAAGGGGGGGGGGACCGGGGTATAAACTCCCGTTACATCACTTCGCAAAGACCATAACTAATGTTTAGCACTTGGGGAACGTTTTAAAAGCCTAAAACCCAAATTTAGTAATGATAAAATAAATAATCGTAAATAATATGAGGAAAATATAAACTCAAATACCCCCTTGAGTATAGGCAACGTTCTCAATTTACTTACCTGGGGAAATTACCTGGAAAAGAGTTTTTGGGGGTCAACGGGGCCCCCCCCCCGGGCCCGGTTTTTTTTACCAAAACCTCCCCGGTGGATCAGGGGCCTTTATCAACCAGGTTTTCTACTGCTGGGGCCTGTCCCCAATCCAAGGTACCCCACTTTAGGTGCTTGTCCATGGGCCCGCTTAAAACAGCCAGGGTTTTATTTGGGAAACCCCCCTTTTTAGGGTGGGAGGGGAGTTTTAACCCGTCTCGGGCCCCGACAAATTTTTTGTATTGTCTCCTAAAAAGCACTAGTGACACCCCCGCTTTTTATTGGGGGGGTTTTTCATCGTCTGCCGAGTCCCCTTTCTTTTGTAGTGAAATGGGTTTTTTTTTTGTGGGAATTTTGGGACTTAGTCCCTCTAGGATTTCCAGGGTAAATAATCATGTTAAATTCTCCCCGCCTGCATTCCCGGGGGCTAAAAGGTTTAGGAACCTTTTCCCAAACCCCCCTCCCAGTAATTGGGTGTTTTTTTTCTCCCCTTTTGCGGCCGGGGAAGGGTTTTCTGGGACATTTTCTAGGTTTACAAAATTTTCCCCTGGGCCCTTGGGAAAAGGGGCTGTTAAATGTGCGCAATATTCCACCTAATTTGAACAAGGGGACTGAAGATGTCCCTTCATGGGGTTGGCATCCATAGTTTTGAAAGGGTTTTCATTATCCATTTCTGGGCATTTTCTACCGAGGGGAGTGATTTCAATTTTATGGTCTTTGAACGTGAGATCCCCCGACATGTCACTCCCCGGGGCTTTGACGTTGGTTTTTTTTGCTCTTTTTGTGGCCGGGAAATTTTTTTTTGTACTCTGTTTTAAGTTTTAAATTTCCTCATGTTTACCATATCGGAGTAATTGAAATTTCTCATCGTTGAACTTCACATTGCTCTCTGCAGCCCATTGAAAGATTTGGTTGATGTCCGCCTGGAGCCTTGCAGTGTTGCAATGGAAGACACTGTCATGCAAATTCGGGTGTCATCTGCAAAGGAAGACACGGTGCCTGTGGCTGACATCCTTGTCTATGTCAGTATGAGGATGAAAACAAGATGGGAGCGAGTACTGTGCCTTGTGGAACAAGAGCTTTTCAACCGTAGCTGCCTGGGACTTTACTCGTTGACAAACTACTCTTTGGTTCTATTTGTGAGGAAATTATAGATCCATCTCCCAAATTTTTTCATGTTATTCCTTTAACACGCATTTTGTGCGCTATTACGCCATGGTCACATTGGAAGGCTTTTGCAAAGTCTGTATATATTACATGAGCATTTTTTTTGTCTTCTAGTGCATCTAGGACCTTTTGTCGTAGTGATTTTAGTAGTTGGGGCAAAGGAGCGACTTGCTCAAAAACCCATGTTGCCCTGGGTTGTGTAATTGATATATCTAGAGGGGTGGGGTCTTGCTTCTTAGGACCCTTTCAAAGTTTTTTATGATGAGGGATTTTAGTGCTATCGGTCTGTATTTCTTTGCTAAATTGCTTTTCTGCCCCCTTGTGGAGTGGGCTATGTCTGTTGTTTTTTAGTAACGTGGGACGACCCCGAGTCCATGCTCCCTCTCCATAGGATGGTAAAAGCTCTGTATGGGGCTTCTTGCAGTTCTTCATGAACAGGAGTTCCATGAGTCTGGCCCCTTGGCAGAGTGCATGGGGATGTCATTTATCGCCTGTTCGAAAATCATTTGGCGTCAGGTTAAATCAGACAGGCTTGTGTTAACCAAATTCTGTGGCTCTCTCATAAAAAATTAATTTTGATCATCGACTTTTCAGCTTATACGCTTGGAAACTGGTTTATTGGGACTTTCTGTTCCCTTTTTTTTGGTGAATTTGGGGGGTCCCGGACAATCTTTTTTGTTGGGGCCCAACGGTTTTCTCTGGACTTTGGGAATTTTTTGCAAAAGGGGAAAAGAAAACTTGGGGTTCCCCTTTGTTTAATTATGGTTTTAGTTTTTCCCTGCTTCCCTTGGACCCTTTCAAGATTTTAGTTAAGTTCATGGTTGTATTTCTTGCTAATTGACTCCCCCTTTATTATATGTCCTTTTTTTTGGGGGCCGCCTCCGTTATCTCCCTCCCATAAAAGGAAAAGCCTGTTCTTTTTTATTTTAAAACATTCCTATCCCCTTTTCAAAGAATGCTTGAGCTTTTACCAAGTCCACCGGTTTAAAACCCCTTGTTTAAACCAAACTGGGTCTTTTGCTTGTCTTCCCCAGCTTATATCGTTTAGGACTTGGTTTACTTGGTCCCACTTTCTGTTCTTGTTATTGAAGTTGAATTTGGTGAAGGCTCCCTCGTGACTAATCTCATTTTTCGTCTGGGGCTCCGCGCATTCATGTCTGAACCTCAATTTGTTGTGATCTGAGTATATTGTTTTGATAAGGACATTTCGTTCAGATTATCATTGTTAGTGAAGATGGGGTTTCTAGTGTATTCTCCACTAGTCCTTTACCCCGAGTAAGTAAATTTTGAAAAATTGAAAAAAAAAAACATTTCCTTGCCCCTTCACTCCTGCAAAATCATGTATCACAATCATTAAAATAAATGATTTTTCCTATATAGGCCTATTTGTACTCTGTAATCTTATAATAGGCTATATAGAAGCGAAGGATTTTTCCTAGGTGATGCAGCAGGTTTGGTCATTAGTGTCACCTTCTTTAGAGGCTCTATGGGCCACCCCTTAAATGGTGTCACCCGGGGGGGCGCCGCCCCTCCCGCCCCCCCCCCCCCCTTACGACGCTCCTGCTTCTGGGACTCAAGAGACAGAAACTTGTAAGGAGGCGCTGTCAGCATGGTCCTTGTTCGAAGATGGCAACCAGCGTCCTCCTCGATCAATTCATTTGAGGACGGCTAGGGGTCAATCCATGTTTACACATAAATCAAGGCCTGTTGTTAATTCTCTCCTCTATTTCGGCCCAAAACTGTCCACAATTCTTTGTGTTCACCCTTTTATCATGCAAGACCTTTCAAAAGCATTTTGAAAATGTGCCTACCTGTGCTCATAGATACTCCCTTCCCAAGGTGCTCTAGGAGCTATGAATTTCCACTTACATTCTACCTTCAGGCGTTCACGCACCTCCCCCGCGTCCATAAAATTACTAAAGACTTTGTCAGCTGCTCTGAAGCTTGTTCTATTGTCGATATAACCAATCGTGGCAAAAAAAAAAAAAAAAACGGGCCACAAACCTTCTGAACAGCATTACGAAAGTGTCAGCTTAGATCATCTTCCGATTAGACTCGCAGTCAATGTCCATTAATAGTGCCCTGCATATTGTCTACGCAAAATAAAGTCTTCAATAATTCTTTAAGGGGACTGTTACAATGTGCCAGATGGTAGTCGATGGTAGCCTGCAGCAAGAACGATGAACTGGTAGCGCCGAATAAGACAGCCTTGAACCTATAAATCTCGTAGCCCTGTTCAGGTACCTTGGCGTTTGCTAACCATAAAAATCTCTTGTAATCCCTATCCTGAGCCTGCAGCCCAATCCACAGAAAGGCTTTACTGATATCAGCTGTGTATGCATACTGCTTCGTCCTGAATTTAAGTAACACGTCTGCTAATTTCTGTGTCAAAGGCGGTCCTGTGAACAGACAATCATTCAGTGACAGCTCTCGAGGGCTAGCTTTCGAACTGCAGTTGAAGACCACTCTTATGGCAGTAGTCACTGACTCCTTGGTGACTGCCATGTGGGGTAGATAATGGGTATTTTCTCCAGGACTGGCATGAGGTACTTTCTCAATGAATCCAAGGGCTATCTGTTCCTTGATAACATTATCGTACTTCTCAACGAGTCCTTTCTTGGTCAAGCTGTTTACTAGTGTGTTCGGCTGACCTCGTGCCTTCTTAAAATTAGTGGGCAGAGTAGGGTACACTATTTCCAGGGCAGTCGCACCAAGTATTGACTGTCTTTGAACTGCACGTGGTTCAAGTAATCTGGATAGGTCTCTTCATGTTTGGGGTGGTTGATCTTTTGTGTTTCTGGTAGGTCGGGGAGGGGGGGGGGGGGTTGGGGGGGGGGGGGGGGGTTCTTCAACAGACAGTCAGAGTCATATCCTGCACAGCTACAGTCGTCTGAAAGCCAGAACCTTCACTGCCGGGCGTTGCGGGGAAATGAGATGGTACCCTACCACCTATAATATACCCCACTGATAGTTCTTCTTGTAGACAAATTCGACCATGTAGTCTGCCCCCACCAAAATTCCCACATCTGTGGTAATATCCGACTCTGCCAGCCTCACTCCTAGTTCCGTCAAACATTTGACTGCTGTAGCCAGACCTTTGGTAGTAATAATCTCAGCTAATCTCTTCACTGTCAAGGTCGTGACCTGCCTGTCAGTCCCTCAATTTGAGCTGCTACTACTGCCCTGTTATCAAAGAACCTTTGTTTTTCCACGTCGAAAAATAGTTGGGTTGTCTCGACCTCTTCCCATTCACATCTACAACCATTCTGCCGAGACGTTGGCTAAAGTTGCAGAGCCTTGGAATCTCCCATATGGACTAGACCCACTTCTCATTTTCACCGCATTGGCTACCGCCTCTATTACAACTCAGGAATCCAAAGTCCTGTTATACTGGGTGTAAAGGGAGCAAAATAAACAGAGCTTGGGGCGCCAACCTCCCCGCCGTCTACGTCTGACCGGGCGTTTTCGCGTCCAAAGGGAGTCCGGGTGAGTTTTGGTGCCCCAAGCTCCCCTTCGTCTCCCTCCGACCGCGGGGTCTCGCGGCCAGCGGGAATCCAGGGGAGCTTGGCGCGCAAAGCTCCCCGCCGTCTCCCGCTAACCGGGCGTTTTCGAGTCCAAAGGGAGTCCGCGGGAAGCTTAGGACGCCAAGCTCCCAGCCATCCACTCTGACAGCGCGTCTCACGTCAAAAGGGGAGTCCGGGGGGAGCTGGGGCGCCAAAGCTCCCCGCCGTCTCCCTCTGACCGGGCGTTCTCGCGTCCAAAGGGAGTCCTGGGGGAGCTTGGGGCGCAAAGCTCCCCGCTGTCTCCCGCTGACCGGGCGTTTTCGCGTCCAAAAGGAGTCCGTGGGGAGCTTGGTGCCCCAAGCTCCCCTTCGTCTCCCTCCGACCGCGGGGTCTCGCGGCCAGAGGGAGTCCAGGGGGAGCTTGGAGCACCAAGCTCCCCGCGTCTCCCTCTGACCGCACGTTCTCCCGTCAAAAGGGAGTCAGGGGGAGCGTGGGGCGCCAAGCTCCCCGCCGTCTCCCTCTGACCGCGCGTTCTCCCCTCCAAAGGGAGTCCGGGGGGAGCTTGGAGCGCCAAGCTCCCCGCCGTGTCCGGCTGACCGGGCGTTTTCGCGTCCAAGGGATTCCGGGGGATCTTGGCGCCGAAAGCTTCCCCCGAGTACTTTTTGGACGGGAGAAACGCGCGGTCGAAAGGGAGCGGCGGGGGGCTTTGCGCCCCCAAGCTCCCCTGCGAGTCCCTTAGGACGGGAGAGCGCGCGATCAGAGGGAGAACGGCGGGAGGCCTTGGCGCCCCAGGTCCCTCAGACCCCTTTGGACGCGAGAACGCTCCGGTTCAGAGGAGACGGCATGAGCTTGGCGCCACAAGCTCCCCCTGGACTTCCTTTTGGAAGCGAGAACGCGTGGTCAGAGGGAGACGGTGGGAGCTTTGCGCCCCAAGCTCCCTCCGGACTCCCTATGGACAGGAGAACGCGTGGTCAGAGGGAGCGGTGGGACTTTGCGCCCCAAGCTCCCCCCGGACTCCCTATGGACATGGAGAGACGCGCGGTTGTCAGTAGGGAAAAAGACTCGGGAGCTTGGGGCACCAAGCTCCCCCTTGACTCCCCTGGCCGCGAAACCCAGCGATCGGATGGAGACGAAGGGAGCTTGGGGCACCAAGCACCCCCTGGACTTCCCTCTGGCCGCGAAAACCCGGACGGTCAAAGGGAGACCGGCGGGAGGCTTTGCGCCTGCCCCAAGCTCCCCTCGGGTCCCTTAAGGACGAGAGCGCGCGATCAGAATGGAGACGTGCGGGAGCTTGGCGCCCCAAGGTCCCTCTGACTCCTTCTGGGACTCGATAACGCTCGGTCAGAGGAGACGGGCAGGGAGCATGGCCGTCCCCCCCCACAAGCTCCCCATGGACTCCTTTTGGGTGGACGCGAGACGCGCGGTCAGAGGAGAAATCTGGGAGCATTGGCGCCCGAGCACCCCCCTCACTCCCTTTTGGACGCGAAAACGCCTCGTCAAGCGGAGACGGCGGGGAACCTTGGGTCCAACTCCCTCCCTGACTCCCCTTGGACGTGAGAACCGCGCGGTGTGAGTGAGACGGCGGGGAGCTTTCGCGCCCTAAGCTCCCCCCGGACTCCCTTGGACGGAGTAACACGCCGTCATAGGGACTGGCGGGGAGCTTGCGCCCTAAGCTCCCCACGGACTTCCCTTTTGCCGTGAGGAACGGTGCCTGTCAGAGTGAGACGGCGGAGTGCTTTTGCGCCAAAAGCTTACCCCAGACTCCCTCTGGCCGCGAAAAGCGCCCGGTTCATGCGGGAGATAGCGGGGAGTTTTGGGGGCGCAAAGCTCCCCCCGACTCCTTTTTGGGACGCGAAAACGCCCGGGTCTAGCGGCAGACGGCGGGGACTTAAAAACGCGCAATGTCCCGGCCGGACTCCCTTTGCCGGAGAGCCCGCGCGGTCAGATGGGAAAGTACGGGGAGCTGGCGGCCCCGAGCTCCCCCCTGACTCCCTTTGGACGGGAGAACCGTGGGAAAATACCTATAACCATGCGAATATTCCTATAACCGTGGGAAAATTCTCATAACCGTGGGAATATAGTGATTGTTGGAACATTGTCGTGACCCTCGGAATATTCTTTTGACAGTGGGAATATTCTTGTGACCGTGGAAATATTCTTGTGACCGTGGGACTATTCTTGTGACCGTGGAAATATACTTATGACCGTGGGAATATCCTTATAACCAAGACAAAATTGTTATGGCCGAGAGAATATTAAGATCATGGGAATATTGTTGTGACCGTGGGCATATTCCTGACAGTGGGAATATTCTTTTGACCGTGGGAATATTCTTATGACCTTGGGAATATTCTTGTGACCGTGGGAATATTCTTGTGATCGTGGGAAAATTCTTATGACCGTGGGAATATCCTTATTACCAAGAGAAAATTGTCATGGCCGAGGGAATATTAAGATCATGGGAATATTCTTATGACCGTGGGAATATTTGCATGACCGTGGGAATATTCTTGTGACCGTGGGAATATTCTTGTGACTGTGGGAATATTCTTGTGACCTTGGGAAAGTACCTATAACCATGGGAATATTCTTATAACTGTTGGAAAATTCTCATGATCGTGGGAATATTATGGTTGTGGGAACATTGTTGTGACTTTGGGAATATTCTTGTGACCGTGGGAATATTCTTGTAACCGTGGGAATATTCTTGTGACCGTGGGAAAATTCTTATGACCATGAGAATATCCTTATAACCAAGATAAAAATTTTATGTTCTTGGGAATATTAAGATCATGGGAATATTCTTTTGACCGTAGGAATATTTCTGTTAACGTGGGGATATTCTTAACTCAGTGGTGACCTGTACTTAACTCTTTGAAGAAGTGTCTTGTGTGCTCCCGTGGACTGAACCAAGATGCCCTCCATCGAGCAACTTTACCAGCAGCTTAAGGAAGAATTGAGGGTAGCGAAGATGAAGATACGGCGATTGACCGAGGAAAACAAGAGGATTCGTAGTAGTCCTCCTGTTTCGAGTCCTCAGGTCAAGAAGGGATCGTGGTCAGTGGCTGGACAGCTGGGGACGACGAAGTTGACGATCAAGAAGACGAATGAAAGCAGAAACGATGAAGAAGAAAGAGACTGCGTAGAAACTCTGTGAAACCTCCAACGTCGATTCTCTTGCTACCCGGACGAATGTGAAGTCAACTACTGATCGTCAAGACGAACGACAACAAGAAATGTAAGAATATTGTTGTTGTATGGGGATAGCCAGGTTAGTTTACATGGATAGGGCATTCTTTGGCTTGAAGACAGGAGGTAGGAGACATAGGGTATGCTTTCCCTGGGCTGGATGGAGGACAATTGTTTAGCCGGCTTGACACCATCACGAACGGTAATGGGATCAATCCTATTTATTTCCTCAGTGCTGGAGGCAATGATGTAGGGCAAGCTAGAAAGTGAGGATTTAGTTAGAAAGTTCAGAGACAGCATAGACATAATTTAGAAAAGGGGGGGCGCCTTGTTTATATGTGGCATTTGGGGGCATTTATAGTGTTTTGGTAATGAAATGGTTCGTCCAGAGTAATTGGTATTAAGTGTTGGCTGATAAACACTGTAAGGATAATGCAGTACATTTCATTGGCAAATGGGACAACTTCTATAGCCGAAAAGAACATTATGCCAGGGATTTGGTTCACGATTATCCAGGGGCAGGTGTGGATTTTCTTGCTAAATCAGTTGAGGGGGTTGTTAGGACCTTAAACAGGATTAGTTAGAGGTTATGAGTTTAAATGAATAAATAATAGTTTGGATATATTGACTTATGCTCTGATATTAGAATCCATATATTTTTACTGTCACGGAGTATCTCTGGGTAATGATAATTTCAGAATTTTGTGAAAAACAAAATGAATAGGAAAAAATGTGCAAAGAAAAAAAACATATGATGATACTTTTATGCTAACAGTCCGAAGTGCAAGAATAAAATTAATGAACTACTTTTGGTAGCATGAGCTGGGAACTTGTGATATCATTGCATTAACTGAAACGTGATGATTTAAAGAGTCGGAATGACTGCGAGTGTAAATATTCCGGGATTTAAGTTGTTCGCAATTTGGAAAGATCTAATGAGGAAGGGGGGAGGAGTTGCATTATATGTTCGAGAAAAATATTAATTGTTGCATAAAAACAGGTATCACAAGAGATGGAGCAGTAATCAGAATCTGTTTGGGTAGAGTTCTAGAGGGTCCAAGAAAAACTATAAGATTTAGGTGTATATATACGACTTCCAGGCTTGGATCACGATAAGGGAGACTTTTTGGGACGAAATTGTTAGGGCTTCTACACACAATAACATAAGTCAAAGTAGTTGACTTTAACTTTAGTCAAATTGAAACTGGAATTCTTTGACAGGTAATCTAGAGTCCAGTGACTTTTTGAAACAGTTAGGACTGTTTTTCTGAAGCAGAAGCGTAACAGATCCAACCAGGGGTAAATAATTTGCTAGACCCTAGTCACTTGTCAATAAGGAAACACTCGTGATTAATCGAGATCACTGAAGAGCTTTGGCGCAAGTGATCACAAATCCATCACTTTATTGCACTAATTGGGAAATGGCAAGAATAATTCTAATACAGTAAAAATCCCTGATTTTCTTTCTGGCCGATTATAATGGACTTAGGGAACATCTGTCTAATCTTGATGGGGTTATCTAGCTAATGATTTTTATTGATGATGATCATACTTAAATTATGAAGGGACTGCTTTTTAATGATTGTTTCTTACTAATGTACACCGTGCTCAGAGTATATACATTCCCCAGAGAGAAATTAGGTTCTAATAATATGATCCCAAATGGGTTAACACAGGAGGCTAAAGCATCTATTGGGGAGAAAAGAGAAATTTATAGGCGCATCAGAAGAGGAAAGGTTAACCTTCTGAACAATATGTTCAGCTTAAAAAAGTGAAAGGGGGGAAGTTAAAAAGTTATTAGAAAGGACTAAACGTGAACATAGAAATTAGGAGTTGCCTAAAGAGTAAAACTAATCAAAGGGTTCTTTCAGTGATAGACGAAGGGAAGGAAATAAGTAGGACCTCTGAAAATTGGGAATGGACAGCTGATCGATAAATGAACTGGAAATGTTGTTCCTTATTTAAATGACTATTTTTTTGTCAGTTTTAACACAGAAGATGTTAAATGAGATTCCGTAATTAACAATTATTTAGTTTCCTGATAAATTTAAGTTAACTAATATATACTGTCACGAGGGACATGGTTATTAAACAGATAGACAAACTGAAGCAAAATAAGTCCCGGGACCGATGAGCTGTTTTCCAGGGTACTTAAGGAATGCAAGATGGAGCTTAGTCAGCCACTAACGAGTGTATTTAATGCGTCCATCCTTACCAGTGTTGTGCCAGAGTTGTGGAAGATGGCTAATGGGGTTTCCCCAATATTCAAATCAGGGGTTTAAGTCCACTCCCTTCAAATTACCGTCCAATAAGCCTGAATTTTATAGTGGGCAAGTTATTAGAAGCAATTATAGCTGACATTTATCAGAAGTCACCTTGAAGAGCATAACTTGATAAATGAATCTCAGCATGGATTCACGAGGGGTTTCGTTCCTGCCTGACAAATTTTACTGACGTTCTTCATAGAACATTTGAGGCAGTTGACAGTGATAAGGAATATGATATTGTTTATTTGGATTTTAGTAAAGCCTTCGACAGAGTACCTCACAAGAGACTCTTAAGAAAAGTGGCAGCTCATGGTATAGGAGGTAAAGTTCTAGCATGGATTGAGACACGGCTTACCAATAGAAAGCAGAGAGTTACCATAAATGGAGTGAAATCTGAATGGGGATTAGTCACTAGTGGCGTTCGACAAGGATCAGTTTTAGGCCCTCTCTTGTTCATAATTTACATTAATGATCTTGATGAAGGGATTACTAGTGACCTGAGTAAGTTTGTTGATGATACAAAGATAGGCCGTATAATTCACTCTGAGGAGGATATCAATGAACTCCAGGACGATTTGGACAAATTAATGTCTTGGTCTGCAAAATGGCAGATGAAGTTCAATGTGGATAAGTGTAAGGTACTTGCCCTTTGTAATGAAAATAACCCTCGAAGCTATAATCTAGGTGACGTGTACTTAGCTCTGTGAAGACCTGTTTGTGTGCTCTCTGTGAATCTGAACCAGGATGCCCTCTCTTGAGCAACTTTACCAGCAGCTGAGAGAAGAGCTCAGAGTTGCTAAGATGGATATACGGCGATTAACGGAGGAGAACAAGAGGATTCGTAGTAATCCTCCTGTTGTGAGTCCCCAGGTTAAGAGGGGAGCTTGGTCAGTGGCCGGGCAAAATGGAACCAAGCTGAAGATCAAGAAAACGGTTGGAGAGGCAGAAACAACGAGAAACCAGAAGACTACCGTGGAAACTTCCAACCCATTCTCGGTGCTACCCGACGAATGTGAGTGTTCTGCTGGGAATGCCCCAACGGCACCCAAAGAAGCATTGGCAGACGTGAGTGAGACATCCCTAGAAACCCCAACGAAGACCATCGAGAACGTCTTGACGATTTCTACAAGTGGTGTAATGCTACCTGGCGAATGTGAGTCGATTACTCGGAGCATCACGACGGACGACGCCAAGGAAGGTAAAAACATTGTTGTTGTTGGGGATAGCCAGATTAGGTACATGGATAGGGCATTCTGCTTGAAGGACAGGAGTAGGAGGCAGAGAGTGTGTTTTCCTGGGGCTGGGATGAAGGATATTGTTAGCCGTCTGGATGACATCATGAGAGGTAATGGGAACAATCCTGATAAATTAGACACATGTGCAACTCTTGGGTATCTTTATTGAGGAAACGTTTCGCCACACAGTGGCTTCATCAGTCCATACAAAGGAGAATCTTGAAGAACAGGAGGAGAATGAGGTAATCAGTCCCTCAACCTTGAGTCGATGTGGTCAGTCGATCAATCTTCAAGATTCTCCTTTGTACGAACTGATGAAGCCACTGTGTGGCGAAACGTTTCCTCAGTAAAGATACCCAAGAGTTGCACATGTGTCTAATTTATCAACATGTCGGTTCTCTGAACCATTCATCTGGGAACAATCCTATTATCTGTCTCAGTGCTGGAGGCAACGATGTTGGCAGACGTAGGAGTGAGGACCTGATTAGCAGGTATAGGTCAGCAATAGAGATAATTAGGAGGAAGGGTGGGAAACCTGTCATATGTGGCATTTTGCCAAGGAGAGGAGTTGGAAATGAATGGTTGTCCAGAGCAATTGGTGTCAATTGCTGGCTGGACAAATACTGTAAGGAAAATGCGGTAACATTCATTGACAACTGGGACCTCTTCTATGGCAGAAATGACAAGTATGCCAGGGATGGGGTTCATTTATCTAGGTGTGGGGTGGGAGCACTGGCCAACACAGTGAAGGGAGCTGTTAGGTCTTTAAACTAGGAATAGTTAGTGGTATGGGTTTTTGCGGGAAAACTGTGAAGTCTCAGGGTAGTAATATGAGTACTAGGAGAACTAGTAATAGGCAAAATGAGGTGGATATTGGAAAGCCAGTGGCACTAATTGACAAGGACAGTAGTAGGTTTAGTGGAATAACAGAAAGGAGCAGGAAGGGTAAAGAGAGAGGAGGGTCTTTAAGTATTTATTACACAATAGTCGCAGTGCTAGGAATAAGATGGACGAGTTGAGACTAGTTGCTAGTGCAGGTAACATAGATGTATTTGCCATTACTGAGACGTGGTTTAATTCAAAAAGTCGGGACATGCCTGAGAATGTCACATTCAGGGTTTAAATTGTTCCAAGTAGATAGAAGTATCGGGAAGGGGGGGTGGGGTGGCATTGTATGTCCGTGATCGCTTGAACTGTTGCATAAAAACGGGTATTAAGTCTGAAGTAACACATACAGAGTCTGTTTGGATAGAATTTTCAGAGGGGCATGAAAAATTAACTTTAGGTGTGATATACCGTCCCCCAAATTTAGATAGGGACCAGGGGAGACTACTATGGGAGGAAATTGTTAGGGCCACAAGGCACGATAATGTAGTAATTCTAGGAGACTTTAACTTTAGTCATATTGATAGGAATTTCTTGACTGGGAATTTAGAATCATACAACTTCTTAGAAGTAGTTCAGGATTGTTTTTTGAAGCAGTTTGTGACAGAACCCACAAGGGGTAATAACCTGCTTGACTTAGATCTGGCAAACAATGAATCCATTGTTAATAATTTAGAAGTTTCAGAGGAACTGGGTGCTAGCGACCACAAATCAATTACATTTAGAATTGAATGGAAGTATGATAGTAGGGATAACTCAGTAACAGTTCCAGATTTTTGCTTAGCAGATTACGATGGGCTTAGAGAACACTTATCATCTGTTGACTAGGGTAACGAAGTGAGCTATAAATATGGCAGTTTTCTGAACACTATACATGCTGTGTGATGGAGAATGAGGTAATCAGTCCCTCAGCCTGGAGTCGATGTGTTCAGTCCATCAATCTTGTAGAATGTACAGCATAGGGCCGTAGACGTGGCTTATATACTGTAGTGAGGTGAGGTGAACAGGCGGAGGGGGATAGTGGTACCATCCATAATCGAAGTGGGTTTTA
>NC_069399.1:96071115-96091410 GCF_026875155.1 Cherax quadricarinatus
TACCTGTATTAACAGCTTTGAAGTCACTGAAAGAAAAACTTATTGTAAAATCTTATTTGTTTCATTACTGGCGGAATAGCCAATAAAATATGGTGTTAATGGAAATTACACATTATTAAGTCATAAAATAAAAAAAAATAATTAATTTTCATGAACATAATGTTTGAAATTACATATTACATGTCCTAAATATTTTTTTTAATGACTTTCTTAATGTTGGGATATTTATATATTAAGGCCTCAGTTAAGGCTACAGCATTTTGCAGTAGCTGTCCTTGTTAAAAGATATCTTAAAGTCTTGTTAGCTAGGTTAGGATGAACATTTTTTAAAGATGGTCAAGAAATGGCACAAATTTTACGTATGCTTTAGCAGTTTCAGATGGGAGACCTTGATGAATATGAGATTGATGACAAGAAGAAAATCTGCACAGTTGTATTTTAAAATAAAGTAGTCCTGCTAAAACAGTGACAATAGTAAGGCCTTTGGAAAATATTTTTAAATTTAAAACGATAAAAGAAATCTTACTGATATTGTGTAATCCAATACAATTAAGGTAAACACTTTTCACATTTCTAAGTCTTTAATATTCACAAGGAAACCTTTTACAAGGTATAGACAACTTTATCACTGTTTTAGTCAACATAGTACTGAACTGGTTTAACTTGGTTATCTCTAAAGTCAGTACCTGACCAGCCGGGCTGTGCCTCGTACGTTGGTTTGCGTGCAGCCAGCAGTAGCAGCCTGGTTGATCAGGCTCTGATCCACCATGAGGCCTGGTCACAGGCCAGGCCATGGGGGCGTTGACCCCCGGAACTCTCTCAAGGTAAACTCGAGGTTATAGTAATAATAGTACTTTCAGATGTTCGATCTGTAGAGAAAATTAAATGTACAGGAGAATGAGATAGCAATGTATGATGTTACATACACATGTCACATTTGTCCACATTGGACACATGTGACACCACCTACGACTGCTGGTGAGAAATGGCATTACCAGTTAAGTTTAAAGACTTATACTTAACTTAAAAGGACAACTCATCGCCTGCACAGCCGCCCCTGCAGACGAGGTCTAGAAGCTGCCGAAACCATCTCAACATGGGCTGTCAAGAAATATAATTTGTAAGATTATAAATTACCCTTAGGGGGTGTTATGTCAGCATATTTCATTCACTGATGGCTGACAAAATACCTACTTGTGTGGACTCAATGGTCCGCATATCACCGGGGTTTATGATAAGTGACTAACTCACGATTTTATACTCAACTGCGCAGTCAATAGTAGTACATTACGAGTTAGAACACTTACCTGGGGATATGTATCTGACCCGTAATTCCCCCGGATACCCTTTGGGTTTGATTGAAGATTAGTGTTCTTTGAAGAATGTGCATAACCCTTTTTGGATCGCAACATCGTTGTTACCTGTTCAAAAATAATTGTTACACAATACACAAAAAAATTGAATCACACTTCTCGAAAGCGTTTTCGTGTTTTGTGAGAACTTTGCCCACACTAAGCACAGACCCGTGTTCTTTTTTGGGTTTACCTGGCGTATTGTCACTCTAGGGTCAAAGTAATCTGCAGACCCCACAGCGCTCCATCCCTCACTGCCCCAGCACAAAAAAAAAAACCCCTGCCCTGTATCCTTGCTTCCTTGCCACTTCTCGATGAAGAAAAAGCGAATTTTTGATTTTTGCTCTCTTAAGCATAGACAACAAGGTCCACTATCTTTACATGGAAATAAAAGTGGGGCAGGTTTTTCCCTTAAATTGTCTCCCTAAAGAAGAGATGCATTTGTTTCTTATAAAAATCCCTTTTTTCACACTGGACGCAAGGAGAAAGGGTTTTTGACCCCGCTACGGATCTGTGATCAATTATCACTCTAGCAGAAAACAAGATCCCGCCCTTGTGAGGGGGTTTGGGCCCCCTCAGGGTGAAAGGGCTGAAGGGGGTGATACCCCCCTCTGGAGAAATTTCTCCACACTGGGGGGCAGCGGGGTTTCCTGCGGGGTGAATATTCATCACTTAACATTAATTTAAAAATTTTTCTCACTGCCACCATGTGTTGTTTTTGAACAGTTTGTTGTGTGGTTTCTGGAGAATCACAAATTTTTGTTTTCAAACTGAAATTTCAAAACCACTAGTTATTTATTGTCCGCTTTTCACTCCCCCTTTGTCAAACATCAACGCCCTGATTTTCCATTGTCAGGTATATGGCCCAAAAATTTTTCCAAGGGCCATTGGGACCTGGGACCATCATTGTCGTAATCACATGTCCCCGGGTCTTAAGGACTTATGATTTTCGGGAAACACAGCCCCATAGAAGTTTTCCCTTCAATGAGGTGAGATGTCTTTCCCCCAAATTTTCTCCCAATTTTCCCAAATACTTTATTAAGGGTTTGTTTTAGTTGAGTTGCTCAGGTTCAAAATAAGTGGTCCTCTATGTTTTTTTTATCTTCATGGGAGGAAAGGTTCGACCCTTCTCCCTTTTGAAGAAAAATGAGATGGACTTAACACTTTAAATTGTCCAGATATCGGTAACTAAGTTTGAGGTCTGTTTTTGACTTATTTTCTATTTCAGTCACAACTGTACGGATTTTTTAAAGTCGATTCTTTGCGATAAAGAGTCTTCCTTAAACAACTTTTTTAAAAAATCGATCATTCTTTCATAAAACCCGGTCCCGGAGATTTAGGGGAATGTATCCCCAAACGAAAAACTGCGTTGATTCGCATCTGTTTACTTTGGTTGATCAAAGATCTTGCTTTTAAGCAGCCCCAGAAAAAATTTCGTTGCATTTCGAAATATCAGTTGGGGACACCCCCTTCGGTTTAAAACCTTCTAAATTTAATTTTGATAAAGGTTTAGCAGACATGTCAGGGCTATTCTAGATGTACTGCTCTAGTCGCAGTCAAGTGAAAAAACAGATGTACCCTTATGGGAACTTTGTCAATGTTTTTGTTAAAATTATTGGTCCAGTGAAATTAACCTGTCCCCAAAAATGGAGTTTGACAAACTCTTTCATAGGGATATGGGGTGGCCTGGATACTGACATACTCGCATTTCGTAGTGAGACAAGAAATAAGTCCTTTGTTTTTTTTTTCAACTTTGTGACTTGAGGTATCCGTAGGACTGTGTATTGACAAGGGTCAGCTCCCCCACCATGAACACGTTTTTACTTGGGCGTTTTGCACAATCAGTTTTGTTAGCAGTGATTTTTGGGGTAAATAGGGAAAGTTGGCTTCTTTAGGTAGTGAAAAATTATGAATTTTTCCCTCGACATCTTATAATTTTTTTCTGAGTCAGAAAAAGTCCTAAAAAATTAATCTGAAGGTTTCTTTGGGGTTTATCTTGGTTTTAAAAATTTTTTTTTTCTGTAGAGAAAACTCTTTTGTTTTTAGTTTAAACCCATTTTTTAGGGGTTTCAAGATCTCAAATCAGGTTTTATTCTTTAAAGAATTCAAAGAAAGAGGTAACTCAAAGATTTTCCCCAAAGATGGATTTAGACCCATAAATGAATTTCTTTTGTTCTGCGTATTTACACAATTTATTTAGGGCTGTTTAAAGGGTGTTTTTCGGGCAAAATGGGGCCCTTTTTGTGAGGCAGTTTTTTTTCATTAGGAGCCAGTTCGGTCGGGGAGCATTTTATTATCAAAATTTCTTGGGGGGGACCCCACATGACAACAGTAGCTGGTTCTCTTGGGTAGGACGTGAAGAAAGAGAAAAATCTTCTGATCTCTTTTATTTCTCTACTCTGTTCTGTAATTTGACAGCTTTCTTATTTTTTTCTTAACCACTGGGAACTGCCTCTTATCACCCCCAATCAGGGTTTTTTCAATAGTGAGTGTAAAATATTTGTTTGAGATAGACGCAAATTTTGTACTAAAGTTGCTGTCATTTCCCAATTGGGGTTTAGTTCTGCCCTTAAAGGGTGCTCCCCGGGCCTTTGAAGTAATTAGTGTACTTCCTTCAGCATTACTCATTAAGCTACAGCCCCATAACCTGGTTGCGATCACAAAAACCAAATGTATGTGTACTTTTTTCCCCTCTTGCCCTATTTGTCGGGGAAATTTTTAATTTGATGAATTTGTTTTAAATTTGGATATTTCATCCCATGCTTAAATTTTTTAGAGGCACGTTTTCCCATCCAATTTTGAGCTTCCAGATTTTGCATAAGCTTTTTTCCCCTTTATGGTAATTGGTGAGACGGCCCTGGGGAAAAAACTTGTAAACCCTTGAAGTAAACTACGTTTAGGAGTGTATGCGATTTTTATTTACCCTTTTGGACCAAATATCTTCCTGTGTTTTCCCAAATTTAAGCCCCGATTTTGTTGCATCAGGAATTTCAGTTTCAGGGAAAATTTTCTTTGAAAGTTCCCTTAAATTTCTTTGAATTTGATTCCACCCCTTAGGGCATGTTGCTTCTTTCTCCCCTTTGTTAGTTCTCTGTATAAGGATTTCAAAACCTTCTTTATTACGTACCTTGAAGATTGTCCCATAGAAATTTTCTTTAAGATTTCTTTGAAGGGGTTTCAGTTTTTTCAAATGTGTATTTAGAGTGTTTAGTAAATTGAGGGATGTTTTTCACCAATAAACTGTTTGAAGCGATAAGTTTTCAAGGACTTTTTAGGATCATGTGGATTTTCAGGTCACAAGTGAGTATAATCTCTATTATTTCTTGTATCTACTTTAAGAAAACCTTGGAAAAATCAGCGGTGGATATGGGTTTTGCGAAATTTCATAAGCCCCTCTCCAAGTTTCAGTTAGTGAGGGTCGGTCATCAGCAGTCATTAAGATTTTCTACATCTTTATTTTCACGTGCGCTGCAATTATACAACACGTAGTGGGGGGTTTCGAAACTTTTCTGACTCCCTGGTGCAGGAGTAATGGCGTTTGTCTTCAACTTTTTTGACTATTTCCTCAAAGAATTTTTTTGTCCAATGTTCTTGTAGAATTATCATAGACGTCAGTAACTTGGTTCTTCTGAGCTCATGTATTTGTGCTTTCATCTGTCCCAAAGCCATGCGAAAATTTCTAGGGAGATGTGGTGGATTTAATTCCATGGAAAACCCAACCCAATACTGCATTTTATATCTGACAGTGTCCCAAATATTTGGGTTTTAAGCTGAGACTCTTGTGGGCTTGGTTTTTTTAATCAATACCTATCGCATCTAAAACCCCCCAATTATCAACTGGTTATTCATTTTTCCAGTAATGATAATTTTTGCTGTGGTACATGATCGGGTTTTTTCGTAATAGTACATTTTCCAGAATCAATATCAGCTTCTTTCCCCCCCCCCCTTTGGAGGGAATGGGCCACATATATGGGCCCCTGCTGTTTTGCAAGTGAACATCATGTTTTTTTTTACTATATTTTTCACAAAACAGTGTAATAATCACTTCCAATGATTTAAATCATTGGACTAATTGTGTCCCTCTGTATGTCAGGAAGGCAACTTGGCCTTAGCTGCTTTCAGTGCTGCAAATTTTTTCTTTTAATCCCTGGATCTGCACAGACTTGGAAATCATTTACTACCCCGTTCTATGTCTTTTTTTTGTTTCCTAGACCAACAGTGTTCTGGCTAGGTTTATGTTCCAGAATTGTGGAAAAAAAAACCCGTTATTAATGTATTTTTTGGGATAGGGTTTTTTATTCGTTTCGCAAACCCGTTTTTCTTATGAAGGACCTTTGTGAGCCTTGATCAAATAGTGTTGCCATTGGTTTTGTGTAATTTTTTGATAACTCAACTGAGCTTCGGGAGAGCGTTGCTTTTAACTTTTCTCCATTTAATGCGTTGTTGTTATTCCTGATTTTGTGGAAATCTGCTGCGTTCAGCAAAAGTATTTGGGCTAATGCTGTATGATGCTCCCCTTTATT
Source organism: Cherax quadricarinatus (assembly GCF_026875155.1). Classification (NCBI taxonomy): domain Eukaryota; kingdom Metazoa; phylum Arthropoda; class Malacostraca; order Decapoda; family Parastacidae; genus Cherax; species Cherax quadricarinatus. Next base: position 96,076,991 of record NC_069399.1, read on the forward strand.
TAAAAAAACTTCTTCGTGAGTGTTTCCTCCCCTTGTGTTCACCTAAAACTTTATGCAACTTTTCTGATGAACACGTTGTTTTCGTGCCCCCATTTTGTGTATTTAATACAATACTGTGCCCAATGTGTTCCATCCAAGTACACATTTTGGAGTACGTTTTGTTGCAGTTTGTTTTTTGTTGTTTTATTACAACTTTTAAATGCCCATTGGGATTTTCCCCTTATGTGGGGTTTTGGGGAGTAGGTTTACTCTTTTTTTCTGAGTTGAGGGTTTTTTTAACCACTGGATTTGTGGATTTTTCGTTTGTCTCGTTGCTTGCATGCATGAAACTTTGTTTTGGGAAAACCCCTGCTAAATTTTTTCACAAGTGAAATAGGTTTTTGAAATAATATTTATCGTTCAATGTTTGTGGTGACAAAATTTTCTTTTACAAAACCACTGTAAACCAATCACATTGTCTTGGTATATTTAGCATTGAGATTGAGATATTGTCTAATGAATTTAAATGCCTGTAAGTCTGAAAAAACAATGTTGGGTGGTTCAAGCTTGATATTAAGCTGCGTCTAACTTAGCCTTGTCAGTCGAATAATTGTTGCTAAGACAGTAAAGGTATTTGATAAATTCCTTTAACCACCGGAATTTCTTAACAGTTCATAGGGTTTCCTTCAAAGACATTTAAGGGAATGAAATTGCAATCTCATCTATGTCAGTTCGTGAAATTTTCTATGGATTGAAAACCCCTAATGAAATTCTTTATAATTTTGACCCTTGGGAAAAAAGGTAAGACAATGTGGTAGCTTGGTAAAGGGGCCTTGTTGTTGTTCAGGTGTACAGGGGTTTGACCACTAGTTACGTAGGTTCTGTGACAGAGTTTTGCGGCAGATGCCCGTACTCCCCGTCCCCCTTAATTTTTTGATTATTAAAAGTTCCAAAAATTTTTAATTTCACCTCAGAGGATCTTATTCAAGAAATTTATTTTTAATGTGTATAGTTGAAAATTTAAATTTTTTCGACGTTGTGAAAAAAATCCAAATTTGACCCCGAGATCATCAAAAAATTTTTTTGTATCTTGAGTTAATCCTTACAGAATGAAAATTTGATTTTCTAATTGTGTTAAAATTTTGTCTGTAAAGACGAAACTGTTTTTAACAAGCCATTTTAATGGTATATTGAAAAAATTTTAGCCACAAATTGGGTTTAAAAAAAAACCCTTTAGGGGAAGGCCCCGTTGGATCAAACGTGTACTCATGTTACACGCCAAGGTATTGGTCCAGTGTGGGTAGATTGGTTTTAAAACATGCTACCCTTTTCCCAAGGTTGTAGGTTCGAGTCTCCTTCAGCAGGATCAGTGTTTGTGTATTTCGCAGCTCTCGCGAAATTTCCTTGCATTGTTCAAATTCTGAAGGGTGATGCTGCAGGGGGATGAGATGAAAAAACTGAAGCCTTCTCCCCAAAAGCTGGCTTTCCTTGGATCAAACGTGTGTCAGCTACACGCCAAGGTATTGGTCCAGTGTGGGAGATTGGTAAAAACACTGCGTACCTTTTCTAAAGGTTCGTTTGGGTTGAGTCTCCTTCGCAGAGATCAGTGTTTTTGGTATATTTGCTGCTTCGCGAATTTTCCCTTTCTTTAAATTTTTAAAAAATATATATTATATATATTATATTATATATATTATAATTTTTATTTAATATATATATATAATTATATATATAATGTGTGCCGAAAATGTAAAATGATCAAATTTGCAAGAAATCATTTAAATGAAGTTTTTTTTTCTAGATTTCTTATACGTTAAAGATTATTTTTTTTCTTAAGTTAAAGTAAATATTTGAATTTTGCCCAAAAGAATCTTAGAAAACTTACCTAACCTTATTATAACAAGAACAATTTATTTTAGCCTTACCCAACTAAATTTTATTTTAAATACATTTACAATAATTTAGTACAAAACAAACGCAATCAAATACATTTTTTTCGTTAGGTTCAGAATGATTTTGGCGAAATTATTGCATACACAAATTTTCACTTGTCCTATATGGCAAGATGAACGTTGAATTTAAGCCAAGATCGCCAAGTTCTGCCTATTCGGCACGACATTATTATATATATATATATATATTATATATATATATATATATATTTTTATAAAATTTATATATATATATATATATATATATACACATATATATTTTATATATATATATATATATATATATATATTTTATATATATAAAATTATTGCAAGGAATTCGCGAAAAGCATGCGAAATATACACAAACACTGATCTCTGGTGAAGGAGACTCGAACCTACAAACCCTTTTAGCGACTAAATGCCGGGAGCAATGGGTAGTAACCCCTTCCCCTGTATACAATTACTAAAAAAGAGAAGAAAAAAAAACTTTTTTAAAACTGGGTTGCTTAATGTGCGTGGATGTAGTGCGGATGACAAGAAACAGTTTGATTGCTGATGTTATGAATGAAAAAAAGTTGGATGTCCTGGCCCTAAGCGAAACAAAGCTGAAGGGGGTAGGAGAGTTTCAGTGGGGGGAAAATAATGGGTTTAAATCTGGAGTATCTGAGAGAGTTAGAGCAAAGGAAGGGTGGTAGCAAATAATGTTAAATGATCAGTTATGGAAGGAGAAAAGAGAATATGAATGTGTAAATTCAAGAATTATGTGGATTAAAGTAAAGGTTGGATGCGAGAAGTGGGTCATAATAAGCGTGTATGCACCTGGAGAAGAGAGGAATGCAGAGGAGGGGAGAGAGATTTTGGGAGATGTTAAGTGAATGTATAGGAGCCTTTGAACCAAGTGAGAGAGTAATTGTGGTAGGGGACTTGAATGCTAAAGTAGGGGAAACTTTTAGAGGGGTGTGGTAGGTAAATTTGGGGTGGCCCGGTGTAAATGATAATGGGGACCCTTTGATTGAACTTTGTATAGAAAGGGGTTTAGTTATAGGTAATACATATTTAAGAAAAAGAGGATAAATAAGTATACACGATATGATGTAGGGCGAAATGACAGTAGTTTGTTGGATTATGTATTGGTAGATAAAAGACTTTTGGGAGTAGACTTCAGGAATGTACATTTTTTATAGGGGCCACAGATATATCAGATCATTTCTAGTTGTGCTACACTGAGAGTAAAAGGTAGATGGGATACAAGGAGAATAAAAGCATCAGGGAAGAGAGAGGTGAAGGTTTATAAACTAAAAGAGGGGCAGTTAGGGTAAGATATAAACAGCTATTGGAGGATAGAGGGGCTAATGAGAGCATGGGTAAGGGGGTTCGAAGAGGTATGGGGTAGGTTTAAAAATGTAGTGTTAGAGTGTTCAGCAGAAGTTTGTGGTTACAGGAAAGTGGGTGCAGGAGGGAAGAGGAGCGATTGGTGGAATGATGATGTAAAGAGGAGTAGTAAGGGAGAAAAGTTAGCATATGAGAAGTTTTTAAAAAGTAGAAGTGATGCAAGGGGGAAGGGGTATTGGAGAAAAAGAGAGAGGTTAAGAGAGTGGTGAAGCAATGTAAAAAGAGAGCAAATGAGAGAGTGGGTGAGATGTTATCAACAAATTTTTTTGAAAATAAGAAAAAGTTTTGGAGGTGAGATTAACAAGTTAAGAAAGCCTAGAGAAAAAATGGATTTGTCAGTTAAAAATAGGAGAGGAGAGTTATTAAAATGGAGAGTTAGAGGTATTGGGAAGATGGAAGGAATATTTTGAGGAATTGTTTTAAATGTTGATGAAGATAGGGAAGCTGTGATTTCGTGTATAGGGCAAGGAGGGAATACATCTTGTAGGAGTGAGAAGAGCCAGTTTGAGTGTGGGGGAAGTTCGTGAGGCAGTAGGTAAAATGAGGGGGGGTAAGGCACCCGGGATTGATGGGTAAAGATAGAAATGTTAAAAGCAGGTGGGGATATAGTTTTGGAAAGTGGTTGGTGCAATTGTTTAATAATGTATGGAAGAGGGTAAGGTACCTGGGATTGGCAGAGGGGCATGCATGTTCTTTTATAAAGGCAAAGGGGGAAAAAGAGAGTGCAAAAATTATAGGGGGATAAGTCTGTTGAGTGTACCTGGTAAAGTTTTTATGGTAGAGTTATAATTGAAAGAATTTTAAGAGTAAGACGGAGAATTAGGATAGCAGATGAACAAGGAGGCTTTAGGAAAGGTAGGGGGTGTGTGGACAGGTGTTTACAGTGAAACATATAAGTGAACAGTATTTAGATAAGGCTAAAGAGGTCTTTTTTGGCATTTATGGACTTGGAAAGGCGTATGACAGGGTGGATAGGGGGGCAAAGTGGCAGATGTTGCAAGTGTATGGTGTAGGGGGTAGGTTACTGAAAGCAGTGAAGAGTTTTTACGAGGATAGTGAGGCTCAAGTTAGAGTATGTAGGAAAGAGGGAAATTTTTTCCCCGTAAAAGTAGGCCTTAGACAAGGATTGGGGTGATGTCACCGTGGTTGTTTAATATATTTGTAGTGGGGTTGTAAGAGAAGTAAATGCGAGGGTTTTGGCAAGAGGCGTGGAGTTAAAAGATAAAGAATCACACACAAAGTGGGAGTTGTCACAGCTGCTCTTTGCTGATGACACTGTGCTCTTGGGAGATTCTGAAAAGAAGTTGCAGAGATTGGTGGATGAATTTGGTAGGGTGTGCAAAAGAAGAAAAAATTTAAAGGTGAATAAAAGGAAAGAGTAAGGTTATGGAGGATAACAAAAAGATAGGTGATGAAAGATTGAATATCAGATTGGAGGGAGAGAGTGTGGAGGAGGGGGAACGTATTCAGATATTTGGGAGTGGACGTGTCAGCGGATGGGTCTATGAAAGATGAGGTGAATCATAGAATTGATGAGGGAAAAAGAGTGTGAGTGGTGCACTTAGGAGTTGTGGAAACAAGAACTTTGTCCTTGGAGGCAAAGAGGGGAATGTATGGAGTATAGTTTTACCAACGCTTTATATGGGTGTGAAGCGTGGGTGATGAATGTTGCAGCGAGGAGAAGGCTGGAGGCAGTGGAGATGTCATGTCTGAGGGCAATGTGTGGGTGAATTTAATGCAGAGAATTCGTAGTTTGGAAGTTAGGAGGAGGTGCGGGATTACCAAACTGTTGTCCAGAGGGCTGAGGAAGGGTTTTTTGAGGTGGTTCGGACATGTAGAGAGAATGGAGCGAAACAGAATGACTTCAAGAGTGTATCAGTCTGTAGTGGAAGGAAGGCGGGGGGTAGGGGTCGGCCTAGGAAGGGTTGGAGGGAGGGGGTAAAGGAGGTTTTGTGTGCGAGGGGCTTGGATTCCAGCAGGCATGCGTGAGCGTGTTTGATAGGAGTGAATGGAGACAAAGGTTTTTAATACTTGACGTGCGTGGAGTGTGAGCAAAGTAAATTTATGAAGGGATTCAGGGAAACCGGCAGGCCGGACTTGAGTCCTGGAGATGGGAAGTACAGTGCCTGCACTCTGAAGGAGGGGTGTTAATGTTGCAGTTTAAAACTGTAGTGTAAAGCACCCTTCTGGCAAGACAGTGATGGAGTGAATGATGGTGAAATTTTTTCTTTTTCGGGCCACCCTGCCTTGGTGGGAATCGGCCGGTGTGATAATAAAAAAAAAAAAAATAAAAAATTATATATTTATATATATATATATATATATATATATATATATATATATATATATATATATATATATATATGCTTAATTCGCAAACAGGAGAAAATTATTATAAACATTGTCTCTACGTCTAAAAGCAGGACTCGAACTTGCAAACTGTATCAGAGTAACCAGTACTTTACCACGGAGCTAGACCCGGAAGTATGGTCATCTGGCGGGAGCCAGACGATGTTTCCCCATACCCCGGGGCACTAAGCTGTTTTGAAAATTATTTCATAAAATCCTTGCCACATGCAGTAGAGAACAAAACAGATTAGAAATGCTTAACAATTCGCAACAGGCGAAATTATTTACAAACCTTATCTCTACGTCCACAGCAGGACTTGAACCTGAAAATTCTGTATCAGAGTAACCAGTATTTTACTTCGAGCTGGGATGGACGGGGAGTTAGAAGTGTGATAGGTGAAGCTGGATTGTGGAGGGGAGGAGTGAAAGATGGTGTGAAATAAGGGATAAGTAAAGGGGGGTTTTGTGAAGAAAGGGTTTAAATGGGGGAGTAAAAAGGGGTTTGTGAAGGAAGATATCAGGAAATTTACTAGTAATCAGGGGTTTAATTGTTAGAGTAGTACTAGGCCATTGCTAGGAAACTGGAAGAAAATAAAAAAAAAATAGAAAAAATTATTGTTGTTATAATGAAAACAGTGAAAAGTGAAAAGGGCCCGGCTGCCATATTATGTAAGTCTTTATCCTTCAGTTCTGTGAGAAGGGAAATCAGTCATGGGTACTGGAAAAGGCGAATGGGGGTCATACCCTGGCAGTGAAAAACAAAAACAGTTGCCATCCCACTAGACACGTAAAATGCCACAATCGCAGCAAGGTATGGCAACACTGCATACCCAAACACAAACAGTGGTGCACAGCTGTTGTAGTGGTACAGTTAAGTGGCGATATCCAAACTAATCCAGGACCTCAAGCTCTTGTGCAGGGACAAAACAGGCAGATAAGTGACGGTGATCATGTTGGTCTAGTAGCTTGGAATGATAACCTTAACTCTATATAATGCATACATAAGTCAATGTGAGTCAATACGCCATTCTTATTATCTCAAACACAGCCAGAATATGTATGCACTGTACTAAGGTCCTATAAAGAACAGTAAATGCACATTATGTAAACGTTTTAAGGGGTGGGTTTCATAATGGATGTGTGTTCCATTGTGGTAAAGTGCCAGAATTCATTTAGTTTGTACAAATGCACTTTGGCACAGTTACCTTAGAGCAGTGACGAATTTGATTTACCTAATTTTAATACAAATGACCCATTGCCCCTATACTGATGATTATAATTGTTTTGTGAAAAATGCCTTCACTTTAATCACGTCAACGCAAGATCACTTTTTCCAAATTGGCAGAGATTAGGATTCTAGCTAACAGAAATAGGGTGGCAGGGTTATATCCATCTTGAATCGGGTTTGGATGATACGGTGATGGCAACGAGGTAAAAATTAGAAAGTTATAATATAAAACGCTTAGATGGGAACAGAAAAGGTGGTGGGTATGTGCCTACATAAGAAATGACTTAGCTTACCATGACCTGATTTAAATGACAAAAAACTTGAGATTCTATGGTTTGAAGTGCTGCCTCCCAAGACAAAACCCATCTTAGTAGGAAATAGTTACACCCTCCCACCCATGATTAGAAGACTTTTCCAGAGTCTTGCCGGGACTTGAGAACAGTTGGAGACAGTAATATTATGGGGACTTCATATCTGTTTTCAGCAACAAAATAGGGGGCTATGCAAAAAGTATAAGTAAATTCTAGGTTTAATAGTTACACTCAATAATTATAAAACAACCCGGATCACAAGGTCTCAGCCACCCTAATTGGAACCACATATTTTGTAACCGTTCTGAGAAAATTGGTCGTCAGGCGTCCTTAGCGTCAAAGTGATCATTTCATCATTTGCTGCCCCAAGAAAATCACTAGGGAAAGGATAGGCCTACACTGGACAATAAAAATGAAACACTGGTAAATAGGCTACACTGGTAAATAGGCTACACGTTAGTGCTTGGACAGTGATAACAAGTTGCACGGACGTAAATGACGCCTGGGAAAAATTCAAAACTATGTTCACTGCCATCTTTGATAATATTGCACCAGTTAAAGAGGTTAGGATTAAACGGAGAACCGAACCCTGGATGACTACTGAGATATTAGATAATGTGAAATTCAGAGATCAGTTGCTAAAAAGATAATTTAGGGCAGATAGACAGGATATTGCAGCGCTAAATGAATTCCAAAGGATGAGGAACAGAGGCAGGCACTACTGCTCAAATATTTAATAGTACAAGAATAACCCCAGAAAGCTCTGGCAGCAATTACAATAGTTGGAGTATAGATATGAACATAGTGCTAAATATCGATAACGAGGTATGCCACGAAACAACTAAAGTGGCAAATTGTTTTAATTCCTACTACACATCTGTCGAATCAACACTAGTAAGTAAACTACCAGCTGCATCAAATACCTTTAACACAGACTCTGATAAGTTTAAACATACTATACCCAATTTTAAAGGGATAACCCCAAACAGTTGTCAACTAGCAAGTGCATATCATGACTTCGTTCAAAACGAATTAAGCAGGTTAAACCCAATTAAGAGCACATGGCCTGATAACATCCCGTCAGAGTTCCTAAAAGATGGTGCTTCTGAATAGTAAATCCCTATTGCTCACATAATAAAATTAGTCCATCACCACTAATACTGTTAGTATATTCAGTGTAATATCCAAAATTCTTGAGAGGGCGGTGTGCTGTCAAGTAGTTAAGTACCTTAATGACGACAACATTCTCCATAGTTATCAATCAAGTTTTAGAAGATCTAACTCAACCGACACCTCCCTTTAATTAATCTGACGGATTTTCATGAGAACTGAAAAGTCGGGTACGGAACCTCATGGGATGGTTTAAACCTTTGCCTTGCAAAAGGCCTTCGATACTGTCAATCACAATATATTATGTAAGAAACTTCAAGCTATCGGCATAGGATCTGTAGATGGTTTAAGTCCTACCCTTTGCAACAGGAAACAAATTGTCAAACAAAACAAAAACAGAATCAGAGCCCTGCCCATAGCATGTAAATCCCCAAGGTAGTATTTGGGTCTCTTATTATTCCTTTGTTATGTTTAATGACATGTCCATCAGTGTTAAGTGCCAAAAATCCTACTGCATGCAGATGACAGTGCTCTGTTAGTGCCAGGTAAAGACCTAATGATATAGCTATGTATTAACACGAAACTGGAGTCATGCAAGTAAATGGTTGGTAGACAACAAACTATTGTTACACCTTCGGAAAACTGAAGCCATTTCTCTTTGGCACGAAACTAAATGAGAAAGGGTAAATTAATTTTAATGTCCCGGGAGCCCATTTATTAATTTTCCTCAGTACGTTATTGGGAATCCCCTTTGACCCATGCATGTTAGGAGAAAATTAAAAGTGAAATGTGTAGTAAAGAAAGCGAATGCCAGACTGAAGTTCCTCTACAGACAAACACAGTGGTACCTAGGGAGGCTCGTAGGACCTTATGTCTAGCCCTTATACAATTTTTATATGACTCTTCATGGTATCTTGCCTTGACCAAAAAACTGAAAGATAGACTGCAAATCACCAGAACAAAAAAAAGGTTCACCTGGACCCGGGTCCAAGAGAACATGTAGGCCAGGATGAATTCAACAATGGGATTTGTGAATGTTGAAGACAAAGCAAAACAATTGAAGTTAAATCAAGTTCATAAAATTGCTGACAAACAGTGTCCAGAAAATCTTGCTGCCCAATTTTGTCAAGGCTGGGAACCGAATCAATCGTTTGTACCTGGGGAAGAGAGCACAAATTTGTAGTCCCCCCGTCAGTGGCCAGGCTTCAAACACCTTTTATTGTACAGCAATAAAGGAATGTCAAAGCCAGTCTAGCATGAACCAGTTCTAGAAGAGTGCCAAAAGGTGACTAATGAATGTAGCGACACCCAAAAGGGGGGAGAATGATTTTTTATTTTTTTAGCTAACACACACGTACTCTTTCCTTATTCCTAGTATATCTCATTGATAGTGTAGTAATAAGATATTATCTCCTGAAGTTCCTTCCACCTGCAGCAGGTGGAAGGAATAGTGGACGTGTTTGGTGAGGCGACAGGGATGAGAATTAATGCTACGAAGACTAAGTTCATGGCAGTGGGAAATTGGGGCCAAATGAATTGGGGACATGAGGGGGAGGTGGAGCGAGGTGGATCAGCTTAAGATATGTGGGATTGTGTATGTTTGTGATCCATTGGTGGCACGTGAGGTGAACTTGGTGAGGGCCGTGGACAGTGTGTTAAAAGATTAGGTGGATTGAGGTCTGCAAATCTAATGTTGCACCAAAGAGTCATTGCGACAAACGTACTATTATATAGTAAATTATGGCATGTGGTGGTCATCTATCCGTTAATGCGCCGAGGTCACGAAATTGTTGCGCAGGGTTTATCGGTATTTGGGGATTGGCTGTGAGTGGTAAGCGAGAGGGGTAATTACTTTGCGATTGGCCAAGGAGGGCTGGGGCTCATACCGCTGGAAACGAAGGATTATGAGTATTACGTGAAACGGAGTCTTCTGCGGGAGCGTTGGAATAAGGGGGGGGGGGTCGAGAAAGTGCATGCGGACATAAAACGTTGGTGGACGGGGAAGGATTTGCGAGTAGGGGAGGCGATGTTGAGATTTCTGATGGTGGCGAGGGATCCAGATCGAGTCAAGCTGCGCATAATCGAGAGAGTGGAGGGGAAGGGTTTGGAGTTGGCTCCTGTGGAAGGAGATACCCGATGTATGCCTGGCGCGACATATGGGAACGTCTCCGGAAGTTACGCATTAGTCCGGGTGTACGAGAGGTGATGTATCGCTTTTTACACGGGATTCTGCCGTCTGGGATCGTCTTATTTAATCGAAAACTCAGGGAAGGCGGGGAGTGTCGAGCGTGTGGTGAAGTAGAAACCATTTTTCATGTTGTATATTTTTGTGAATGCATAGGCAAGGGTCAGGGAATGGTTTGGAAGGGTAATTCGATTTATGGGAGGGTGTGGGTTGCAGGTATTGCGAGTGTTAAGTTTAGATATTGATGGGTGGGAGCGCAGGTTAAAAACACAGTGGCATATCTGGTAACTGATTTTGTGTTCACATCATGGGCAATGAGAGATGTTGGAGCGGGTGAAAGGATAAAGGTGCTGGCAGCGAAATTTAGAGATCTAAGTGCCGCAATCGGGAAGTATATGGTAGGAGATGGAACACTGAATTTACAGAGGGTTATAGGAATTTTCGGCTGTGTGATTTATGGGCTTTGTAGGTCAATGGGAAGCAACGGGCTTAGCCTCCGTTTGAGGCGTGTGGGTGTGAGTGGGCAGAATGTAGGTGAGGTAGTATAATATTGGAGTAATATAATGAAGAGTGCTTGAGGGGAAAGTGTATTACGCTGTTTGTATGACACAATTGTTTGATTTAGGTTGTTTTTCCTTGCTATGATGGGGCAGTGATGGAAACGTATTTTACATAAATATGTAGGTGGTGAGTGTGTATAATATATGTGTGCATATGTACAGAAATTACATAGATGTATTTATAAATGTATACACGTGTGTGTGAGTGCATATTTGAACAGGAGAATATGGTGGGTGACAGAGTGGGGCATTTTAGTCATAAGATGATTCCCAAATATACATTAAGGTGAGGAATATCATTTGTTATAAGTATCCATTGTGAAATTGAAAAACATATAAGCTGATCTACGGGAATTGTTTTTGGTTTTAGCGCTGTATACCCCGGTGGGCTTAGCGCTTCTTTTTGATTATCAAAAATAATATTTTGGATTTAGATTTATAATTATTACAAATGTCTGTAACGGACTGTTGGCATAATATATATTGAAAGTGTAATGCCTGTTGGGTGTATGTGTTTTAGCTGTATTTAGTATTTAAACCCATTATTGTGTCATGTAGGTACTGAATTTAGGTTTTTATTCTACATTTCTGTGTAAAGCGTGCCAAACTTGTTTTTGAGCGTTGGAATTAGTGTCTATTACTTTTAGTTTCGGGAGATAACAGGGAGCAGCACACTTCACCCAGCAGGGTGGTCGGCCCCGGTGGGGCACCGAATTATCTAGATTCCATACGAAGAATGTCTATATTGGATGATTATGATGTCTTTAGCGAGTTGTGAATGGTGTTGTGTAGGATGTAAGGGGAAATCGAGTCAGTACACACATTTTCCTTGTAATCAAAAGTGTAAAATTGCATGTGTTTTTTAAATTTATTCAATGTATGAGGGGGACAATGTATAATCGTGAGGTGTGTGTTGTGTGTATTTTAAAAGGGTTTCAGAAGAACGGGGTTTATTTGTATATTCAGGTCAATGAAAGTATACTTTTTGAGGGGTACTGTAATTTTGTTTTGTTCATTCTTAAAAATTGCTCACAGGTGTGGGTGAAGTAACGGTTGTGTAAGTTAAGAAAGCGTTATATGTCATGATGTTTCATTGTGTGTAAACAGTAGATTGAGTACTGGAACCATTCCTTATAGTTCGCGTTGTTTCTTTTTATACATGTACTTGTTTATGTACATTTATGTATGAAGGATTAAAAACATATAACTAACAAATTGGAAAATAAATGCATATTGTAGGTTTGGTGCTTCTTTGTTTATAATAATTATAATGGTACATGGGATATAATGTAAAGGGGATGAGGGACAGTTTGTGTCAGCACAGAGTTTACGTTGTGTGTATTTTGACAATGTAATTTATAAATTTTGGGTAAGAACTGATCTATGTTCTTTTATTATTTAATGTATTGTAATGTTTTAAAAAAATAAAACAAAATTTGCCCGAAATGCTCTGCATAAAAAAAGGGCTTTCTATATAAAGTAGTATGTCATTGATGTCAGCTAGGGCCTCTACTTGTAGAAATATAAATTATAATTATTAATATTTTTAATAAGAGGTTTCAAGTCTGTCTATTCGATGAGGGTCATTAAGGCTGATTGGTTGGTTAGTGGGGTTTAAAGCCTATACACAAAAACCCGCACATAAAAGAGAGAAGCTTACGGCGACGTTTCGGTCCGACTTGGACCGAAACGTCGTCGTAAGCTTCTCTCTTTCATGTGCGGGTTATTTGTGTATCGTTCCAGTCACGGTATTGTGCCTTTTTTATTATTTAAAGTCTATCTACTACACCAGGGTTATCAGGGCCACAAGTCACCTGTATACCTACCGGGTATATACCTGACAGCTGCATATCTCAAGGATATTTATGATAGGAATTTGTTTGAATTCTTTGGGTATTGAAAAATTCTTGTCTGGCTGTGGATAGGAAAACCGCACAACCCTTGTGTAGTCGATAGGCTTCAAACTCTATCAAACAACCCATATCCACCAGTCAGGAATACTATAATACCTAGAATTGGAATTAAATTCTCGGAGTATACATCGGAAACATACACTCTCGGTGTATGAATTCCGTGTTCATGAAGATGTTAAAAACTCCGTGAAGAAAGACTCATCCGAAGGGTTCATGAGAAGCTTCGAAGCCTCGAAGCCGAGCTTGACGAAGCTTATTTTCCCTTACTGTGGTTGGAGCAGCTACAACAGAATGGTCCCTTCACTATACTCTCTCTGCCTACAGGTAAAATACGCTGAAATGTGTATATTCATCAGTTATATATACATATAAGGATGTGTACATCGGTGTGTAACTAAGTGTATATCCTTTAATTTCAATTTCATTGTCCACATCGCTCTCGGGCCGTGCGGACAGGCTGCGCAGTAGCTCCCGAATCATCTGGCTTTCTGCGCAGTTTTCATATTCGTCTCTCAACTCTTGAGTAGAGAGGACGTACTTGGAACTGCGCTCTGACCCTGGTGGCAGGTGTGACAGTATTTTCATCATGGCGGAGAGTGGCCGCAGACGTGTGAACACTGTTTGGAATTAGTGAGGGGCGTGCTTACTGCCCAGAATACCCACATGTTGCTGACGGCAATATTGCGGGATACGTACGGCATCGCTAATGAAGATCTTTATGGAGTCTCACTGAATTGTGTGGCACGCATTTTCGTCAAGTTCCGGTGAGCAGTACATATGACAACATGGTGGCCAAGTATCAGGATGTGGTTAAGACGGTTACCCCTGGCGTTAGTGTCCGTCTTCATGACGTATCAAGATTCTGCACTGGGTCAAGGTGCGTAATGTACCTTTCGAGGCGGATGAAAGTGATTTACGGCAGGTGTTTGGACGATATGGGTCGATCACATGGCGACATTGGACGTTGGCGAGATGGGCCACTAGTTGGCTTTCCTGAAGGGACGTTTTCCCTAAAAATGTCCCTAAGGCATCCTATTCCATCTTATGTGGGAATGGAGGCCTTCCGGACTCGGGTGTACGTAACATACACAGGTCAGAGGCGTACGTGCCATGTGTGTGGGGCGTACGACACATAGCACCGACTTGTCAACGAGACGTGGGAAACCTGAAGCTGAGGCGGGATCTGATGGTACTACGGACCAACTGACTTATGCAACGGCAACTCAACGTAAGCCTTTGTCACGGGAGGCGTGGAGTGTGGAGGTGGAAAGGGAGGAGGCGTCGCTGCCTGAGTGTGTGACACTCACTGGACTTGACGAGGACGTTGGCCTTGGTTGTCGCGAAGAGTGGTGAGGAGTCTGCAATTGCACACCATGTTTTGGAAGCTACAATTCAGGAGGCCCTCGACGGCTTACTGGATGTTTCGGTCAATGCTGGCTTGGGAAAGGGGTGTGAGGTA
>NC_069399.1:96091910-96116404 GCF_026875155.1 Cherax quadricarinatus
GTTTTTTTCTAAAATTTTCTTTTTATACTTTTGAAATATATTTTTTTTCATTAATGTTAAGTAAATATTTGTAATTTGCTCCAAAAGAATTTTAGAAAACTTACCTAACCTTATTATAACAAGAACAATTTTTTTAGCCTAACCCAACTAAATATATTTTAAATACATTTACAATAATTTAGTACTAAACAAACGCAATCAAATACATTTTTTTCGTTAGGTTCAGAATGATTTTGGCGAAATTATTGCATACACAAATTTTCACTTGTCCTATATGCAAGATGAGCGTTGCTATTTAAGCCAAGATCACAAGTTCTGCCTATTCGGCACGACATTATTATATATTATATATATATATATATATATATATATTATATATAATATATATATATATATATATATATATATATATATATATATACATATATATATATCCGTATATATATATACATTATATATATATATATATAAACACTGATCTCTGGCTGAAGGAGACTCGAACCTACGAACCTTAGGACAAGGTACGCAGTGCTTTACCAATCTACCCACACTGGACCAATACCTTGGCGTGTAGCATCCGCTATACGTTTGATCCAAGGCAGCCTTGATCAAACGTGTAGCGGATGCTACACGCCAAGGTATTGGTCCAGTGTGGGTAGATTGGTAAAGCACTGCGTACCTTGTCCTAAGGTTCGTAGGTTCGAGTCTCCTTCAGCCAGAGATCAGTGTTTATGTATATTTCGCATGCTCTCGCGAATTCCTTGTATATATGTATATATATATATATATATATATATATAATATAGTATATATATATATATATATATATATATATATATATATAATATGCTTAATTCGCAAACAGGAGAATTATTATAAACATTATCTCTACGTCTACAGCAGGACTCGAACTTGCAAACTGTATCAGAGTAACCAGTACTTTACCACGGAGCTAGACCCCGGAAAGTATGGGCATCTGGCGGGAGCCAGACGATGTTTTCCCATACACCGGGGCACTAAGCTCGTTTTGAAAATTATTTCATCAAATCCTGCCACATGCAGTAGAGAACAAAACAGATTAGAAATGCTTAACAATTCGCAAACCGGCGAAATTATTTACAAACCTTATGTGGAAATTTATTTGGTCCAAATAGTTCCACAGCTCAGATCCAGCATGAGCGTCTGGTCGTCTGAGCCGAGCGACCCTTAAACCCTCCCAAACAAGCAAGGCATTCTCTGGTTGGCGGTTGGTAAGCTTATTTAATTTATAGATTTACTCTTCAGGGAAGGAGTAGGTAGGTTTACTGGTAATACACTAAAATTAGGTTTACTAAGGCATCTGTAGATAATGATAGAGTAGACCTAAGACCTTAACATAGGTAGTACTAGGCCGATAATGTAGGCAAACATTAGGATAAGTTAGCTAGGGAGAACTGGCAGCCCTAGCTTGAATGGCGGGGCGCAGGTCACAAAGACAGAATAGCGTCCTTCTTACGATAGACTTCGACTGGACAAGACGTGCCGTGAACATCAGGCGGCGCCCCACGTGTCTTCACATCTGAGACCTGGGGAAATCTGGTAGAGACACCTCGATGTACCGTAGATGATCTCCTCCATCAGCCCATACAGTAAGACGAGATATTCACCCTTTCCCGTAGGATCTGGCCAGTGACTTAGGAGATCGTGAGTTGAGTTAACTGAGGGCTCGGCGTGCTACAGAGAGAGTATGCCCAGTAAGTACCAGCGTCTCAGAGTCGTCTGAAGCTAGCGTCTGAGTCTGCATAGTTATACTAGGGGATACTACCCTCTTGGATATAGGAATTTCTGAGGTGCAGGCAGGACACTAATAACGATTGAATATTGCAGGAATTAATGCTCCCGGTTGCACGTGGTTCCCAAGGGGAAGTCCAAGGGGGCTAAAGCTAGGCTTAGGAAGTTGAAGATCAGGATATATGCTGCAACACCAAGTAAGTTAGTCCTTTATACGTGCATGCAGGCGAGGTTTCTTGCAATACCAATCATTTGTGAAAAATCTGTCCTATAAGCCACTTGTGAGGCTGAGGTACCCATCTCAGAGCTCGGTGTCAACAGAGTTTGCCAGGGTAGGCGACTCACTTGGAGGCAGCCCAGACAAATTTTCACAAAGTGGTCCTTCGAAAACCGGATGTGGAATAGCTAGGTTAAGCTATCATAGCTAGGCCACAGTTAGGAACCAGTTTTACAGAGTTAGGTTAAGCTATCATAGCTAGGCCACAGTTAGGTTAAGCTATCATAGCTAGGCTACAGTTAAGAACCAGTTTAACAAAGTTAGGTTAAGCTATCATAGCTAGGCCACAGGTTAAGCTATCATAGCTAGGCCACAGTTAGGAACCAGTTTAAAAAAGTTAGGTTTAAGTTAGCACACCTAGGTCAAAGTTACTCAGAGGCTAGGCCAAGCTGACTATACACAGAAGTTGTTATTTGCAGTAATTTACAGGCAGGCCAGGTAGGCTAAGAAGCTTGTGAAATTTAATTATTTACAGTGATTACAAGTAATCCAGTGTAGGAGACTTGTGTGTTAATTACTTACAGTGGATTTGCAAGGTAGCCACAGTTAGGCTAGGCTTGTGCAATATTTACAAAAGGTTATAGTAGCTAGGACAGATTTAACCTAGTTATTATTTACAGGGAGTTATAAAGCCAGGTTTAAGTTATAGCACACTAGCTAGGTTAGGATTTACCTTATCCAACCATCCACGCTAAACAGAGTAAGCTGGGCACAGTTAGGCCAAGCTGTTTACATACATTATTTATTTACTGTTTCACAAGTTGAATTGTTGAATTTGCTTGTGTTAACCAAGTGATTTAATTTGTACACTGCACTTTTATTGTGATTTTCATCATCTTTGATTCATGTTAATGTGGGATTTGTGAATTATACCTGAGACTAGGTTAAGTCCTGTAATTATTTGCTGGCATTGTACAGTTAAGTGCTAGGTTAAGCTTTCACATCGATACACATTTTGATTGGGATTTGAGAGCTAACAGTGTACATTTTTGATTCATAGTAGAGTCAATATAACAAAGGGAATTGTTAAGCTTGTTGAGAAGCCTTAAGACTCGTTCATTCTTACCTAACACCGTGACGTGCTGTGGGGTGGACTGGGTAAAGTACAATTAGTGTCACACTCCTCATTAAACTTCGACAATGCAGATGGGGGTTCAGGAGAGTCTGGTTCAGTGCTAACAAAATTAAAACGATCAGTAGCAGCATACAAAGGGCATCTGAACAGAACGCGTAACAGGTGCAAGGCTACTTGCCAACGCAGTAATGTAGACTGCGATGATTTGCAGAACTGCTTGAAGAGTTTGGGGGAAAAATGGGAAGCCTATGAACAAGCATTCTCAGCATATGAGCTACAGGCTATTGAGGATGAGGAATCCCAGGGAAGTCTTCAGCAGGCTGTGGACGAATTCACTAAGGTTGATGTAGATTGTCATCAGGAGATGAATATGTACAAAGAATAAGTTAAGTACATTAAAGGCTTAGTATTCCAAGGATGGTGTTGAACACCGCAGGTACCCCAAACAACCACACACCTGTCAATATGTTGCCCAAGTTGCCCCAGCTGAATTTACCAACGTTTGACGGAACCTTAACAGAGTACATTGGTTTCTGGGATCAGTTTAGAGCCCAGATAGATGACAGAAATGATTTGTCAGATGCCGTCAAGTTGCAGTATTTGCGGTCGCAGCTCAAGGGTAAAGCCTTAGATCTGGTCCGGCACTACCCGATTACTGACGCTAATTACCAACATGCCAAAGACCAATTAGAAGACATGTTTGGCAACACTGAGGAGATAAAGGTAGCGATACTTTATCGGTTGTTGGATCTAGAGGCTTGCCGACATGACCGTCAAAGTCTAGAGAAGTTCCGTATTGAGGTTATGAGCTTGTCCAATAGTTTCGGAGATTTGCATGATGAGAATGATTCAAAATGGATCCTTAGCCAGGTGATTCAGAGGAAACTGGCTAGCACGACAGTGCATGAGTTACACTTAAAACATCGGACGAATAGGTTCACGATAGACCAAATTGTTGAAGGGTTAGGGGATCTCATATCTCACCTGAGCATAGGTCAGGGGGAGAAATTACCTACCAAGGAGAAGTCGGTCGACTTCCCCAGACATTCGAGAGATAGACCTAAACCACCTCCCACTAAAGTAGGCACGTATTATGCCCAGGGCGAACCCTCCACCCACAGGGCCAAGGGAGAAGCCACTAAAGCGGCCAGTATGAGACGGTGCGTGTTTTGTGATGAAGAACACGCTAGTTCAGGGTGTTCAAGCTTCACCACCTATAAACCAAAGGGTTCAACGGCTAAGAGAGTTGAGACTTTGTTTCAGTGTTGTGGAGAACATTTTGCCAGGGACTGTAACACCATGCTCAGGGAGTGTCGGGCTGCCGGAAGGGAAAGCACCACAGTGCACTGTGGTCCTAATGATGCCGGATTAGCACAAGTTAAGGAGAGCAAACCGCAAGAAAGGGCGGAGAGCAAGAACAAGTTAGAAGTAACGATGAGTGTGGTGAGTACGGCACCGAGAATTTGTTCTGGTGAGCAATTTCAAGGCTCGGTGGCCTTGCCCACCCATAATGGCGGTGGTCGCGAACGGGAAGAAGTCTGAAACAACCCGTTTGTTCTTCGACAGTGGGCACAGAGATCCTTCATAGCAGAGAGTCTAGCCACTAGGTTGAAGCTGGAGACAGTTGGTAAAGTTGACACTGAAGGTGGAAGGGTTTGGTGGGAAGTCCCACGCAGGTCTTATCCAGTAGTCAATGTGACGGTCAGGTTAGCCGGGCATCGACGGGAAATTTCAGCTTGATGGTGAAGAGGCTGCCCAATATCATTACCACTAGGGGACTGGCTGAAGCAGTCAAACGTTTGAGGGAGTTGGGTGTGAAGCTAGCAGAACCAGACATTGCTACAGACAATGTTAGTAATGTAGGCATATTGGTAGGAGGGGATTACCTAGACGAGTTCGTGTCTACGAGAAGGGTTATCAAGGAAGGTGTGGGCCTGTACAGGACTCCAGCGGGGTTACATCGTAGGAGGCAGAATACCAGCTCACTTCCCTGCGACCCCGGGAAAGGAGGGCTCTGGTATTACAGCGACTGAGGCTGTACTGGTGATGCAGATTGGTGTGCACGAAGGCCTGTCAGAGGCGCAAGTTGGACATATCCGACAGTGAGCCGGTCCATAAACTATGGGACCTGGATGTAGTAGGGATTAAAGGTGACCAGCCGCCCCCCGAACACGAAGAGACGTATCGAGATTACTTGAACCATGTGCAGTTCAGGGACGGGCAGTATTGGGTGCGACTCCCATGGAAACCGGGCCACCCAACGCTGCCCACTAATTTCAAGAGGGCACGTGGTCAGTTGAATTCATTGGTGAACAGCCTGACCAGGAAGGGTCTGGTGGGAAATATGATGATATTATTAAGGAACAGCTGGCCCTTGGGTTCATCGAGAAAGTGCCCAATGCCAGCCCTGGGGAAAACACCCATTATCTTCCACACATGGCAGTCACCAAGGAGTCGGTAACCACTCCCATCAGAGTAGTCTTCAACTGCAGCTCGCAGGCGAGTCCCCGAGAGCCATCGTTGAACGACTGTCTGCTCACAGGGCCCTCCTGACGCAGAAAATTAGCAGATGTGTTGTTGAGATTCAGGACGGAACAGTACGCCTATGCGCAGACATTAGCAAAGCCTTCCTACGTATTGGGTTGCAGCCACAGGATAGGGACTACACAAGGTTCTTGTGGCTGGCTAACAGGGAGATGCCCAAGCAAGGGTATGATACCTATAGATCAGGGCAGTGTTGTTGGTGCCACTAGTTACCATTCCTATTACAGGCTACCATAGACTACCACCTTGTGAACTGTAACAGCCCGCTTAAAGAATTACTGAAGACCCTATTTTATGTAGACAACATGCAGGGTACCACCTCAGATGAAAGGCTGTTGATGGATATTTACCGAGAGTCTAATCAGGAGATGCTCTCAGCTAACATGCCATTGAGAGAATGGGTGGACAAACAATCCAACGTTGCGGGGCATGGTGGAACATGACTATACTGGCTACTCAGTGCCTGAGGTATCATCGGTGTTGGGACTAGAGTGGGAAGTCAAGGAAGACAGACTTAGGCTAAAGAGGAAGCCGATGGGGAAGGGAAGCTGACCAGGAGGTCTTTGCTGAGCAAAGTGCAGACTGCCTTCGATCCTTTGGGTTTGTTGACACCCATCACCATTCGAGGGAGGATGCTAGTACAACAGACCTGGGAGCTGAACCTAGGTTGGGACGACCCACTGCCAGAAACAGTCTGCCAGGAGTGGGATCTGGTTAACAAAGACCTAGCGGAATTGCACGAGTTCACATTCCCCAGGTCCATCGGGTGCACCGGGCGGGATTATGACTTGCACGTCTTCTGTGATGCCTCTCCAGGGCCTATGGGGCGTAGCGTATTTGGTGGCCGGGGACCAAGTCAATCTGGTCACCAGTCGTGCGCGGGTGACACCCTGAAGGATTGCTCGATCCCAAGCTAGAGCTCACGGCGATGTTGCTGGGAGCAAGACTGGGTAAGTACGTAGAGGAGGTGTTAAGTAATCTGAGGGTGACACACACCTATGTATGGACAGACTCGGAGGTGGCCTTACAGTGGGTCCAGAATGACAGGTCTAGCTCCCTATGTCAGGAATCGGGTAAAGGAGATACGGGAACTACAGTCACATCAACAATTCTGTATGTGCCTACAGATCAAAACCCAGCCGACCTGATAAGCCGAGGGTGACACACAGAAAGTTGAGTAAAAGCGAGCTTTGGTTCAAAGGCCCAGACTGGTTACCGGCAAGGGATTGCTGGCCGGGCAGAAATTCGTGGAGACAATCAGCAGCATAGTACATTTCGCGGGGGAACACGACACTGAATTATTTGACCCCAGGCGCTACTCCTCGTGGAGAAAACTTATAGGAGTCACGGAAATGGTATTTCGATTCGTGAGGAAGCTGCATGACAAGGTAAGCCAGGGTCGACAGTTGTCTCTAGTGGGTCCCAGAGAATATTGGATAAGGCAGTACCAAAGGGGGAGGTTTCCAGGAGTGCTGGAAGTACTTGCGACCCGGCAGCAGGTTATGGCGTCAGGACGCGTGTCAACGATGACGACTCAGGGAACAGCAAATTGGTTCACTCATTGGGATTGTTCCTAGATCATGCGGGGCTAATAAGATGCAGGGGAAGAATACAAAACTCTGAGCTCAGCTATGGGGCCAAACATCCCGTGATGGGCGACATCCCGGGATGGGCGACAGAGCTATTGATACAAGATGCCCATCAGAGGACCTTACATGGGGGGTTTGGAGATACCCTCACCTGCCTACGTCAGAATTACTGGGTACTGAAGGGTCGAGCTGCCGTCAAAAGGGTGCTAAAGAGTTGCACGGTCTGCCGGCGGTACGATGGGAGGACCCTACCCTACCCAGGTCCACCACCGCTGCCTCAGGAGCGGGTACATAGTGACAGGCCCTTTGAGACTGTAGGAATAGACTATACGGGGGCTATCACATTGAAGAACCCAGGAGACGTTAAGGAGGGCCCTCAGAAAGTATATGTCTGCCTGTTTACCTGTGCCACTACTCGAGCGGTGCATTTGGAGTTGGCAGAAGATATGACGACAGAGACTTTCGTGAAGTTGTTCAGGAGGTTTACTGCCAGATTCTCGTGCCCGCGATTGATTATCTCGGACAATGGCACAAGCTTTAGGGCGGCCGATAAAGTTTTCAGGAATCTTAGGGACAACGGAGAAGGAAGTACGAGAAACACCTGAAGAGAATAGAGTGCGAGTGGAGTTCATAGCTCCCAGGGCACCCTGGCAAGGGGGATTCTATGAACGCATGGTGGGCACAGTCAAAAGGTGCATTCGGAAGGTCTTGCACGGCAGGGGGTGAGCTGTGATGAACTGAGGACAGTGTTAGTTGAGATAGAGGCAAGAGTTAATAACAGGCCTCTGACCTACGTACAAATGGGATTGACGAGCAAGAAGCTCTCACCCCCAATCACATGCTGTTTGGAAGAAGGATTGAGCCCTTCCCCGCAATTTTGAGTCAGTCTTCCAAGGAGCTGGATTATTATGGGCCAGATGGTCCCCCCATCAATGAAGAACTGCACAGGAGTCACAACAGACTGGTGAACATCCTGGACAAATGGAACCAGGTGTGGCGCAGGGATTACTTGACAACCTTGCGGGAACATTTCTATGTGCCGACCCGAGGCGAATAAGATGATGCTAAGTGAAGGGGACCTGGTGCTGGTAGAATCCGAGGCGCCGAGGGCATACTGGCCTCTTGGCCTGGTAGTGTCAACCCACCCAGACAAGGCTGGGCGGTTGAGAATGGTGAAAGTGAGAATGAACGGTGTCGAGACTATAAGACCCATCAACAGGCTTTTGCCTCTCGAGGTCCACACGGTGGGACCGGGACATGAGAAATCAGACCAGAGGTTGAGCGAGCTGAGCGGCCGGACGACCCGTCGAACGGCGCTCGAGTCCAGGGCCCACTGGGGGGGCCTGCGGGAGGCAGACTTGATCTAGACTTAGCGCCTACCTTCGCCGGCGGGAGGATGTGGAAATTTATTTGGTCCAAATAGTTCCACAGCTCAGATCCAGCATGAGCGTCTGGTCGTCTGAGCCGAGCGACCCTTAAACCCTCCCAAACAAGCAAGGCATTCTCTGGTTGGCGGTTGGTAAGCTTATTTAATTTATAGATTTACTCTTCAGGGAAGGAGTAGGTAGGTTTACTGGTAATACACTAAAATTAGGTTTACTAAGGCATCTGTAGATAATGATAGAGTAGACCTAAGACCTTAACATAGGTAGTACTAGGCCGATAATGTAGGCAAACATTAGGATAAGTTAGCTAGGGAGAACTGGCAGCCCTAGCTTGAATGGCGGGGCGCAGGTCACAAAGACAGAATAGCGTCCTTCTTACGATAGACTTCGACTGGACAAGACGTGCCGTGAACATCAGGCGGCGCCCCCACGTGTCTTCACATCTGAGACCTGGGGAAATCTGGTAGAGACACCTCGATGTACCGTAGATGATCTCCTCCATCAGCCCATACAGTAAGACGAGATATTCACCCTTTCCCGTAGGATCTGGCCAGTGACTTAGGAGATCGTGAGTTGAGTTAACTGAGGGCTCGGCGTGCTACAGAGAGAGTATGCCCAGTAAGTACCAGCGTCTCAGAGTCGTCTGAAGCTAGCGTCTGAGTCTGCATAGTTATACTAGGGGATACATACCCTCTTGGATATAGGAATTTCTGAGGTGCAGGCAGGACACTAATAACGATTGAATATTGCAGGAATTAATGCTCCGGTTGCACGTGGTTCCCAAGGGGAAGTCCAAGGGGGCTAAAGCTAGGCTTAGGAAGTTGAAGATCAGGATATATGCTGCAACACCAAGTAAGTTAGTCCTTTATACGTGCATGCAGGCGAGGTTTCTTGCAATACCAATCATTTGTGAAAAATCTGTCCTATAAGCCACTTGTGAGGCTGAGGTACCCATCTCAGAGCTCGGTGTCAACAGAGTTTGCCAGGGTAGGCGACTCACTTGGAGGCAGCCCAGACAAATTTTCACACCTTATCTCTACGTCCACAGCAGGACTTGAACCTGCAAATTCTGTATCAGAGTAACCAGTACTTTACTTGAGAACTGGGATGGACGTGAGTTAGAAGTGTGATAGGTGAAGCTGGATTGTGGAGGGAGGAGTGAAAGATGGTGTGAAATAAGGAGATAAGTGAAGGGGGTGTGTGAAGAAAGGGATAAATGAGGAGTGAAAAGGGTTTGTGAAGGAAGATATCAGGAAATTTACTAGTAATCAGTGGTAATTGTTAGAGTAGCTACTAGGCCATTGCTAGGAAACTGGAAGAAAATAAAAAAAAAAATAAGAAAAATTATTGTTGTGTATAATGAAAACAGTGAAAAGTGAAAATGGCCTGCTGCCATAATTATGTAAGTCTTTATCCTTCAGTTCTGTGAAGAAGGAAATCAGTCATGGGTACTGGAAAAGGCGAATGGGGGTCATACCCTGGACAGTGAAACACAACAGTTGCCATCCTACTAGACACGTAAAATGCCACAATCGCAGCAAGGTATGGCAACACCGCATACCCAAACACAAACAGTGGTGCACAGCTGTTATAGTGGTACAGTTAAGTGGCGATATCCAAACTAATCCAGGACCTCAAGCTCTTTTTGCAGGGACAAAACAGGCAGATAAGTGACGGTGATCATGTTGGTCTAGTAGCTTGGAATGATAACCTTAACTCTATATTAATGCATACATAAGTCAATGTGAGTCAATACAGCCATTCTTATTATCTCAAACACAGCCAGAAATATGTATACACTGTACTAAGGTCCTATAAAGAACAGTAAATGCACATTATGTAAAACGTGTAAGGGGTGGGTGCATAATGGATGTGTGTTCCATTGTGGTAAAGTGCCAGAATTCATTTAGTTTGTAAAACAAATGCACTTTGCACAGTTACCTTAGAGCAGTGACGAATTTGATTTACCTAATTTTAATACAAATGACCCATTGCCATATACTGATGATTATAATTGTTTTGTGAAAACATGCCTTCACTTTAATCACGTCAACGCAAGATCACTTTTTCCAAAATTGGCAGAGATTAGGATTCTAGCTAACAGAACTAGGGTGGCAGTTATATCCATCTCTGAACCCTGGTTGGATGATACGGTGACTGGCAACGAGGTCAAAATAGAAAGTTATAATATAAAACGCTTAGATAGGAACAGAAAAGGTGGTGGGATATGTGCCTACATAAGGGAAATGACTTAGCTTCCCATGACCTAAATTTAAATGACAAAAAACTTGAGATTCTATGGTTTGAAGTGCTGCCTCCCAAGACAAAACCCTTTCTGGTGGGAAAAATAGTTACCACCCTCCCACCCATGATTAAAGACTTTTCCAGAGTCTTCCCGGGACTTGAGAACAGTTGCGAGACAGAAATTATTATGAGACTTCAATATCTGTTTTCAGCAACAAAATAGCGGGCTATGCAAAAAGTATAAGCAAATTCTAGGTTTAAATAGTTACACTCAACTAATTAATAAAACAACCCGGATCACACAGGTCTCAGCCCCCCAAATTTGGGACCACATACTTTGTAACCGTTTCTGAGAACATTTGTCAGTCAGGCGTCATTAGCGTCTAAGTGATCATTTCATCATTTCCCTGCACCAAGAAAATCACTAGGGAAAGGATAGGCCTACACTGGACAATAAAAATGAAACACTGGTAAATAGGCTACACTGGTAAATAGGCTACACATTAGTGCTTGGACAGTGATAACAAGTTGCACGGACGTAAATGACGCCGGGGAAAAAAAATTAAAAAACTATGTTCACTGCCATCTTTGATAATATTGCACCAGTTAAAGAGGTTTTAGGATTAAACGGAGAACCGAACCCTGGATGACTACTGAGATATTAGATAATGTGAAATTCAGAGATCAGTTGCTAAAAAGATAATTTAGCGCTAAATGAATTCCAAAGGATGAGGAACAGAGGCAGGCACTACTGCTCAAATATTTAATAGTACAAGAATAAACCCAGAATGCTCTGGCAGCAACTACAATAGTTGGAGTATAGATATGAACATAGTGCTAAATATCGATAACGAGGTATGCCACGAAACAACTAAAGTGGCAAATTGTTTTAATTCCTACTACACATCTGTCGAATCAACACTAGTAAGTAAACTACCAGCTGCATCAAATACCTTTTAAAACCCGACTCTGATAAGTTTAAAACATACTATACCAATTAAGGGATAACCCCAAACAGTGTCAACTAGCAAGTGCATATCATGACTTCGTTCAAAACGAATTAAGCAGGTTAAACCCAATTTAAAAGCAACATGCCTGATAACATCCCGTCAAAGTTCCTAAAAGATGGTGCTTCTGAATAGTAAATCCCTATTGCTCACATAATAAATTAGTCCATCACCACTAATACTGTTAGTATATTCAGTGTAATATCCAAAATTCTTGAGAGGGCGGTGTGCTGTCAAGTAGTTAAGTACCTTAATGACGACAACATTCTCCATAGTTATCAATCAAGTTTTAGAAGATCTAACTCAACCGACACCTCCCTAATTAATCTGATGGATTACATGAGAACTGAAAAGTCGATACGGAACCTCATGGGAATGGTAACCTTAGCCTTGCAAAAGGCCTTCGATACTGTCAATCACAATATATTATGTAAGAAACTTCAAGCTATCGGCATAGGATCTGTAGACTGGTTTAAGTCCTACCTTAGCAACAGGAAACAAATTGTCAAACTCAACAAAACAGAATCAGAGCCCCTGCCGATAGCATGTAAATCCCCAAGGTAGTATTCTGGGTCTCTTATTATTCCTTTGTTATGTTAATGACATGTCCATCAGTGTTAAGTGCAAACTCCTACTGCATGCAGATGACAGTGCTCTGTTAGTGCCAGGTAAAGACCTACATGATATAGCTAATGTATTAACACAGAAACTGGAGTCATGCAGTAAATGGTTGGTAGACAACAAACTATCGTTACACCTTCGGAAAACTGAAGCCATACTCTTTGGCACGAAACATAAACTGAGAAGGGTAAATAATTTTAATGTCCTGGGAGCCCATCATTTAATTTTCCTCAGTACGTTATCTGGGAATCCCCTTTGACCCATGCATGTTAGGAGAATTAATAGTGAAATGTGTAGTAAAGAAAGCGAATGCCAGACTGAAGTTCCTCTACAGACAAGCACAGTGGCTACCTAGGGAGGCTCGTAGGACCTTATGTCTAGCCCTTATACAATGTTATATGAACTGTGCTTGCTCTTCATGGTACTCTGCCTTGACCAAAAAACTGAAAGATAGACTGCAAATCACCCAGAACAAAAATAAGGTTCATCCTGGACCTGGGTCCAAGAGAACATGTAGGCCAGGATGAATTACAACAATGGGATATGCTGAATGTTGAAGACAAAGCAAAACAATTGAAGTTAAATCAAGTTCATAAAATTGCTGACAAACAGTGTCCAGAATATCTTGCTGCCAATTTTGTCAAGGCTGGGAACCGAATCAATCGTAGTTCCTGGGGAAGAGAGCACAACTTTGTAGTACCCACAGTCAGTGGCCAGGCTTCAAACACCTTTTATTGTACAGCAATAAAGGAATGGAACAGACTGCCTGTAAATGTCAAAGCCAGTCTAGCATGAATCAGTTCTAGAAGAGTGCCAAAAGGTGACTAATGAATGTAGCGACACAAAGGGAGGAGAATGATTTTTATTTTTTTAGCTAACACACAAGTACTCTTTCCTTATTCCTAGTATATCTCATTGATAGTGTAGTAATAAGATATTATCTCCTGAAGTTCCTTCCACCTGCAGCAGGTGGAAGGAATAGTGGACGTGTTTGGTGAGGCGACAGGGATGAGAATTAATGCTACGAAGACTAAGTTCATGGCAGTGGGAAATTGGGACCAAATGAATTGGGACATGAGGGGTAGGTGGAGCGAGGTGGATCAGCTTAAGATATGTGGGATTGTGTATGTTTGTGATCCATTGGTGGCACCTGAGGTGAACTTGGTGAGGGCCGTGGACAGTGTGTTAAAAAGATTAGGTGGATTGAGGTCTGCAAATCTAATGTTGCACCAAAGAGTCATTGCGACAAACGTACTATTATATAGTGAATTATGGCATGTGGTGGTCATCTATCCGTTAATGCGCCGAGAGGTCACGAAATTGTTGCGCAGGGTTTATCGGTTCATTTGGGGATCTGGCTGTGAGTGGTTAAGCAGAGGGGTAATTACTTTGCCGATTGGCCAAGGAGGGCTGGGGCTCATACCGCTGGAACGAAGGATTATGAGTATTTACGTGAAACGGAGTCTTCTGCGGGAGCGTGGGAATAAGGGGGGGGGATCGAGAAAGTGCATGCGGACATAAAACGTTGGTGGACGGGGAAGGATTTGCGAGTAGGGGAGGCGATGTTGAGATTTCTGATGGTGGCGAGGGATCCAGATCGAGTCAAGTGCGCATAATCGAGAGAGTGGGGGGGGAGGGTTGGAGTTGGCTCCTGTGGAAGGAGCATACCCGATGTATGCCCCGGCGCGACATATGGAACGTCTCCGGAAGTTAAGCCATTAGTCCGGTGTTTCGAGAGGTGATGTATCGTTTTTTACACGGGATTCTGCCGTCTGGGATCGTCTTATTTTAAACGAAAACTCAGGGAAGGCGGGGGAAATGTCGAGCGTGTGGTGAAGTAGAAACCATTTTTCATGTTGTATATTTTTGTGAATGCATAGGCAGGGTCAGGGAATGGTTTTGGAGGGTAATTCGATTTATGGGGGGGGGGTGGGGTTGCAGGTATTGCGAGTGTTTAGTTTAGATATTGATGGGGTGGGAGCGCAGGTTAAAAACACAGTGGCATATCTGGGAACTGATTTTGTGTTCACATCATGGGCAATGAGAGATGTTGGAGCGGGTGAAAGGATAAAGGTGCTGGCAGCGACAATTTACAGATCTAAGTGCCGCAATCGGGAAGTATATGGTAGGAGATTTGGGAACACTGAATTTACAGAGGGTTATAGGAATTTTCGGCTGTGTGATTTATGGGCTTTGTAGGTCAAGGGAAGCAACGGGCTAGCTCCCGTTCTGAGGCGTGTGGGTGTGAGTGGGCAAGAATGTAGATGAGGTACGTATAATATTGAGTGAATATAATGAAGAGTGCTGAGGGGAAAGCGAATTACGCTGTTTGTATGACACAATTGTTTGATTTAAGTTTTTTTCCTTGGCTATGATGGGGCAGTGATGGAAACGTATTTTTACATAAATATGTGGTGCGTGAGGTGTGCATAATATATGTGTGCATATGTACAGAAATATACATAGATGTATTTATAAATGTATACGTGTGTGTTGTGAGTGCATATTTGAACAGGTGAATATGGTGGGTGACAGAGTGTGGCATTTTAGTCATAAGATGATTACCAAAATATACATTAAGGTGAGGGAATATCATTTGTTTATAAGTATCCATTGTGAAAATGAACAACATATAAGCTGATCTACAGGATTGTTTTTGGTTTTAGCGCTGTATAGCCGTGTGGCTTAGCGCTTCTTTTTGATTATCATAATAATATTTTGGATTTAGAGTATAATTATTACAAATGTCTGTAACGTGACTGTTGGCATAATATATATTGTAAGTGTAATGCCTGTTGAGGTGTATGTGTTTTAGCTGTATTTAGTAGTTAACATTATTGTGTCATGTAGGTACTGAATTTAGGTGTTTTATTCTACATTTCTGTGTAAAAGCGTGCCACTTGTTTTTAGAGCGTTGAATTAGTGTCTATTACTTTTAGGTTTCTGGGAGATAACAGGGAGCAGCACACTTCACCCAGCAGGGTGGTCGGCGTGTGCACCGAATTATCTAGATTCCATACGAAGAATGTCTATATTGGATGATATGATCGTCAGTAGCGAGTTGTGAATGGTGTTGTGTAGGATGTAATGGCAATCGAGTCAGTACACACATTTTCCTTGTAATCAAAAGTGTAAAATTGCATGTGTTGTTTAATATTCAATGTATGAGGGGACAATGTCATAATCGTGAGGTGTGTGTTGTGTGTATATTAAAGGTCAGAAGAACGGGGTTTATTTGTATATTCAGGTCAGTGAAAGTATACTTTTTGAGGGGTACTGTAATTTTGTTTTGTTCATTCTTATAATTGCTCACAGGTGTGGGTGAGTATCGGTTGTGTAAGTTAAAGAAAGCGTTATACTGTCATGATGTCTCATTGTGTGTAACACAGTAGATTGAGTACTGAACACATTCCTATAGTTCGCGTTGTTTCTTTTTATACATGTACTTGTTTATGTACATTTATGTATGAAGGATTAATAACATATAACTAACAAATTGGAAAATAAATGCATATTGTAGGTTTGGTGCTTCTTTGTTTATAATAATTATAATGGTACATGGGATATAATGTAAAGGGGATGAGGGACAGTTTGTGTCAGCACAGAGTTAAAACGTCTGTGTGTATTTTGTCAATGTAATTTATAATTCTGGGTAAGAACTGATACTATGTTCTTTATCTATTTAATGTATTGTAATGTTTTAAATAAAATAAAAACAAAATTTGCCCGAAATGCTCTGCATAACAAAGGGCTTTCTATAAAGTAGTATGTCATTGATGTCAGCTAGGCCTCTACTTGTAGAAAATATAAATTATAATTAATTAATATTTTTAATAAGAGGTTTCAAGTCTGTCTATTCGATGAGGGTCATTAAGGCTTGATTGGTTGGTTAGTGGGGTTTAAAGCCTATACACAAATAACCTGCACATAAAAGAGAGAAGCTTACGGCGACGTTTTCGGTCCGACTTGGACCGAAACGTCGTCGTAAGATTCTCTTTCATGTGCGGGTTATTTGTGTATCGTTCCAGTCACGGTATTGTGCCTTTTTTGTTATTTAAAGTCTATCTACTACACCAGGGTTATCAGGGCCACAAGTCACCTGTATACCTACCGGGTATATACCCTGACAGCTGCATATCTCAAGGTATTTATGATAGGAATTTGTTTGAATTCTTTGGGTATTGAAAAATTCTTGTCTGGCGGTGGATAGGAAACCGCACAACCCTTGTGTAGTCGATAGGCTTCAAACTCTATCAACAAACCCATATCCCACCAGTCAGGAATACTATAATACCTAGAATTGGAATTAAATTCTCGGAGTATACATCGAGAAACATACACCTCTCGGTGTATGAATTCCGTGTTCATGAAGATGTTAAAAACTCCGTGAAGAAACGACTCATCCGAAGGGTTCATGAGAAGCTTCGAAGCCTCGAAGCCGAGCTTGACGAAGCTTATTTTCCCTTACTGTGGTTGGAGCAGCTACAACAGAATGGTCCCTTCACTATACTCTCCTGCCTACAGGTAAAATACGCTGAAATGTGTATATTCTCAGTATATATACATTATAAGGATGTGTACATCGGTGTGTAAACTAAGTGTATATCCTTTAATTTCAATTTCATTGTCCACATCGCTCTCGGGCCGTGCGGACAGGCTGCGCAGTAGCTCCCGAATCATCTGGCTTTCTGCGCAGTTTTCTATTCGTCTCTCAACTCTTGAGTAGAGAGGACGTACTTGGAACTGCGCTCTGACCCTGGTGGCAGGTGTGACAGTATTTTCATCATGGCGGAGAGTGGCCGCAGACGTTGTGAACACTGTTTGGAATTAGTGAGGGGCGTGCTTACTGCCCAGAATACCCACATGTTGCTGACGGCAATATTGCGGGATACGTACGCATCGCTAATGAAGATCTTTATGGAGTCTCACTGAATTGTGTGGCACGCATTTTCGTCAAGTTCCGGCTGAGCAGTACATTGACAACATGGTGGCCAAGTATCAGGATGTGGTTAAGACGGTTACCCCTGGCGTTAGTGTCCGTCTTCATGACGTATCAAGATTCTGCACCTGGGTCAAGGTGCGTAATGTACCTTTCGAGGCGGATGAAAGTGATTTACGGCAGGTGTTTGGACGATATGGGACGATCCACATGGCGACATTGGGACGTTGGCGAGATGGGCCACTAGTTGGCTTCTGAAGGGACGTTTTCCCTAAAATGTCCTAAGGCATCCTATTCATCTTTTGTGGGAATGGAGGCCTTCCGGACTCAGGTGTACGTAACATACACAGGTCAGAGGCGTACGTGCCATGTGTGTGGGGCGTACGACCACATAGCACCGACTTGTACAACGAGACGTGGGAAACCTGAAGCTGAGGCGGGATCTGATGGTACTACGGACCAACTGACTTATGCAACGGCAACTCAACGTAAGCCTTTGTCACGGGAGGCGTGGAGTGTGGAGGTGGAAAGGGAGGAGGCGTCGCTGCCTGAGTGTGTGACACTCACTGGACTTGACGAGGACGTTAGGCTTGGTGTCGACGAAGAGTGGTGAGGAGTCTGCAATTGCACACCATGTTTTGGAAGCTACAATTCAGGAGGCCCTCGACGGCTTACTGGAGTTTCGGTCAATGCTGGCTTGGATGATGTGAGTGTAGAGGCTGAGGTGGGTGGCCTCAATGAGAGGTTGTGAGTGATGAGGGGCGAGTCAGAGTGTGGCAGTGGAGGTCACACAGGAAGATGCCCAGGAGGAGGCGAAGCGTGAGAAGCGTGGTTCTCGCAAGGGACAGCTGTCATTTCTGATAGTGAGGTGTTTTGTCGCCTGGGCAAAGGACGGGGAAGAAAACCTGGCATGATCTAACGCCTAGAGAGAAAGGTGGTTTAAAGAATGTAGAGCGTGAGCAAGGGAAGGTGGTGGGAAGTGTGGGGGGCATGTTGGGGTTTCTCGCCAGGGTTCTAAGTGTGTTAGGGTGTCTAAGGGAAAGCCCTCATTACGGCCTTCAGGTGTCTTTAAATGTTAATGGGTTGAAGGCATGTGGGCAAATGTAAAGTTCTGGAGGGTTATTTGAGGAGATATGTGCCAGATCTTGTGTTCTTGTAGGAGCATAATTATAAATATTTAGGTGAATTGTCAATTACCGGATATGACGTGTACGTGGGTTGCTCTACACGACTGAAAGGTGGTGTGGTGCAATTAATTAAGGAAGCCAGCCGTTTCTTTTGCATAGGTGTGAGGTAGGGGAGGAGGGGCGGGTGGTTAGGGTCGAGGGTATGTGGGGAGGGGTTCGGGTGGGTTTCATTGGGGTGTATGGGACGGCGGAAGGGGACATGGGTGTTAAAAATAGATTCTTTAGGGATGTCCTTGTCTACCATTTCAGATCGCTGCCAGGTATTACAATTATAGGGGGTGATTGGAACTGTGTTGTCCGACGTAAGGATGTAGAGCCTAGCGGGAGGGTTTTTTTTCGGGTTTTTTTGGGGCTCTGTTGAGAGGTGATCATCGTGGGGTTCTGGTGGATTTAAATTGGGAGGGTTTGCTGAAGCGTTTCAGAGGTTTCTGGAAGATGAATGTTGGGTTATTGAAAACACGGGGAGGGGAGGGAATCTTTTGCGTGCTCTTGGAAAAGGTGGTGGGCTGATGGAGGGGGGGGGGTTGATGTCATTGGGTGGTGGGACTCGGTCGGTAAGGGAAAGGTGAGGGATTTTTATCAGAGAGGGGAAAGGAAAGAGAGGCGGTTTCAATATGGGATTTTAAATTACCTTGAGGGTCAACTACAGGAATGCTATATGGGAGGGGGGGGGGTGCATATCCGATGGTGAGATTGAGGGTTTGAAAAACAGATTAGGGATATTCAAAATCGCAATTTTGATGCTGCAAGGGTTGCAGGGGGCCTTGATGAGGTCTTATGGGGGGACCATCCGTCGGCGTATGTCTTGTGGGAGCAGGGGACCCGTCGTAGGGCAACAGAGGTGATGAGTTTGCGGGTACAGGAGCAATTGGCGGGATATCGTCAGGGGCAGGTGCTTTCATCTACAGAGGGTATGGGTTGTTATGTGGATGCATGGTACGAGAAGAATGGTAAAGTGTTGGGGTTAATTGTGAGGCATTAGGCGCAATGGGCGAATGGGTAAACTGTAATCTAGTGTAAAGTAAAAGGACACAAGTGCAACTAATGTGACATTTATTGTGGCAACGTTTCGCTCTCCAGGAGCTTTATCAAGCCATTACAAACAATACATGGACACAGAGGGTATATAAAGGCTCAGAGTGAGGTGAATACTAGTGAGGTACCATTTCGATGTTCACTAGTGGTAGTAGTAGTAGTAGTAGTAGTGGTAGTGACAAAAGTAATACAATATGGTAGAGCAATTAATTCGTACATGAGTAAAAGGATATAAAAGCTATTACTTGGGTAACATAAAAATAGGTTGGACAAATATAAACTGGAATGAGGCAGCTTGTTTCAGTGTTTCTCTCTGTGCATTGTGTAGTGTAACCGGGAGACTATGTGATGGCAGGGTTTACTGTTTTCAGGAGGATTCTTGCTAAGACTTCGGAGATGGTGAAGCTGCCGTTTGTTTTGTTTAATTGTATTCGAAACAGCGATCAGTGCTGATTCAAGGCACTTGCGTGTGCGGAAATTAGTTTCTTTTATCACTAATTGGGCGTCTCTGAATTTCATAAGATGATTGGTGGAATTTCGGTGTTGTACACAGGCGTTGTTTAAGTTGTCGTTCCTACATGCGTATATGTGTTCATTGAGGCGGGTGTCGAGGTTTCTTGCTGTTTCACCTACGTAGATCTTGTCACAGCCTCCAGGATCGATTGAGTTTGGGTGGGCCTATAAGTGAGGAGGAGATTAGGGTGGCAGTGGACGGGATGAGCATGGGTAAATCGCCTGGTATTGATGGTATCCCTTGTGATTTTTATACGAAAAACTGGGAGTGTTTGCGTGGGTTTTTAGTAGAGTTATTTAATGCCATGAAAACCAGGGGTAGGTTGGGGGAACAGCAGAGAATGGGTGTAGTGGTCATGGTCCCTAAAAAAAAGTCTTGTGAATGTGTGCATGACTACCGTTCAATCACCTTAATGTGTGGCGATTACAAGATCTTTGCTGAAGTGTTGGGAAATAGGTTGAAAGGTGTTCTTGCCAGCGTTTTGGACGATATGGAGTGCCTGGGCGTTCGATGTGTGTGGGGCAGGGCATTATACGTAGGTTTATAGATGACAGTGGGGGAAACATCAAGGGTGGGGTTTAAGCATTAGATTGGCATGCAGCGTATGACTGTGTGGAGCGTGAGGCGTTGTGGAAGTTTATGCAGTGGCAGGGGTTTGAGAGGAAAATCGTCAGTTGGACTAAGGTGTTGTATGAGAAGGCAACGGTTAGGGTACAAGTGAATGGTAGATTAGGTCAACCTGTTAGGATGGAAAGGGGCTTAAGGCAGGGATGCCCTGTGTTGCAGCTTCTCTTTGCATTACTCCAGGACCTGTTCTGTAGGGCTGTGCGTTGGGGCGTATGGGAAGGGATGGTGTGGGATGGGGTGTCTGTGGAACCGGGGATCGTTGGATATGTTGATGACACCACAGTGCTATTTAGAAGGTCTGAAGATCTACCTAGGGCTAGTGAGTTGGTGGAGTGTTTTGGCATGGTAACAGGGATGACGCTTAATAGAGATAAGTCGATGTTATTGAGGGTGGGGGATGGTGTGGGTGGGGTATACGAACAGGGTGAAGGTTGGTCCCTGGTAAGTAGACATAAGGTATGTGGGGTTCACATGGAAAATATCCTGGGGGCACGGAAGGTGAATTCGAAAGAAGCTGTAGATAGGGTTTTGGGTAGATTAGCGGGTTTGCGTACAGGAGGTTTGACGCTGCACCAGCGTGCTATTGTGGTGAATGTGAAACTGTATAGTAAGCTATGGCATGTGGCAGGTATATATCCCTTGGAAACATGTGATGAGAAGCGTCTGTTGAAGCGTGTGTATCACTATATTTGGGGTTCAGGTTGTGAATGGTTGTCGAGAAATGTGTGTTTACCGGTACGCCAGGGAGGGCTGGGGTTAATGGCGCTGCATCTAAGGTTGTTGGGTATGTATGTTAAACATAGTTATTTGAGGAAGGGCAGAATCACAGGTACAGGTTTGGCATGGATGAGAAGGGACTTGGTACGTTGGGCGAGGGGTAGGGATGTTCAGGTGTGTGAGGGAATGTTGAGGTTGTGTTATGCAAGGGAACCCTGCGGGGTTAGGTACACTGGTTCGGGTGGGTGGTGGGGAGGTAGTTGCTAGGGTTGTGGGTTTGTATCCGATGTATGCATGGAGTGATATATGGGGGCGCCTGCAAGGGTTGCGATTGAAGGCTTTGGTGCGGGAGGTAATGTTTAAATTTCTTTATAATATATTGCCGTCGGGGGAGGTATTAGGTAATAGGCGTGTGCAGAAGGGACGGGAATGTTGTGAGTGTGGGGGTATTGACACTGTTTTCCATGCAGTATATTTTTGTGAAAGGTTGGAACCAGTGAGAGAGTGGTTGAGCAGGGTTTTACGTATGGTGGGTGGAGGTGGTATTTGTGTTCTACGTGCATTAAGCTTGGATGTGGGGGGGTGGGGGTGCCGGTACAAAATGCGATGGGTTATCTGGTAGCCGACTTAGTGTATACTTCGTGGGTTTTACAGAGAGCGACGGTGGGGGAGCGAATTAGGGCCATGGCAGCGATATTTTATGGGACACAAAGGAGGAATAAGGATATCACTGGGAATAGATGGTATTTCAAATTTTCAGATGGATATCGTAGCTTTCGAGTGGAGGACTTATGGGCATTACAATTCAGGGGACGTGACGGGGCTGGCTTTTTGGGGAAGGCGCGGGCGTGATTGGTGCATTTGGGGGACAAGAGGTGTAATGCGAGTTGTGTGGGTCGAGTGAGTGGCTTGGTGTCAGGGACTTTTTAATGACATGTGTTAGGCGAAGTGAGAGGTTGAGAAACTGGTATGAGTAAGATGGAGCTTTAATTTAGCAAGGTATGAAGTCTGGTACTTTATGTGACTGTGAGCCTCTTGTGTGCATGATGACTGTGAAGGTTCTTATTATGCTAATGTATCATTTTTAACAAATGTACTTCCTGTGTCTTGCAGGGTGTGGCTATGTGTCTTGCAGGGTGTGGCTATGTATGAAACATGTTTAAGAAAGCTTCTGTATTAAGATATGTTGATTTATGTTTTTTTTTTTTTTTTTTGGGGATTTTATTGGATTTTAATTTTTATATATTATTATTAATACTTAGTACTTCTATGAAGTGATGGTATGTTTCCGTAAACTGTTTTATTATGCTGTATTGTTATGTAGGGGGTTTAAATTTCGCTTTTGGAGAGGTATGCTGTGTCTGTGATACCGCTGTATTCTTGTGGTTTCTGTATGCATGTTATATATGTGTTTATGCATTTGTCTTTCCTGGGTTATGCAGGAATGTGGTTATGTATGAAGCGTGTTTCAGAATGTTTCTATTTTCAACCATGTTAATTAATGTTACTTTATAGTTTTGGTTATGATGGTGACGGCAGATACAGCTGTTGGGAATAGGGGGGAGGGGGGGGTTGTAGTGTGTACTGTATTCTTATAGTAACTATTTGCACAGGGATGTTGCATACGGGTTATTATAATGTTTCATTTCTAGTTTTCCATGAGCATCTGTTTTATGTCTGCATGTTAAACTATATGCTTCCTTGTGTTGCGATTTACTTTCTATGTTTTGTTTTCATTTATATATTGTTATTATGGGTTTGAACCACTGTAATGTAACATTGTGTATTGATGTTTTGTATTATTACTTTGTCATAATGTTTTAAGTATTATAAAATATGTTCCTAAACATATATGCTATAGGTCTAGCTATGTGATTATATAATATCTATTGTGGTGGAGGAGATAGTGGTATATGATTTATTATAGTATATCTTTTAGTGCATTTTTGTAGTAGGATGGCATATGTGGGCTACACAGCTCTTACCTGATTTTTATTTATGCATGATAAACATCCTAGGTGACTCCAAGTGTATATAGCGACTGTCGGAATGTTGCGCAATTCATATGGTGTACCGTGCTTATGAATTCTCATTTGGATACCTGTTTGTTAAGGGATGGTGGTTTTCTATATATTTATTTTTTATGTTGTAATATTACGTTTTAAATAAAATATAAAAAAAAAATTCAATTTCAGGTATCAGAGCATATACATTAAGAAGTGTATACCCCTCACTGTATATACAGATATATACATCTGTGTATATACTGGTATATATCAGTGTACACGTGTATGGTCCCTAAGGATTTAGCGCACTCAAAATCAGTAATTAATGCAGTATTATTATAGATTCTTAAATCGTAACGATTATAACTAATGGTAGTAAGCTAGTGAATTGTTGTAAGTGATTATAAGTTCATAGTGTTATGGCGGGAGTGTTATGGCGGGAGTGTTATGGCGGGAGTGTTATGGCGGGAGTGTTATGACGGGAGTGTAATGGTGGGAGTGTAATGGTGGGAGTGTTATAGCGGGAGTGTTATAGCGGGAGTGTTATAGCGGGAGTGTTATAGCGGGAGTGTTATAGCGGGAGTGTTATAGCGGGAGTGTTATAGCGGGAGTATTTTTGCGGGAAAGTTTTCGCCGAACTGTTTTCGCGGGAGTGTTCTCAAAACAACAAATTAACATTGTCTCAAAGCTGTTGAAGATTGAACAGGTGGCTTGGCTCCAGCACCAGCTGGCTACTCCAGCACCAGCTGGCTACCCAAGCATCAGCTGGCTACCCCAGCATCAGCTGGCTACCCCAGCATCAGCTGCCTACTCCAGCGCTAGCTGGCTACCCCAGCACCAGCTGGCTACTCCAGCACCACGTCAGTGGTGACGTGTACTTAGCTCTGTGAAGACCGTTTGTGTGCTCTCTGTGAATCTGAACCAGGAGCCCTCTCTTTAGCAGCTTTACCAGCAGCT
>NC_069399.1:96116904-96177906 GCF_026875155.1 Cherax quadricarinatus
CTTTTCTTTACCCTCCTGGCTCATTTTTGTTTTTTTTACTAAAACCTATTACGTCCTTTCCCTGTGTCCGGGCTTTTCAATATTACCTCGGTCTTTTTCTAGTTCCCCAAACTCTAATATTATACACTGGGACTTCACTTTTTCCTGCAAAACCCATACCACTAACTATTCCATTTTAAAGTCCTAACACCCCCTCCACTGCAGTTGCCAGTGCCCCCCCCCCCAGACCTAGTAAGTGAACCCCTCCCTGACATACATTCATTTCTGCCTAGAAGAGGCCCCCAGTTTTTTTTTTCAACAAATTTACTGCATTTTCCTTAGTGTTTGCCCAGCCGCAATTGCCCACCAAGCCCGGGACAACCATTCATTTTCCAACTCCCTCCTGGAAAAATACCACATTGACAGGGGCAAAAACCAATAAAACAAACTAAATATTCTACCCAGAAAAAAAGGGTTATTATTTGCCCAATGTATTATTAAATTTTTTCCCAAATTTTATTAATTTAAAAATGAATCAAATTTTTATATAAACCATAGGAAAATTCAATTATTTTCAAAACTTTTTTTTTTATAAAAACAAGTTCAATTTTTTAATGATTTTAAATTCATTTCTCGGGTATTTCAGATCACTGGTATTTCAAAAATTTTGGAATTTTTTCATCTATGAACTCTGGACTACAAATACGAAAACTCTCAATTTTTTTTGAGAGTGTTTTATCGGAATGTTTTTGGGGGCTTTGTATTTTAATCCAAGTTCATAGTGAAGAAAAACCAAAAATTTTTAGAAAAAAGAGTGTCTGAAATACCCGGAAATTAATTGAAAAAACATTTTAAAAATTACTGAAATCTTTTTAAAAACCCAAAAGGGACAACCAAACCCTTATTAAACTAAAAAATGTTGGTTCTCCCTACCTGAAAACTGGTTGATATGCTTTTTCTTAAGACTTTTAATTTTAAAGGTTGTTTTTTAAAAAATCTTGTTTTACATAAAAAAAACTTTTATAAAATTTCCCTCCCAAAATCTGCGATGTGCTAAAAATTTCCTTGTAAAATTTGCGATAAAGTTTATTACGTCAAACTGGTAAAAGCCCTCGAACTTAGTTTAAAAAACAACTTAAATGTAGTTAGAACTGGACAAGATTCCAATGCTCTATTTTTTGATGTGAGAGTTTTAACCATCCAATTGATTTTCAAAGAGTTGGAAAGTTTTTTTCAACAAGAAGTCCATGGTTAGAAAATAAAATTTGAATTTTTTTTCTAAAAAGCGTTTTGAAAAAAATATGAATATTTCCTATGCTTTATAAAATTTAGATTCATTTATAGTAAAAAAATTTGGGAAGAATTTAATAAAAATGGACAAATAATAAACCTTATTTCTTGGTAGAATTTTTATTAGGGGGATGTGGGGGACTGTCAGTTGGACCGGGACCTACGCATTCCTCTTTTCTTATAGTCCGGTTTGTCGTGCGTCGGGTTTTTTCTTTGTTGGGGGGAG
Source organism: Cherax quadricarinatus (assembly GCF_026875155.1). NCBI lineage: Eukaryota > Metazoa > Arthropoda > Malacostraca > Decapoda > Parastacidae > Cherax > Cherax quadricarinatus. The sequence continues at coordinate 96,118,400 of NC_069399.1, forward strand.
TTACTGTGAGGTTGTCTTACCCCTTTAAAATTCCCTTCCTTTGATTATTACTTTCATAGTCCTTGACAATGTGAGTACACTAAAGCGCTTGGAAATTTTCACATTTCCAGCGTTGTTTTGACCCCTCAGTGATCGCAGGAATAGAAGACCCTAGCATCCCAGTCCCATCCCAAAAAGGGAGACTCTTCTGCTCCGCCCCAAACCCTTGCGCACGGGTTTCACAAACAGCAAGCGGGAGGGCCCCAATTTGCTAAAAAGGTCTTCCCAACATGCTTAGGGCTGAAAACATCAATGGGAGATTGCCCGCCCCAGCTGTATGCACCTACTCCGGGGACTTCCCCCAAAAAAGTTTCCCCAATCGGCTCTGAGCCTTGCTGCCCCAATTTACACAGAATATACCTGTATTTTCGGGGAAGGCAAGCAGACCATACGGTTTACATGGGCCAAAACCGGGTTGGCATGCAAAAACCAAAGAGGTCAACGACATCATTAAAAAACCCCTTTTACAGCTGGGTGCCCTGCCGAGAGGGAACCACGATCATTCAGCAAACAATACCCCACAACCCCGCAAACCCCCCCGACGGGATCCCATTATCCTTGGGAAAAATGGCAAGCCTTAGCATGGGGGCTATACCTTGTGCCACACTGGGGTGACACCTTTCCCATCACAGTGCGGGGCGACAGGGGGGGCTGCTGACCCAGGGAGGAGTTTCAAGATCAGCAATACAGGGGCATTTAGCCAACAAATATCAATTTGTCCCAGTGGGGTCAGAGACCTTGGGATCATGGGGAAAAAATGCCCCACGTTTTTCCTTTTAAAAATTGGGTTCCAGCCCTCGACCCACCCCGGACCCCCGGGGACCACTTTCATTTCCACGCCTCAGCGTCCCCCACCGAGGGGGAAAAGTTGCGCATACTTGGGTCACTCCAGCCTCGGAGGGGGGAGGAAATTTATGATCTTTGAAAACATTGTGCCATTGTATTCATGTTTATGTTTTTTTCTGTAAATGTATTTTTTTTATTAAAAATGTTCATAAGAAAAAAAAATTTAGGGGGGGGTAGGAGAAGAAAAATTCAAACCTCCGAGGAGAACTTGAGTTACCCCGAGGTACGTTTTTTTTGTCTTCTCTAAGGATGAGGGTCTCCCCATTTTCCCGCTAAGAGGTTTACTTCCCATTATTATATATATAAAAAATATATATATATATAATATATAATTTTTTAATATATTAATATTTATATATAATTGCATGCCCAATAGGCAGAACTTGCGATCTTGGGGTTAAATAGCAACGTCCTTGCCATATAGGACAACAAAAATTTTTGTATGCAATAATTTCACCCAAAAACATTTTGAACCTAACGAAAAAAAATATTTTTTGTTTTTTTAGTATTAATTATTAAAAAATTTAAATAAATTTTGGGTTGCTAAAATAAAAGCGTTTTTAAATTAGGGAATTTTTTGATTTTTTGGTGCAAAATTAAAAAAAATTACATTAACTTTAAAAGGGGAAAAAAAATATTTTTAAAAACGTTCCCCCCAAAGGCACAGTACCCCCCATCTTTCCCTTATCCTCATATCCGACATAACAAGGAAGTCACCAAAACCGGTTTTTTGGGGTGACAACCCGAATTCAGAGTCTCCTTGCAGACACTGCAAGCCTCCAGGCGGACATAAACCAAAATCTTTCTTGGCCAGAAAACAATATGAAGTTCAACGATGAGAAATTTCAATTACTCAGATATGGTAAACAGAGGAAATTAAATCTTCATCAGAGTACAAAAATTTCTGGCCACAAAATAGAGCGAAACACCAACGTCAAAGACCTTGGAGTGATCATGTCGGAGGATCTCACCTTCAAGGACCATAACATTGTATCAATCGCATCTGCTAAAAAAACGACAGGATGGATAATGAAACCTTCAAAACTAGGGAGGCCAAGCCCATAAATGACACTCTTCAGGTCACTTGTTCTATCTAGGCTGGAATATGCTGCACACTAACAGAAACCTTTCAAGGCAGGTGAAATTGCCGACCCTAGAAAATGGTACAGAAAACTTTCAGGGCGAAACATAACGGAGATAAACACCCCCAATTACTGGGAGCGCTGAGGTTCCTAAACCTGTATTCCCTGGAACGCAGGAGGAGAGATACATGATTATATACACCTGGAAAATCCTAGAGGGACTAGTACCGGAGAACTTGCACACTAAAATCACGTCACTACGAAAGCAAAAGACTTGGCAGACGATGCCCATCCCCCCAATGAAAAGCAGGGGTGTCACTATGCACGTTAAGAGAACCATACAATAAGTGTCATGGGCTCAAGACTGTTCAGCTGCCTCCCAACACACATAAGAGGGGATTTACCAATCAAACCCCCTTGCAGTCTTCAACTGTCACTGGACAAGCACTTAAAGTCAGTTCCTGAAGCCGGGCTGTGGCTCTGTACGTGTGGGTTTGCGTGCAGCCAGCAGCAACAGCCTGGTTTGATCAGCTCTGACCCACCAGGAGGCCTGGTCACATGACCGGGCCGCCGGGTCGGGTGGCGTTGACCCCCGGAACTCTCTCCAGTAAACTCCATGTAAACTCCAGTATAATGAATAAAACATATTAGAAAGGACTAATTATAATAAATGACCTTGCTAAATGACCAGTTTTACATATTCGGCCGAGACACTCATATATAAATATAATATATATATAAATATATATTATTATATATATATATATAAACATAACAGACAAACAGAGGACTACATAGTAAGAACCCCTAGGGGGAGGGGAAAAAGTGGGGACAGGGCGAAGAATAAACAGACTGTGGAGGATATTGAACGAAAGAGAAGAGTCGGGACTGACCCAACTGCTAAGCCTTGGAAAGCAGACGCGGGAACAGCAACACATCAAACGAGAATGCGAGGTCCAAGGTAGGCTGCTTCTTGATGTCGAGGTCATCTGAAGTGAAAGTCAGAGTTACTTCACGTCCTGTCAGGGGTGGGAGGCATTTTTAATGTTGTGCAGTTGTTTGTTTGGAGACGAGTGAGTGTCACTTCTGAGCAATGTTGAAGGCTGGGCGGGCTTGTATCAGGTCCCAAATCACGATGAGTGATGAGGATCATGGGTTCCTTTACGATTAGTAAACTTGACTCTCCTGTCAGTTATGTTCTCGCACAAGGTTCGACATTCATGGTGGACTCTGTCGGGGTGGTTGTACAAAAGTAAGTCCAATTCCAGGGAAGTAGCAATCAGGGTGGCGTCTAGTGATGGCTGGTATGGTTGTAAGGATAAGCAGACAGGTGTTAGATGTCTCACTGCAGAGTGGAGAGGAGACTGTGGTGGAAATCGCGGCTTCTGAATGGTCCATTGGTGTAGTGTGGGTAGAGGCACAGGTGAATCTTGAATGAAGGATGCAGAAGAGAAGGACGTCTTCTTCAAGTATCAATTTCCCTGCAAGTCATCTGTCGCTTCACGAAACTGACGATCTTCGGATAATCTTCAAATTAATCAGCTGAGGGTGGACTGTCAGGGAAGGTGAATGAACATGGCATTATTTTAGTGCAAGAAGTTCATTGAATTAGTCTTTTGTTTGAAGGAGCCAGGTTTCGCAGCATTTTGCATGTGAGCGAAACATCATGCCGTAAGTAGACTTTTTATTGAGATATCGTCGGTAGAGGAGAGGTAATGAGAGGTGTCGGTTGCAATTGTTGAGTGCTGTAAAATCTTTGAGGTTGTTCACTGAATCTTTGCATTGTCAGCGTAAGTAGGGGAGTTTCCAAGATGACTCGTAATATCTTCTTTTAGCATTCATGGAAAAGGACATCCTTTCGCCCCCCCCCCCCCCCCCCCCCCGAACTGGACATTTTAGCTGCAAGAGGTATGGTGGTCACTCGTTCATTGAAGCAGGTGGAAGTAGCAGTAGAAATGGCAGGAACGAGAGTCGGTGACCTTCAGATCCTCAGGTTGGAACATATCTTTTTGTTCTTCACATGGCAGTCAGCAGAACTGATGATGCATGGTAGCATGTCCAACAAGGTGTTGTTGTGTCTAAAAGCGTTCTGATTCAATTTGTCGAGGATTGATAGATGTAAGTAAGAAGATGGCCAGGCCCACAGACAGTGCACTGGGTCACCCATGATAACGTCAAGAAACGTGATCATAAGCATCGAGTAACTTTGGGGATCTTCACAACAGGAAAAAAAAGTCGCTCTGGCCCAAGTGTTGAGGTCTCAAGTGATGACTTAATTCCCTCGATAGACATATTCAGTGGGGTAGTGGAGAGGTAAAGCCACGGTCTTCTGAATGTCTTTATGTTGTTAGGTGTGAGTACTTTTGTCAGCTTCTCATCTCAAGAAGGTGACGATGAAAGTTTTCTCTCCGAGAAGTGATTTTCCGAGAACTTGTCCTGAAGAACAAGTGTTGAGTGAGGATGCTAGCTCAAGCTTTCGTGTTTATCGTGATGACAGCAGTCTTGGGTGAATCTGCAACACGATAGTGACATCGTGGAGAGTAGAGGTTTCCCCTCCCCAACGGGGATCGGTAATATATATATAATGTCGTGCCGTGAATATTTTAAAACTGGTCAATTAGTAAAAACTCATTTAAAATTAGCCCTTTCTGAAATTTTCTTTTATACGTTTAAAGAATATGTTTTTCATTAATGTAATGTAAAAAATTTTAATTTGCACCAAAAGAATCCTTAGCAAACTTTACTAACCTTATTATATCAAGCGCAATTTTTATTTTAGGCCTAACCCAACTAAATATATTTAGATTTGTTTACAATAAGTTAAGACTACACAAAACACAGTGACATATATTTTTTCCGTTAGTATTCAGAATGATTTTGCGAAATATATTGCATACACAAATTTTCACTTGTCCTATATGGCAAGATGAGCTTGCCCCCCCCTTTTAAACATGATCGCAAGTTTCTGCCTATTTCGGCAAGACATTATATAGATATATATATATATATATATATATATTATAAAAATATATATATATATATATATATATATAATATATATAGTATATATAGCATGCTTAATTCGCAACAGGAGAAATTATATAAACATTGGTCTCTACGTCTACAGAAGGACTCGAACTTGCAAACTATGTATCCCAAGAAGTAAACAGTACTTTACCACGGAGCTAGACCCCGGAAATATGGGCATAATCGTGGCGGAGCCAGACGATGTTTTCCCCCATACACCGGGACTAACTCGTTTTGAAAATTATTCATCAAATCCGCCACATGCATTAGAGGGGAACAAAACAGATTAGAAATGCTTTTAACAATCGCAAACAGGCGAAATTATTTTTACAAACACTTATCTCCTGCGTCACAGCAGGCCTTGAACCAGCAATTATCTGTATCCGAGTAACCATTAACTTTACTTCAGAGCTGGGATGGACGTGAGTTGAAGTGTTGATAGGTGAAGCTGTATTGTGGAGGGAGAGTGAAAGATGTGTGAAATAAGGAAATAAGTGAAGGGGGGGGGTTTTTAGTTGGGGGGGGGGGGTTTTTTTGGGGTGTGAAGAAAAGGGATAAATGAGGAGTGAAAAGGGTTTGTGAAGTAAGATATCAGAAAATTACTAGTAATCATGTAATTTTAGAGTAGCTACTAGCCATTGCTATGAAATCTGAAGAAAAATAAAAAAATACGAAAATTTATTGTTGGTATAATGAAAACAGTGAAAGTGAAAATGGCCGGCCTGCCATAATTTTGATGTAAGTCCTTTATCCTTTAGTTCTGGGGTGAAGAAGGAAATCAGTCATGGGTACTGACAAGGCGAATGGGGGGTCATACCCTGGACAGTGAAAACACAACAGTTGCCGCCTACAAGACACGTAAAAATGCCACAAATCGCAGCAAGGGTATGGGCAACACCCATACCCAGAACACAAACAGTGGTGTGCACAGCGTATTGTTGTAGGGTTGTGTACAGTGAAGGGATGAGGCGAATCCAAACTAATCCAGGACCCTCGGAAGCTCTTGTATGCAGGGACAAAACAGGCATGATAAGTGACGTGATTCATGTTTGGTCTAGTAGCTTGGAATGATAAACCTTCACTCTATACAATGCATACATAAGTCAATTGAGTCAATAGGCAAGCCATTTCTTATTATCTCAAACACTCCCAGAAATATGTATACACTGTAAATATATAACCTAAAGGTCCTTATAAAGAACAGTAAATGCACATTATGTAAAACGTGTAAGGGGTGGGTGCATAATGGGATGTGTTTTCCCATTGTGGTAAAGTGCCAGAATTCATTTAGTTTGTAACAAATGCACTTTGGCACAGTTACCTTAGAGCAGTGACGAATTTGATTTACCTAATTTTAATACAAATGACCCATTGCCATATACTGATGATTATAATTGTTTTGTGAAAACATGCCTTCACTTTAATCACGTCAACGCAAGATCACTTTTTCCAAAATGGCAGAGATTAGGATTCTAGCTAACAGAACTAGGGTGGCAGTTATATCCTCTCTGAATCCTGGTTGGATGATACGGTGACGGGCAACGAGGTCAAAATAGAAAGTTATAATATAAAACGCTTAGATGGGAACAGAAAGGTGGTGGGATATGTGCCTACATAAGAAATGATTTAGCTTACCCATGACCTGATTTAAATGACAAAAAACTTGAGATTCTATGGTTTGAAGTGCTGCCTCCCAAAGGGACAAAACCCATCTTGTAGGAAATAGTTACCACCCTCCCACCCATGTTTAGAAGACTTTTCCAGAGTCTTGCCGGGACTTGAGAACAGTTGCGAGACAGTAATATTATGAGACTTCAATATCTGTTTTCAGCAACAAAATAGGGGGCTATGCAAAAGTATAAGAAATTCTGGGTTTTTAAATAGTTACACTCAACTAATTAATAAAACAACCCGGATCACACAGGTCTCAGCCACCTAATTGACCACATACCTTTGTAACCGTTCTGAGAACATTGGTCAGTCAGGCGTCATTAGCGTCTAAGTGATCATTTCATCATTTGCTGCACCAAGAAAATCACTAGGGAAAGGATAGGCCTACATGGACAATAAAAATGAAACACTGGTAAATAGGCTACACGGGTAAATAGGCTACACTTTAGTGCTTGGACAGTGATAACAAGTTGCACGGACGTAAATGACGCCTGGGAAAAATTCAAAACTATGTTCACTCCATCTTTGATAATATTGCACAGTTAAAGAGGGTTAGGATTTAAACGGAGAACCGAACCCTGGATACTACTGAGATATTAGATAATGTGAAATTCAGAAAATCAGTTGCTAAAAAGATAATTTAGGCGATAGACAGGATATTGCAGCGCTAAATGAATTCCAAAGGATGAGGAACAGAGGCAGGCACTACTGCTCAAATATTTAATAGTACAAGAATAACCCCAGAAAGCTCTGGCAGCAACTACAATAGTTGGAGTATAGATATGAACATAGTGCTAAAAAATCGATAACGAGGTATCCCCACGAAACAACTAAAGTGGCAAATTGTTTTAATTCTACTCCCACATCTGTCCGAATCAACACTAGTAAGTAAACACCAGCTGCATCAAATACCTTTAACACAGACTCTGATAAGTTTAAACATACTATACCAATTAAGGGATAACCCCCAAACAGTTGTCAACTAGCAAGTGCATATCATGACTTCTTTTCAAAACGAATTAAGCAGGTTAAACCCAATTAAGAGCACATGCCCTGATAACATCCCGTCAAAGTTCCTAAAAGATGGTGCTTCTGAATAGTAAATCCCTATTGCTCACATAATAAATTGTCCATCACCACTAATACTGTTAGTATATTCAGTGTAATATCCAAAATTCTTGAGAGGGCGGTGTGCTGTCAAGTAGTTAAGTACCTTAATGACGACAACATTCTCCATAGTTATCAATCAAGTTTTAGAAGATCTAACTCAACCGACACCTCCCTAATTAATCTGACGGATTACATGAGAACTGAAAAGTCGAACGGAACCTCAGGGGAATGGTAACCTTAGCCTTGCAAAAGGCCTTCGATACTGTCAATCACAATATATTATGTAAGAAACTTCAAGCTATCGGCATAGGATCTGTAGACTGGTTTAAGTCCTACCTTAGCAACAGGAAACAAATTGTCAAACTCAACAAAACAGAATCAGAGCCCCTGCCGATAGCATGTAAATCCCCAAGGTAGTATTCTGGGTCTCTTATTATTCCTTTGTTATGTTAATGACATGTCCATCAGTGTTAAGTGCAAACTCCTACTGCATGCAGATGACAGTGCTCTGTTAGTGCCAGGTAAAGACCTACATGATATAGCTAATGTATTAACACAGAAACTGGAGTCATGCAGTAAATGGTTGGTAGACAACAAACTATTGTTACACCTTCGGAAAACTGAAGCCATACTCTTTGGCACGAAACATAAACTGAGAAGGGTAAATAATTTTAATGTCCTGGGAGCCCATCATTTAATTTTCCTCAGTACGTTATCTGGGAATCCCCTTTGACCCTGCATGTTTGGAGAAATTATAGTGAAATGTGTAGTAAAGAAAGCGAATGCCAGACTGAAGTTCCTCTACAGACAAGCACAGTGGCTACCTAGGGAGGCTCGTAGGACCTTATGTCTAGCCCTTATACAATGTTATATGAACTCTTCATGGTACTCTGCCTTGACCAAAAAACTGAAAGATAGACTGCAAATCACCCAGAACAAAAATAAGGTTCACCTGGACCTGGGTCCAAGAGAACATGTAGGCCAGGATGAATTACAACAATGGGATATGCGAATGTTGAAGACAAAGCAAAACAATTGAAGTTAAATCAAGTTCATAAAATTGCTGACAAACAGTGTCCAGAATATCTTGCTGCCAATTTTGTCAAGGCTGGGAACCGAATCAATCGTAGTTCCTGGGGAAGAGAGCACAACTTTGTAGTACCCACAGTCAGTGGCCAGGCTTCAAACACCTTTTATTGTACAGCAATAAAGGTGAAATGTTTCAAAGCCAGTCTAGCATGAACCATTCTAGAAGAGTGCAAAGGTGGGCTAATGAATGTAGCGCACAAAGGGAGGAGAATGATTTTTATTTTTTAGCTAACACACAGTACTCTTTCCTTATTCCTAGTAATATCTCATTGATAGTGTAGTAAAAAGATATTATCTCCTGAAGTTCCTTCCACCTGCAGCAGGGGGAAGGAATAGTGGACGTGTTTGGTGAGGGGGACAGGGATGAGAATTAATGCTACGAAGACTAAGTTCATGGCAGTGGGAAATTGGGGCCAAATGAATTGGGACATGAGGGGGAGGTGGAGCGAGGTGGATCAGCTTAAGATATGTGGGGGTTGTGTATGTTTGTGATCCATTGGTGGCACGTGAGGTGAACTTGGGGAGGCCGTGGACAGTGTGTTAAAAAGATTAGGTGGATTGAGGTCTGCAAATCTAAGTTGCACCAAAGAGTCATTTCGACAAACGTACTATTATATAGTAAATTATGGCATGTGGTGGTCATCTATCCGTTAATGCGCCAGAGGTCACGAAATTGTTGCGCAGGGTTTATCGGTTCATTTGGGGATCCTGGCTGTGAGTGGTTAAGCAGAGGGTAATTACTTTGCCGATTGGCCAAGGAGGGCTGGGCTCATACCGCTGGAAAGAAGGATTATGGGGTATTTACGTGAAACGGAGTCTTCTGCGGGGAGCGTGGGAATAAGGGGGGGGGGGATCGAGAAAGTGCATGCGGACATAAAACGTGGTGGACGGGAAGGATTTGCGAGTAGGGGAGGCGATGTGAGATTTCTGATGGTGGCGAGGGATCCAGATCGAGTCAAGCTGCGCATAATCGAGAGAGGGGGGGGAAGGGGGGTTGGGGTTGGCTCCTGTGGAAGGAGCATACCGATGTATGCCTGGCGCGACATATGGGAACGTTTTCCGGAAGTTACGCATTAGTCCGGGTGTACGAGAGGTGATGTATCGTTTTTTTTCACGGGATTCTGCCCTCTGGGATCGTCTTATTTAATCGAAAATCAGGAAGGCGGGGAGTGTCGAGCGTGTGGTGAAGTAGAACCATTTTTCATGTTGTATTTTTGTGAAAGCATAGGCAGGTCAGGGGAAAGGTTTGGAAGGGTAATTCGATTTATGGGAGGGGGTGGGGGTTGCAGGTATTGCGAGTGTTAAGTTTAGATATTGATGGGGTGGGGGGGCAGGGTTAAAAACACAGTGGCATATCTGGTAACTGATTTTGTGTTCACATCATGGGGAATGAGAGATGTTGGAGCGGGTGAAAGGATAAAGGTGCTGGCAGCGACAATTTAGAGATCTAAGTGCCGCAATCGGGAAGTATATGGTAGGGGATGGAAAACTGAATTTACAGAGGGTTATAGGAATTTTCGGCTGTGTGATTTATGGGCTTTGTAGGTCAATGGGAAGCAACGGGCTAGCCCCCCGTTCTGAGGCGTGTGGGTGTGAGTGGGCAAGAATGTAGGGGAGGTACGTATAATATTGAGTAATATAATGAAGAGTGCTTGAGGGGAAGGAAATTTCGCTGTTTGTATGACACAATTGTTTGATTTAAGGTTTTTTCCTTTGGGTATGATGGGGCAGTGATGGAAACGTATTTTTACATAAATATGTGGTGGTGGTGTGATTATATATGTGTGCATATTACAGAAAAAATACATAGAGTTTTTTAAATGTATCACGTGTGGTGAGTGCATATTTGAACAGGAGATTGGTGGGTGCAGAGTTTAAATAAAATATAAAAAAAATCAATTCAGGTCTCAGAGCATATACATTAAGAAGTGTAATACCCCTACCACTTGTATATACAGATATATACATCTGTGTAATACTGGTATATATCAGTGTACACGTGTATGGTCCCTAAGGATTTAGCGCACGCTCATCAAAAAAAAAAATTCAGTAATTAATGCAGTATTATTATACGAGTCTTAAATCGTAACGATTATAACCTAATGGTAGTAAGCTAGTGAATTGTTGTAAGTGATTATAAGTTCAAGTGTTATGGCGGGATGGTTATGACGGATGTGATGACGGGAGGTTATGAAGACGGGAGTGTTATGACGGGAGTGTTATGGCGGGAGTGTATGGCGGTGAGTGTTAATGGCGGGAGTGTTATGGCGGGAGTGTTATGCGGGAGTGTATGGCGGGAGTGTTATGGCGGGAGTGTTATGACGGGATTGTAATGGTGGGAGTGTTATAGCGGGAGTTGGTATATAGCGGGAGTGTTTATAGCGAGTGTTTTATAGCGAGTGTTGATAGCGGGAGTGTTATTGCGGGAGTATGTTTGCGGAAAGTTTCGCCGAACTGTTTTCGCGGATGTTCTCAAAACAACAAATTAACATTGTCTCAAAGCTGTTTGAAGATTGAACAGGTGGCTTGGTCCAGCACAGCGGCTACACCAGCTGCTAACCGCCAGCATCACGCTGCTACCCCAGCATCAGCTGCTACTTCCAGCGCTAGTGGCTACTCCCAGCACTCAGCTGCTACTCAGCATTAGCTGGCAGACCCAGCACCACTGGCTACCAGCGTTAGCTGGCTACCCCATAGTGCACCAGCGGCATACCCAGCACCAGCTGGCTACTCCAGCGTTAGTTGGCTACCCCAGCACCAGCTGGCTACTCCAGCGCTTGCTGGCTACCCCAGCACCAGCTGGCTACTCCAGCGCTAGCTGGCTTCCCCTTGCACCAAGCTGGCGACTCCAGTGGCTAGCTGGCTTCCCCAGCAACCACTGGTTACTTTACTCCAGCGCTAGCTGGCTACCCGCCAGCACCCAGCCGCTACTCAGCACACAGCTTGCTACCCCAGCCAAAAGCTGGCTACTCCAGCACCAGCTGGCTACCCCAGCAAAAGCTGGCTACCCCAGCAAAAGCTGGCTACCCCAGTACCAGATGGGTTATCAGCTAGAGTGTTATCGCGGGAGTGTTCTCAGAAAACAAGTTAATATGCCTCAAAACTGTTGGGATAAACTGGTGGCTTGGTTCCAGCACTAGATGCCTTACCCCAGCACCAGCTGGGGTGCAAGGCGGGAGTGTTATACCGCGGGAGTGTTACCGCGGGAGTTTCATCGCGGTAGAGTTTATCTCAATGTTTTTCGCGGGAGTGTTGTCTGAAAACGGTAAATTTACATGGCCGTCATATCGTTGAGGATAGAATAGGTGGATTGGCTCCACACTACTGACTATTCCCAGCACTAGCTGCTACACCCAGTGCTGGTTAGTACCCCAGCTCACAGCTGAGACTACCCCCCAGCGCTAGCTGACTACCTACTCCCCAGCACCCGCTAACAGTCATCCGAGACCATCGTCCACAGAAAGGCGAGTTGTCAGTTCGACTGTGTAGGCTTACACAGCCCCTGTAAACAACTTCAGCAGTCATTACCAAGGCTGGCTCCTCCTCCAGGAAAAGTAATGAATAGAAAACAAAATAACAGAACAATGATAAACACTTCATTATTTAGAAAACGAAAATGAAAAACAATAAAACAAGAATGGTATCCCTAACTGAAAGAAAAATGAAATAAGAAATGAAAAAAAATTAACAGTTGCACGCATGCGAATATAGTTTAATAATCGTGATAATGGGGTCCAGGTGGTTGGTGACACTGGCGTGTTTTGTGATATCGTAGCCGTTGCGGATGTTGGGGGGGGTGGGTAGCAGGTGTTTGGTGACCACCCCGGCTCGTTCTTCACAGAGTTAGAGCCGTGACTAATTATATTCAGATGAACAGGAAACAGGTTCGTTACACTGCTATGATGAGAGGTTAGGTCCTGTGATGGCTTACATAACAGTAAGGAGATTAAACATGGGAAGTCACAGAACGGTAGTTCGTCCTCCTTCTAATTCATCTCGTTTGGTTGGCAGGTGACTCGCCCTCTGTCATCCAAGAGTAGTGTTGGAGCTGTGAGTCGATGATTTACTGTTTGACCGAGCCCCCCACGCACCTTCGGGGGGGGGGGAGAGGGAGGGGAAAGGATAGGCGGGAGCTAGACTACCCACCTTAACAAGCACCGGCAATCAACTTCACTTTCGGGAGGGGAAAAAAGGGGGAGGGAATAGCAGGAAGCTGACTTACGCCTAGCCTTAACAAGTAGTCCCGGCACTGAAACTATTGATTACTATCATCCTCCCGCGCACTCCTATCTATTGAACTTTTCCCTCACATACTCCCCGGCATACCAAGACCTTAAGTCAAGGAGTATAAGATGAATAGCGAGGAAAAAGTTCTAACATGTGGAAGTCGCGTAGCAACAAATCATCTACTGAATGTCCACCGACTTAACCAGCCAGAGAAATAATTAGATGAACCGTTTCTAAAATAATCTTTCCCAGTAGATAAAATTTAAGCTGGAGATACCCCGACACAAGGGCCAAACATTCCTTTTCTTTGGTGGCATATCTCGTTTCTGGCAGGAGGAAGTTTTTAGATTTAAATATACAGGATCTAGGATGTGCGTATTTTGTGCAGTAAGCACCTGACATCTATTGCAAGAACTATACTTCTTTGTAACCTGAATTAGCATGCCTTGGCCAAAAATAAGTGTGCTTGAGTTTATGCCACGTCTTACACTGAGGCCAAGGGTTTTCGGTCACTGGCAAATCATGAGCCAGTTTGAAAGAACCAGTCGCTTACCGTCGGCATGGTTAGGACCAAGTAGGGAATAATCTATCACGGAGAAGAGATTTTAAAGACCGATTTATATAAGATACCATTTATATATTCAAACATTATGAGATACGTATCTCCCATGATAACGTTTGTTTTAAAAGCTTGGTTATGACTAATCCCGACGTGACGGGCTCTTGCGCTGTGTATATTGACACAGTCATCCTGGACCATAAAATCTGGAAAATAAAAAGCCTTACGGTGGGAGATAGAGGCGGTAGGAGAAGCCGGGGTGTATGGTTCTGAGTCCTATCAAGAAATTGAGAGTGGCTGGAGGGCAAGTACCTTCTTATTTTCACCTGAGAGTGGACAGGGGATCCTGCACTCTCTATCGAGAGCAGAATCATCTGTTCCACCCCCAAATGAGCAGTACGAGACAAGCAGCATTCCGGTGCAGAAATAGTTAAGGGGATATTTAACTTGCAAGGAAGAGGAGCTGGAAAACTTAGATCCACCGGGGTGACGAAAGATCCACCTCTGAAGAAGAACGCACCTTTAATGGTTACCCACTATTATAGAACAAGTTAATTGGGGCTAGTACCGGCATTTAGTCCAACCGGTGAACCATTTAGTGTTCAAAAGTAACAACGTATTGTAGGTTATATAGTATTTTCACGACCGCAAGAAGCTGAAAGAATAGAGACACACGAGAGGTTTTAAAGTAAGAGGGAACAGTTTTGTCCGAATTACATGCATGTACATCAGTGTCACGTATATATCTGAGACTTTATACCATTAACTGCTCCTGAGCAAAGGTGCTTGTCATTACCGTCAACAAAACATCTTCCAACTTGCTGGACCTTCCTTAGAAGGACAATCTGGACGTTTATTTCCCTTAACACCAAACAAATTGACAAACCAGATAAAAGAAGGTCACTTTACTTTCCACTAAAGGCTTTGATTTCCTTAAGTCTGATGAACCCTTGCCCTTAAGTTCGATCCCTTTAGGTCTTTATAAGAATTGTGAGCTCTCAGCAACAAGTCGCGGCCTCACAACTTCCTCAGCTTAATCAGGTTACGGTTCTCTAATGAATGTTCGATCTGTGGGGAAGAGCTGTCAGGATTGGTCATGCAACCATGAAGTCTGCTAGTGATTCATACTGTGATCAACTGAACTGCGCTATCAAAAGTCGAACAAACGAAATGAGTGTTACGTAAGTACTGCTGAAAGTTCTGGCCAGGCTGTAAAGGTGGCATACCGTGAAATCTTCGCGTAAGAAGTAGTGGTTTTTTTTGATATGCTTTAAAGATTGCGGACAAAGTTGCATAGAGATTCAAGGCTGTACCAGAAAATAACATTCCCTAACCTGATAGCCGCAGGTGTCAGCAGGACCATTCCAGAGGTAGCGATGTTTTGTTGAACCTGATAATGTATGAAGTTATGTCATCTCGCCTCTGTGAAGGGAGGTAAATTAGGTGTTGGAATATGTGCACTGACTGCACGTTGTTCCATTACCTCCCTTCCTCTAATTGTTGTGTGTAAGAAGTTAACTTTTTATTCTCTAATTCAAGGCGAGATGTTTGCGAGCTTCCGCATCCTTTCTCCTCTATTAATTCATGCTCTCTAGCTTTTTCGTCACATTCTCTAGCTCTTGTTCCTCACGTTTCTCTAGCTTTTTCCTCAACTTCCTATCCTTTGCTCTTTCTTCCTCAAGTTCCTTAAGTTAACTTTGTTCCTCATTTCTTTAGCTTGTTCCTCACGGACTCTAAGCTCTTGCTTCACGATCAAGTCTATCACGCTCCTCTTTGGTCTTCTCTTTACTCTTCGTCCTTATTTGGATTTCTCTCTCAATTCTCTCTCTTCTCCGTTTCCTCTTCTCTCCCCGATTCTCTCTCTTTCAGTCTTCTGGATCTTAGCACTAAGGAAAGATTCGAAATTTTCCCGTGTTATTCCTAACGTTCCCAGCATTCATCCAATACTCTGGTATTCCCTCCATACTTGCCAGAATAACTTAAAAACTATCAGGGAAATG
Organism: Cherax quadricarinatus; assembly: GCF_026875155.1. Taxonomy (NCBI): domain Eukaryota; kingdom Metazoa; phylum Arthropoda; class Malacostraca; order Decapoda; family Parastacidae; genus Cherax; species Cherax quadricarinatus. The sequence continues at coordinate 96,134,050 of NC_069399.1, forward strand.
AAATGGGTATTAAAGAAACAGAGGGTTCAATTCCTGCTCTGCTCAAACAGTAAATAACGCAGCAGGGCTCGATCCCTACTTCAATTAACAATAATTTATTAATTAAAAAACGATGGGTTCTATGCCGGCTCCGAGCAAACCGCAAGTATGATTGGGGTCACTATGACCACCAATCTTCTCACGTACAACAAATCAAGAGTGTCCATACGACAGTTCCCTTGATATAATAATGAGGCTCAATGAAACAAATTGTCACTGATAAATCTCGGTCCCTAGAGTTCAAATTCCTGCGCAAAGTGCTTCAAGCTGCGAAAAGGTGGCAGAATTACATAGTATCTCTGCCTGACTTGACTTACAATAAATTGAGACTAACAATCACCACATCTGTTAAATACCTGTACCTAGTCCTACCATAAGAAATATTACGTGCATGGCTGGGTGAGTAACTGCGTCTGTGGTATGCGGCGTTAAAGTTCCATTGTAGATTCGAATGAGATTGAATTCTTGATTCAGTAGAGTTGATCCTGGCAAGGTCGCCATTTGTGAAGGCTTACTCAGGCCCTGTAACAACTTTCAGTCAGTAATTACCAAGACTGGCTCCTCCGCCAGTAATTTAATGAATAGAAAAAGAAATAATTGAACAGACAATGATAAACACTTTATTATTTAGAAACGGAAAATGTAAAAACAATAAAACATGAATGGTATACCAATGAAAGAATAATGAAAAAACATACATTTGAACTCAACGCTAATATAGGTATATCGTGGTAATGGGGTGTCAGGTGTTGGTGACGACTGCGGTGGTTGCAATCGTAGCCATTGCTGATGTGGGGGTGGGTGTAGCAGGTGTTGGTGACCACCACCGGCTCGTTCTTCACAAGATGTATAGCCGTGACTAATTACTTCAGATGACAGGAAAACAGGGTTCGTTACCACTGCTTTATGGATGAGAGGTTAGGTGCTGAATTAGCTATACATACAGGAAGGTTAGGTTAAACATGACGTCTCCGGACGTTTAGTCCCTCCTCCTATTCTTCTCGTGGTTGGCAGGTGACCCTCTCTGCATTCCAAAGCATTGTTGAGCTGTGAGTCGAGTGATTTACTGTTTGACGAGCGGAGCCCCAAACACGTCACCTTTTCGGGGGGGGGGGGAGGGAGAGGGAAGGGATAGCTGGAGCTAGACTGACAGTACCTTAACAACAGCCGGCAATATCAAACTATCACTTTCGGGAGGGGAAAAAGGGGGGGGGAGGGAATAGGCGGGAAGCTGGACTTACCGCTACCTTAACCAAGTAGCCGGCAATCCAGCACTATCACTTCCGGGAGGGAAAAAAAGGGGGGGGAGGGGAATAGCAGGAGCTGACTTGCCACCTTAACAAGTAGGCGCGGCACGAAACTATTGATAACTAATACTCCCCTCGCTACCCCTATCTATTGGAACTTTTCCCGCACAATCGACAATTGATGATAATCTCACCTCCACGCTCATCATCAAACTTTTTTCCCATAGTTGTTTATTGAAGTCTAAGATTTTAACGATATATTGTGAAGTATACCTTACAGAAGGTGGTGTACTCACCTAATTGTGGTTACAGGGGTCGGAGACTTCGGCTCCTGGCCCCACCATCTTCACTGATGCGCATTATCTAGTGTGTGTGTGTGTGTGTGTGTGTGTGTGTGAGGGAGTAATAAACATTTGTAGTATAACGTGCTTTTCAGGGAGGAATAATTGTATGTGAGGAGGGAAAACGTGTGAGTGAGAGGTATAGCGTAAAAGTGAGGAGGTATAACTGAGATACTTCCTGAAGATGTAGGCTGGATGGTACCAGAGTTTCCTGTATAACTGGTCTCTCCTGGAATACATGGATCTGTATACATGCACATGAGCTGTGTATTAATGTGAAGTGTTACTGCCCGCCTGCCCACCCGCCTCGAGGGGGTCCACCCGACCCGCACCCGCACGCCACCGACCCCGCAACGCCACCCCGTCGCCTTGCGCCTTCTGCGCAGGCCGCGCGGAACGCGCCCCCGCTTCCCCAGACTTTTTTTCTCTATTTCGATTTTTTTTAATTTCATTTTCTTGTGCCTCTCCATCTCCTCGGATGCACACCCTCCAGAACACCGTCCCACCATCCACTTCTACCCTCTATGTCCAAATTATTTCCTGCTCCATCTCCTTGGATCAAGACCTCCCTCCACCCGCCTAATTATATTTGAGCCTCGCATGCCAGAGCCCACCTGCACCCACCTGAGCCTGTGTAGCCCCGCTGCAGCGCCTTCTGCGCGCCGCGCCTGATCGCCCGCCTGATGCCCGATTGTTTCCGAATTCGAACTTGTTTTTGAATATCATTTTCTTGTGCTCTCCCATCTCCTCAGATCAAACACCCTCCCCCACACCTCCCACCAGCCACTGTTCTACCCTCTCTGTACAAATATTCTTGCTCTACTTTCTTTGGATCAAGACCTCCCAATCCCTTCCCCCCTCCAAAAAAAATTTCATTTTCTTATATTCTCCACTTTCCTCGGATCAAGTTTATTAGGTTCCCCCTATGGTACCCCTCTCCACTTCCATCTGCTCCATACCCTCTAACCCTATATTTCTCCTCCACTTCCTTGGATCAAAGCTCCATTCACCCCCCCAAAAAAAAATCCATTTTCTTGAAATCGTCCAACTCTCGGAATCAACTTTTTCTCGATATTAGTGAAATAAAGATTTGAGCTGCGCCTCCATCTGCCCCCCACCTCCCACCGCCTCGGTCCCATTTATCATACATCTAATCCAATATTCCTGCTCCATCTCCTGGATCACACCTCTCTCTCACCCACACCTCCCCACTTGCACCCCCATACCAACATCTCTGCTCCACTTCCTCAGATCAAGATCATCACCGCTCTCAATCCCAGTTTTCCCTGCTCCAACTCCTCAGATTCAATAACACCCTCTCCATCTCACCCCGGCCCCCAAAAAAAAAAATATTCTATCTCCTTGAATCAACTTCTATTCTCGATATCAATAATACAAAGATTTTTTTCCCGTTCACTTTCTTGATAAAATTTTTGGGTGTATGCAGGTCTAAACATGTAACTTCCTCACAGGCATGACGTCAAAACCCACCTGTATTTACTCATACTCAGCGGTCAAGTGACGTCACGTGATAACCTCACGTCAGGACACAACAGGATTGATCCAAGCTAGTCATTCTTGTCCCTATTAACATTAAAATCAACTAAGTTACTATTTTTGTTAACTTAAATGAGAACCATAGGAATAACACTAATATTTTCCATTTTAAGTATTACATTTTCTTCTTCATTACTTAGGAAAACATACACATTTTCGCTCTTAACCCAGGATAACCCAAGTAATCCTCATTTCGTTAATACACACAACAATCTGCAATTTTTTACCAAAATACAACAAAAGATTCACTCTCCTCAAGTCTAGACATCTGCCGTAAAATGCAGTAAAATTCCCATAGTCCATTATAATTCTAAGTACAATCCTCTTCTTCACCCCTTCTCCCCACCCCCCAAAACCTTACTTCCTCACATCACCCCACGCGCGCATCTCCCACACCTCACTCTCTTCCACAACATCTCCTCAACAAGGACAATTTTTCACTCATAACCCACAATTTTTTTCCTCGTTTAACATATTTCATTCAAAAAATTACCACAACACTACAACTATAACACACTTTCGGTAATTTTACCTAGTGACAATTTTACAATAATAGCGAAGTTTTACACACACACACACACACACATCCACAACACACACCACACACACACACACTCACACACATTCTCTAATCTCTTAAGAAATATAATTCTCATCATGAACAACCTTGATCATCTCGCTACAGAACAACCCTAGATTACTTCGAACTACAATCTAAACACTCTCATAAATCATTTGAATATCTCACAAAAAGCACTTTTGATTGAAATCATTTCCAAGCAAGCACCAAAACACAACAAGGATCACCACCAAATGAAAAGAAACATATCATTGTACAAAAAAAAAAAAACTAAGACAACCATCAACTAACTTTCCATGATCACTCACGTCAAAACCAATAAGATAACAGAAAACACTGCTCATTTCTTATAAACAAGTCACGACAAAAAAATCACAATCACCACCCACACAATATGCTAATACACTCACCTCACTACCAGCCCCGGGGGGGGGGGGGGGGGGCACACCACACCCCGGGGGGGGGGGGGGGGGGGGGGGGGGGGGGGCGAAAGGGGGGCCGGTGAAACAAGGGGGGGGGGCACACCAACACATGACAGAACAGATTGGGGCACCTCCCTTGACGTCGCACATCCCAACCCGTGTTTACTTGGCGAGCAGCGACGTCCACACCCAAACACCGGTTTTTCATCAACCTGTTATATCTCCAATATCTAAGTTCACCTAAAATCATGACGGTTACCAAATTCGATAACTAGACCACTAAGATCACACATTTTTGTACACATTCTCTTAAAACTTAACGAAGAGTACTATACCCTACCTATAGCTTTTAACCAAAGATCACATAACATTTTGTCATCTCTAACACACCCACACGATTTACAATTCTCATTCACATTACATATTTCATTTAATTATCAACTTATCTGCCATACTACTCCCTCATTCTCCAGATTTTTACAACCCAAAGCAGCAAAAAAAGCTAGCTCATGAACTATGATCTTTACCAACACTGTACACACCACATTGTACTTTTAACAAATCAAAAAAACCCACCATCAAATTTACCTTTGAAGATTTCCAAAAACATCATGTCGAACACCGCCAAATCACCACCTTCATAAGATACTTCTCTTGCACATCCTTTGAACACCCTCAAAAACAGCTTTGAATAGGCTCAACACCATTTGAGTACTCCCAATAACAACCTCTGAAAACTACTAAAAACACCACTGAATTCAGTCAAAACAATACCAAAAATCACGTATAATCTAAGAGCAAGGATTCACAGACTTCACCCATTTTTTTCACACAAATCCCTCAAATCACTATAACCAAGACGATACCAATTTCTATGAGTACACTCTCAATCAACTAAGAATATAACATAGCGCAAAAAAACATGAACACAAACCAAACACACTCCCAAAAAAAAAAAAAAAAAAAACCCACCCCGTTTTTTTTTTTAAAACAGAATCACCTCCTTGTTCGGCATCTCTAGTTCGGCAACAACACTCCACATCCCCAACACCCACATCCCACCCACCACACCCACAACACCCACAACACCCACAACACACACCCACAACCCCCCCCCACAACCCACAAACTCACCAACAACAACCCACTTATAACCATCTTTTTTGGTATCTCTAGCTCGACAACAATAATCCACAACCCTCTCACTTACCATTTTATTGACAATTTTTCCTCTTTCGAGGCAAATTTTTCCCTTCTTTTACTGAAATCTTAAATGTATGCACCATTCCTTCCGGCTACATTACCGAAAATTCTCTGAATAAAATACTCTCATACCCATGGCCTCCTTGAATCACACATAGATTAATATATATTCACACAACTAATCATAGCTCACTACCAACTACTGCGGGGGCGCATGTTTCTACAAATGCAAGCCGGCGTCCAATTTTTTCCATGTATGCATAACTATCACTTCTATAATTTGCTTTTAAAATATTTCACGCATTAAGCCTTTATTGTTCAGTAAAATCCCCCATATTTCTTAAATTTTCTGATACAACCCTACCCCGATACCGCCTCTCCAACTTCACCCACATTTTTTCATCATGCATTTTGTCCCCTCACACCATACTCCCACACAGCTCTCCAGAACACACACAAAAATCTTCATTTCACATCCATAAGTGCATCTCATCACCTATCTCAAATCCACTAAAAATCACTGTACCCAGATATTCACAAAATTCTGTGACGACACTCTAACACAGACACCACACATTACTTTGAACACCTTTAAAACACTCTCATACGTCATCATTTGAGACACCTTTTCCTCAATAGCTCTTAAGATACATTTCTCATCGACAATCCCTATATCATCTCGCACAGGACAACCCCCAGATTACTTCGAAACACTCTCATAAAGTCATTTGGATACTCACAAAAACACCCTTTAACATTTCCAAACAACTCTGAAACACTTCCAAAATATCATTTTGAATACACCCAAATAAGATTTGACATCTCTACTTTATCTACACTTAACACATTTCATTAACTGAAATTACAACTCATCCGCCGATACAACTCCCTCAGTCTCCAGACTTTACAACGTTATCAAAAACTGAACTCATACACTTATGACAATGAGACCTTTACCAAAACTAACTACAAACACACCCATCAGACAACACACAGCTTTCCTTTGAAGCAACAAGACCAAAAACACCATCAATTAACCTTGATTACTCGCAAAAACATCATTTGACCACATTCAAAAAACATCATCAAACTCCTTTGAAGACTCCCAAAACACCACTGAATACTTCCCAACAACAACACTAAAAATCACCAGAACTAAGATCAAACACCAACTAACACCCCATTTTATAGTAATCCCCTCAAATCGCTGTAACCGAGAACGATCCACACTCACCTCCGACGATTAATAAATATGAAGTGGCAAAAAAACATTCTCATAAATCATTTAATACTCACAAAAAAACACCTTTGAGAACATTTCAAACAACACCGAAACACCACAGGATCATCAACCACCACTGAAAAAACATATCTTGTACACTGACAAAAAAAACTAAGTCATCCATCACACTAACTTCCATGATCACTTCACACTCAACACTTTAGATCGCAGAAAACAAGTCTTTTTATCAACATTCAAACAATAAATCACGAATCGCCAAATCCATACAATATCTAATACACTCACCTCACTACCACGCAACACATGCCAGCACAAGACACTTAGTAAATGAATCACAGTCAACTGAAAAAATAATCTTGTACCACAAGATCTAAGATTTTTGTGTGAATTGTTTATAAGAAAGAGTGTTTTCTGGATCTTCAGTGGTGGTGTCATGGAATCTGGTAATCGTCTTGGTTATAGTGTTCCTTAGATATTGTGGGAACAACCAAGTAATCACAGATGGGAGTGTGAGTCACTGGAGTGGCCTCGACCAGTCCCAGTGGGGGTGTGACATCGTGTGGTTTTGGGTGGTAAGTGAGGCGAGTGCGCTAGATATTGGCAAATATGATTTTTGTGCGAAGGTTTATAAAGAATGAGTGTTGTCTGTTGATATAGTTGGTTTTTGAGGTCATTGAACAGGTGTTTGTTGGTGTGTTGTCTTAGTTTTTTCAGTTGATGTGATCAGTACTAAGGTTTGTGTTGTTGCAGTGAGGTGAGTGAAGATAGATTTGTCTGGATTGGTGATTGTGATTTTTTGTGAGGAATGTTTATAAAAATGATTGTTTTCCGTGATCTTAGTGGTTTTGAGGTGAATGATCATGAAGTTAGTTGATGATGAATTAGTTTTTTTTTTTTTTTTTTTTTTTTTTGTGTGTGTGAGTGTGTGGTGTGTGTGTGTGTGTGTGTGTGTGTGTACAAGATATGTTTTGTTCAGTTGTGGGATCTGTGTGTTTCGTGTTGTTTTTGGAAATGTTACAGGTGTTTTTTGTGAGGTATTCAAATATGTTTATGAGACTGGTTTTTTTATGCGCTCATGTTTATATAATAGGTCTGAGTGAGTGGATCGTCTTGGTTTATAGTGGTTTTGAGGGGATTTCCTATAAAATTAGTGTTGGTGGCGTTGAACTGAGTTCTAGTGATTTTAGTGTTGTTTGGCAGTAGTCAATGCTGTTTTGGTAGTTATTCAGTGTGTTTTGGGAGTATTCATAAGAGTTTGATGAGTTTTTGAATGTGTTCAAATGACGTTTTTGGAGCAATCAAAGGGTAATTGGAGATGGTGTTTTAGTGTTTAAAAGTAAAGCGTGGGTGTGTGTGTGTGGGTGTGTTTGTGTTAGGTTTTGTAAAATGTCTCGTTCATAAGTGTATGAGTTAGTTTTTGTGATAATGTTGTAAAGTCTGGAGACTGAGGGAGTAGTATGGCGGATGAGTTGTAATTTTTAGTTAATAAATTTATAAGTGTAGATAAAATTAAATGATGTCAGATCCTTATTTGGGAGGTATCAAATGTATATTTTGGAAGTATTTTAGTGTTTGGCAAATGCTCAACATGTGTTTTGTGTGTATTCAAATGATTTATGAGAGGGTTTGTTCTGTAGTGAGATGATAAAGAATGTTCGATGAGAATATATTTTCTTAAGAGATATTGCAGAAAAGGTGGTCACAAATGATGAGTAATGAGAGTGTTTTTGAAGGTGTTACAAAGAGTAAAGTGATGTGTCTGTGTGTGTAGGTGGTCATAGAAGTTTGTGAAATAACTTGTTACAATGAATTTCACTGATTTGAGATATACATAAGAAGGAACTGAACCTTAATCAGGCCTACTGACGCCGATGCGGAGCAGGTCCATGCTCCCCCGCGGATAGACCAATGACCCACCCCCGGATTATCCCAAGACCACCCAGCCTGTCATCTCCACGTCAAGGATGGAGCACTGCAACCCAGACCCAGCAGCCAACTTAGTCAGGCCCCCCCCCCCCCAAAGCTTAACACCCCCACACCCACTAATGTATTAAACTAACCTACTTTTAAAACTACACAACGAGATTTTAGCCTCAATAACTGTACATCGGAGTTGTTTGCTCACTCATCCCCATACTCTATAACGAAATCAAGTGCTTTCCTATATCCTTCCTGAATCTGAGTTTTTCCACTTGAAACCATTGCTGTGATGAATGGTTTGAAAAACCGACAAGTTGATGATTGAGACACTTATCAGCATATGGGAATTCTTTATTTCAGGAAACGTTTTCGCCACACAATGGCTTCATCCAGTCCCAATACAAAGAGGAAGGCATAAGAGAGGAGGAGAATGAGGTAATCAGTCCCTCAACCTGGAGTCGATTGTTCAGTCCATCCTTCTACAAGATAGATTGACTGAAACACATCGACTCCCAGGTGAGGGATCTGATTACCGTCATTCTCCTCCTCTCCTTATGCCTTCCTCTTATGCAATGGACTGATGAAGCCACTGTGTGTCGTACACGTTTCTGAATAAAGATCCATATTGCTGCATAAGTGTCTCAATCTGAAACCTTGCTGCACAGTCCTAGTCAATGGCCTGGAATTTTCAGCACGACTATTTACATCCCCTTTATTTATTCCTGTTTTTCCATTTATACACCTCACGATTAAATCATCCTAATCACGCCTTCGAGAGAATGCAGATTTCAGGGCCCTCAGTCTATCGCTCATAGGGTATGTATTTCTGATACATGGGATCATCTTGTCATCCTCCTTTGTACAGTTTTCCAGAGCAGTTATATCCATTCTGTAATACGTGCCCAGAAACTGGAGGCAGACATTAGTCCTAAATGAGGCCAACCAAGGATATCTCTCTGAAATTCAAGAACAACACTGAACTTCATAATTTAATACTTCTAATATGAACCAAGAATTCTGTTAGCTTTATTGCGAACACCAATGCACTGTTGTTTTTGGTTGTTAGATTACTGCTAACCGAACTCCTAAAATCCTTTTCGCAATCAGAGTATAAGATCTACATTATTAGTTTATATGTGGCATGGTTTATTTAACTGTCCAACATTTAGAACTTTGCCATTTGTCCATATTAAACTGCATCTGCCACTTCTCCGACATTGCGTCAGTCTATTCAAATCATCCTGGAGTTCTCTAGTGTCCTCATTAAATGATTGGACGCCTAATTTGGGTGTCATAAGCAAATTGCTTATGTTGCTATTATTTTGCCCTCATCTATGTCGTTTATGTAAATTGGTGAACAACGGGCCCAACACTGACCCCTGAGGAACACCCGCTTGTGACGTGCCCCAATCTGATTTTCTCCCCATTTTAGGCAAACTCTCTGCAATTTGTCAGCATGCCCTCTACCGCAGAAAAACTTCTCCTATTCCGTGTGCCCTAAGTTTCCTCAATAGCCTCCGGGTGTGGAACTCTATCGAAAGCCGTTACTGAAGTCCATAACACAAAATTCATATTCATTACCATTATCTACCTCCTCAAATACCCTTAGTGAAAAAAGTTAATAATATACGTAAGACAGGAATGTCCCTTTGTAAAACCGTGTTGAGATTCATTAATCAATCTGTGGCCTGTCACATGGCAATGAATTTCTTCGGCACATTATTGATCCATAAATTTTCCCACTATGGAGGTAAAAGCTTAATGGTCTATAGTTCGAAGGCCAAAGGACTGTCACCTGCCTTTGGTAAATAGGAATTTTCATCGTGCCATTTTTCACTTATCAGGGCACTATGTAGTTTAGTAGTGATATGTTCAAAGATTAGCCAAAGGTATGCTAAGTTCTCTTTACATTCTTAACACACCTTGCAACAGGTTCATCAGGATCTGGGGATTTGTTAGGTTTTAGGTTCTCTATTTGTGCTGAGGACCAAGTCACTAGTTACCGTCCAATCGTACATATTTATCATCATCCTGTGTCTTAACATAAAATATTATTTCAGGAATATCGCTGTATTTTCCTGGGTGAAAATTGAGAGGAAGTAGGGATTTAAGAATTTCACACCATATCCTTATCACCGTTCAGAGTTCTGACACAGAGTTACTCTTAAGTGGGCCAATTTGTCCCTAATCTTACTTCTGTAACCTGAAAGAACCCTTTTGGGTTAGTCTTTGAGTCCCTTGCGACTTATCCTCAAAATCTCTCTTGCTTTCTTATTACCTTTTTTTATCTCTCTTTAGTTGACTATTTTGATTTCCTTACTGCCCATTCCTCTTTTGATACTCATAAATGCCTACTCTTTGACCAATGAGATTGTTTAAATCTATTGTACATCCATTTGGGATCATTTTTGTAGATCTAATTCCCTACTTGAACAGAAGTTGCTGGACAGCTAGAACTATGCACTGAAAAACGTCATATTTGGCAACCAAGATCACCTCCTGACCCATAGTCAGGACATCCAATTTAGCTCACCCAAGTAATTTTTCAGTCCCATGAAGTCCGGCCAAGCGAAGATCTGGGACAGAGATTTGATTGCAGTTATCTGGTAATTCCATGATATACAGAAACTAAGTGATTTGTGATCACTTCGCCCAAGCTCATCAGTAACCTCCAAGATTATTAATTTAGTGATATTGTTGGCCAAGAACCAAGTCAAGGGCAGATTGTTTCCTCTAGTTGGTTTGCTGTCACAACCTGTTCTAAAAAGCAATCCCTGAACCGTATAAGAAGTCCTAGACTCAGATTTCCTGTCATATTGTTCCAAATCATTTCCGTCTGGAATTAAAATCTCCCATTTGTCACAGACATTTTCATATCTAGATGCCTTATGAATTTCGTCCCATAATATTAGTTTTTAAATAAAATATAAAAAAAATCAATTCAGGTCTCAGAGCATATACATTAAGAAGTGTAATACCCCTACCACTTGTATATACAGATATATACATCTGTGTAATACTGGTATATATCAGTGTACACGTGTATGGTCCCTAAGGATTTAGCGCACGCTCATCAAAAAAAAAAATTCAGTAATTAATGCAGTATTATTATACGAGTCTTAAATCGTAACGATTATAACCTAATGGTAGTAAGCTAGTGAATTGTTGTAAGTGATTATAAGTTCAAGTGTTATGGCGGGATGGTTATGACGGATGTGATGACGGGAGGTTATGAAGACGGGAGTGTTATGACGGGAGTGTTATGGCGGGAGTGTATGGCGGTGAGTGTTAATGGCGGGAGTGTTATGGCGGGAGTGTTATGCGGGAGTGTATGGCGGGAGTGTTATGGCGGGAGTGTTATGACGGGATTGTAATGGTGGGAGTGTTATAGCGGGAGTTGGTATATAGCGGGAGTGTTTATAGCGAGTGTTTTATAGCGAGTGTTGATAGCGGGAGTGTTATTGCGGGAGTATGTTTGCGGAAAGTTTCGCCGAACTGTTTTCGCGGATGTTCTCAAAACAACAAATTAACATTGTCTCAAAGCTGTTTGAAGATTGAACAGGTGGCTTGGTCCAGCACAGCGGCTACACCAGCTGCTAACCGCCAGCATCACGCTGCTACCCCAGCATCAGCTGCTACTTCCAGCGCTAGTGGCTACTCCCAGCACTCAGCTGCTACTCAGCATTAGCTGGCAGACCCAGCACCACTGGCTACCAGCGTTAGCTGGCTACCCCATAGTGCACCAGCGGCATACCCAGCACCACTGGCTACTCCAGCGTTAGTTGGCTACCCCAGCACCAGCTGGCTACTCCAGCGCTTGCTGGCTACCCCAGCACCAGCTGGCAACTCCAGCGCTTGCTGGCTTCCCCTTGCACCAAGCTGGCGACTCCAGTGGCTAGCTGGCTTCCCCAGCAACCACTGGTTACTTTACTCCAGCGCTAGCTGGCTACCCGCCAGCACCCAGCCGCTACTCAGCACACAGCTTGCTACCCCAGCCAAAAGCTGGCTACTCCAGCACCAGCTGGCTACCCCAGCAAAAGCTGGCTACCCCAGCAAAAGCTGGCTACCCCAGTACCAGATGGGTTATCAGCTAGAGTGTTATCTCGGCGGGAGTGTTCTCAGAAAACAAGTTAATATGCCTCAAAACTGTTGGGATAAACTGGTGGCTTGGTTCCAGCACTAGATGCCTTACCCCAGCACCAGCTGGGGTGCAAGGCGGGAGTGTTATACCGCGGGAGTGTTACCGCGGGAGTTTCATCGCGGTAGAGTTTATCTCAATGTTTTTCGCGGGAGTGTTGTCTGAAAACGGTAAATTTACATGGCCGTCATATCGTTGAGGATAGAATAGGTGGATTGGCTCCACACTACTGACTATTCCCAGCACTAGCTGCTACACCCAGTGCTGGTTAGTACCCCAGCTCACAGCTGAGACTACCCCCCAGCGCTAGCTGACTACCTACTCCCCAGCACCCGCTAACAGTCATCCGAGACCATCGTCCACAGAAAGGCGAGTTGTCAGTTCGACTGTGTAGGCTTACACAGCCCCTGTAAACAACTTCAGCAGTCATTACCAAGGCTGGCTCCTCCTCCAGGAAAAGTAATGAATAGAAAACAAAATAACAGAACAATGATAAACACTTCATTATTTAGAAAACGAAAATGAAAAACAATAAAACAAGAATGGTATCCCTAACTGAAAGAAAAATGAAATAAGAAATGAAAAAAAATTAACAGTTGCACGCATGCGAATATAGTTTAATAATCGTGATAATGGGGTCCAGGTGGTTGGTGACACTGGCGTGTTTTGTGATATCGTAGCCGTTGCGGATGTTGGGGGGGGTGGGTAGCAGGTGTTTGGTGACCACCCCGGCTCGTTCTTCACAGAGTTAGAGCCGTGACTAATTATATTCAGATGAACAGGAAACAGGTTCGTTACACTGCTATGATGAGAGGTTAGGTCCTGTGATGGCTTACATAACAGTAAGGAGATTAAACATGGGAAGTCACAGAACGGTAGTTCGTCCTCCTTCTAATTCATCTCGTTTGGTTGGCAGGTGACTCGCCCTCTGTCATCCAAGAGTAGTGTTGGAGCTGTGAGTCGATGATTTACTGTTTGACCGAGCCCCCCACGCACCTTCGGGGGGGGGGGAGAGGGAGGGGAAAGGATAGGCGGGAGCTAGACTACCCACCTTAACAAGCACCGGCAATCAACTTCACTTTCGGGAGGGGAAAAAAGGGGGAGGGAATAGCAGGAAGCTGACTTACGCCTAGCCTTAACAAGTAGTCCCGGCACTGAAACTATTGATTACTATCATCCTCCCGCGCACTCCTATCTATTGAACTTTTCCCTCACATACTCCCCGGCATACCAAGACCTTAAGTCAAGGAGTATAAGATGAATAGCGAGGAAAAAGTTCTAACATGTGGAAGTCGCGTAGCAACAAATCATCTACTGAATGTCCACCGACTTAACCAGCCAGAGAAATAATTAGATGAACCGTTTCTAAAATAATCTTTCCCAGTAGATAAAATTTAAGCTGGAGATACCCCGACACAAGGGCCAAACATTCCTTTTCTTTGGTGGCATATCTCGTTTCTGGCAGGAGGAAGTTTTTAGATTTAAATATACAGGATCTAGGATGTGCGTATTTTGTGCAGTAAGCACCTGACATCTATTGCAAGAACTATACTTCTTTGTAACCTGAATTAGCATGCCTTGGCCAAAAATAAGTGTGCTTGAGTTTATGCCACGTCTTACACTGAGGCCAAGGGTTTTCGGTCACTGGCAAATCATGAGCCAGTTTGAAAGAACCAGTCGCTTACCGTCGGCATGGTTAGGACCAAGTAGGGAATAATCTATCACGGAGAAGAGATTTTAAAGACCGATTTATATAAGATACCATTTATATATTCAAACATTATGAGATACGTATCTCCCATGATAACGTTTGTTTTAAAAGCTTGGTTATGACTAATCCCGACGTGACGGGCTCTTGCGCTGTGTATATTGACACAGTCATCCTGGACCATAAAATCTGGAAAATAAAAAGCCTTACGGTGGGAGATAGAGGCGGTAGGAGAAGCCGGGGTGTATGGTTCTGAGTCCTATCAAGAAATTGAGAGTGGCTGGAGGGCAAGTACCTTCTTATTTTCACCTGAGAGTGGACAGGGGATCCTGCACTCTCTATCGAGAGCAGAATCATCTGTTCCACCCCCAAATGAGCAGTACGAGACAAGCAGCATTCCGGTGCAGAAATAGTTAAGGGGATATTTAACTTGCAAGGAAGAGGAGCTGGAAAACTTAGATCCACCGGGGTGACGAAAGATCCACCTCTGAAGAAGAACGCACCTTTAATGGTTACCCACTATTATAGAACAAGTTAATTGGGGCTAGTACCGGCATTTAGTCCAACCGGTGAACCATTTAGTGTTCAAAAGTAACAACGTATTGTAGGTTATATAGTATTTTCACGACCGCAAGAAGCTGAAAGAATAGAGACACACGAGAGGTTTTAAAGTAAGAGGGAACAGTTTTGTCCGAATTACATGCATGTACATCAGTGTCACGTATATATCTGAGACTTTATACCATTAACTGCTCCTGAGCAAAGGTGCTTGTCATTACCGTCAACAAAACATCTTCCAACTTGCTGGACCTTCCTTAGAAGGACAATCTGGACGTTTATTTCCCTTAACACCAAACAAATTGACAAACCAGATAAAAGAAGGTCACTTTACTTTCCACTAAAGGCTTTGATTTCCTTAAGTCTGATGAACCCTTGCCCTTAAGTTCGATCCCTTTAGGTCTTTATAAGAATTGTGAGCTCTCAGCAACAAGTCGCGGCCTCACAACTTCCTCAGCTTAATCAGGTTACGGTTCTCTAATGAATGTTCGATCTGTGGGGAAGAGCTGTCAGGATTGGTCATGCAACCATGAAGTCTGCTAGTGATTCATACTGTGATCAACTGAACTGCGCTATCAAAAGTCGAACAAACGAAATGAGTGTTACGTAAGTACTGCTGAAAGTTCTGGCCAGGCTGTAAAGGTGGCATACCGTGAAATCTTCGCGTAAGAAGTAGTGGTTTTTTTTGATATGCTTTAAAGATTGCGGACAAAGTTGCATAGAGATTCAAGGCTGTACCAGAAAATAACATTCCCTAACCTGATAGCCGCAGGTGTCAGCAGGACCATTCCAGAGGTAGCGATGTTTTGTTGAACCTGATAATGTATGAAGTTATGTCATCTCGCCTCTGTGAAGGGAGGTAAATTAGGTGTTGGAATATGTGCACTGACTGCACGTTGTTCCATTACCTCCCTTCCTCTAATTGTTGTGTGTAAGAAGTTAACTTTTTATTCTCTAATTCAAGGCGAGATGTTTGCGAGCTTCCGCATCCTTTCTCCTCTATTAATTCATGCTCTCTAGCTTTTTCGTCACATTCTCTAGCTCTTGTTCCTCACGTTTCTCTAGCTTTTTCCTCAACTTCCTATCCTTTGCTCTTTCTTCCTCAAGTTCCTTAAGTTAACTTTGTTCCTCATTTCTTTAGCTTGTTCCTCACGGACTCTAAGCTCTTGCTTCACGATCAAGTCTATCACGCTCCTCTTTGGTCTTCTCTTTACTCTTCGTCCTTATTTGGATTTCTCTCTCAATTCTCTCTCTTCTCCGTTTCCTCTTCTCTCCCCGATTCTCTCTCTTTCAGTCTTCTGGATCTTAGCACTAAGGAAAGATTCGAAATTTTCCCGTGTTATTCCTAACGTTCCCAGCATTCATCCAATACTCTGGTATTCCCTCCATACTTGCCAGAATAACTTAAAAACTATCAGGGAAATGAAATGGGTATTAAAGAAACAGAGGGTTCAATTCCTGCTCTGCTCAAACAGTAAATAACGCAGCAGGGCTCGATCCCTACTTCAATTAACAATAATTTATTAATTAAAAAACGATGGGTTCTATGCCGGCTCCGAGCAAACCGCAAGTATGATTGGGGTCACTATGACCACCAATCTTCTCACGTACAACAAATCAAGAGTGTCCATACGACAGTTCCCTTGATATAATAATGAGGCTCAATGAAACAAATTGTCACTGATAAATCTCGGTCCCTAGAGTTCAAATTCCTGCGCAAAGTGCTTCAAGCTGCGAAAAGGTGGCAGAATTACATAGTATCTCTGCCTGACTTGACTTACAATAAATTGAGACTAACAATCACCACATCTGTTAAATACCTGTACCTAGTCCTACCATAAGAAATATTACGTGCATGGCTGGGTGAGTAACTGCGTCTGTGGTATGCGGCGTTAAAGTTCCATTGTAGATTCGAATGAGATTGAATTCTTGATTCAGTAGAGTTGATCCTGGCAAGGTCGCCATTTGTGAAGGCTTACTCAGGCCCTGTAACAACTTTCAGTCAGTAATTACCAAGACTGGCTCCTCCGCCAGTAATTTAATGAATAGAAAAAGAAATAATTGAACAGACAATGATAAACACTTTATTATTTAGAAACGGAAAATGTAAAAACAATAAAACATGAATGGTATACCAATGAAAGAATAATGAAAAAACATACATTTGAACTCAACGCTAATATAGGTATATCGTGGTAATGGGGTGTCAGGTGTTGGTGACGACTGCGGTGGTTGCAATCGTAGCCATTGCTGATGTGGGGGTGGGTGTAGCAGGTGTTGGTGACCACCACCGGCTCGTTCTTCACAAGATGTATAGCCGTGACTAATTACTTCAGATGACAGGAAAACAGGGTTCGTTACCACTGCTTTATGGATGAGAGGTTAGGTGCTGAATTAGCTATACATACAGGAAGGTTAGGTTAAACATGACGTCTCCGGACGTTTAGTCCCTCCTCCTATTCTTCTCGTGGTTGGCAGGTGACCCTCTCTGCATTCCAAAGCATTGTTGAGCTGTGAGTCGAGTGATTTACTGTTTGACGAGCGGAGCCCCAAACACGTCACCTTTTCGGGGGGGGGGGGAGGGAGAGGGAAGGGATAGCTGGAGCTAGACTGACAGTACCTTAACAACAGCCGGCAATATCAAACTATCACTTTCGGGAGGGGAAAAAGGGGGGGGGAGGGAATAGGCGGGAAGCTGGACTTACCGCTACCTTAACCAAGTAGCCGGCAATCCAGCACTATCACTTCCGGGAGGGAAAAAAAGGGGGGGGAGGGGAATAGCAGGAGCTGACTTGCCACCTTAACAAGTAGGCGCGGCACGAAACTATTGATAACTAATACTCCCCTCGCTACCCCTATCTATTGGAACTTTTCCCGCACAATCGACAATTGATGATAATCTCACCTCCACGCTCATCATCAAACTTTTTTCCCATAGTTGTTTATTGAAGTCTAAGATTTTAACGATATATTGTGAAGTATACCTTACAGAAGGTGGTGTACTCACCTAATTGTGGTTACAGGGGTCGGAGACTTCGGCTCCTGGCCCCACCATCTTCACTGATGCGCATTATCTAGTGTGTGTGTGTGTGTGTGTGTGTGTGTGTGAGGGAGTAATAAACATTTGTAGTATAACGTGCTTTTCAGGGAGGAATAATGTATGTGAGGAGGGAAAACGTGTGAGTGAGGAGGTATAGCGTAAAAGTGAGGAGGTATAACTGAGATACTTCCTGAAGATGTAGGCTGGATGGTACCAGAGTTTCCTGTATAACTGGTCTCTCCTGGAATACATGGATCTGTATACATGCACATGAGCTGTGTATTAATGTGAAGTGTTACTGCCCGCCTGCCCACCCGCCTCGAGGGGGTCCACCCGACCCGCACCCGCACGCCACCGACCCCGCAACGCCACCCCGTCGCCTTGCGCCTTCTGCGCAGGCCGCGCGGAACGCGCCCCCGCTTCCCCAGACTTTTTTTCTCTATTTCGATTTTTTTTAATTTCATTTTCTTGTGCCTCTCCATCTCCTCGGATGCACACCCTCCAGAACACCGTCCCACCATCCACTTCTACCCTCTATGTCCAAATTATTTCCTGCTCCATCTCCTTGGATCAAGACCTCCCTCCACCCGCCTAATTATATTTGAGCCTCGCATGCCAGAGCCCACCTGCACCCACCTGAGCCTGTGTAGCCCCGCTGCAGCGCCTTCTGCGCGCCGCGCCTGATCGCCCGCCTGATGCCCGATTGTTTCCGAATTCGAACTTGTTTTTGAATATCATTTTCTTGTGCTCTCCCATCTCCTCAGATCAAACACCCTCCCCCACACCTCCCACCAGCCACTGTTCTACCCTCTCTGTACAAATATTCTTGCTCTACTTTCTTTGGATCAAGACCTCCCAATCCCTTCCCCCCTCCAAAAAAAATTTCATTTTCTTATATTCTCCACTTTCCTCGGATCAAGTTTATTAGGTTCCCCCTATGGTACCCCTCTCCACTTCCATCTGCTCCATACCCTCTAACCCTATATTTCTCCTCCACTTCCTTGGATCAAAGCTCCATTCACCCCCCCAAAAAAAAATCCATTTTCTTGAAATCGTCCAACTCTCGGAATCAACTTTTTCTCGATATTAGTGAAATAAAGATTTGAGCTGCGCCTCCATCTGCCCCCCACCTCCCACCGCCTCGGTCCCATTTATCATACATCTAATCCAATATTCCTGCTCCATCTCCTGGATCACACCTCTCTCTCACCCACACCTCCCCACTTGCACCCCCATACCAACATCTCTGCTCCACTTCCTCAGATCAAGATCATCACCGCTCTCAATCCCAGTTTTCCCTGCTCCAACTCCTCAGATTCAATAACACCCTCTCCATCTCACCCCGGCCCCCAAAAAAAAAAATATTCTATCTCCTTGAATCAACTTCTATTCTCGATATCAATAATACAAAGATTTTTTTCCCGTTCACTTTCTTGATAAAATTTTTGGGTGTATGCAGGTCTAAACATGTAACTTCCTCACAGGCATGACGTCAAAACCCACCTGTATTTACTCATACTCAGCGGTCAAGTGACGTCACGTGATAACCTCACGTCAGGACACAACAGGATTGATCCAAGCTAGTCATTCTTGTCCCTATTAACATTAAAATCAACTAAGTTACTATTTTTGTTAACTTAAATGAGAACCATAGGAATAACACTAATATTTTCCATTTTAAGTATTACATTTTCTTCTTCATTACTTAGGAAAACATACACATTTTCGCTCTTAACCCAGGATAACCCAAGTAATCCTCATTTCGTTAATACACACAACAATCTGCAATTTTTTACCAAAATACAACAAAAGATTCACTCTCCTCAAGTCTAGACATCTGCCGTAAAATGCAGTAAAATTCCCATAGTCCATTATAATTCTAAGTACAATCCTCTTCTTCACCCCTTCTCCCCACCCCCCAAAACCTTACTTCCTCACATCACCCCACGCGCGCATCTCCCACACCTCACTCTCTTCCACAACATCTCCTCAACAAGGACAATTTTTCACTCATAACCCACAATTTTTTTCCTCGTTTAACATATTTCATTCAAAAAATTACCACAACACTACAACTATAACACACTTTCGGTAATTTTACCTAGTGACAATTTTACAATAATAGCGAAGTTTTACACACACACACACACACACATCCACAACACACACCACACACACACACACTCACACACATTCTCTAATCTCTTAAGAAATATAATTCTCATCATGAACAACCTTGATCATCTCGCTACAGAACAACCCTAGATTACTTCGAACTACAATCTAAACACTCTCATAAATCATTTGAATATCTCACAAAAAGCACTTTTGATTGAAATCATTTCCAAGCAAGCACCAAAACACAACAAGGATCACCACCAAATGAAAAGAAACATATCATTGTACAAAAAAAAAAAAACTAAGACAACCATCAACTAACTTTCCATGATCACTCACGTCAAAACCAATAAGATAACAGAAAACACTGCTCATTTCTTATAAACAAGTCACGACAAAAAAATCACAATCACCACCCACACAATATGCTAATACACTCACCTCACTACCAGCCCCGGGGGGGGGGGGGGGGGGCACACCACACCCCGGGGGGGGGGGGGGGGGGGGGGGGGGGGGGGCGAAAGGGGGGCCGGTGAAACAAGGGGGGGGGGCACACCAACACATGACAGAACAGATTGGGGCACCTCCCTTGACGTCGCACATCCCAACCCGTGTTTACTTGGCGAGCAGCGACGTCCACACCCAAACACCGGTTTTTCATCAACCTGTTATATCTCCAATATCTAAGTTCACCTAAAATCATGACGGTTACCAAATTCGATAACTAGACCACTAAGATCACACATTTTTGTACACATTCTCTTAAAACTTAACGAAGAGTACTATACCCTACCTATAGCTTTTAACCAAAGATCACATAACATTTTGTCATCTCTAACACACCCACACGATTTACAATTCTCATTCACATTACATATTTCATTTAATTATCAACTTATCTGCCATACTACTCCCTCATTCTCCAGATTTTTACAACCCAAAGCAGCAAAAAAAGCTAGCTCATGAACTATGATCTTTACCAACACTGTACACACCACATTGTACTTTTAACAAATCAAAAAAACCCACCATCAAATTTACCTTTGAAGATTTCCAAAAACATCATGTCGAACACCGCCAAATCACCACCTTCATAAGATACTTCTCTTGCACATCCTTTGAACACCCTCAAAAACAGCTTTGAATAGGCTCAACACCATTTGAGTACTCCCAATAACAACCTCTGAAAACTACTAAAAACACCACTGAATTCAGTCAAAACAATACCAAAAATCACGTATAATCTAAGAGCAAGGATTCACAGACTTCACCCATTTTTTTCACACAAATCCCTCAAATCACTATAACCAAGACGATACCAATTTCTATGAGTACACTCTCAATCAACTAAGAATATAACATAGCGCAAAAAAACATGAACACAAACCAAACACACTCCCAAAAAAAAAAAAAAAAAAAACCCACCCCGTTTTTTTTTTTAAAACAGAATCACCTCCTTGTTCGGCATCTCTAGTTCGGCAACAACACTCCACATCCCCAACACCCACATCCCACCCACCACACCCACAACACCCACAACACCCACAACACACACCCACAACCCCCCCCCACAACCCACAAACTCACCAACAACAACCCACTTATAACCATCTTTTTTGGTATCTCTAGCTCGACAACAATAATCCACAACCCTCTCACTTACCATTTTATTGACAATTTTTCCTCTTTCGAGGCAAATTTTTCCCTTCTTTTACTGAAATCTTAAATGTATGCACCATTCCTTCCGGCTACATTACCGAAAATTCTCTGAATAAAATACTCTCATACCCATGGCCTCCTTGAATCACACATAGATTAATATATATTCACACAACTAATCATAGCTCACTACCAACTACTGCGGGGGCGCATGTTTCTACAAATGCAAGCCGGCGTCCAATTTTTTCCATGTATGCATAACTATCACTTCTATAATTTGCTTTTAAAATATTTCACGCATTAAGCCTTTATTGTTCAGTAAAATCCCCCATATTTCTTAAATTTTCTGATACAACCCTACCCCGATACCGCCTCTCCAACTTCACCCACATTTTTTCATCATGCATTTTGTCCCCTCACACCATACTCCCACACAGCTCTCCAGAACACACACAAAAATCTTCATTTCACATCCATAAGTGCATCTCATCACCTATCTCAAATCCACTAAAAATCACTGTACCCAGATATTCACAAAATTCTGTGACGACACTCTAACACAGACACCACACATTACTTTGAACACCTTTAAAACACTCTCATACGTCATCATTTGAGACACCTTTTCCTCAATAGCTCTTAAGATACATTTCTCATCGACAATCCCTATATCATCTCGCACAGGACAACCCCCAGATTACTTCGAAACACTCTCATAAAGTCATTTGGATACTCACAAAAACACCCTTTAACATTTCCAAACAACTCTGAAACACTTCCAAAATATCATTTTGAATACACCCAAATAAGATTTGACATCTCTACTTTATCTACACTTAACACATTTCATTAACTGAAATTACAACTCATCCGCCGATACAACTCCCTCAGTCTCCAGACTTTACAACGTTATCAAAAACTGAACTCATACACTTATGACAATGAGACCTTTACCAAAACTAACTACAAACACACCCATCAGACAACACACAGCTTTCCTTTGAAGCAACAAGACCAAAAACACCATCAATTAACCTTGATTACTCGCAAAAACATCATTTGACCACATTCAAAAAACATCATCAAACTCCTTTGAAGACTCCCAAAACACCACTGAATACTTCCCAACAACAACACTAAAAATCACCAGAACTAAGATCAAACACCAACTAACACCCCATTTTATAGTAATCCCCTCAAATCGCTGTAACCGAGAACGATCCACACTCACCTCCGACGATTAATAAATATGAAGTGGCAAAAAAACATTCTCATAAATCATTTAATACTCACAAAAAAACACCTTTGAGAACATTTCAAACAACACCGAAACACCACAGGATCATCAACCACCACTGAAAAAACATATCTTGTACACTGACAAAAAAAACTAAGTCATCCATCACACTAACTTCCATGATCACTTCACACTCAACACTTTAGATCGCAGAAAACAAGTCTTTTTATCAACATTCAAACAATAAATCACGAATCGCCAAATCCATACAATATCTAATACACTCACCTCACTACCACGCAACACATGCCAGCACAAGACACTTAGTAAATGAATCACAGTCAACTGAAAAAATAATCTTGTACCACAAGATCTAAGATTTTTGTGTGAATTGTTTATAAGAAAGAGTGTTTTCTGGATCTTCAGTGGTGGTGTCATGGAATCTGGTAATCGTCTTGGTTATAGTGTTCCTTAGATATTGTGGGAACAACCAAGTAATCACAGATGGGAGTGTGAGTCACTGGAGTGGCCTCGACCAGTCCCAGTGGGGGTGTGACATCGTGTGGTTTTGGGTGGTAAGTGAGGCGAGTGCGCTAGATATTGGCAAATATGATTTTTGTGCGAAGGTTTATAAAGAATGAGTGTTGTCTGTTGATATAGTTGGTTTTTGAGGTCATTGAACAGGTGTTTGTTGGTGTGTTGTCTTAGTTTTTTCAGTTGATGTGATCAGTACTAAGGTTTGTGTTGTTGCAGTGAGGTGAGTGAAGATAGATTTGTCTGGATTGGTGATTGTGATTTTTTGTGAGGAATGTTTATAAAAATGATTGTTTTCCGTGATCTTAGTGGTTTTGAGGTGAATGATCATGAAGTTAGTTGATGATGAATTAGTTTTTTTTTTTTTTTTTTTTTTTTTTGTGTGTGTGAGTGTGTGGTGTGTGTGTGTGTGTGTGTGTGTGTGTACAAGATATGTTTTGTTCAGTTGTGGGATCTGTGTGTTTCGTGTTGTTTTTGGAAATGTTACAGGTGTTTTTTGTGAGGTATTCAAATATGTTTATGAGACTGGTTTTTTTATGCGCTCATGTTTATATAATAGGTCTGAGTGAGTGGATCGTCTTGGTTTATAGTGGTTTTGAGGGGATTTCCTATAAAATTAGTGTTGGTGGCGTTGAACTGAGTTCTAGTGATTTTAGTGTTGTTTGGCAGTAGTCAATGCTGTTTTGGTAGTTATTCAGTGTGTTTTGGGAGTATTCATAAGAGTTTGATGAGTTTTTGAATGTGTTCAAATGACGTTTTTGGAGCAATCAAAGGGTAATTGGAGATGGTGTTTTAGTGTTTAAAAGTAAAGCGTGGGTGTGTGTGTGTGGGTGTGTTTGTGTTAGGTTTTGTAAAATGTCTCGTTCATAAGTGTATGAGTTTGTTTTTGTGATAATGTTGTAAAGTCTGGAGTCTGAGGGAGTAGTATGGCGGAGGTGTTGTAATTTTAGTTAATGAAATGTTATAATTCTAGATATATTAAAGATGTCAGATCTTATTGGGAGTATTCAAATTATATTTTGGATGTTTTTTAGTGTTTGGAAATGCTCAAAAGTGTTTTGTGTGTATTCAAATGATTTATGAGTGGGTGTGTTCTGTAGTGAGATGATAATGGTTGTCGATGAGGAAAGATTTTTAAGAGATATTGAGAAAAGGTGGGTCTCAAATGATGATGTATGTGAGTGTTTTGAAGGTGTTCAATGTAAAGTGTGGTGTCTGTGTGTGTTAGGTGGTCATAGAATTTTGGAATATCGTGGTTCAATGATTTTAGTGGATTGAGATAACATAAGGAAGGAACCGAAACAACTGATTCAGGCCTACTGACCCATGCGGAGCAGGTCCATGGCCGCCCCCGGATTTAGACAATGACCCACCCCCGGATTATCACCTATGACCACCTGCCTGGTCATTCCACTCATGGATGGAGGCACTGCACCAGACCCAGCAGCCAACTTACAGGTTTCCAACTTACACCCACACACCACTAATGTTTTTATCTAACCTACTTTAAAACTACACAAAAAAAAAACGTTTTTAGCCTCAATAAACTGTACTCGGGAGTTGTGTTCCACTACATCCACAACTTATTAAACAAACAAGTGCTTTCTATATCCTTCTGAATTGAGGTTTTTTACCAACTTGAAAACCATTGCTGTGATGATGGTTTGAAAATACCGACAAGTTGATGATTGTGGACACTTCTGCAGAATATGGGGGATCTTTATTCAGGAAACGTTTCGCCACCGTGGTTACATCAGTCCAATTACCAAGAGGAAGGCATAAGGAGAGGTGGTGAATGAGGTAATCAGTCCCTCAACCTGGAGCGATGTGTTCAGTTCCATTCTTATACAAGATTGATGGACTGAACACATCGACTCCTGGTGTGAGGGATGATTACATCATTCTTCATCCTCTCCTTTTGCCTTCTCTTTTGCATTGGACTGATGAAGCCACTGTGTGGCGAAACGTTTTCATGAATTAAGTTTCCATATGCTGCATTAAAGTGTCTCCAATCTTTGAATACCATTGCTTGCAAGTCCTATCATGGCTGGATATTTTCAGCACGTATTTACATCCCCTTTATGTTTATTCCTGTGTTCTTCCATTTATACACCTCGATTTATATCATCCCTAATTCTACGCCTTTCGAGAGAGTGCAGATTCAGGGCTCAAGTCTATCCTCATAAGGGAAGATTTCTGATACATGGGATCATCTTGTCATCTCCTTTGTACATTTTCAGTGATTTATATCCATTCTGTAATACGGTGACCGAAACTGTGCAGCATAGTTAAATGAGGGCCTAACCAAGGTTACTATGAATTGAAGAAACAACCTGAGGACTTCTATTTTTTTACTTTGATATGAAGCCAAGAATTCTCGTTAGCTTTATTGAGAACACTAATGCATGTTGTTTTGGGTTTTTGATTACATGCTAACCAGAACTCTCTAAATCCTTTTCGCAATCAGTTGATTAAGATCTACTTTATATAGTTTTATTGTGGCTGGATATTTAACTGTCCCACATTTAGAACTTTGCATTTGTCAATCATTAAACTGCATCTGCCACTTCTCCGACCAATTGCGTCAGTCTATTTAAATCATCTGGAGTGCTTTGTTCCTCATTTAGAATGAATTGGCGGCCTATTTTGGTGTCATAAGGCAAATTTGCTTATGTTGCTAAGTTATTCCCTCATCTATGTCGTTTATGTAAATTTGAACACGGCCCAACACTGACCCCTGAGGTACACCGCTTGTGACGTGCCCCCATGCTGATTTCCCCACATTTATCGCCAAAACTCTCTTGCTATTTGTCAGCATGCTCTCTACCAAGGAAAAAATTTCTCTATTCCGTGTGCCCTAAGTTTCCTCCATAGCCTTGGTGTTGGAACTCTATCAGAATGCCTGACTGAGTCCTTATTAACACAATATCATATTCATTTCCATTATCTCCTCTCAAATACCTAGTGAAAAAAGTTAATAATACGTAAGACAAGGAAGGTCCCTTTGTAAAACCGGGTTGAGATTCAGTAATCAATCTGTGCTCTGTCAACACATGGCTATTGATTTTCTTCGGCAATATTGATTCCATAAATTTTCCCACTATGGAGGTAAAGCTTATTGGTCTATAGTTCGACGCCAAGGCCTGTCACCTCTGCCTGTTAAATAGGTATTTCATTTGCATTTTTCACTTATAGGCACTATGATAGTTTGTAGTGATATGTTAAATAAGATTAGCCAAAGGTATTGACTAAGTTCTCTTTACCTTTCCTTTTAAAACTCCCTTGAACACAATCAGTTCCTCAGGTTCTGGGGATTTGTTAGGTTTTAGGTTCTATATTTGTTGAGGACCAAGTCACTGTGACCGCTAATAGTTCATAGTTTATCATCATCCTGTTCTACATTAATATTATTTCAGGTATATCGCTAGTTTTGTCCTGGGTGAAAATTGAGAGGAATAGGTATTTGATTTTCACACATATCTTATCACCGTCAGGTGATCTGACCAGAGTTACTCTGAAGTGGGCCAAATCTTGTACCTAATCTTACTTCTGTATACCTGAAAGAAAACCCTTTTGGGGTTTAGTCTTTGATCCCATTGCGACCTTATTCCTCATAATCTCTCTTTGCTTTTCCTTATTTCCTTTTTTTATCTCTCTTTAATTGATATAGTGATTCTTAACTGCCCCATTCCCTCTTTTGATACGTCTATATATGCCTCTCTTTTGACCAAAGAGATGTTTTAATCTATTGTTCATCCATTTTGGGATCATTTTTGTTAGATATAATTTCCCTTCTTGGAAAGAAGGTGTCTGGGCAGCTAGAATATGCTCTGAAAAACGTCACATATTGGCAACCCAAGATTCACCCTACCTGACCCATTAGTCTGGACATCCCCAATTTAGCTCACCCAAGTAATTTTTCAGTCCCTTGAAGTCCGGCCAAGCGAAGATCTGGGACAGAGATTTGATTGCTGTTATCTGGGAATTCATGTTATACTGATACTAAGTGATTTGTGATCCACTTTCCCCAAGCTCACATTACCTCATGATTATTTAATTAGTGATCTTTGTGGCTAGAACCAAGTCTCAAAAGATTGTTTCTCTAGTTTGGCTTCTGTCAAACATGTCTAATAAGCAATCTGAACCGTATCAAGAAAGTCACTTGACTCAAGATTATTTCCTGTCATATTGTTCCATCATTTCGTCTGAGTTAAAATCTCCACATTTATCACAAACATTTCGTATCTGATGCCTTATGGAATTTGTACCAAACAGCTTACTCCCTCCCCATCCATGGTTTGGGGGGCCTATAAATCACTCCAATATTAAATTTGTCACGTGCCTCTTGAGAAAAACTGTAGCCAAACCGATTCTGTGTTCGATGTTTTCTAATCTTATACATGTCTAATACAAAAACAATTTAAATTTTCTGGACATACATCGCCACACCACCACCCTCCTGTTTGAACTATTCGTGTGTGGTGTAGTTTTTTAACACCTGTTGTGCATTCAGAAGGCATTTCTCTATCTTTCAGGTTGAACCAGGTCTTTTTATAAACAATAACATCTATAATTCACCTACACTTGCAAGTAATTTTTGTCATTCTATCTTATTTCTTTACGATCTACTATTTGTATAGTAAACCTTAAGGGAGCTTAGTCACTCTTTGCCCTCTGCTATCTCTGGTTTGTTGATCAATTGATTTGCCATTACTAGCAACTTTATTGTGAATTTTGTCTTTTTATATATATCCCTGAGGTATCCCAGTAATAACTGTGTTTTTAAACCTAATGCTGCAGTCTGATTGTTTCCCACAATCCCAACCCATACCTCTATAATCTATTCAGTTTAAGTTCCTAGACAAGTCATCAGTTTCCATCTCAATTGAATTGGCTAATGCTGCCACTCACACAAGCCACAGAGAGATGGGACCCCATCCCATGCATACATATCACTTTTGCATGAATAGGTACAGTTATTGATTGATATGGGATTGCAAGTTCCTTGCAGTACCTGTCTTATGCCGCAATATATATAAATTGCCCTAGAAATCAATTCATTGCCCACTCCCTGTCTAGGCAAGATGCTAAATTGATGGGAGGGGTGATTTGAGATGGGATTTCTGGGATGTGAAATGTGATTTTTTGTGTGTGTCTGAAGAGCTGTGTTGAGAGATGGAGTGAGTGGATTGTGAAGAAATATGGGTGTGTTTGAGGGGGTATGGGGTGGGTTTATTAGAATGTAATGTTTTATGGGGGATTTTACTGAAAATCCCCAAGGTAATGTGTGATTATTTTAAAATAAATTATAGAAGTGAAAAGTTATGATAGCAGTTCGAAAAGATTGGTGGGTGTCAGAAACATGCCGCAGTAGTTGGGTTTTAGTGAGATGATTAGTGTTGTGAGTATAATATGTGGATACATGGAGATTTGGGTATGGAAGTGTGATTTTATTAGAATTTTGATATGTTGGGAGGAATGTGCTTTTACATTTAAGATTCAGTAAAAAGAAGGGGAAAAAAATTTGTATCGAAAATGAAAAATTGTGAATAAAATAGTAAGTGATGAGGGTTGTGGGTATTGTTGTCGATCTAGAGATACCAAAAAAGATGGTATAAGTGGGTTGTTGTTGTGGGTGTTGTGGGGTGTTGTGGGTTGTGGGTGTTGTCGAAGTAGAGATGCCAAGAAGTGGTTATAAGTTGTGGGTTGTTGTTGCGGGTGTTGAGGGTTGTGGGTGATGTGGGTTGTGTGGAAAATTACATTTATCTGGATGTAACTCATAAGGTACATACCAGTAAATGGTAACAAAGATAATTATTATTTATCAAAGTTACAGAGACAAGTAGGAATTTTGGAACACCTAGGTCGCAAAAAATGTCCCCCTTCGATACCTACCACTGTCATATCCACAAGTTGCTCTAGACCTATATTAATTACAAATGAAATGTACATCACAAGGAATTCTGGTAAAATTATTATAATTTTGTGGACTGTATATTAAAATTAATAAATTTATTTATTTATTTATTTATTTATTTACAATTTGGCTCACATACGAGGTACAATAAATCAGATAAGAGGCAGCATGCCAAAGCCATTATATTTGCATTATCATTTCGGGCTGGCTTAAAATTATAATCTATGACCAATGATGAGAAATCAGTGATAATTCGCTATTGGAAACAGATTAACTATAAGCACAAATGAGTATTTTACAAAGACAGGTCATTGGTTGCATGGCATTGTTGTACATTCTGTCGTATGGAGTATTCTGTAGGTAGTGTATTAAAAAGAATAAAGTTAGATTTGGGGTTTTAGGTTTAACATTTTATGTGATATCAATTGTGAGAAACATTTAAGATATTCATTTATAAGGTTCAGTTATTCAGTATTTATTTGCTTTTGGGTGAGTATGTGATCTTTGAGAAGAGGACTTGAATTATAAACAGGTTAGTGTTTCTTTTATTTTTACAGGTAATGAATTCCAGATTTTAGGGCATTTTATGAGCATTGAGTTTTTGCTTAGTGGTGAGATGGACACGAGAGCACTTTTTTTTCAAAGAGTGATCTGTGCCTTGTTGTTTTGGTAATGTGTTTATGTTGAGGGTGGCATGGAGATGTTTGTGGAGGAGGGTTAATATCTGAGTTAAGTGTATATGTATGTAATAGGTGCAGTAATAGTATTGGATGTTTTGTATGGTGAGAGGTTTAGTGTATTGATGTTGGTGCGGAGTGTGCTGCCTGTTGTGAGAATTTGTTATCATCTATCTGCAGCCTTTTGTTGGTTATTTGTGGTCTGAGATTGGTTAATTGTTGTTGGACCCAATGCACAAATTTCCATAGGTGAGTTGGGGTAAAATAAGAGGTGTGATATAGGGCCAGGAGGGCTGTCTGTGGAACATAGTACCGTATCATTCGTTAGTATGCCTACAGTTCTTGGAAATTTTCTTAGAAATTTGTTGTATATGTGTATGAAATTTGAGTCTTTTATCAAGGTGGATTACTAGAATTTTCCCTCTGTTTGCTTTGTGATAGGTGATCCGTTTTTCATTATGTTAAGAGGGACATCTGGAGCTATGTTACCAAATGAATGAAGTAGGTTTTGTCAATGTTTTGTGTAAGTTTGTTAGTCCTCATCCAGGTAGATATTTTCTGTAATTCGGTATTTTCGTATTGGCTAGCGCTGACTGGGCTTTAGGGTGAGAAGAAAGACGTATATGGTAGTGTCATTTCTGCAAATAGTGTTGGGTTTGGTAATTGCGAAGCATTTGGACAAGGGCATTTATGTATAGGAGAAAGGGATGAGGGCAAGTACACTTCCCGTGGGACACCCAACTGTAATGTTTGCGGCAGAAGAGTTTGCCCCCATTTGCGTTCACATATGTCTTTGTTGCTGAGGTATGACTTGAGGTTAAGTTGAGGGAGTGCCATCTTAAACCCATAGTGGACAAATTTTACGTGAGCAAGTCATGGTCAACTGTCTCAAAAGGCTTTACGTAAGTCAATGAAGATCCCCAGTGGGACGTCTTTTTTCTCTATTGCAGTGTATATATGTTTCTTGCATTGTGTATAATAGCATCATTAGTATTTTTATTAGACCTGATCCAAAAATTTCAGGGGTTGAGTATGTTTTGGGAGATAAGGTTGGAGTAGATTCGTTTATGAATTAATTTTCGGAGACTTTGTGGAGAGGGGTTGTAAGTTGGTTATTGGCCCTTAATAGTTATTCGACTCTGTTGGTCTCTCTTGGTTGGATCGGGTGTGACCCTCTGCTATTTTGAGTTCTGGTTGGGAAGGTGGATGGGATTCTGTGGAATTGGTGAGAGTGTTGCATGATGGTGATAGCACTTGTGACAGTTTTTTGTATATAAAGGGGGGTAAGGGTAATTTAAATTCCTGCCTTGTTTTTTAGTGCGTTGATATATAAGGGTGACTTCGTAAGGGTTAGTCGGAGTAGGAAACAGTGTGTTCGGGTATTTGCCGGTGAGGTAGTCATTTGGTGAGGTATCTGAGCTTGGGATTTTTTGCAAGTTTTGTCCTATAGTGGGAGAAATACAGTGAGGTGTTTCTGTTGGTGGGAGTTGGGGTTCATATGATTTTGCTAATTTTATTTCGCTATTTCGTGATATCTTTTTGTTCCCAGATTTCTGATAGGTTTTCCAGGTCTTTTTTTATATCACTCGTATGTTGGATAATCTGTTCTCATAATACAATTTTTTGCCTTCTTAGCAGGCTGGTTAGGACTGACGAGTAACGTTTTGTTTGGTTTCTTGGTTATGTGACCCATTCTGTACTGTTTTTCATATTGGTGTTGTTGTATTTTATGGATTGTTGAATGCTGGGTGTTAGCAGAGACTGTTCTGTCTCTTAGCTGTCTCTGTTGATTTTTTTTAGTGCAGTGCTTGTTATAGAGGTTTTGGGTCTTTGTTAGAAATTTTAATTATACATTCGTCAATATCTGTATAGTTTTTCTAGCTCTTGTGTGCCAATTCAATGTTTGCTATGCTGTTGTGAGTTATTAATGGCTTGCATCATGTGAAGTTTGATGGTTGACTTTAGTTGTGTCTTGGGTAGTTTACCAAAGAGTTTGTTATGGGAAAGTAGGGTTGTGGTCTTGTATTATCTGTAATTATGCCTGATTTAAAGGGGATATGGTGTTGCGTCAGATAATGTGGTCAAGTAGGGAAAAACACTAGTCTTGTAAACTCTTGTAGGTTTTGTTTCTGTGTTAGTAACATACTGTTACTCATGGTGTTTGTGAATTCAGTAACGTGTGGGTCCTGGTCTTGCAGGAGATTTTATTGATGTCCACTGAGAGTAGTAAGTGATCTTTGTTCTTGCATGCATCAGTTATCATACTTACTTGGTTTTGGCTAAATGGCTAAATGTTTGAGTGGAACTTTTCCTGGAAAGGGGGGGGATGTTTATCAAATGTGAGAGGTTTTTGTAGGTATTTGGATTTGAATTTAGCTAATTTATTTTCCCCATGTTCATTCCCTTGTGCAAGTATTTGTGATACATTCTAGCATGGTCTTGATGTAGTATAAGCTGTGCACCCCATTGTTGGTTTGGCCTACATTGTGTATGGCTGTGTAACAGGAAGGAATAGACATCTGTACTAGTCAGGCTTAGCCAGGTTTTCAGTTAGTGTATTGATGGACCATTATTAGGCATGTAAGGAAATTTAGTAATGCTATGAGGTATCATAATGTTGCTTTTGATCTGATATTGTAGTTAAAGTAGTTATGTTGATTTTGGCACTGGAAGTGCCTTTGATGTTCTGCAGTGTTAGTAATTAGAGTAACTGTTTGATTCATTTAAGTCAATGAAATAAGAGGTTGGTATCAGGATCAATGCTTGTAATCATAAGATTTGTAGTGAAATTCTATAGTTAGAATTTAAAGTATAAAACAAAGTAAATAGTCTTAAGCTAAAAAATAAAATACAAAAGGGGGCCCCCCACCCCCCTTCCTTGATTTATGTAAAAATGTAAAATAAGGAGCTAAGGTTGTTTTTTTTTTTTTAAGCTACAAGATAAGGAGACAATATAAAAGGGACTAATACAAATAAAGTGATGTCAAATAATGGAGATTGGGAATATGATAGATAGGTTATACATAAAGGTAATTTTTTTAAGTTAGAATTTTAGTATAAATTATAATCTAAAAGGGACTTAAATAGGTTGTGGTGAACAAATAATGTGGTAATCAAAAAATAATGAGCTTTGGTATATATTGGCAAAATTGTAGACTTATTCTACTTTAGCACCTGAGAATAGCACATTGATTATTTTTACTATGATTACATTTGCACTTTTATATAACAGAAGGGAATTATATCTTAATTTTACCTCTCACCTACTAGTCTGGAGATTTACTGTGTCATGTCTAACTCTGTTATTAAATTTATGAAGAAATGGGCAGAATATACCTAAATTAGACAATTAGCTGGAGTAATATCCTGTTTCGTCTAATTAGAGTCCTGTCCTTTGCCTGATTTCTCACGGTCATGCAGGGGCCTGCACATCCAACAATTTCAGCTCTATTTGAGAGGTTTCAAAGGCCCATGTTACCTCTGAGTGACGAAAATTTTCCTATTTTCACTAACTTTTTCTTGGCCAGTTCAAAACACAGTGGCGAGTCATGTTGTGCTGGCCACAGTGCTTCCCATTTTTACAACAATTTTTATTAAATACAATATATTTTGTATTTAATTGTACATACAATTACACTATCTTCGGAAATATTCTATATTTTCCACATCTGGGCCGGGTGGAGTTCTTGGCTAAACGACTCAAATTACTTCTTCCTTTAGGAGTGATTCCAGCCGGTTCTGGACTGAGTGGCACTGTTCTCCTAGTAGGTTTACTATGATTTCATCTTCCTGCATCACTTGGTCAGCCATTTACCTTCCGTATCACTCGTGTCATCGTTCCTTAGATTTTCATTTAACATTTGATTGAATGCCATTTAACTTCCAAAGGGAATCAATTTTTTTAATTGTGCGTTAACTTTCTTGGCCCATGGCACATCACTTTGACATTCCGGACAACACTTTGTGCTTTGGGTAAAAGCTCAATAACTTTGCCCAGAAGGCCATATGCGTTCGATGTTGTTCAGTATCAATGAACACAAATGTCGCCCCTGGTTGTATGTTCTGTCGATTTTACTGCCTCTGTCGCACATATAAGTGTTCACGTAGTGTTGAAGATATTCCTTACACATCATTAGACCAATTGAATCAATTTACTTTATTTTAACATTTTAAAATTTATCACATCAACACTGCTGCATCATGGTAATCTTCTTCACTTTCTTCTGGAATCATCTCTTTAGACAGGGGCAGCTCTTACATTTCCTTTCAATATAGGTGAGAAGGTGATTATACATCTGCATCAGGTGTATCACTCATGTACAAGAGAGGCCTATTATTTATAGATTCAAAACCCGCGCCACTAACATGTACGGAATTTTTAAAAAATTAAATTTTCTCTTCCGGGTTTTAATACTTTAGGGGAAAACTTTTCACTGTGCCTATCAGTTTTTTGTACAGCCCCCTCTGCCAAGGGGCTCTGGGGAGTAAAAATTTCCAGGTAAAACCCCTCTTTGGGTTAACAGAGATTGAACATCATTACATTTTTTTAATTCATCAGTGTTGAGCACCGTACAAAATTTGGGCATTATCCGAAATCAACATCTGGGACAGGATCTCCAGCGCAAATTTTCGAACATTGTAAAAAAACTGTTTGCAGACAAGCCCTGACCCACTTCAAATGAACTCCCTATAGCAGTACAAGTGAACAAGCATACATACATTTCAGTGGAACACCATCTAAAGTACCAAAAAAAAATTTTTGGGACCACTATAGTTACCCCTGTTACATTTTTCAAAAATTTGCAATGGGGGGGACCCGGGTATTTAGGATCGGGCATCCAACGGTGCATATTACACAACTTTTAATCACCCTTTTTACACTTTGCTGTCCTTGTGGAACCCCGAACGTTTCCCTAATAAAATTTTAATATCTTCCCCCACCATGCTTTACTTTTTTTTGGTCTTTTCTAAAAAAATTTAAAATTTGTTAATGAATTTTGGGGCAGTAAGATATTTGTTTACTAAATCAATTTCACTTTTGCAACCTACCTCTGCACCTAATTTTATTTTTCTCTAAATACAGCCCAATTTCTCTATTATGGAATCTTTCACAATTTTTCTTTCCAAATCAAAGAAGATTTCCCCGTACCCTCTTTACCCCAATATTCAAGGGGATGTGAAAACTATATAAAAATTTCATCTTGTTTAAAAAATTTAAACACCAACTTAGTTAATTTTTTTTTTGGGGTAAAAAGAATACCTATTTATACAAGGGTAAGGGGGGAAAACTATTGGAGGGTGGTCACAGTAATTTCAACAGGAGCAATAAAGGGCCAATTTAGTTTCATTTAAACCAGCTCGTTTTTAAACCTGATACAGCTTTTACAAATTTAGCAAAAGGAAAACCCTCTAACAAAAATCAGTGGATTTCCTCACCAGTTTTTGATTAAATGTTAACATATGCTGCCCAAAATTTTTATACTTCTCTTGCCGTTTAAAATTTCAGGACCTTTTTTGTCATACACAATTTTCTGTTTCCATTATAAAATCCTTGTAAGGATACCCATTAACCAAATACAGTGTGCTTTATTTATCTCCTGCAATTATTTCTTATAAAATTTAGAAATTTTGACCCTACAAAAGGGCTGTTTTTTCAACTGGGGTAAGGTACAGTTTTAATTGGAGAATTTTTCCTTGACAAAAAAGAAAAAATGCATTATATTGAGATAAGCAACTGCTCCAAAACCAGTTTTAAAGCTCAAAAAAAATTGTGGAGTATATTTTCCCTATCTGGAGGGGCCACCTGGCGGGGGAACTCCAACATTGGAATTTTTCATATCACCAATTAATTCATCCCCGTTAAGAATTCTCAGGTAAAATTTTCATCCCAAGCACATTTAATTTTCCCAAAGCTTCCTGTATTAAAAATTTCCCTCTATAGTAAGGGGGTGAAACAAAACCCAAGGGGATCAAAACTTTTGGAAACTTCAGCAAGCAAAACTCTCTTGTTAATTATTGGGGTACGAATTTAGGTTTTTTCATTACAAATCTCTTCAATATCAATATATCTCAGGGGAAATCTTTACTTTTTTTGCCCTTTTAATTTGGATGAATTATTTTCCTTCCTTCCCCTTTTTCATTTATTTTTTTTTTCCTCTCCATAAGTCTTAACATTTTCCTCTTCATTTTGAAGTCACCCGGGAAAATTGTCCATAAAAAATTGTTTGCTCATTCTTTACTCATGGACCCTCGTACTTTTAAGGGTGTGCATTTATCGTCCGGAAGTAGGAACAGAGGGATGTAGCACCATAATACACTCCAAAAAATTTGAAAAAGGTTTTTCAGAGGGACAAGTGGGTCACTAGATTCCGGGCCAAAAAACGGGTACAATCCCCCGGTCAGCCTCTTTAAAACCCACTCTTAGGAAAGCTTACTTATGTCACCCATAAAGGCATTTCTTCACCCTAAAAATTAATAAATATCTCCAAAAAATTTTTTTTTTTTTCCCGCCCTGGTTAAACATTTTTTAAAATAGAAATTTTTGTTTCCTCCAAAAATTTCCCCTCAAGGAGTGGTCTAAACCTTTTCCTCCTGGGGGCAAATAGTGCCCTTTTTTCTTTAAACCCTTCAAAAATTTTTTAATTAATTTTTCAAAATATCAAAGATTAAAAATTGGGTTTTACTCATTCCAGAGTTGTTTTAAATTTCCCCATATGTTTGAAAGTCTTCGGGATTTTTTCAGCCCACTGAGTATTTCCAATTCCAAATTTTTACCTTCAGTTTTTCTATAAAAACCGGGACTTTTTCTTTTAAACCAAGTGTCATTAAAATTTTTAGCCTTTAAAAAATTCTAGGAAAAGAAAACAGATTTTTGAGTAAGACCCATTTGTATTTTTTTTCCTCAAGCATTATTTTAAAAGAAAAATACTTTTAATTCCTGGTCTTAATAGGGTAAAAATTTTTTAATACCCTTTTTAAAACATAATTTTAACCTTAAAATAAGGTACTCACTTTTATCCAAAATCTTTTAATTAGGAATTTCTGAGTTTTACAAAATTGTAAATTTTTCCTATCTTTTTATCAAACTTTTTTTTAATGCCCCCCACATTACAAAAAAGGTTCTTCCCTTTTTTTGGGAAGAAAACAGTTTTTAATTGGATCCCCCCAATTTTACTTTATAAAAACATTAATTTTTTGTCATTTCCCTTCAAAAACCCATTCTTTTGAATTTTGTTTAAAATTTTTACTGTCCAGTAAGGCTACTTCGAACACCAATTATTAAATTTTCACTTTTACAAGTTGGTTTTAAGGACAAATTTTTATAAATTTTAATGATTAAAAGAAATTTCCCTTTTGGGCTTTGAAACATTTTTAAGGACAACCTTACTTGTGATTAAAAAATTATCTTTTCAACCCCCCTTTTTAAAATACCTTTTTGGAAAAAAATTTTCAAAACCCCCAAGTGGGCCCCCCCGGCAGCCGTTAAAAAACCAAATTGGGTGGAACCCTCACCTCAAATTTTCAATTTTAAAAAGGGTGGAAAATCCCTGATACTTTTTAAAGGACAAACTTGGTTGAGAATTTTTCGGTTTTATTCAGTTTTTGGATTTCCCTAAAAAAAGGCCCACCACCCCAATATTCACAAAAAAAATAAAAAAAAAAAATTTGGGGGGGGGAAAAAAACAAAAAAATTCAAAAAAAAAAAAAAGGGAAACTAAAAAAAAAAAAAAAAACTTTCCCCAACATGGCCGAACCCTAAAAAAATGGAGGTCTTGTCTTACTGATGGGTGACGGGGGGGTCTAAGGGTACTCGAGGTGCCTCCCAAAATTTCCCCCCAGGTCTAATAGTGAAGAAGTGGGGGTGCCGCTGCTGATCATGGAAACGGCTGTTCAATGGTGTCTAGACTTAGAAGGAACCTCTGGCGTTTCGAGACTGTGCCTCGTCGTTAAAATTTGGGGTGCCGTTCCCCCTACTAACAAACCTATGTTTGCCTAATTCGGCCTTTATACCCATGTTAAGGTTTAGGTCTAAATTATTACTTCGTTGCCTCAAAAATCCTAATATTGTGTACTAACAGTATAACTACTCTTTTTCCCCCAAAGGGGAAAATTTGTTTAGAAGCCCTTTCCAACCCCCTTCCCCAAAACCCCGGGGGGTGTGTTTTTTTTTTTGGGTGGGTGGAAGGGCCCTCAACGGTGTGTTTTTTCCCCTGGGACTTCTCGGACCAAATAATTTTCCACCATCCTCCCCCCGGCAAAGGAGGCACTAAGTCTAAATCAAGTTCACCTTCCCAAGCCCCCACGGCGGACCTGGACAGATCCCTGGGCCACTCCGTCGAGCAGACTCCAGTCTAATTTCAACCGCCCCTTCCCCCCCTGCAGGGACCTCGGGGGGTTAAACTTTTTGGTTCCAGGGGTCTTACCCCCTTTTCCCTTTTAACACTTTTTTTGTCTACCTTGACTGAGGGGCTCTGTACTTTCCACCCAGGGGCCCTGCCCTGGTGCCTTTCCTCCCACTGATACAGGTTCCCGGATTTTAATGGAAATCTATCTCCCTTTTTATGTACCCTGTAAAGTGTTTTCCCCCAAGGTGGCCGAGTGTTCCCCCGTTAAAAAATGTTTTTCCCAAGGTGCTGAGTATTCATCACTCCCTACCTGGTTTTAGCTTCCCTGGGGGGTTTTTGGGAAAATGGTATTTATCACTACTACCCAAGCTATCATGGGACGCTTTTTTTCTATCTGCGTGGCAGGGAATTCAGGTGGAATCCTGCCCCCTTTATTTTTCCTACGGGGACTGTTTTAAAACCAAATTTTCCCCAAGGTTCCCCTCGATGACGGGAAAATTTCTGATTGGCCCCCAGATACCTACCTTCGACTGTTCAGTGGTAATTCCCTGGTCTGCCCGCTTCCCTCAAGGGCTTTTTAATCGCTTAGCGTGCAGCAAAAACCCCTCACTGTAATTGCCGTGTAACGTCCTACCACCCAAAGGGTGTATGTCTCTGCGATTCCCCTTTAAATTTTACGGACATCCACCACATCATAAATTTTGTGGGCCTGACTTATAGCCCTTCCAAAATCCCCACAACTTTCCTTGTTGGGCCTTCAACTTTAAATTTTGCCCCAATTTTTGTTTTCGGATCTTGTCTCCTGATCAAAGAAAAATCGGTTGTTTTGGATCGTGCCCATTCACACCTTTGCCTGCTGTAGGTAGGGAGCCCTCCCTGATTCTCACTCGGATTAGAGCTTCCTCCCATAATCACCTGGGTACCATTTCAGGCTCAATCATTTCTATCCTACCGAGAGATTTTTCCCTACTACCTGGGGGTTTTTTTAAATATTTGGGGCATATGCAGTATGGGGCTTTCCTTTGCAACAGACTCGACATCATGGTGGGGGGCCCGTCTCTCGCAAAATGTCCCCACAACACTTGAAGCGTTCAATCCTTTTGTCTCTATTCCTATGCCAGTGTTTTAAAACTCCCCAGCAACTCTGCTAGCCGTTCGCCTTCACAGAAACGCATATTCTGGGCATGAGTGCCCCTAGGTTCTGCTTGGGGGTTCTTTCCTTTGCAATTCTTTACATGTACACTCCAACGTTAGCGTTGAGCTTTAGACTGATCTTCGAGATCTTTGAGTAAAGTTCTGGGTTTTATTGGTTGGTGGTGACTTCCTCACCCTATATCAAATGAGAAACGAGATCCCCAACCCCCCAACAATTTGTTGTATCGTGAACCATTCATGTATTTTAAGTGTAACCCATGCACTGATGCAGCCAGTTTCCTCTGAATCACCTGGCGAAGGACCCATTTTGATCATCCCAAAGCAAATCCTGGGAAAATATTTTCAACTCATAATTTCAATACGGAAATTCTCTAGCTTTGCGGTCATTCGAAACCCCTAGATCCATCAACCGATAAAGTATGGGCCCCTTTTTTCTCTTCATTTTTGCCAAACTGCCTCTAACTGGCTTTGGGATGTTGGAAATTTTGTCAAATTGGTAGGCCCGGGCCAAGTTAAGGGACAAATACTGCATCGCAAAAAGACGCAAATACTGCAATTTTACTGCATCTGACAAAAAGTTCCCGTCATCTATCTGGGTTTTAAAATGATCCCAGAAAAAAATGACTCTGTTAGGGTTCCGTCAAATGTCGGTAAATCAACGGGAAACCGGCAACAAATTTACAGGTGTGTGGGGTTTGTGGGGACCCGCGGGGTTCACCCACATTAGAATACTACCTTTAATGTGCTTAATTATCTTTTAATTTTTTCATTCCCGTTGCAAACTACTCATCCTTAGTGATTCGTCCTGAGCCCGCTGAGACTATCCCGGGGTTTTTTAACCTCAACCTGTGTTTTTTCTGGAATCTCGCGTAGTTTCCATTTTCCTCAAATTCAAGAGTCTTGCAAAAGCATCTCTTTTCTGCTTGGCTTAACTTGCCCTTTTGGGGGTTCTTTCTCCTTTTTTGGCCCATATTTTAATTTCTAAATGAACCAGAATCTTTTAAATATCTGATTTTTTTAATTATTATTTTTCCCTTTTACTTTACCCGTACCCCAAGTATAGGTTTTAGGGAAATTTAAGAGGTTCGGTCCCCAAAAAAATTTTAAATTTCCCGTTTATTCCTCCGACAAATGTAACTTGTTCAACCCCAATGAAATTATTCCAAAAGGAAATAACCAGCAATTTTCCCTTCAAATGTAACAAATTTAAGGCCCCTACCCGCTGTGGTAAAGTTACAAATAATTAAAATGAATCAAAGAAAAAAAACCACTTTCATATAAAAAATTAAAATCACTTGGAGCACAAATAAATTAACTTTCACTTTAAAAAAATTAAAAAAATTGGGCATTGGCCCAAAGGCCCCCTTTTCAGCCAGCTGTTTTAAAATTTACCAAAATGTCCTCCAAAACTGGTTAAAAACCCTAAAATAATCTGGTTTAAATCGTTAGCATATAACTGTTTTTAAATATTCAACCAACCTACAACTTTTCTAATTCAAATCCCCTTTAAAAATAACCACAAATCTCCTACTTGGATTACTTTAATTTCCCTTAATTTAAATTAAATTTTAGCCATCCCCCTTTAAAACTAAATACTTTTTTATATCAGTTTTCCAGTCTGATTCCTTTTTCCAACTTAATAGCTTGTTAAACTTTTCCTAAACGTGGTGATGTTTTTTTAACCTAGTTTCCACATTTCATTTCAAAGGACATTTTTAAAATTTTTGAAATCCGTAGTCCCCAAATGCAACTCTGTTACACACTCCCTTGGTAAATCACCCCACAATGGCTTATAACAGAAAATTTTTAAATAAAATTTAAAAAAATTTTGCCTGCAGACTTTGCTAACTTACTTGGGTTAGAACTATTTTTTCAACCCCCAAGTTAGCCCTTGGGCTTCCCCTCAGAAAATTAAAAACCCCCTTTTTTCAAATTTAAGATATTTTGTACCTGCCTGACCCAGGAAAAATTCCTATTTCCCAAGGGGGGGGAACCCCCTAGAATATATGAAATTAAACACCCCTAAAAATGGGGCTAAATCATTTCCGCCCAATAAAAGGAACTAATAAACTTTCCCCAACACGGCGAAACCAAGAAAAGGGGGCTTTTATGTTCCCTAAGGGGGGGTATCTAAGGGACATCAGGGTGTCCCAGATTTATTAATTTAAAAAACAGGGGGCCCCCCTGTAGGAATTTTGAAATGGGTCGCAAAAAGCCTTCTTTAACCCCCCTGTCAAATCCCAAATTTTCCCCAGCTAAATAACCATGTTTTTACATCATTATTCTAAAAATTTTTTAAGGCTTAGGTTAAAATTATTAATTTCTTGCCTATAACAGAAGTGTAAACTTATAAATACCAAAATTTTCCTGAAGGGTAAATCTAAAATTAAGAAGACCCCCAAACACCCTTGAAACCCTAGTGGTTTTGTTTTGGGGGGTTTTAATCCTGTTTTTCCCTGTTACTTTCGGTGTAATCAACAATTGTTCATTGAATTTAGAAAAAAATACCCTTCAAAAAAAACTCTCTTTTTCTTTAAATTTTCTTATTACTGGGCTCTCTTGGAGGGACTTTTTTTATTTAAATATTTTTTATTCCAAATTTTTATTACATCAACCTATTTTGTAAAAATTTGATTTTAAATTGGGTAATTTTTCCCCCTTTTTGAAACTTGGACGAAAGAGTTTTTTAAGTGTTTTTTTTTTGGTTTGGGTTGTTTGCAAATCAATTTATTCTTAGCTGCTATTCCTAGAAATAACCTTTTGTGATTTGTTGAGGTTTAAATGTTTTACATTAAATTTATTGAAATGGAATCAAAAACCTTTATTCCCAGTTTGTTTATTAACTTAAAATTTTGGGGCTTCCAGTTTTAATTAAGTGTTAAAGGTGTTCTGGAGGGGTATTAAATTCTGATATTCATAATTTTCCCCAATATTTTGTTTTTTATTCCATAAGGGGCTTTTAAAAGTAACAAAACTTCCTTGGAAAAGTAGGGGCCCTTGGGGTTTCAGGTATGTGGTTTTTTTGTTTTGGGGGGAAAAAAAATTTATTTAAAAAAGGGTAAGGATTTATCAAAAAGTTTTAAATTTTTAAAAATTCCTTTTTTTCCCGGAAAAAAAAACAGGAAAAAACTGGGGGTTTGGAAAGCCTTTTTATTTGTTGGAGGAAGATTTAATGTGGGGTTTAAATTTTTAATAAAAGGGATTTTATAAAAAAAAATTTTTTTCTAATTAAAATGTGTTAATAAATTTTAGTTATTGGGTTTTACTAACAAATCTCCTTATATTTTTTTTGAAAAATTTTTGGGATGAACCTATTATCCCCAAAAATTAAAAACAATTTTTAAATCACAGTTTCACGTTTCGATTTAAATTCCAAAAATTTATAATCGTTTTAAACCCCTTTTTTTGGAGTGATCTTTTTTGTTAATTCCCAATTTTTGTTTTCAATAAAATTCCCCTTTTTCCCCTTTTTGAATGAAAATTAATTTTTCCTTATGTATTAAAAAAATTAACTTAAAAATGGAAAAAAAATTATTTTTTAAATTTTACTCATTTGGTTAACAAAAAAGAAATTTTTTAATATAAAAAATGCCTAATATAATCCTGCCGATTGGGGTTATCCTTTCGAATTGGCTTAGAAATTTAATTAACCACATAGAAATTATACTTTTTTAGAATTCAAGAAAAAAATTATAAAAAAAAACTTTTTAAAAAAACAAAAAAGTTGCTCAAAGAGTTTTTTATGAAGAAAATTATTTTAAAATTTTAAAAAATTAATATGTTTACCAGAAGTTAGCAAATTTAATATTGTAAAATTAAAACCAAAAATTTAAGTAATTTGGGATAAATATTTTGTCATTTAATATTAAAAAAAAAAGAAAAAGTTTTATAATAATACAAAAATAATGTTGTAGGAAAAGGGCTTTTAAATTGGGAAAATTTTTTATTGGATTAATTAAGGTACCCAGGGTAACCCCAAAATTTTATTTTTAAAGTTACGAAAATGGGTTTTTTTGGGGGAAAAAAGTTTTTGATCCAAGTAAAAAATTTTTAGGTATAATTTAAAAAAAAGTACCCCTGGACTTTAAAAATTTTATAAAGTGGGGATTTAAAAAAATTTAAAAATTTAAAAGAATTTTAAAAAAGGAAGGAGAGATATTTTACCCAATAAATAGTTTGGGGTTATGTGTTAATGTTTTTCCGTAAAAAAATTTTATTA